>JAJOZX010000176.1:1235000-1893619 GCA_023014485.1 Bathynomus jamesi
GGAAATAATGACATGAACCTGGAAAACCTTGTTGCCATTGGATGCGATGGTGCAGCAGTCAACACTGGAGAATAGGGAGGCGTTATAAGGCTTATAGAATTGAAGCTGAAGAAGCCAGTTCAACATTTAGTGTGCCAGCTCCATGCCAATGAATTGCCATTACGCCATTTAGTTGCAAAGCTGGATGGAAAAACATCTGGCCCCCGCGGATTCACCGGTCCTATTGGTAGGGAATTAGAGAACTGTGAGAGTCTTCCTATTGTCGAGTTTGAAAGGATTGATGCTGAGGAACCAACTGTAGACTGTGAAGATCTTAGCACCGACCAAAATATCTAATTGATATTCATCAGGCCATAACAAAGGGATATTGCTCTCCAGATCTTGCTCATCGTAGTCCAGGCAAAATGGCACATTCACGATGGCTGACTACAGCAAATCGTTTGCTTCGTCTATACGTTTCAACTGTAAGTCCATCTGAGAACCTCATGAACATTGCTTCTTTTATAATGAAGGTCTACATCCCAATGTGGTTTTCTATTAAGCAAAGTACGTCTTTTGTCAATGGCTCAAAACATGTTTTCAAACTATTGAACTAACAAGAACACTGAATGACGAAGTAAAGGATATTGTAAACCCTGTCATACAAAGAAATGCATTTTTGCAAATCCAGAAATTATTCTAGCATCAATGATTCATGATGACCGCAGCGCCATAAGAGAATTAGCGTGGAGGCGAATAAAGAAAGCAAGGCAAACAAACAAGGAAAAAGTTGTGAGGCGTTTCACAGTACCTGTTATTCAATTTGAAGCTACTGATTATACTGATTTAATTAATTGGCAAAAATGCATTGTCACTGAACCACCTGTGACAAGACGCCTGACAGAAAATGAGATTGAAGAATTCATAGAAAACAAGAGTACCCCTCCATTCGAGAAATTCCCTTGTCATACACAAGTAGTAGAAAGAATGGTAAAATTAGTGACTGAAGCATCATCAAAAGTATTTGGATTGAACGCGCAAGATGGCTTCATAAGATCAACACTTCAGTCACGTAAAAAAATGCCATCATTCGAAAGTAAAGCTGAATATAAAGTTTAAATAAAACGTTAATAGAAAAAAACGTGCGCAAGGATGGGTGGTTGGGAGGGCATGGGTGGAGCTCGACACGCAGCCACCTCCTCGTGGTGAGTTCTGGATTATTTAGATCATTAATCAAAAGAACATTGATCTAAATAAACTAAGAGCTGCGTAATTCAGTAACTATTTTGGTAATTGGAACACTTAATATATAATAATAACAAGTAAGTTTCAGTTATTGTACTAATGCAGAATATAAGAAAATCATTATATTTCACTTTTTTCGACGGCTTTGTGGCACCTGAAGATATAATTTAGCAGGACTAATATTTATGCACAGTCATTATCTATAGCACCCACATATTTTCCGCACTAGCCATATTTGAATTTCGAAACAAAGTTTAAAAACCTCATTTTCGATCCGCCCTAGTGATCAAGCGCTTTCGTCTAATGATATCCTCAGTGATCCTGAGGATGTCATTAGACGAAAGCGCTTGAGCACCATTCTGTGTTTCCTTTCCTTCGTGGTTTTATTCATCATAAATATTTTTCACGTGTTACTTTCGTGAAATAATTTTCATATATATATATATATATATATATATATATATATATATATATATATATATATATATATATATAAGGGGTAGCAAACAATGATTGCCGTCTAAACAGAACCACTCAATAGTTGGTGTTGCCTCCTTATGCTTGGCAGACGGCTTCAAGTCGGCAAGGGTAGAAGGTGAGGAGGGACTCGAAAAGGTCAGTGTCGTATTCAAGAATTCGGAGGATTGTTTCGATGTGCTGCTTCATGGTCCGGCGGCAGAATCGGGTCGCTGGTGGTTCAGCAAGCATCAGGGATTCCAAACTTTCGCCTCCAATGAACCCTGGACGATTCCGGTGCTGTTTCTTCATCTGCTCTCCGTTCCTTCCTCCGACTTAATTATGTTTATTATGCTTACAATTAGAATCTCCTCCAAAGATGTTTCTTCTCCTATGTCTATGCTCAACTCCAGAAAAGCGTACGGTTTTGATGATGTCCTTCCTGTTGTTCTCAAGAACTGTGCTTCTGTGCTGACACCATGCCTACGCAAACTCTTTCGTCTTTGTCTTTCATCTGGTACTTTTCCTTTCTGCTGGAAGTTCCCTTTCATTCAACCTGTCCCAAAGTAAGGTGACCGCTCTCAACCCTCCAACTATCGTCCAATTGCTTTCATTTCTTGTCTTTCTAATGTTTTTTAATCTATTCTTAACTGGAAGATTCTTAAAAACCTCTCTTCTCACGCTCTTCTTTCAGATCGTCAGTATGGGTTCTACTGGCGATCTTCTTGCATATCTCTGACTCTTGGTCATTCTCCTTTTGGTTTTGCGCGAAACATATCAAAAGTTTTTGGTGGATTCCGTCAAAAATCCTTAATTTCGAAACTGCCTTACTTCGGTTTCTATATTTCTATCTGCCCCTTCATCTCCAACTTCCTTTCTGACCGATCTATAGCTGCGGTTGTAGATGGTCGTTGTTCTTCTCCTAAAGCTATTAATAGTGGTGTTCCTCAGGGTTCTGTCCTGTCACCCACTCTTTTACATTTATTTATTAATGATCTATTAAGTCGCACTTCCTGTCGTATCAACTCTTATGCTGATGATTTCACTCTTCCTTCCTGGAAAGATCACATATAATATCTTTTCAAACAGCTTCTAAGAAGTTAGGTTTGTTGTACCGGCTTCGCAGTTTCTTCACCCCCAATCAGTTGCTGTCTTTTTCAAGGGCCTTGTCCGCCCCTGTATGGAATGCGTTTCTCATGTGTGGTATGGTCCAACCCACACATCTCTACTTCACCGGATGGAATCCAGGGCTTGAGGTGAGGGCGGTACGAACGGGTTGTTAATTTTTTTTAATAAATCGTTCCGGTTGTTAACCCCTTGCGTTAACCCCTCCCGCACTCTCATGAACGCACTCCCCGCAAATCAGGTCTGCCAGTTTGCGACGCGTGAGTATGTGACCGTTCCACTTTTTACTTTTTTACAACTCAGGCCCTGGTGGAATCAAAGGCTATTCGTCTCATCACTTTCCCGCCTCTTACTGATTGTCTTCAGTCAGTCTCTCTCTCTTCGACGCAGTGTTGCTTCACTCTCTCTTCACTCTCGCTATTTTACGGACACTGCTCTCCTGAACTCTCTAACTGCATGCCTCCTCCTTTAAGGAGAGCACGCAGTACCAGACTTTCTACACATTCTCATTCCTTTTCTGTTCAACTCACTAACGCAAGGGTTAATCGGTACTTGAATTGAATTGAATTGAATAACCTTTATTGATAATAAAATAAATATATTCTTTTCAATTTACAATGATATGAATAATTGTGAAGCTCGGCTATTTATTTAATTTAATTTGGTCCTAAAGCTTTAGGCTTTACTGGGCTCTTATTAAAAATGAACAGCTAGTTGTTATTAAATAACAATAATAAATAAATAAATAAGTAAATACGTATTATTAATATGTAAAACATGTATTAATCTTAAATTATCACTACTGACATGACAAATACAAGGTCACCTTTGAAGGCACTATACCAATACCATACAAAGAAACCAATATTATACATGAGAGATAAGAACTGAACAATTCCAAGATATGTGTTTTTAATACTAGATTACACACGAGAAATTAATAACTAGTAAACAATATTAATGGACATTAATCCTAGATTTTTGTTAGTATGCCATTATTAATCGGGATTTCAACTTGGTTTTAAACAAATTTACATTCACAATATTTTTCATATCGGCATTTAATTCATTCCATAGTTTCAATCCAATGAAAATGGGTCGTTTTTAAGATGGAGACAATCTAAATTGAGATATAACAAGCTTTGATTTATTTCTGGTCTGATACGAGTGGATTTCTTGATGTGTTACAAAATACCTCTTTACCCATTGCAAATTAATGATTTCGTTCTTACACTTGTAAATAAAAATAAAATGTACCAGTCTGGTTATATCATTGAGCTTTAGTAGGTTTAGCTCTTTAAATAATGCACTACAGTGATCAAGGAAATCAGCATCAGATAATAACCTTATTGCTCGTTTTTGGATGACAAAGATACCATTTAATGAGTTGTTAGCGGAGTTTCCCCAAACAAGGGTGCAGTATGTTATATAATGAAGAACAAGAGTATGATAAAGAGTCAATAAAACTTGTTTATGCACTACATTCCTAAGTTTAAACATTATAGCAACGCTCCTTGAAATTTTTTTCGCGATATAATTTACATGACCACTCCATTGCAAAGTCTTATCTACCATTACACCAACACCAAGAAATTTTGTTACAGTACACTCCTTTATGGCGATTTCATTAACATTAAGTTCATCAGAATATACATTTCTTTTACTAGTAAAAATCATGAAATTTGTTTTACTGGTATTTAGGAAGAGTTTATTGGTGTCAACCATTTCATTACACTGATGAATTCTGAATGAAATATATTCTTAGCTGTATTAACATCTTTGCAAGAAAAAGAGACAGTTGTATCATCTGCGAACATTATGAAGTTCAGTATATCAGATGAACGTGGAAGGTCATTTATATATAATAAAAATAACAGTGGACCAGAACTGAGCCCTGTGGTACATCATGTTTGACAAGCGCTTTAGTTGAGGAAAACTTATTTAATGATACAAAATGATATCTATTGGACAAATAACTTTTAAACCAATCACTGATTGCTCCTCTAAAGCCGTAACAATATAATTTATTAAGTAGAATATTATGGTCTATTACATCAAACGCCTTACTCAAATCCATAAATATTGATATTGCTATTGATTGTTATAATAGTTATATTTTGCAATTTTGATTAGTTTAGTTAATTTTTTTCTGTATTGAGTATATTTTATTTTAGAAATTTTGCTCTGTAATTGCAATTTGAATAATTTATCTCTGTTCTTTATTGAAGTGATAATTCCTGGAGTGATCCATGGATTTGCAACACTTTTGGGCGAAACTGTTTTTCTCCTTAAAGGAAAGCAAATATTAAAAATATGGAATAAGGTGTCATAGAAGAACTGAAATATATGATGTGGGTCATTTAAAGGTTCGTTAGTCAAGTCGAGTATTTTCTACAGCCACAATAAATTTTCTTTTGTTAACCTCTGAGAATATTCTGTAATCAATCGTTGTTTTGTCCGCAACCTGAACAATGTTATTGAATATAGCGTAAGTAGGAAAATGATCACTGATGTTTGTGGTTTTAATTCCAGAATTTACGAGGGCATTGCTATTTACAAATATATTATCAATCATAGATTCTGTTATTCGATTGCCATAGTTGCGGACTCGAGTGGGTTTGGTAATAGCATGACTAAGATAGAAAGAATTCATTAAGATTAAAATTTTATGAGAGATTGCTTCAGATTGCAAATTGATGTTGAAGTCACCCGCAACTGTGGAATTCGATTGATGGAAGTTGTATAACATGTTATCTAAGTGAATCAAAAAGCTATTGATATTAGTATTAGGTGGTCTATATATTGCATGGACAGAATATACATTACTTTTGTCTTTTATATTCACAATCAGGTTTTCATTGTCACTATTACATAGAGAAAATACTTCGTTAGAGTCGTAAGTTTGATGCACATACACAGAGATACCCCCACCAATCTGACCATTTCTTACAGTATGATAAGGAACATAATTATCTGTATTATACAAATTTTTAATACTACTATTTAACCAGGTTCCCGTGAGAATTATAACACTAAGTTTGACCGTAGAAGTTTTCAAAAGGGCCAATAAGTAGTTATAGTTCCGAGGTAAGCTTCGAATGTTTAGATTTAGCACTGAAAGATTTTTATAAATATATTTTTGTAATACAAAGGCATTAAACTCATCTATCGATGAGACCATGCAATTGCCTACACCAGATTCCTGTTCTAGATTCTCTAAACTGGAAACAGAATTTTTTGGTAATGAATTGAAATTATTAATATCGGCACATATACTATGAAAGTCTTTACCAATGAAAGCCATTTAACAGTAGTTCTCAAATAATTTCACTAAATACAGAATACGGGAATAAGGAGTTACCACCCAGTTGGGCCGAGAATGGGAAAGTCGACTGATGAGATTGTATGCGGAGTTATTCGCAGACCTCCTGTGTGCCGACTGTCTGCTGGCGTTTTCATAGTTCTCATAGCTTCGAATGCTTCTTCACTAACAAGGTGAACTCCTTTGACCGAAGTACTCCGCGTTGGGGGAGTCTGTCTTTCTTTAATAATTAACTTCGCTCCAAGGAAGTCGGCAGCTTTCCCGAGTCTCCTCGCTTCTATGAGTTTAGGTAGCTTTTCTTTACGAATTTTACGTGTTTCCTCACATACGTCGTCATTGACGAAGCTTTTTGATCCTTTCAGCTTTCTTCTGTTTTTTAGTATTAAGTCTCTGTGAGTTTCATCCTCACATATTACTTTTATAGCTGAAGTGGGCGTCTTAGATTCAGTCGTGTCTTTAACTAGAATTTGCTTTTTGTGGTGGAATTTGTTTTTTTAATCTAAAGGCACTTTTGATCTTAATATTCCCCAAATTCAGTCTATCTTTTATTATGTCCTCCACCTTTTTCTTCGTTTCGCCGTTTGTTTCTCTATTCATTTCAGATATCCCCATTATGATTAAGTTATTGGCACATGAATTACACTGGGTAACAAAATTTGAACAATTTTCTGTTTATTGTGATTTTTTTCTCGTTTCTTAATGATTTCGTGGCACTGATTCCAAAAATGATATTGGTTTTGCTCTATCATCAACCGTTTCAAAAATATAGGTTATCACACTTTTCATATGGCAAAGTATATAAAGAAGGCTAACATAAATATTTTCTGAAAATAAAAACACTATTGGAAATTAATGTTTATTGAGCCAAAATTGTTTGAAAAACCCAAAATGGTGCAAAGGATATAATATATTATATCATGAGGAGAACCGATAAGAGAATAACAAGCCTCGTTATGCAGTGTGCGTTCCTTAAAAATGCACTGAAGAATGCGACTTCCGCGTATGAACATTCTTATCCTTTCTGATCAGCGACCATACGTAGTCTCCCATCATGGAAGCATCCTAATGGCCCTGGTACCTTTTCTCCATCGTTTGAATATCTTGATGGAATCTTTCGCCATGTTCTTCACTCACATCGCCCAGGTTATCACGAAAAAAGTCTAGATGTGAATGCAGATAGTGTAATTTTAAAGACATACGGCACCCCATTTTGCCATAGCACTTAATCAAGTTTGACACTAACTTCTTATAGTTTGGTGCTTTATGGTTGCCTAAAAACCCGCGAACCACATCACGGAAAGCACACCAAGCCTCGTTTTCGATCGGAGTCATCTTGGCTTCAAGGTTCTTTGAATTCAACAGCGCCTTGACTTGTGGTCCTACAAAGATGCTAGCCTTGACTTTGGCCTCAGAGAGTTTAGGGAACATGACCCGAATCTGTTGGAAAACTTCCCCTCCAAAATCTAACGCAGTTACAAACTGCTTAATTAGACCCAACTTAATATGGAGAGGTGGTAGCAGAACTATGTCAGGCTTCACAAGAGGTTCCCTGAGTACATTGTACTTTCCTGGTTGCAGTCCTTCACGTGGAGGCCACTGAACTGTTTTATAGTGCTCAGTTGAAGCCCTGCTATCCCACAGGCAAAGAAAACATGAATAATTAGTAAACCCTCCTTGTAAACCGAACAGGAAACCAATCATTTTGAAATCACCACACACGTCCCAGTTATATTGTTCATACCTGATTTGAGTGAGCAGTTGTTTGACATTTTCATAGTCCTCTTTCATTTGAACAGAATGTGCAACTGGCATAGATGGATATTTGTTCCCATTGTGGAGTAGAACAGCTTTTAAACTCCGAGTTGAACTGTCAATAAAGAGGCGCCACTCTGAGGGTATATGTGTTAACCCAATAGCTGTGAACAGACCATTAACCTCGCTGCAATAACAGAGAGAGCCATTGACATCGTAGAACCTTGCAAACTCTTCATGCCGCTTTCGGTATACAGTGCTCTTGCAGTCTTCTCCGAGCAAATTCCACTCTTTGAATCTGGAAGTCAGAAGCTCAGACCCTGATTTCGTCAGACCCAAATCTCTAATTAAGTCGTCCAATTCCCTCTGATTTGGAAAGTGAGGGTTTGTACTGAAAGTTACTATATATTCTTCATCATGACTGTCCTCACCAGCCGACATCTCAGATGAGGTAGCTGCATCCTCATTTTCAACCTGCAAAGCAAAGAAACAAAATATAGTCATAGCTATATATGTAGAAGAGCATCAGCACTAAGAAAAATCGACACATAATGACCCAAAGTCTGTAAATACAGAAGGTAAAGTAATGGATAGATACCTGTTCTGGTGGACGTGGTATTGGAAGACCTTCGCCATGTGGTACAGGAGCTATGGACGACGCTCTGCTTGGATACTGAAGAGTCTGCCTTCCTTTAGCTTTCCTGTACTTAGAAACATCTACCATGCAGTAGTAGCAATCGTCGTGGTGGCTCTTTGGTTCTCTCCATATTCTGGGTACTGCAAAGGGCATTGCCTTGCGTACTCCCCGCAACCACCCTTCAAGTGTGGAGCGGCAGCTTCCACAGATCACATGGGGTGCCCAGGGCTTATCTTGGTCATCCATAGGCATACCAAAATAGAGCCGATACGCGATCCAGAACTTGGTGCCTTTCACAATCTTGTGCGATACTTGCTTGGGGCCTATGTAATACCCACAAACGTAGCAAAATATATCCGGCGAGTGTTTACAAGCTCTAGTTGCCATTCTCTTTACCAAACTGTACTACATTAATCATAACCTGCAGATATAGAGAGAAGAGTTATTAAATCTGCAACAGATTACAGATTCCAGAAAAAAGATGTATTCACAACACTGAAATAATGTTCGCAATAAAAAAGGATCGATAACACTCAAATCGTCAGCACAGAGAAGCAAAGAAACACAGTACCTCAGTGCTGGTAACCATCAGACAAACAACCTGCTTTCTTTGTGTGCTCACACTTACTGACTTCTCAGATTCTGCGCTCTTCTTTATATAGCACAGTGGAAGTTTCGGGCAATTTCTAGAGCAAGAAACTGTCAACGAACATCCGGATTGTTCTCAACAATTCCTGATTATTCTGATATTTCTGCGCCCATAATAACATTATACTGGTAAAACATGAAAAGTGGATTATCTCTGAAACCATTGATGATACACACAAACCAAGGCCAGATTTGGACTCAGCGCCCACAAATGCATATGAAAACAAAAAGTTCTATATAAACAAGAATCAGTGTTACACAGTGTTATCGTCTAAGCTGTTTAATTTATTCCTAATTGAATCGTGCTCATTTTTTATCATCTCCATGCTATGATTATTTTCAGTAAGCGAGTTTAGACTAGAGTTAAGATCCTTTATCTCGTCGTGTGCATACTGAATGCTCTTTTCGAGCTCTATATTTCTATATTTCAGTTTTGCATTGTCCCTCTTTTAACAATTCGTTATTATGTTGTACAACTTTTATTACTGCCTCAAGGTCTTTGATTACACTATTACTTTTGCTAGATCCTTCATTTCTGATTTCAGGGCGTTTACCTGAAGCAATTTATGGGGTTAAAATTCACTCGTTCGTTCGTTCGTATGTTTAAAGGTCTCGCTCGTTCGGTTGTTTGTATACCCGTTACTTCAAGGTCACTGCTTGCCACCTTGTAGGACTATAAAGCCAGTGACGGATGTCGCTAGAAAATTTTGAAGATATAGTTTATGTAATATTACTAGTTAAGTATTGCAGTTTATCTGATGAGATTGTAACTGCGTAATCTTGGCACATTCACAAATTTTAGTGGAAAAGTAACACAATGGCTCACTGACTTTAAACTGATAATTTTGATAGGAAGAAGGAGCACGAAACTGACAAGCGTCACCGGCACTGGCACCAACGACTTTAAATCTTTCATCTACTAAATCAGTGGACTCTGGAACAATCTTCCTCAATCCATATTTTCCCACTGTCTCTGACCTTCAATCTTTCATACGCAGTGTCTAGGGTTCTCGGAAACCCTGGACCTTCGTTTTGTCTCCCTTCTTCCTCTATGGGGGAGGTTCGTTTTGCCGGGCAATCGCCCTTAGCCCCTCCTTCCTGCATAAAAAATAAAACGAATATATATATACACACACACTAAGGTAGGTTGATTTTCCGCATTTTTTTAGATATCGACTTTGAACTAGTCATAGAGTCAGGGCTTAATATGATAATAACTGACAAAAAATTTCAGATCCCTAGCTTTAACCGTTTTTTGAGGAAACCGTTTCAGAAATCGTCAAAAAGTCGTACCGAAAAATACTGCATTTTCGCAATTTTCGGCCGAAAAAATCATGCTATTTTCATAAAAAAAATCATGAAAAAATTACAATTTTATTGAAAAAAAGTTAAAAAAAACATGTACAGAGTCAAATAGACACATTTAGATCCCAAGATGATCATAATTTTCACTGTAAGAGCCCTTAGAAGCAAAGGAAGGCCTCATCTGGCGGCTTAGGGCTTTGGCCAGAATGTGTTTGTGCCTTGATTCGAGTCCATAAACAGTATGGGAAGCTTCAGATGTCAGCTTCACGGCCCTTTCAACACTCTGAGAATGTGAAGGCAGATCAGGCAGCTCCAGCTTGGTGCCATTCAGCAATGCTTCTTGAAGCTACTGGTCAGAAAAGTCTTCTGTGAGAGCAGGTTCACAGATGCCACTTTGAGAAAGGTTGATTAGTTCTGACCAGTGAGTAGCTTCAATGTTGATGGCTGTGATCTTCTTCAGCCTCTTCTTGGCTGGCTTCCCACTTCTGAAAGAATAATAATTAATTTATTTTTTGTTCCAGTTTAAGATTTATTCCCTATTAGTCTCAGAATTGCTGATTTAATTTAACTTAAATTAAAAAAAAAAACCCGAGTTCTATAAATCCCCATAATCGAATTTTTTCTCAGAAAGAAGGTAAGATTATTTCCATTATCAGAGGGGAGGGGGGAATTGAGATAAGAAAATGTGAAAAAAAATTCGATTATGGAGATTTATAGAACTTGGGCCTTTTTTTGATTAAATAAATCCCCATAATCAAATTTTTTTTTTCAAATTTTTTCAAATTAATAAATGCTTACCTGATTGACAGAATTTTCTTGAGGGCAGCTTCTCTCACTTCCAAGTCATCAGACTTCATCATGGAGTACAGCACATTCTCGGGCAGCAAGGCAAAAGCATTGTACTTCAGGTTCTTGAAAGCAACACCTTGGATTTCTTCAGACTGTTGCTTGATCCTCTGGAGTCTGGATCATGTTGAAGATGTACAGCTGCTGATTGTGGAACTTGCTGTCCCTTTTAATCTCAAACCAACTGACTGCATACACTTCCACAATGAACTTGATGGCCTGGTAAAGCTTATCCTGTAGTTCTGGAGGATAAGCACCTCTGGTCTACAGACACATCAATCTAATTGCCAAAGTCAACCATCTTGCATGATTTAATGGTTCAATTTTCCAGGCAGCAAATCTTGGGTTGACTTTGCCCATGGAAATTCCAAGCACATACTCCAAAAGAAGCCTCTGGTCGCTACTGAGATCATTCAGTGTCTCCTTAGCAAATTCCATGTCATCCAGGGGGCCACTGAGTTTGGTGAATTCCACTTGTGGCAGATCTTGGTAGTGAATTTCACAGAGTTTTCCCAGCGGACCAGTGAAAGCAGTGGGACTTTTGGTACTGCCATCAAGATGCTTAAAAACAGCTCTGAAAGGAAGTTCATTCTGATGGAGTGAACAGCCGATGATGTGCAATTTCCGCTCAATTTTATTTTCCAGAGCTGTTACAAGGCCTCCCTCCCAGCCAGTGTTTGTATTTGTGTTGTCAAGGAGGACAGCTTTCAGGGTATGAACACTGTTAAACTCCTCCAAGACACTAGCAACTTCTTCACCAAGAAGAACTCCAGTCGCACCTTTAATTGGGATGACTCTGTGAGTAAGATATGTTCCACTTTCAGTTCCCGGCTCCTTTGTGAAAGTCAAATCCTGAAAAAAAATTGATTATTAATTTCTATTACCAGGGGGGGGGAGGAAGATTACAGGAGGAAAATGCGGATATTTTTCAATTACAAGCATTGAATTTCCTTCCATTTAAAAGGCACCTAATCGCGCTAAGTTAGGCCAGTTAAAAGTTTAAAAAATAATAGCATTACCTTCTTACTGGGAGGACAAGTGCAGATTATGTGCTGTGTTTGACAACTTTCTTTCTTGCACTTCACAGCATTGTCATCACAGGGACGAACAGGTAGCTTACAGGTGCAAGCAGAAATGTCAAAAAGTTTACCCAGCTTTTCCTCCAGATTCTGCTCCTGGACTGTAGAAAGAGATTTCCTGTTTATCTCTTTTGCTTTCTTGAAGCACACTTTATCCACCAATTTCACTACATAATATTCCTCATACAGGGGCAGCCGCGAGTTCACTGCCTGCCAGATCTCAATCACATCCTTTGCTATCATTTTAGCAATATCATAGTCTTTCAAGTCCGGGTGGCTGTTTTGGATAAAATAACTGTACTGAGTAACTTGGCGGAGGGTAGGAGGCTCTGTTTTATCCAAAGGGGAAAGCTGGCCACTGAATTTTTTGGACTATCACTTCGAGTTAACACTGCAGACTTCCGTTTTTTACCCATTTTTATGAAATATCTGAAAATAAACACAATTAAATGAACGCATCACAAAATAACTTAATTTAATACACATTTTATAGGTAAATATCATTAAAAAATACAAAATAATACACTAATAAACATCTATAATGCATTTACAATAAGTTTCAAGCATCGTTTTGTTAAAAAAGCCGAATTTTAATTGATTATTTTGATGAAATAAGGTCCGATATTTTGTTTGTTTACATTGCGCGAATGCCGCGCGCGCGATTTTAGGCGTAAAATTCGGCAATTTTACAACTTAAAAATAATTAACAATCCTCAAAAAATACAATCATTTTCACAAATATGAGTTGGTGCAACGTTTTTTATACATTAATACCTTTCTATCTCGACTAGTCCAAGATCACAGTTCCAAAATCAACCTACCCTAATACACACTGTACAGTGTACATACTCTATGTGGTGTATAAGGCCGTAAACACACGAACCTTCATTTGTTTTTTATTAATTTCATGAACATCGTGAATGTTCAGGTAAATGTTCATCATTTAGCATGTGTTGGAATATACAAAACTAAGAGATTGAGTAGAGGTTAGAGTTTTTATTTTATAAATGATAGATTTACTGAAGAGAATTCTTAGAAAATAAAAGAGGAAAAAGAATTACGGATTTTTTACTGTTATTCCTTTTCTAACTGTAAAATATTTATTGCTATTCAGAACATACGTGTTCAAGAATTACATTAATTAGGTCGTATTCATTTTCGTTCTATTCGGCTTAATTCCATTTCCCCTAAATTCGAGTCTGGCTAATTGATTTTTTTCCCAGTTCGACTTAATTCCAGTACGTACGACCTAGTCCAACCTTCTTTCTAATCTAACTAACTTGCCTTAATCTAACCCACCTGAGTATTAAATATAACTTTATTTAATTTTATACGAGTGTATTATACTTAATTTCAGTAAGTTCAATTTATTTCCACGTACTACAGTTTTTCTTTCAGTAAAAAAAATAATTTAAGTTCCTTTTGCTTAACTTCGCATAATATTTTATTTATAGTAGACAAAATTCAATTTTAGAATTAAAATTCAATTAATTTCAAACATATTTTAGATCTTTTCCGTTTGGGGGCTAGCAGCGAATTTTAATGAAAATTGGTATACTAATGTATACTAATGTATACTAATGTAGTTTTGGTCACTGATTTAAAAAATAACTTTCTTTTTTTTGGAGAAATGAAAAATGATTTTTTAAATGATTTTTTATATCAGTGACCAAAACTACATTAATATACCGATTTTCATCAAAATTCGTTGTTAGCCCCAAACGGAAAAGACCCCATATTTTAATGCAAATAGAAATTTGTTCGTTCTAAAAATCCATTGTTTTTTAAATAAACATTATTTTAAGAGGAAAAATGATTTTTGGACTAATGTCTTCATACATAAAAATTTTTATTTAAAAAAAATTAATATCAATTGTTTTAATATCAAAAAAAGTGAGGTGCTACTGTAATATGCGGTCTACCTACGATTCGGGGGTCTACCTTTTAATTATAGCTTCTTATCTTCTTATTATTTTATTATTAGGTTAATTGTACGCCCTTGACGATTGGTTAGGTTAATTCGTGATATTTTCGTTAAAACTAACGAAAATATCACGACTTAACCTAACCAATCATCAAGGGCGTACTGTAGTATGCGGTCTACCGTTAAGTATGCGGTAGTAGTATGTTTAACTTCTTTAATAATTCCTTAATTGTGTAAATTAAATTATAATTCCTTTCAATTCATTTTCAATAACGGTAGACCGCATACTACAGTAGAAACTTAACGGTAGACCTCATACTACAGTAGAAACTTAACGGTAGACCTCATACTACAGTAGAAACTTAACGGTAGACCGCATACTACAGTAGCACCAAAAGTGAATTCGTACCTAAATGTAATTATATTTTTTTAAATGCAAATATAAAATACCCCAAAATTTACTTAATAAACCTGAAGTGTAAATTAAAACTATAAAACAATCAATTTGTAAGACACATTCACAACACCGATTGGCGTAGCTTAAAGAATAATTTATACGTTGCGTGATTGATATTTGAGGTAAGGGAGAACGGTTTGAATACGTTAGCTTTCACAATTACACTCAAAATAAGCACATGTGCTGTGAATGATAATAATAATAATAATCACGGAGGTCTAAATCATTTCATAAAATTTTCCTGTGTACGTAATTATGAACTTAATTTTAGAATACAGAGAAATAAATTGTATAATTTTTAACATCCAAATTGGAAAATACCTCAGTGAGTCTAATCGCTCCTCTGACCTTACCGAAAGCGCAGTATCTTTTTGAAAGTAACCATTTCGTTTCATAAATTTATGATGGCTATGATTTTCACGTCATTATTCAACCTATTTTCGAAGACCTTCAAAATAATCCTACGTCTGACGTCAATCAGGTATTAAGAACAAATCCAAATGATAACTGATTTTCATGATGTTCAAATATGTAAAAATTAATGTAAATAATTTTCATAATGAAGCACTCATAGCTGCTAAAACAGCATACAGTAATTTGAATGGCACTTGTTATATGCTTTTTTTAAACTGAGTTAATCTAACGTAGCTTAACCCAACCTAACCTAACCAATAAGAAATGTAGTGAATCTTTGGCGCAAATGTCAAGCATCCATTACACTAAATAAACTTGTCAGACTGCAATAAAGTAACCTTCAACAAAATAGAATTTGAAAGTTTTTAAAATTAAATTTCGCTGTTGTTCATTCTTCCATTTAATTTTTACCTTCTTTTTATTTCTTTCTCTTCTAGATTATTATAATTAACTCTGTTTATCTCTTGTGATGACGATCTCTACACGCACTGGCAGAAATGCGTCATCAGCAGTTTACAGATAGGAATGGTAACTCATCTTAAATACATGGCGGTGTAGTTTTATGGACTCCAGGTTAGCCTACTCTGTGTATATGTATATATACAGTACACACACACACACATATATATATATATATATATATATATATATATATAGTGTGTGTGTGTGTGTGTGTATCATATAAGAACTTCTGAAACCAGTCAAAAACTAAACTCTGAAAAGTCGGTGCTAACAGCGACAAATTGTCTTACTTGTGTATGTGTATAAAATTAAAAAAATTCCAGTGCCTATTAGTGAAAACCTTTGTGGCAAGTAGCAAAGTGCCTTTAAACAAGTGAAAAGAGGAAAACAATGATCTCCAAATTCTGCCAAAGACTCGCTGGTGTACCTCGTGACTTCCGTCCTCAATTTCCCCTTCTTCCTTCAATCTCCCCTTCTTCATATGTGCTTATTAAATGTTTTAACGTAATTCCCAACTTTGAAATAGGCCTCTCCCTTCTTTGGGGCGAATTTTTGAGCAATTTGGTTGGCCGCCTTCTTTTGTCTGCAAGCTGCTTTTATCTGCTCTGCATTGTAATCTGCGGGGAAAATGGCCAATGCAAGTGCTCAAGTTCATATGTAGCCATTTTAGGCATAGGTGTTCATTCCATATATAATCATTGTACAATCCGGCAGTCTTCCTGTCTCTCTCTATAAAACCTGACTCTCTCTATCTCTTTTAGTTCATAAAAGGCAACAGCTTATTGTTATAAAAGTGGAAACGCATTGGCTCAGTCGGATTCTTGCCTTGAACCTCCAAACGTCAGGAACTGTAAGCTACAAATAAAGAGTCCCGAAAGGGAAAACAAATAGCTTTTCCCTTTAAGAACTTCAGGGACTCTTTAGTATTGCACGTAGGCAACTGCGCATAAGTATGTGATAATTCACATGTATAGTCGGGTAATTTTTTATGAGGTAACACTTCTGGTATCTCGGGACATTAAAAAATTTATATAAAAAATCTAGAAATTTTTTTATTGTCGGTTAGGTTAGGTTACGTTAGGTTAGGTTAGTTAAGGTTTGGTTAGGTTAAATTAGGTTAGATTAGCGAGTACTTCACTATTTAATGACTTAACAGAAACCACGTTCGAGCCCTCAGTTGCATCCGAAGCACTTATACACCCTTCTCGGTTTGATGGCACTAAAGGTTAGGTTAGGTTAAATTAGGCCTGGATAATTAGTTTCCTAGATATACGGACCTAAAAAAGTCGGTACCTCGATTATGCAGAGATGCGCACATGTGAGTGAGTGTGTATGAGAGAGAGAGAGAGAGAGAGAGAGAGAGAGAGAGAGTGTGTGTTTGCCATTGTTGTTGAATAATTTTGAAACAATATATTTTAAGATGAATAAAAGAATGAATCCAGACTTTCCGGGAAGTTGTTCTTCTGTTCCCATCATCTGTAAAATTAATTTGTTGCAGTTCACAAAAGAATGAGTAGTTTGTGTGTGTGTGTGTGTGTGTGTTCGGGGGGAGTGGGAGAAGGAATTTTTAAATAGCATCTCTTTCAGAGTAGTCCGGCAGAGAGCGAGGTATTTGTATTAATTTTATAACTAAACTATTGAAACGATTCTTTTAATTTCCCCTTTATGTTTAATATTTAAATGAAGGTGTGTTCAAAGTCTTTGAAAAAAAAAATATATATATTAGTGATGTAGGTCACATCCGCATCCGCATCCGCATCCGCGGAACATCGGCACATTTTCTCGCATCCGCATCCGCACTTTGGACTGCGGATGTGGACCGTTGAGATAAAATGTCATAAATAAGCGGAAATTATCAAATTATACTATATTAATGGAACTAGTTCATTGTGCGCAAAAGTGATGCAAGCGACAAGACGAGAGGCTGTTCTTGTATGAAGTTACTCTCTTGCAACCTACTTAGATCCACGTTACAAAGCTAAGTTATTTTCACCTAGTACATTAGAACGAGTTAAATCATCACTTGGCAAAGCAGTTGAAGAGCTTCAATCTCTTGAATCTGTCGCTTCGCCACAACCAAAAGAATAAAAGTTTCAGTGACAGAACCAACACCTTCAACAAGCAAATCTATCACAGAATCTGTCTCTCAGTTTCTTGAGTCAAGCAGCAATGACGAGACCTACGCGATGTCAAAAGATGTAGTAAAAATGATCGAGAGCTATCACCAAGAAAAACGCCTGGCTACATGTGACAATCCTATTAGTTGGTGGAAAAATACGCAGAATATCTATCCATACTTGAGTAAACTTGTAAGGAAACATTTAGCCTGTCCTCCAACAAACGTACCAAGCGAGAGATTATTTAGCAGTGCTGGATTAATATATGATGAAAAGAGAAACAGACTGGCAGCAGAAAAGGCAGAAAAATTAATGTTCCTTAAGCATAACCTTCCTATAATTAAGTTTGAACATTAAACGATGAACATCTTAGTTTACTTTATTTTAATTACTCATTTATAAATATGCCTAATAAAACTTTAAACTTAATATAAATAGTTATCAAGCTAATTAAAGATCTCTTTCTATAAGGGTGGAGGTTGGGGAAAGAGGTCGGTGGGGTGCATTTGAGTTGGGTTCACGTCCCGCATCCTGGTAACACAATTATGGTTTCTAATTGTGGCTGAAACTCAACAAAATATAACGAATTTATTTGCAGACGAATTCACTAATTGATTTCTATATTAGTTAGATGCTTGATATTATTTTATATGTTCAGAGAAAAGTACAGCAATTATTGTACAATTAATCAATTATACTACATTATAGCTACAGCTCTCTCTATATAATAACTTATTATATACGTTAAACACCACAAATCTCGAATATATCCTAAAAAATAACGAAAATGTAGACATCCGCATCCACATCCGCGGATGTTGAAATCAAACATCCTCATCCGCATCCGCATCTGCGGATGTGAAAAAAATGACATCCGCTACATCACTAATATATATATATATATATATATACATATATATATATACACACATATACAGGGTGTCCCATAAGTCCGGCATCATAGGAAAAATAATAGAAAAAGGCAAAACAAAAGCTTTTATTTACAGAACGTGCTCAATATGTCCACCATTGTTTTCAATACACAAATTCAGACGTTATACCCAGTCACCACGCACACGGTGAATGATGTCAGGAGTAATGGTGTTACATGCCCCAATAATGCGCTGCCGCAAATGTTCAACACTCCTAATTTTCTCTGCTTATACCAGCGCTTTCAAGTGGCCCCAGAGATAAAAATCTAGTGGCGTGAGATCCGGGCTTCTAGCTGGCCATTCCACAGGCCCTCGACGTCCTATCCAATGACCAGGGAATTGTTGGTACAGGTATTCCCTTACTTGGGTGCTGTAATGTGCAGGAGCGCCGTCTTGCTGGAACCATGTTAGGAAATTTCCTTCTTCGTTCATGACACTGGGAAATGCTTCTTCCTTGAGCATACGTAGGTAGGTGACTCCAGTGACATGTTCATCGAAAAAGAGGAGGCCTATGATGCGAGTCTTCCAAATGCCACACCATACCATCACCCGAGATGCATCTTATTCCTTTCAAGTGGTATACCAGTGAGAGTTGTTTTGAGACCAGTAGCGGGTGTTCTGTCGATTTACCTCACCATTTCCATAAAAAACAGCCTCGTCACTGAACAGAATGGTGAACGGGAAATTGGCATCCCAAGCATAAGAAAAATATGAATTATGGTTTGTAGAAATAGAAAAATATGAATTTCTCCTATGATGCCGGACTTATGGGACACCCTGTATATATATATATATATATATATAATATATATATATATATTATATATATATATAAACGAGGGCCACGCAATATATTTTGCCCCACTTCTTTTTTTCTTTCCAAGTTTCCTTGTAAGTCCCAAAAATTTTGAACACAAGTAGTTACATACCTTTTTTATAAGTTTTTATTTTTCCAAATAGTCTCCTCGAAACAAGGGTTTTTATTCCTTGCTGGTAAAAGTCCGCTGGGTTCCGCTGGAGCCACCTCTTAACCTCCTCAACAACCTAATCGTCACTCTGAAGCTTTCTTCCACGAATAGCATCCTTCATTGTCCCAAACAAATGGAAGTCTCAAGGTGCCCGATCCGGGTTGTATGGAGCGTGGGGTAACACAGTCAAGCGCATTTTTGTGATGGCCTCTCTTGTTTGCAAACTGTTGTGTGGTGTTGCGTTATCGTGCAAAAGAAGGACGTCTTCCAGTTTTCTCTCCGGTCGAACTCGCTTTAAACGTCACTGGAGTCTCTGTAGGGTAGAAATATATGCCTCGGAGTTGATTGTTTGTCCTTTCTTCATAATGTCCACCAGAGTCACCCCACCCCTTTCATGTCCCAGAAGATGGTGGCCATAACCTTTCCTGCAGAGGGAGCCATTTTGAACTTTTTCTTGCGTGGGGAGTCTGCGTGATGCCACTCCATGGATTGGCGTTTTGTTTCACGTTCAAAGTGGTGTACCCAAGTCTCTTCCCCAGTCACAATTCATGAAAGGAAGTCATCCCCTTCTGTCTCGTATCGAACTAACGACTCAGAAGCAATTTCTTTTCTCTGGGTTTTGTGATCTTCAGTCAGTTCGCGAGGAACAAACCGTGAACACACGTTTGAGTATCCCAGTTGCTGAATTATCGTATTCACACTTCCTTCACTAATTCCTAGCTCCAGTGATAGCTCCTTGTATGTGACGCGCCGATTTGATCGAATGATGCTGTTAGCACGTTGCACAGTGTGAGATGTGACAGCCGATGCCGGGCGACCGCTACGTGGCTCATCATCGAGGCTGGCTCTCCCTCTCTCCGATGATCTCACACGTTTAGACCAGCATCCAGTTGTGCCTCGATCAACAACAGCATCTCCGTAAACGTTTTGTAGACGTTTGTGAATATTTCCAACTGTTTCCTTCTCTGCGGTTAAGAACTCGATAACAGCTCTCTGTTTAAGACGCACATCACTGTGAGACGCCATTTTCGAAACTGCGTTAACCATCGGTAATATACAATGGCGTTTAAAAGCGGTTTTATACAAGGAGGAGAGGTCCAAACTAGAAAAATTCGGTTATGTGAAGCGCATAAAGTTCAAAATTACGGCCCAAAAGACACTTCATCCCCATGGCCTATTATTTAGCTAAGAAAAAAGGGTGGGGCAAAATACATTGAGTGCCCCTAGTATACATATATATATATATATTCTTTTTTAACAATTTCACGTGTATAACTCGAAATCGAAAGAAAATAACAAATGAAAACGCAAACAATTTCTTTTAAATGCCGATCACTGACTCACCAAATTTGAAATTAGCACAAATGCATTTTTTAAAACAAAAAATTTATTAAATCTTCAAGAACAAAACAACTTCTGAGGGAATTTAAGGTCGAAATAATTTTTTATGTTGGAAGGACGGAGCCAAGGGTGAGTGGTCGCAAAAGTGGCTTCTTCATAGAAGGAGAGTGCCGAAAACAAGGTCTCCAAGGCTCAATTATGCCACTTTTTATAAATTTTGAAAAGTAGTGTGTAAGACGCATATATATATATATATATATATATATATATATATATATATATATAGTGAGGAAAAGAGGGGGAAGTATGTGTGTTTGAGAGAATGCTGGACTGCTCACAGGGTAGATGAGACAGGGAAATATCAGCTAAAGGGGAGAGTGACAAGAGAAACGAGAGTTCCAGCACTCCCTGTCTCCTGCCAAACGTTCACCACGGAGTATTTCCCTGGTCGGTTGGTGTCTACAATGTCCTCCAAATTCTAAAGCAAGTTATTTCTTAAAGAGATCACGACTTATTATTAGGGAATTCTGCTATATACAGTCAGAGGCGGATTAAGACACCTCGGGGCCACGGGGCAATGAAGAATATGGGGTCTCTTTTCTATAGCTTTTTATTAACAATATATGTATATGTACAGTACATAGTACATTTACACGAATTATATGTACGGTGCTCAGGCTAATTGAGAAACAAACTTAAAAGAACCTTAACACAGTGTATTTACCGTTTGCCAAACCAAACAGTATTAAACAGACTTTACTTTAGGGCCTATAAAACATAAAATAAAACAGGGACTTTGTCAGTTTGTGTACTTTGTCATATTTAATCAAAGAAGTTTGCAAAATCTCGAATTATATCACCGAAACTCAGTTGATTTGGGGGGCCCCTCAAGCATGGGAGCCTGAGGCTTCATTCTCAATAGCCTCAGTGATAATCCGCCACTGTACAGTATAAAACGCGTGATTAGAATTTACATAGCGAAACAGTTTAAACACGTGTTACGTTAAAACACACTTGTTTTACACATGAGGTTTTAATGAATTTTAACAAAATATGGATAAGGTTACCGTAAAGCCACAAAATATGTGACTATATACAGGGTGGGAGAAAAGTCTTTAACGTTTTTATACATACAAATAAGTTGTTAACAATAAATAAATTCCAATGATATCACTGCAGTGTATGCGATACTTTTCAAAGCATTTATACAAGGCCAGGAATGACCCCAGGCTCTAGCCCCAGTCAACGTCATGTGAGTAAGGATGGAATACAGCAATGAAAAAAAGGAAAAAGTGCATCTTGTATCGTAGGTTATTTCTTATAATAACTGTGAAGAAAGGTTGCGTTTATTTCAACAAAAATACTGTATAATAAACCACCACCAAATGCAACCACTCTTCGTTACTGGAAGCTCAAACTTTTGGAAATAGGGAGCCTTGTAAAAGACCGTCCAAGAAGCAGAAGGCTAGTAACGGCGACAGGAGCCAACAACAAAGAAAATGTTCTCGCCACTTTTCAAGTCGATCCAACAACTTCAACGATAAAAAGAATTAGGCATTTTCAAATTTTCAGTAACAAAAATATTGAAATCACAGGAGTACCACGATTACAAGACCATTTACTTTCAGGTCATATACGACGATGATTCTGATAGACGGCTGCAGTTTGCTGAAACAATGAGACAAAAGTTCAACAGTGATCCAAATTTCGTTCGAAAGATAAAATTTTCAGATGAATGTGTCTTCGGTTTAATTAATTAGTAATACCCCTTAGTTTGCTGTTGGCAGCCTGAGCGGCCCGCCCTTGTGGTGCTCATGGCCGCCACAGCTCTCCGGTAAAAGTAAAAAGGCAATGCACCATTATATTAGCTTATTGCATATATATATATATATATGTAAGTATATATACAGGGTGATCAGAAAGTCACTGTGCACCTATTTTACCTATATCACCTATATAGGTGCACATCGACCTTTGATCACCATATATATATATATATAATTTATATATATATATATATACCAAAAAAAAATGTACTTTATGTACTCACCACTGTAAACTGAACATCCTTTGAAAACACTAGTTGTCCTTTTATAAATAAAAAAAGTTTTTTCCTTTTGTAAATAATATTCTTGTATCCTTCCAACAAAAAGTTTTTCCTTTTCTAAATAAAACATAACTTGTATCCTTTCAATAAAACATTTTCCTTTTCCCAAACATCACTGTTAGTAGTGTGCCAATGTGTAGAAATCACGAAAACATAGAAGGCACAATGGAATCTTACATTCGACCCACCAAGTTGTCACTATTGTTATTTTTGTCATTTTTACCTTTGAATTGAGGCACACATGGCATTTTCTTTGAATACGTCTTTTATCACCCTGTCCTATCAGTGCCAAGTAATGCCGTGTGATATAATTTCTGGCGAGAATTCTATCTGGGGCATTGGCAATAACTCTACCATGTTTCATTTGTGTGACTTGTCCATGTTTAGTGAACAATTCTCAAATCACAGCTAAACTGAATTCCCGAACTGACACTTTCTTTTTCATTTTTTCTATATACAAATGATGTGCATTCATTACGGACATGTCTAGCAGATGAAAAAACAATTTTTTATACCATTTTATTGTTTTGCGCATGCATTCTATGAAGGTTATCTGCATGTCAGATTATCGACTAGACCCCAGTGGCAATGCATGACGCAAAGAAAAAATATCGTACAGCATGAAAAAATATATATTATATATATATATATTTATAAATGAGAAAATGCTTATTCAGAAGAAAGACAATATGTAAACAATATGCAAAACATCATACTTTACGCTCATATGCCTGAACGGCCGCTATATTCTAAAGAAATTTGGGTAAAACCTAGTAAAAACCACCTTTCAAAAACTTAATAAATCATATAGTTATACAAATAATTTCAATTTTCTTTCATGCGGATTAGAAAATATAATTTTATGGGTATATAAACTAAACTGCAAAAAATTTGTTCGCTACCTGGATCCCTGGAAAAAATTAGAAAAATTCCAAAATTTCCAGGTGTATTAGCATTTTGCTGACTCATCATCTGCAAAGCGGAGCAACGTAAGGGTTTTAACGAGTAAAGTAAACAAACACAACGTTCACTACTGGCCGAAAAAAAATCCACAAATACGATTGGTTAAACCCGTTAAAACGGCTACACTAACAGTTTGGGCGTGCATTGGTTATTCAGGACTCGTTTCCTTTGACATATCGAGAGATACGATGGATTGGAAACGCTATTGTCAGGTAATGAGAGACAAGGTTTTGGCAGAGTTTACTAATGGCGTAGGCAGGAATTGGCTTTATGAACATGATGGAGCGCCGCCACATTACTCTGCAGCTACCTGTGAGATTCTGGATACGAACGTTGAAGGAAGATGGCTTGAGCGTCGAGGTCCCATCGAGTGACCAGCCAGATCACCTGATTTAACCCCATGTGATTTCTGGCTTTGGGCTTATTTACGTGACAAACCCTACACTTTTTGTTTCATCTATGCAAATGTGAATGTCTTTGGCCGCAGAATAGATGAACAACTGAAAAGGATCCCACTCGATATGTTCAGAAGAACAATGAATAGTTTCACAGAGAGAATCCACAAATGTATCATAGCGAATGGAGAATTCATTGAAGATTAAACTACAATTTAACAAAATATTTGTATGACTAAAATTTTCCTTTTCATAAATGTAAAATATTTTTATATAATTACAATTTGAAATGAGTATAAATTGTCATATATAGTGTTTTTTGATTGTTTAATTTTCTAAAAATATAGATTGTATTTTTTAATGAAAATTTTAAAATTTCAAATAATCGGTAAGAGAATCGGCTAAATTTAGCTGATGCCGATACCGATGCTGATGCCGACTAATCGGGACACCACTATTAAAAATCCATGACGAAAAAACCATTAAATCTTTATCTTAATATTTAGTACGTTTTAAAATATCAAATAGTCATCCGTTCATCCGTTTTATGAGATAATTTTTTGGAATGTAGGTTTTTTTAATAAAAATATGATAATACGCTTTCTATTTTTACGTCTTTGCCATTCCAATTCAGTTTTGTTGTGACTATAGAGCGTTTTGGTTCCATTCTTACTCTTTCAAATTTTTTGCGAATCTGATATTATTTTTAAAACTTTTAATTAATTTTTAATTTCTTTGATATTTATTGTGCGGATTCATTGGATTAAATGAATATTGCAGAATATTGCCATTATTGTACATATAGTATATATATATATATATATATATATATATATATATATATATATATATATATATATGATGCGAAATTTGAAACACAAAATAAGATAGCAGTAAACAGAGCAAAGAGAATAACGGGTCAGATATTGAGAACCTTTAAACGAAGGGATAGGAATGTAATGATTCCTCTACTGAAAACCGTGATCATACCCAAATTAGAATACTGCTCGGTCCTAACTTCCCCATATAAAAAAGAAGACATTAGACAGCTGGAGGGGATCCAAAGAAGCTTCACAGCCAAGATCAATGGGTGCAAAGAACTAAATTACTGGGAAAGGTTACGAGAACTAGACCTATATTCACTGGAAAGGAGAAGAGAGAGATACACCATTATTTACACTTGGAAAATAATGGAGAAACTAGTCCCTAATCTTACTCTGAATCCCATAACTCCCCAAACAACGATGGAAAGTAGAAGCGGTAGACTGTGTCGTATTCCCAAATTGAAGGCGAGACAGGGAACATCCTTAACCCTGAAAGAAAATAGTTTTGTAGTGAGAGGACCAAAACTGTTTAATCAGTTGCCCAAAGACCTAAGAAACACGAAGGGAGTTGCAGTGGAAATCTTCAAAAGAAGACTAGACCCCTGGCTCAGAACAATCCCCGATGAGCCGGGCGTACCTGGCTATGAGGTGGAGAGCGCAAGAATCCAACTCACTACTTCACCAGGCCAACTCGAGAGGAGGGGCGACAAGCTTGACCTTCGCGAAATGAGAAATCATCGCGCGGAACCTTTGTAAGGTTGTAAGGTAAGGTATATATATAGTGAACAGACAAAGAAACAGACTACTTGTAGAGGGCAGACAAGAAATAGACAAACAAATTCCTTCTTCTACGCTGTGCGTAGACATCTTAGAATCATATGAAAGCGAAAGACACATGGTGTTCAAGGAATCAGAAACAATAAGAACGCTTGTCTTTTCCCAAAAGGCCCGCGCAAGCTAGCGTCTTAGCAACAATAGGACGCTTGTGGCTTCCCAGTAAGATCCGTGAAACTTGGCGTCCTAAGAGCCTATAAAAGCGAGAGTTCACTGAAACTCTCCCTCATTCACTCTTCGGTAAGCTGTCTGTGCCTCTTTCTTTAGGAATTCTTGGGAAGCCTACACACGACACAGTGTAATCGCAGAACCGCATTTTAGGCTATACCCAAAAGTGTTTTCAATACCGTTCAAACTAACTTTCTCGTTAGAATTGCAGTAGGCCTATTCCTTGTGTCATTCCAATACCGTAATTGTGTATCACCCTATTATTCTGTTCTTTCATGTAATTTATTTTATTTTGCATCCGTTTGTTTATGTGGTCCTTTTAAACATTTCATTCTAGACGGCCTAATCCACTTACAGTGTACCAGACGTACGTACATATTTTCTATCACTAATAGGCTGCAGCATCTATTCTATGTTTCATTTATGCATAACTCTTTAGCCTGCCTAAGTCAGTGTATTACGTAATCCTTTCAGTGTACCTAACGTATGTGCATTATTTATATTATCAATAAGCTGCAGCACCTATTCTAAATTCCATTTATGCGTAACTCTCTAGCCTACCTAAATCAGTATATTACGTAATCCATTCAGTACACCAAACGTATATGCATAATTTCTGTTATCAATAGGCGTCCTATTTCATGCTGCGTTTCCATTTGTGCAGAACTCATTAGCCTATATAAAATTACTTAACAATTAAGCCGTATAACCATTTGCGTATTTGCTAAGCCTCAGTTATCTTTAGCATAATATAAATGCCGTTATATAATTGTTAATCACTATAACTACTGCAGTGCATTTGTTATTTACTGTGAACAAATAACTGATTTATTTTCTTAATTAAACACAAAACAACAAGGTGATTTTTTTAATCTTATTAATATTATTTGCTTGGGTGTAATCCAAGCTGGTGACCTCGAATCATTCGTATCATTCCAGAATTAATTATAGTAAATCTACTTCATTGGCCACCTCAAACCGGTGATATCGTAGGACATTGTAAATTGTTGACCCCAGCATTGTCATTAACAATCACATCATTATTATAGTGCTAACTTAACATTAATAACTGGTACCTTAATCGGCTAATAACTAGGCCTACTATATATATATATATATATCCAATCGAAGCCAAATTCTATATTGCACGATAATTTAGTTTATCACTTATAAATGAAGTATGAAAACGTCTCTTCTGAGAATTCTCTGAACTATTTTATTATTTTCCTCTAATATTCTAATATTATTTTAAGGTATTATTGTTAAAGTTACTTGTATTCGTTTGGTTTATTAAAACAAGCCCCCCCCCCCACGCCAAACACACACCTATATGTTATGGAATGTCGTTTCCTTCGAGTTAAGGTTATCATCACTATTATACTCGTTTATACAATGGTATAATGAAAATGAAAATGAAAAGGTTTATTGGCAGACTATAGTCCATATGACAAATATTATTAATACAATGACAGTTCACATACTAAGGATAGAAATATATACAGTTGATTAGAAATAATACAGTAATGTCGAAGTTAAGTGGAGCTACAGACACACGTTTTCGTACCAAGAATTCCATAGCTTGGAGGATAAACGGCAGGACTCATGGATAGCTTGGATAATCGGGTTGGTTGAATTTTTAATTCTTTGCATCAGACTATTGAGCACGTCTTGTTACCTCCGGGAAGCTCGGGACATTGCGGGTAGCAAACATTTGCGAAGCTGAGCATCTCGGGGATAATTTATGTAAGAGCCTAAAAGACCTGTTGTACAGCAAATTTAAGGTTCGCCAAGACCTTTTTTTATAATTCGTCAAGAGTTGCTGTCCGTATATATTACTGCAGAAAGTACAAAAGAGTGTCTTTAGCTTCACTTGTACAGAACGAAAAGTTCCTTATAGTCATATTCGCTTTAGCACAAAGGCTTCGAGAATGTTTTCTTATATCCGAGTCATCACTGAAGGAGCTGGTAATAGTTTGACCCAAATACTTAAACTCTTGGACTTCCTTAATTACTTCACCTTTCATTTTAAACCTAATATCAGCTGGCTGATTACAGCTTTTAGGATGAAAATGCAAAACCTTAGTTTTTGTAACATTAAAAAGAATATCATGTTTCTGCGAATAAACTTCGCAGACTTTTAGTGGCTGATCCAGACCTTTAACAGAGGGACGTATTAACACCATATCATCGGCATAAACTAAGTTATTTATCCTTGTGTTATCTATAAAACATCCGACTCTTGCCTCATTAAGTGAAGAAATTGATCAGTCAATATACACATTAAACAGCATCGGGGAGAGCAAGGAGCCTCGTCTCACCCCGCAAGAGGAGCCAAAACATTCGGATAGTACATTGCTCCACCTAACGGTAAAAGATTGGTGGGAATACCAAAATTTCAATAAATTTAATATGTACATGGGAACCTCCCTGTCTTCTAGTTTTTTAAATAAAATATTGTGGTTCATTCTATCATATGCCTTACTTATATCTAGGAAACAGCTATAAATAGTTGAATTACTGTCAATGTATTTAGATATTGTTTCTTTAAGTACACAGTTACACAGGTCAGTTGAGTGGGACCTTTTAAAAGCAAACTGATTAGATGTCCATAGGTAAACATTTAATCGGGGTAACAAGAGTTTTTCTAGTAGTTTCGAGAAGCAAGAAGCGACAGCAATAGACCTGTAATTATTGCTGGACAGAATGTCTCCATACTTATTTTTCACCAGGGGCAGAATATATACCCTCATGAACTCTGCAGGGATATGCTATGAGCGAATAAACTTCGCAGACTTTTAGTGGCTGATCCAGACCTTTAACAGAGGGACGTATTAACACCATATCATCGGCATAAACTAAGTTATTTATCCTTGTGTTATCTATAAAACATCCTACTGTTGCCTCATTAAGTGAAGAAATTGATCAGTCAATATACACATTAAACAGCATCGGGGAGAGCAAGGAGCCTTGTCTCACCCCGCAAGAGGAGCCAAAACATTCGGATAGTACATTGCTCCACCTAACGGTAAAAGATTGGTGGGAATACCAAAATTTCAATAAATTTAATATGTACATGGGAACCTCCCTGTCTTCTAGTTTTTTAAATAAAATATTGTGGTTCATTCTATCATATGCCTTACTTATATCTAGGAAACAGCTATAAATAGTTGAATTACTGTCAATGTATTTAGATATTGTTTCTTTAAGTACACAGATACACAGGTCAGTTGAGTGGGACCTTTTAAAAGCAAACTGATTAGATGTCCATAGGTAAACATTTAATCGGAGTAACAAGAGTTTTTCTAGTAGTTTCGAGAAGCAAGAAGCGACAGCAATAGACCTGTAATTATTGCTGGACAGAATGTCTCCATACTTATTTTTCACCAGGGCAGAATATATACCCTCATGAACTCTGCAGGGATATGCTATGAGCAAGCATGGCTGATAAGACCAATGATATGTGCAGACATACTACATCATTTGCATATTTTAAGTGCTCATTCGATAGGTCATCCAGCCCTGACGCGGAAGCAGTCTTTAACTCTTTAATTAACCTCTTTACTTCAGGAATTGTTATCAAAGTATTTTCCTTTGCCCCTCCCACAGGCGTTTCGCTGCAATATATCTTAAGATTATCCCTACTCACGCTGTTAAGAATGTTAGAGTAGTGGTTTTTCCACAACTTTGCAATTTCATCCTCCCCCGACACCCCATCGATTGTCGGAGGGAGCACACTTTTGACATCCGTTTGATTCTTAACAAATTTCCAAAATTTGTTATTATCCTTATTTATGCGAGCTTCACAGGCTTTTGATCGCCTTTACATCGCCTTGTGGCCGCCTTGTACTGACCCCTACTTCTACACATATTCATGTATGCTGGTCCTAATCTGGGTCTACCATGAAAGCACCACAAATCGTAGGCGTCTTTCGAGTCCATCTTCAGGGGGGCAATGTATATATATATATATATATATATATTATATATATATATATAATTTCAATGAAGGTATATAATTATAACTATGCATGTATACAAGGGTACTTATATATATTGTATATTGTATTTGTATATTCGCGCAAACACCCCTTCCCATCCCCTTGTGACGTCATACACCATTCGCCCATCAATCTTCTTCATTTAACCGCCCCAAATCGTAGTTTCTCATATTTCTTCGTACGGGATGGCTTGATAATGAGCGTAAGCGTGCAAAATGTATCGTTTAGTAGGAAAGTCCGCGCGCTGACTATATGTTCATTTACTCTGTATTAAAAATGGCATATATCAAATCCGCCACACTAGTTGAATTTATATTATACATTCAAGGTAGGCAGGGCGTTTTAGGTTGTAATAGCTAATATGAAAAAAGAAATCATATGATATTGGATTAAGAGCACCCGATCGACAGATTTTGTCTAATTGCACTAATTTATATTGATATATTTATGCTTCTAAAGTTTGACAAAATTAATGGTCAGGCAAAGCCTACCCTGCCTACCCTACTCATAGATAGTATCTATAAGTTTACAGTGAGAATCATTTGAGCAAGGATTACTACAGGCAAGATGCAAAATTTCTAAATTATTAAAGAGGTGACCTGTTCTGTCTTTGTATTCTATTCTCTGTTGCATATTAACATTAGACCAACCGACGCGGTTATTCTTACCTATTGAGTTCTTTTTATTTCCTGTTGCGCATTAATTGGTAAAATTAATTAATAGTTCTAATGGTTCATGATCAGAAAGAAGGAAATCATGCAGAATATGAACTCTAACAATTCGATCCTTTAGATTATTACTAGTGAGACAATGATCAATCCACCTGGTGGTACCACTCATATCACTAACGCATGTAAAATTACCACTGGTTACCCGTAATACATCTATGATACATCACCTATATGTACTTAATTTGGCCGACTCGTTCATGTTACCCAATTCTACAAAGAATTCCGAGTTCACATGCGCGTTAAAGTCCCCCATTATTATACAGTGAGAATATTTGGGTTATCTGATAATGACTTAATTTTGTACAGTAAATCAAGGTATTCATCTAGATTACTGCCGTTGTTGTATGGTAAATAGCAGTTTACAATTAATATGCAATCACTGTTCACTTGTAATTCAATGCCTAACAACCTTACATTATCGCTTGTTAAAAACTTTATGTTTTGACAAATTTTTCTTTATTAAGAAAGCAACACCACGCCTACCGTACATTAATTCATCTGACAAGTCTACTGCTGATGACACATGGTACATAAAGTCATCATGGATGGTAGAGAGGAATTTTAGCTCTTGCTTAGGTAGCTAGTGCTCTTTCAGGAGCATCAAATCTGCACTGTCACAGATTTTATAAACATCTACAATTGAATTCTTCACTGACCTTACGATATATGAGACTATTTTCAACAAGTTATCCGCCATGACTGATAGAAAATTTATCATTAATATGATTATTATTTTACACTACAAATTTCAGGCATTATTAGGGCGCCTATTATTATTATTATTATAATTATTATTTTGTCATTTATCAAGTCTCCTGGAAAAGTGAACAAACTCCTTAACAATAATACCGTCTGGCCACTGACTCATACCGTACGGGTTGAAATGCGAATTTACACCTTTAATTATTACTTTAAATGAGTTATAATACGGAGATTTTGTGCTTAGTTTATTAACTAACAATATACTGTGTTCACCACTGACTTCTTCCATCATGTGTCGAATATCGCTTTCGTCGTTCGAGAGCTGAATTCGCGACACAAAGAGAGTGAGATTCCTCCACGGTGGCCTTCCTGCTCGGAGAGGTTTAGGAACCCTCCGTGAAGAGCGCCTGTTAACTGTGACCCACCGTCCTCTTCCCTCAGTCTCCCTGAGGCAGAGTTCGCCTGCCTGGGGGATGAGTGGCACGACCTTGGAGGGATAGGAGGCCACTCCCCTACTCTGTGGCTTGGTGAGGGTCTGTTAGCGGTGTTTATATCCTGACGGACGCGCGTGCCCCTCCTTCTTCGGTGGGAGGGGTGGAGAACTGCACGCGAAGCGAGGCGTGTGAGTAATCGAACGCCTCTCCCCTTCAGTGGAAGGTAAGGAAGAGGGCAGTGATGACTCGTCTCTTGGCATCGGACAGTCCCTGTTCCTCATTGTGAAATCGGGAGCAGGGGTCCCTTCTTGAACGGGAGGGAGGTTGACCGCTTCCCCTGCATGTTGCGTTTCCACCCCACATTCAGGGGGGGAGTTGGCGGAGGGGATTTCGTTTCCTCGCTGTCCGACGCGCTTCTTGGGGTTCTGACTTGCTGAACAACTTCCGAGTAACTGGGCTTTGGGAGAAGTGTCTCTTCCAACGCATCTAACTCTGACCGGAATTGTTCTAGCGATATCGCATTTTTCTGATTTGACACCACGTGTTGGTGTTTCAGTTCAGCTAACGACTTTTGTACCTCATTGTATTGTCAACAGTCAAAAACCTTTACTATTTAACGACATGCGAGCAGCCCACCCGTGAGGCACAATTACCCATAATGGTCAATCAACAATTAGTGAATTTCCGTTTAGAAATGGACCCACAACTTAAATTCCAACTTTGTTCCTATCAATGAATTTCACCCATGCTTTCGAATGTAGACCCCAATCACGCACCCTCAGATTTTACATTTTTGGACCCATGAACGTGGTTTGAGGGGAAGACAGTTTTTAAAGATGACAACGAATTGCATGTGGCGTTAGAGGAATGGTGGCGTGGATTTTGTAAAACATTTTCTCTGACGGGATACAGAAGCTTGTCATCAGATAGTAAAACTGTACTGGTGTCAGGGCTGAATTATGTTGATAAATGAAACTATTTTCTTCAATAGTGTAGGCCTACGTATGGTAAGTAATAAAAAACTTAATTACTGTTCAACATTTTTTTTTTCTCAGGTAATAGTAGTTGTTTCCTTTCTGATTACGAAAGTGATAACGAAATTTTGCTGTCACGTCAAGTTTTCAAGAAATTTGGGGCTCAATTCTTGAACAAATTTCTATAGAGATGAAAAACTGAACAAATTATTAAAACTGCATCTACCCCAAAGCTTAGAGTATCCCAGCAGAAAATACTTTAGCTAATGTAGGATGATGTAATTTCTGCTTCTGACACGTTCGAACCTGCTCTTGGGTTGCATCCAGTAGTATATGCGCCAAATATTACAGTGTAATTGCAATACAACACTGCAACATTACATGCAACAAGATGAGTGCTTTGAACCCCCCTCGTCCTCCTAAAATTATATATATATATATATATATCTGTGTGCGTGATGCCCAATGGGTAACCTAACCTGGCTGCTCAGGCCCACAAATATATATATATATATAATATATATGGGTGTGTAACCATGTATAGAAAAGCTGCTTATATATATATCTGTGTATGTGAACTCCAAGGGGTAACCTAACCTGGCTGCTCACGCCCACCCGAATATATATATATATATATATATATTATATATATATATATATATATATGTGTGTGTGTGTGTGTGGGTAGCCAAAAAATAAACAAGAAGGAGGAGAGAGATCCTTTCACTGCGACATCTCGAAGCATTTGGAATTCTTCAGCATCAAGGCCATCTGGCATAGAAGGCAGCCAATCGCCTCACAGCCAGTCGTACAGAGCGTACACAGCTATTTCCTTGTACGTACACACGTAAAGGAGAATTAACATAGTTCGATCATACTACCTCACAAACCCCTTCACACATAGCCCCATCTCAACAAAACACACGCACATAACGTACACACGTAAAGGTGAATTAACAGTTCTATCATACTACCTCACAAACCCCTTCAAACATCGCCCCATCTCAAAAAAACACACGCACATAACGTACACGAAGGATTAACGCAGCTCTAACCCAAAAATACACGCGAACAAGACCTCCTTAAAATACCTTAAAATGCATTGTGTGTATATATACACAATGCATATGTACGCTAAACTACGAATGACATATTCAGATGGAACGGATTGCGAAAACGAGTACGTTGTATACCCAGAAACAAACTTTCTACATTCCATATTCAGTCAGTGTGACGTGTATTTAAGTCTCAAAAAACACACATGCACATCGTATATGACATACGCACGTAAAGGAGAAATAACACCGTTCTATCATACTACCTCACAAACCCCTTCAGACATAACCCCGTTAGAATATCTCACAATTCCCAATATATATATATATATATATATATATATATATATATATATATATATATATATATATATATATCGGGTAGCCCAAAAAAAGCCTTGAGATTTGAACATCAATAACTTGAAAAATATGCAGTTCACACTTCCAAAATTTAAAAAACTTTTACCTCAATCTATTAATAAGTTATCATAAAAATTTCAGATCTCCACATAAAATATTTTTTCCACAGCTGAGGTAACAATGAGGTATGGTGAAAAAAACGAATATCATAAATTGAAAATTTTTTATTGTTTACATCTTATCAACAAATATTGTATGATCAATATGTCGGCCGTCCTGCTTACAAACTAATCTTAACCTTTTCTTCCACGACATGATATATTTTCTGATTTCTGCTAATGTTATTTTGTCCCAACATTCGAGTATTTTTTTCTTTAATTGCATTTCTGTAAACTTTTCTGTTTGGCCTTCATAAATCTTCTCTGCTAGAGTGTTCCATATGCAATAACACCAGTACACATTTGAAAATTCGTCGATCAATTTTTACAAACTAGTTGGTGATTCTATATAATTTGAGTGCGCTCATCTCAAAAATATAGTGAGTTTTTCCCTATCACGTATGGTTTTCTTACTACAGGGTGTGTCATAAATCCCCCATTTATCCCCAAATGTGAACCATCTTATCGAGACCAACATTGGATTGCACATGTTATAGACTAAAGTAACGCTTACATAATAATGTAGGGTAAATGTATATAAAAACCAGTCCCGTTCCCAGCAAAATACTCTCTCCCCTCCCATCAATGGGTGGTTAACATTTGGGGATAGATGAGGTATTACAACACCCCTTGTAGCACGAAATCTTTAGATGATAGAGTAAAACCTAATTAAAGCAGAATTAAATAGCTCCTAACTCTTGGACAAGCATATTGCTTGTTTATGAAAGAATAAAAAAATAACTGAAAGAAACAAAATATATTTACCTTCTTTACTTGCAAACATTTCAGGACTTATTCCAAAGACGTAAGACTACGAAGGTAGATCTGACTAATGACGACTAAACCGGTGCTTCTTTGATGTTTTCTTATGCTGTGCGTTATGCTGATCTCGTTGCAGACACCAGCAGTAATCCGCCATCATATTTGTATGCCATCTTCCTTGATATCTTCTTTCCATGGTTTTGATGTCCTGGTGAAATCGTTCCCATTGCTCCTCACTGACATCTCCGAGATTTTCGGGAAAACGGTCAAGATGCGAAAATAAGAAGTGAACTTTCAGGCTCATGTTGTAGCCTAAGGCGCAAAACTTTTTAAGCATATTTTCCACCAGTCTTTCATAATTTTGGCTTTTGTAGTTTCCCAAGAAGTTTTCAACAACATCTTTGAAACCAAGCCATGCTTCTTTTTCTTTATTGGTCATTGTGTTCAGGAAATGATCGTTTGTCAATAACTTTCTAATCTGAGGACCTATAAAAACACCTTCCTTTATTTTCTCGTAGCTAATCTTTGGATATTTTGAACAAATGTACTTGAAACACTCACCTTCTCTATTCAATGCTTTGACATACTGCTTCATCAAGCCTAACTTAATGTGCAAGGGTTGTAGGAGGATTTTATTTGGTTCAACTAGATGTTCATGTAAAATGTTCTTTGATCCTGGGGTAAGATTCTCTCTAGGAGGCCAAGTTTTCCTCTTCCAGTGCTGGTCACGTGCTCGACTATCCCATTCGCAGATGAAACATGGCATCTTAGTGTATCCTGATTGCTGCCCAAGTAACATGCAAAGGACTTTGAGATCCCCACACAATATCCATCTGTGATTTTGATACTGAATTTTTTCCAGAAGCAGTTTCATGTTATCATAGGTCTCTTTCAAATGAGTAGAATGGGCCACTGGGATTGATGCATATTTGTTACCGTTGTGCAGTAACACTCCTTTTAGACTGGTTTTAGAGGAATCTATAAACAACCTCCAGTCACTGGTTTGGTATTCGATGCCTAGCTTGCACACTAATCCTGTGATGTCCTTGCAAAATACCAAGGGACCATCTTCTTCGAAAAAAGGCACGAAGTCTTTCTCACGATTTCTGTACCAAGCGAAGTATGTGTCGGATGCCAATAAAATTGTTCTCCTGCAATCTAGACCCTTAAAGTTCTGCAGAGTCCTTAGGCAGATTCAAATCCCTGACTAAGTCATTTAGTTCGGCTTGGGTTAATGGTTTAGGAGGATCTCGGTCAGCTGTTGGCTGTTCATAAACATCATCATTGTCTGGATTTGGAGCTGAATCAGAATCTGAATTGTATTGATCCAGACTCTCGGGTGGGCTGGGAATAGGAACTTCTGGACCATGGGGTACCGGCCTTATTGCAGATGGAAGACTTGGGTATTGAAGGCTCTCTTTATTCTTTGCATTATAACCTTTAACATTGCAAGAACAGAAGTAGCAGTCGTCGGTATGGTTTCTAGGCTCGCGCCATACCATAGGGATCCCAAATGGCAAACTTTTCTTTTTACTTTTGCTCCAATTCCTTAGTGCCGCAACACACGTAAGACAAACCTTGTGTGGAGCCCAACTTTTGTCTTGATCTAATTTAATTCCAAAATAAGCATGATAAGCTCTCTTAATGAAGGTCGTTACATTTGCCCTTTGTTTTACAACATACCGACCACAAATATAACAAAATATGTCTGGACTATGGGTACATCCTCAAGAAGCCATTATTAAAATTTTAAAGACGTAATGTTAGAATTATCTATCTGAAAAATATGAAAAAACGAAATTAATTAAAGATAAAAAAGGTAAAAAATTACAAAACGCCCCAAAATTGTTTTGCTAATAACTTTAAAACTGTGGGTGATAGAATAAAACTGGTAGCATTTTTTAATTCAGCGCAGCGAACTGCTTCAGAATCACAACTCAAAATAAAGAAATCGATTTTCATGCAGACCGGTGTAATCCATGGGATTGCAATCAGGTGATTGCGGGAGCCAGTCGTTCTTTCCAATGAAGTTGACTACATTCTGTTGTAGATAATCCTGTGTGAACTTGCTAGTATGAGCTGTAGCACCATCTTGTTGGAGTTTGAAATCATTTCCATAATACAGATGCCGACAATCAGGCAAAAGATTCTCCTCTAAGAGATTGACATAGGTTTCTGAATTATTTTTTTTATTTTCTGAAATGAAATGAATTTTCGTCCTTCCATTCCACGATACACCTGCTAATACCATGATTTTTTTGGAAAACCGACTTGTCTTGTAGTAAAGTCTCGATGGAGTAATGTCTTTCTTACGCCGACCATAAACAACATCGTTCCGGGAGTTTCGAGCACTCTCGATGGTGAAATCTTTTTCATCTGTAAAAACTATTTTTATAACATCATTGGACGAAAATCTATCCAGAAATTTTCTACAACGAATTTTTCTTTTAGCTCTTACATTGCTGTCACGTCTTGAAACACGAATCCTTTTAAATGCTTTAAGTCCTACCGTTCTCTGCATTGTTTGTATGGAACTTCGACTGATACCTAAATTTCTTGCAATTTTCCTCTGAGAGTAGTGTGACCCAGGTCGATCCTCTTGAGATAGGCTCATCATTTCGATCATTGCTTTAAGTTTTTTAATTATTCTATTCACAGACGTAACATTACAAGTTATTCCTGGAAATTCCCTCAAAATTCTTGCCACAGTCCATCTTTTTTCCAAGAAACACTTTTCAATCACCGCTTTTTCACCTTTAGTTAGAACCATAATTTGAAGGGTAAGTTCAAAAAACAGTATTTAAAATAATTCAGGGGTCCCGCGTCTTAAGGTACCTAAGCGCCAAAATTAAAATTCGCCAGAAATCACTTCCAAAGTTCAGCAAAATTCTGGCAATAGTATCTCTGTTATTAATTGAGCTAGAACGTTCATTTTTGGCTAAATTAGAGTTCTCAGCATGTTAATGAAGATGTTGATGAGTTTTTGGAATACATTTTCATATTTTATATTTTATATGTTTTTTTTTAATTTTTTGATTTTCTTATTATGCCGAACTTTGAGTGCGATTTCTGGCACAGAATGATTCCATTGATTTTTCATCACTATCACTAGTACGGTGAGACATTGCTGCACACGTTGATAATAGTTAGAAGCCGGGTGAATAGAATAATCCACGCAATATTCAGCAAATATGAGCACGAACACAGGACGCCTGCTAACAGCAACGCGCGTCTTAAGGTACTGGCGGGATGTTTGTGTCGTGTCCCTATCGGCGCGTGGAGCGGGTGGCCATTCAGAAAGCAGAGCGGCGTGGCTGCCATGTTTTCATTGGCTAGCGCTCCTCTTGCTGTTCCCGCCACCCAGAGACCGAGCGTCCCACCCCCACCCCCATCACCTCCCACCATTTGAACGGGATATTGGGGCGGGGCTTAAGACGCACATCACATCTGGGCGGCAGAGCCCAGCTGGCGATAGAGGTGAAAAAAGTAGTTCGCTTCATAAGGTTTTCAACCATACTTCTAGTGTCGTATGGTCATTATAACCCAAACCACGCGATAGAGGAAGGGTGAAAATAGTGATATCCATCAAAAACACGTTTTCGCCTGTGGTGGCGCTTAGGTACCTTAAGACGCGCGACCACTCATATCATCTGACGTTTTTCAGAGACTAACAGATTACACTGCCCAACAAAAAAAACATTTTTTGCTGCTGATTTAATTCTAAGACCTGTTTCTGGATAATATTGATGTGCTGATTTAAAAAATCACCTTAGATTTTGTCCATCACATCAGGTTTTCGTGCAATGCAATATGCCTATTTTGGGTGATCCATGAAGGGCGCTTATCAAAACTGATGATTTTTTAGACCTGTTAACAGCTGTTTTGCTGTTAAAATTTTATCTGTGGAATACGCAAATCTGTGCATTAAATCTAAAGGTCATGTACTTGTACAACATATTAAAATCTTGGGTATCTGTGATTTCCCTAGGTGTGAGCGTGACGTCATGATCATGGATTCATTTTTTGCTTATTTAAACACTTTTAATCACTTTATGTGTCAATATTACCATTGTATATTAAAGTTCACTCCCTGCACAATTGTTTACTTTTCCATGCTGATTCTGAGTATGTAAAAACTTATTTTTTGAAAAGAAAAAAATTGGGCATAACCCTGCCAAAATGCGATATCTCCAAAATATCCGTATTTGATTGCTCGAAAACCTGACGTGATAGGCAAAAACTAAGGTGATTTTTGACATCAGCACACCAAAGTTACCTAAAAACAGGTGTTAGAATTAAATCAGCAAAATTGGTGTTGGGCAGTGTTATCCATAGGCTAAGGAAACTACTACAAGTCTTAGAATAGTTGCCAGGTACAGCTATACACATTTAGGATTTAGGATATTCGTTTTTTTTACCATACCTCATTTTTCCCTGAGCTGTGGAAAAAGTATTTTATGTAGAAGTCTGAAATTTTTATGATGGCTTACCTATAGATTGAGGTAAAAGTTATGTAAATTTTGGAAGTGTGAACTACATAATTTTGAAGTTATTAATGTTCGAACCTCAAGGCGTTTTTTTTGGGCCACCCGATATATATATATATATATCGGGTGGCCCAAAAAAAATGGCACCAATTTTGAGAAGTGATATCTCAATAACCATTGCAGCTAGGGACTTAAAAAAACAACCAAATGAAAGATAATTCTTTTCTCTTTAAATACTTATTCTATGGCTTGATGGTTATAAGCCCATATAATGCCCGAAATTGGCTTCCACAAAAAATATATAAAAAAAAAGTTGCGCATTTATATTTATTCCTTGATCCTAATTTTAAATGAAATTTTTCTATTCCAGACCCCTCAAGATGGGATTGAGAGAATCTGATAAGAACATTATACAAACACTACGTGAAGAAAAAGGATATTCATTAAACAGAATCCTTTACGAATTTCCAAATAGAAATTGGAAAAAAAGAACTGTGGCGCATTTTTTACAAAAACTTAAAGAAACCGGCAGCAGTCAACGGCGTCTGGGAAGTGGTCGACCAGAAACTATTAGAACGCCAGAAAACATTGAAAAAGTAAATGAAATGGTTTTAAGTCAAGAGGAACAACCGGGAACAAGTAAAAGTGAACGTGAAGTTGCGAAAGAAACCGGGATTTCACGTTCATCAGTACAGCGAATTATTCGCTGTACTGATGAACGTGAAATCCCGGTTTCTTTCGCAACTTCACGTTCACTTTTACTTGTTCCCGGTTGTTCCTCTTGACTTAAAACCATTTCATTTACTTTTTCAATGTTTTCTGGCGTTCTAATACTTCTTGGTCGACCACTTCCCGGACGCCGTTGACTGCTGCCGGTTTCTTTAAGTTTTTGTAAAAAATGTGCCACAGTTCTTTTTTTCCAATTTCTATTTGGAAATTCGTAAAGGATTCTGTTTAATGAATATCCTTTTTCTTCACGTAGTGCTTGTATAATGTTCTTATCAGATTCTCTCAATCCCATCTTGAGGGGTCTGGAATAGAAAAATTTCATTTAAAATTAGGATCAAGGAATAAATATAAATGCGCAACTTTTTTTTGTATATTTTTTTTGGAAGCCAATTTTGGGCATTATATGGGCTTATAACCATCAAGCCATAGAATAAGTATTTAAAGAGAAAAGAATTATCTTTCATTTGGTTGTTTTTTTAAGTCCCTAGCTGCAATGGTTATTGAGATATCACTTCTCAAAATCGGTGCCATTTTTATTGGGCCACCCGGTATATATATATATATATATATATATATATATATATATATATATATATATATTCAACAATAAATAAAAACTCGATGAAGATATCTGGCGAACCCCTTGTAGTGTATTTTTTTTTAATAAAAATAATCATGTCTAATTAGAAGTTAATAATGTTTTGTTTAATAAAGAAGAAAAGGTACTTTCCTGCTCTCCCGGACCCCAGACTTTTTGCCAGTTGCCATACTTCAATTTTGACAGAATATTTTCGTTAAAACAAACGAAAATATCTCGACTTAACTTAATTCCGCCCTCGCATTACCCCGTTCGTCTAAAGTATTTCGGCATAAATAAAAAGTCAGTAAATAGTAAATAAAAGTGTGTAATTATCCCCGGTCTCTTTGTGTTGTTTGAAAATTTAATGGCGGCTCACGGCTCAAGAGGTCTACCCGCGTCCGTATTAAGACACAAAGAGAAAACAAGAGTAAAGATCAGGAACGGAGCAAGTGTGTCACGGGCCCCGGGGCAAAACTTATTTACGGGCCCCCTAATGGAATTTTTATTATGCATTTATATTGCTTTTCTTTGCATTATTTATTTAGCATATATTTAAGAATTATGATACTACTTGTACGCATGGAGGCATAGAAGGCAAAACATTATGCAAAATATTGAGCTTTAAAAAGGATACCGTGGAATAAAAGTTTACTTACGACAACATAATTGAGAGTCCACTTAATCTTTTTTCATTCATAGAATTTCGAAGATAGTTCTTTATTAGTTTAAGTTTTGAAAACGATCACTCTGCACTTGAAACTGTCACAGGAATTGTGAGGAACAATGTTATGGCAGGCACAACTTTCTGGAAAACTTGAGCACAAAGTACTGTTGTCTTTAATTAAAAATGAATATAGCTCATGGATTGTCATCATTTTTTCAATGTCTGTTTTTAAGTACATTCGAAAAGAGAGTAATTGACTTGGAAATCCAGAGGAAATATCATTTTTATATTTATTTACAGTACTAGCTTTGTTGCTCTCTCTAATAACTTCTCATCACTCGTTGAAACGACCCGGGCCCCCCCAAAAGTCCCTGGCCCCGGAGCACTGCCCCGCCTTCCCCTAGCTAGCTCCTCCCCTGGTAAAAATTGAGAATAGAAGAAAGAGCAAAATCGTTAAAAAGGCAAATAAGAAGGAAAGAGTTTTGTTCACGACATTTTTGGTGTGTAAGCGGTGTTCCTTTATATTAATATAAGGGCATTCCCACGTCTTCTGTACGAGCCTTATATTTCAGCCAAATTACATTGCTAACCGTTTTATAGTCTTGTCTTTATAAAATTAGTAGATATTCTGTTTCGGTAATTTAAACAGTAAAATACATTGTGTACCCCATTTGCAAGCAACTTTCGATTCCAATTCCTTCAAAATTCGTTGTATCTATAATTCAATATGCGCGTCATTTTTTAAATTTCTTCTCATCGCGGCATTTTCGAAATCTTCACGGAGGCAGACTGTGTTTCAATCGTTTCGACTCAAAATTTTAACTTCAAGAATAAACTGAGTCGTTTTTTTTTTTCGGCCGTTATTTTGTTTTCTTCAGATTTCCTTTTCTTCAGTCGTGGAGAGAGACTTATTCAAAATTTAGAAATCCGGTCCGATTGCTCATTTTTTTTCTCTTCAACTTTTATTACACTCTATACAGCCTACCTATTTTGTGTTTAAAATTTGTTTCGTGTTTTTTTTTACATTAATAATAATTGTGATAATAATAATTAGTACCTAAAGCATATATGGAGTTAAATTATTTGAGTTGTAATTAAATTGACATGCATTTTTATACGGTAGGTCTAAAATTTGGAACGTAAATGTGACGCTTGCATTTTTAGGTGTACAGTATATATATATATAATATATACAGTATATATATATATATATATATATATATATATATATATAGTAGCGAATTGTAAAAGATTAAATAAGTAACAAAATTTTCCAGTATCTAGTGGCCAGTTTTTAAAATTGCTCTTCGAAAGATGTATATAATTTAAGGGTTTCAAGCTACACATGACCATCATATATGTATATTTTAAGGTCGCTTTATAATTTTATGGTAGCTAAGTATAATGTTAGGGTTTTTTTCAAAGTCAAAAAATAATGGTTAAAGACACTAATTTATAGTGGGTCGATTCGGACTGATTGAGGTTATTTTGCTTGCCGTATAAAATTATAAATTGTGAGAAAATTTGTTTATTTGAAATACAGGAATTGGGTGCTCTTCCAATATGTGCTCTACCGCGAAACTGTGATCTACCATATTCCAATACGTGCTCTACCGTGAAACTAGCCTTATAAGGCTAACTAACGAAAATATCATGACTTAACCTAACCAATCGTTAGGTCAACTATACGCCCTTGACGATTGGTTAGGTTAAGTCGTGATATTTTCGTTAGTTAGCCTTATAAGGCTAACTAACATACCTGCTGCTAATCCGAATAATCTAAGGTAGATCACTTATTGGAATGTAAATTTTAAGGTAGAGCACATATTGGAAGAGCACCCAGGAATTGTTTTAGTAAATTCTTTTCATAAATTAATTTCGATTTTTTTAATACATTAATTCCAACCTGCAACGCTAAATTTCATAGGCAGAAAACTCGTAATTCACAAAATGACATTTGAGAGACAACTCTCTCCTTCAATACGAAACCCAGCAGGGTTTGTAAATCACAGGAATTCCCGTAATTTATCGTTTCCAAGTGAAACTAAATACAAATTTTCATCATTATTATAAATAAGAAAAGATATTATGAACCCCAAAATACTGCGCAACCTACTAAGTAAACAAAAATTAAAATAATTCATTGTATTATGACGCGAGTGTTCACTTGTTTGTAAGCGAACCTTTATAAAAATATCCCTAACCGAATCAACCTGCATTACATCATGAAATAATTGTATAATATTTTCTATGCAAACGCACGAGGAATTTTCATTAAAACTCGTGAAAAAATGAGAAAAAATAGAAAAAAGCAGCCTACCTATAAAATAAAAAGTTATGCATATAAAAAAAAATCGAAATTAATTTATGAAAAGAATTTACTAAAACAATTCCTGGGTGCTCTTCCAATATGTGCTCTACCGCGAAACTGTGATCTACCATATTCCAATACGTGCTCTACCGTGAAACTAGCCTTATAAGGCTAACTAACGAAAATATCATGACTTAACCTAACCAATCGTTAGGTCAACTATACGCCCTTGACGATTGGTTAGGTTAAGTCGTGATATTTTCGTTAGTTAGCCTTATAAGGCTAACTAACATACCTGCTGCTAATCCGAATAATCTAAGGTAGATCACTTATTGGAATGTAAATTTTAAGGTAGAGCACATATTGGAAGAGCACCCAGGAATTGTTTTAGTAAATTCTTTTCATAAATTAATTTCGATTTTTTTTTATATGCATAACTTTTTGTTTTATAGGTAGGCTGCTTTTTTCTATTTTTTCTCATTTTTTCACGAGTTTTAATGAAAATTCCTCGTGCGTTTGCATAGAAAATATTATACAATTATTTCATGATGTAATGCAGGTTGATTCGGTTAGGGATATTTTTATAAAGGTTCGCTTACAAACAAGTGAACACTCGCGTCATAATACAATGAATTATTTTAATTTTTGTTTACTTAGTAGGTTGCGCAGTATTTTGGGGTTCATAATATCTTTTCTTATTTATAATAATGATGAAAATTTGTATTTAGTTTCACTTGGAAACGATAAATTACGGGAATTCCTGTGATTTACAAACCCTGCTGGGTTTCGTATTGAAGGAGAGAGTTGTCTCTCAAATGTCATTTTGTGAATTACGAGTTTTCTGCCTATGAAATTTAGCGTTGCAGGTTGGAATTAATGTATTAAATTAATTTTCGGTATTAATATTTAAATTTGTTATTTAATGATTCTGTTTTGGAAACCGTTATTTTTTAAACTTCATTTGGGTTTACTCGTGCAATTGGAACTTTAGATTGAGTGCTGACCGAAAATGGAGCATTTTAGATTGCCAGTTACGTTTCTGTGGTATCTAAGTCCGCTTCCCACAAAGTGTAGGATGATTCATTGTTATCGGGAATTGATGACGTGAATTTTCTGGTTTTCATTTTTGTCTTGTGATTTCTGAAGGTAGTTGGAATAATAATATTTTTTAAATTATAATAATCGTTACTATGTATGGACGCGTTTATATTTATACTGTGCAGTATTGTTTCGTTGCGTTTGATGATTTTTTTATTATCTTCTCCGATGTAACTGCCATAAGTGACCTTATGGTAGCTTGGGCGTGATTAAATTTTTGTGAAATTCTGTGAAATTTGTCATATTTTTCTGTAAGTTTGGCCAGAGCAAATTATAGTTATTGTTTCGAAGTGAAGTGTTGAGAAAATTCTATAAATTAAATGTGGAAAGTGATAAGGGTCATTCCATGTCAGTTCAACGGAATTTTGGGTCGAAAAAACGTGACCATCACCGATGTTTTTGAAAATTGGTACACTTATAGATATCGGTAAGAAAAACAGAATGGCACTTGTTTTAACACTCTAGGTCATATGGTTCCAGAGATATGGCCATTCGAATTTGGTAAAAAAAGGTCAATTTCCAAGGTCATACCATATTTCAACATGAAATATCTCGGCTCCTATTGCACTTACAGAGACCATTTTAACACTTTTTTAAAACTTTTAAGCAGATCTACAACTTTGTTTCTATTCATATTTTACCTCAGTGGTAAAAAAAAGTTGATCTTATTTTTTCACAACCGATTTTTTTCTCCTTTCACTCAACTTTGGGTACACATATCTACCTTAACCTAGAACAAGAATTTTAGTGTTGATTAAATTAGTATAGACCAGGGGTGGGGAACCTTTTTTCATTGGAAGGCCGCATTTCATTTAACCAAGACCCTATTAGGCCGCATGCTGAGAATTTAACATATACAGTACAACAAAATGTCATATTTTAGTCTACAATCTACATATTTGCTAATTTTAAATCAAACTTGATAATACGTGAGGGTTTTTATAATAAATAAAAAATTCAGCAAGTGCATTTATTTTGGGGGGGAATAATTGACAAACAATAGAACTTATATTAAGTGAAAAATGATATTAAGTGAAATGATGTTAATATTATGTGAAAAAGTGATAAACCATTTAATGACTTTTTTGTGACTGCTTATTGCGGGACAGGAGTCGTACATTTGGTTCCAACATCGTTGACCGTAGTTTTAGTTGGTCCTACAGGTGAATATTCGTCATCTGAGATCTCAAGCGCGTTTTGATTTGAGTCACATACAAAAACGTTGATTCACAACAGTAGGTTGTGCCGAAACAAGACAACATTCGACGAGCATGTTGGCGCAGACGTGGGTATTCAACGGCATTTTTCCATATTTAACAGGATCCTTCTTAGTATCAAATAGAGACTTAAGGATATTATCTTCTAATAGCTCAATCAACTCCATCTGTAAATCTTCAGGTGCTTTGGAGACATCAACCAGGTGTGGTTGGAAAGCTAGTTTCAGTGTGAAGTAATGTTTCTCAAAATCTTCAAATCCTTCATCGTATTCTTCAATCAGGGAGTCTAGGACAGCTGTGTATTCTTTCACATCGCATTCCCTTAATGATTTGCTTGTATCTTCTTCATCAATTACCTTTCCCAGTTCAGGGAAGTGTTCAGCTAAAAGTTCCGATCGGGTAAGGATATTTTAAAAAAAGCGCAGCTTCCTTCGAAAAGCCTGGATTTTTTTCCACATTTCATATATGGATTTAGTTTTACCTTGCAAAGAAATATTCAGGTCATTTTGCCTTGACATTACGTCACACAAAAATGCAGCATTTCTGCAGAAAGCTTTTTTTGACAATTCACATGGTTCATTGAGTTCCTCCAAAAATCTTGATTTGTTTTCGCAAAGACAAAAGTTTTTCAAAGACTTGCCCTTGTGACAACCAGCGCACTTTAGAATGATACAGAAGATCCACACTAAATGTTTCATCATCAAGCATAAACATATTGCGAAACTGGCGATGTCGTGATGCATTTGCTCTAATGTAGTTCACAATACGTATAACTTTACTTAATGTGTCACTTAAAACAGTAGATTTGGCACAGAGATTCTGTTTATGCAAAATACAGTGAAAGGAAATCAAGCTATCTGGATATGGCAGTTCTTTTTGTAATAGAGCAACAAATCCTGCACATTTTCCTCTCATGGAAGGTGCACTATGTGTGCATACACTTAATAAATTACATAAATTCAGTTTCGCTTCACGGCATTTTTCTTTGAAGAGAGACAAGACGTCAATTCCACGTGTCTTCCCCGTAAGGGTACCCAAAGCCAGCAACTCCTCGTAGTATTGAAAATCTGCAGTTATAACATGAATAAAAAATGACGCGCTGAGTCAGTAATATCAGTGGACTCATCCAAGGCAATCGAATAATAAGTGTTTTCGCTTTGGCATATTGTATGAAGCTGTTCAGTTACATTGAGGGCTAATTTATGTTGCCGATCAATTATGGTCCTTCTTGAAAGAAGTAGTTGTTTGTATTTGTTAACCTTGTCTGAATCTAAAGAGGCTACAACTTCAACAATGCATTCTTTTATGATTTCCACATCGCTATATGGCTTACCTCTTTTTCCAAGTATATATGCTACTTTATAAGTTGCTTCAGTGATTTCAGTCCCTAGGCCTAACATCGTTTTAAATACTTGCTGTTGTTGCTGCTTCTGAAGTTTCATCTTCGTAAGTGCAGACTTTCGGGGTTCTCCTTCCACTATAGCATACTTGTGGTTCTTATGAGTTGCATAATGCTGATATGCATTGTGTTGCTTCACTGTTGCAATTATGGCGTTGCAGAGCAAACACATCATTTTATCTTTCTCAGCAACTATGAAATACTGCAATTCCCATTCTTCATGGAATACTCTGTTCTCTTCCTTTAATTTTCTTTTCACAGTTTTTGACATGATTAGGGTACCAGAAGATTTTTAAATAAAAATGGTACACGAATTGATCAAAGATTTACAATTTTAAAGGAAACAAGCGTGCGTGTCACTATTGGAGAATCGTCAGTAACTGTCATCCAGTCAGCCAGTCGACTGAGTCGAGTTGATCGTTGATAGGTAAGGTCGTAAGCCGTAAGGCAACGCTGCCAGTTTCAACTGGCAGCGTTGCCATATTTCCTATTGTTCAAGCCATAAAGAAGGCTTGTATATGTAAGAAGCAGTGAAGCTGAAACCATGATCTAATGAAATAACCTAAAGCCCTAAAGGGGTATCAGTTGCTGTCCATTATCGTACGGTATGAATTCTGAATGTCAAATAGGCAGAAGGCCGCAACTAGTACCCCAAAAGGCCGCAGGTTCCCCACCCCTGGTATAGACGCTACAGCCATTTCAGTGGATCATACCTACCTCCATTTTGACCAAGTACCTTTTTCCACCAAACTTTGGAGCACCGTTTCTTTGGAACTGTTTGAGCTAGAATATTGATAAAAGTACCATTAGATTTGTCTCACAGAGATCTATAATGTCTGCTATTTTAAAGACAATTTGCCTTTTAATATGTATATTAAAATAACCTATTCTTTTATTTTTACCAATTGAGTTATAAGAACCGATTCTTGTCTAGCTGGGTGAAACCATGAAAAAAGAGGCATCAACATAACTTTATATTTAAAAAAGGCAGTTATTAGGTATTTATAATATATTTTATGGAAGCCATTGTTGTTACATTTATAATAATAATAAAGTATTTGTATGCGCCAATCAAGGTAATTATTTATCCTACCAAAGATTTGACCTTAAACAAAAACTGAGATCATTATTCAACAGCAAACAGTAAGAAAGAAAAACCTATAATAACAGACTTTAGTCCTGCCTAATAAGACTCAAATTTAAATAGGAATGCTAAGATATTAACCTAAATACAAAATATAATTAATATTAATAAATGGTACAATAAACATAATGGTTTTAATAAACAATGACAATAAAAAAATTAAGTACCACTGAACTAACTTACAGACATTTCATATGAAATATGTGTACCTAATATTATCAATAAAAAAAAAACAGGCTGGTAAAAAAAATCACATCAATGAGGCAAAAAAGATTACCTGTTGGCTCACATTCAGGCATTGGGGATGGACGATTTGCTAGTATATTTCGACAGGTTGCACATGCTTTATGATTAATTGTTAGTTTCAATTCAGGATTTTGATCAATCAAATTTTTAGTCAATTCACGAATGCCTTTTTTCACTTTTCATTGTGTTTTTTAAATGGGTCACAACAGAACCTGCCCATATTCAAACTGCTGAAATCCATGTTTATCTAAAAAGAAAAAAAAACATACATATGTAGCTTAAAAGCCAGGGTTGGGTTCAATTACAGAAAATGGAAACAATTACAATTTTTTTTTTTTCTTCAAATTAATTGCAGTTAATATTGTACTTCACAATTTCAAGATCAATTGCAATTACAATTAATTTTGTCTGAATCAATTACAATTACACAAATATAACTATCTATTCTATAAATCTAAATATATATCTAAAATAAATACATATCTATAAAAATATATATCTATATCTAAGTATAACTAAATAAACTATCAAAGGTTTATTTTCATTGGATGATGTATGACTGCCAGATCTAGGGGTATAATTTTTAACAATTGACATTAATTGATCAATTACCTCAGTTATAGGTCAAAAATCAATTACAATTACCTTTATTTTTATTTTATTTTGAATCAATTACAATTACAATTAATGGAAATTGGGATCAATTAATGAAAAAAATACAATTATAATTATTCATTGTATCCAACTCTGTTAAAAGCTGTTTTTGCTTAGATGGCACAAATAAAATTTGGAACCTACTGATCTTGTTTCAGATCTCTACAACAAGAAAAAATGTGCAGTTTGATGATTTACAGATTGGAATAAATACAGATGCCAAAAAAATCCTTGCTCCAAGGTTTAAATAAGCTTATTTTCACATGGGTAATACTGTTGTACACAATGAATAAATACACAAAGTTAAGTAATTCTATTAAAACCCATCTCACTCTTAAAATTGAACTTATTCTATAGGGTTGTACCTATAGCCAAGTATAAGGTACTTATATACGTACATAGCTTTACCTTTAAACAGGATAGCAGGTTCGAAGCTCTTCACACGTTTGAATGTCCATATAAATTAATTAATTATGTAATTTAAATTACCTATATTACTGTATATAATTCTCTGAAATATACAACAAAAAAAAATTTATAATATGGCCGGATACTTATTCGACCAAATAATTGGGTTAGGTTAGGTTAGATAACTACCGATTTTTCGAAAATTAACAGACATTATATATCTTAGTAAGAAAAATCTAATGATGTTTTTCTCAATACTCTAGCTCAAATAGTTCCAAAGATACGGTGCTCCAAATTTTGGTGGAAAAAGATACTTGGTCAAAATGGAGGTGGGTATGGTCCACTGAAATAGCTGTAGCGTCTATACTAACTTACTCAACACTAAAAATCTTATTCTTGGTTAAGGTAGACATGTGTACCCAAAATTGGGTGAAAGGAGAAAAGAATCGGTTGTGAAATCAAATGATCTACACAACGTCAAATGTCAAAATAAGATCAACTTTTTTTTTTACCACTGAGGTAAAGTATGAATAGAAACAAAGTTGTGGATCTGCTTAAAAGCTTTAAAAAAGTGTTTAAATGGTCTCTGTAAGTGCAATAGGAACCGAGATATTTCATGTTGAAATATGGTATGACCTTGTAAATTGACCTTCTTTTACAAAATTCGAATGGCCATATCTCCGGAACCATATGACCTAGAGTGTTGAAACAAGCGTCATTCTGTTTTTCTCACAGAGATCTATAAGTATAACAATTTTCAAAAAACTCGGTGATGGTCACGTTTTTTTCGCCGTTGAACTGACATGGAATGACCCATAATCAGTAGCAGTACAAACTTTTCGATATTTTTTTTTTCAAAATTTCGAGAGGCTCGATTTGGAAGCAACTAAGTTGAATCCGAATTCCATCCATTGAGTTTAGTTGGCCCGAATTAGGTGATCGATCACCGATGAGAGAGAGAATAGAGAGAGAGAGAGCGAGAGAAACGAAACCGAATGCGCAGCGACTTGTTGCAGGACAGTTTCGATTGGAGTTGGTCTACTGGTAATTTCGGGCAGTCCTGGTCCCGCTGTTCGAAGCTTTGCTGAATATGCGTTTTAGCATTCGGTAGGCAAACCAAGAGCGTTTGAACGAGTGTTTAAGGCTTTACTGTTCATACAGGCATACAGTAGGTTCGTTGTGAAACCACCTACGGTGAAGTGATCGTTTGATTAATGCCATGTAGGGAGTCTTTCAGCTGGACGTTAGGAGGAGCAGCGTTCACCGACAAAAGTTGAGATGAGAGAGACGAGTTTCTTCGTCGACTTCTAGAATTGAAAATTCCGTCCAATTCCGGTGCGTGGTTCCATTTTCAGTATATCTCCATCCCCTGATCCTCTTTGAATTGGACGACTCTGTTTCATCGCCATTTTTTGGAGAGAGAGCGGAACCTCAAGCGTGCTGATCTGTTGCATGGTGATGCAACCCCTTGCATTCTAGCGAAGTGAGCAGGAGAGCTGCGATTGAAACTGTAAGACATTCGTTGTCAGCTTTCGGATTGTTATCTGAACAACGTCCAGACAATAATGAAAATAATGTACTCTGATTATTATTTAATGAAATTATAAAGTGGTAGGGTGTGATTATCGCCCAATTTGTCTTTGTGATTTGTTTTGTGAAATAGTATGTACGCGGAGGTCAGTATTTTTTATAAACATTTTCTTGTTCTTTCTATGTTGCCCTGATAGTAACAATGTAACTATAGGAATATTTGTTTCGACTGTAAAGATCTTTGATGAGGAATCGATGGAATAGATGTGAACTTGAAATTTTTTGTAAACAGTTGAGAAAATTATCCTACATTTTACACGTAACAACTTTACAGGTCGTACATTTGATTACACTGGTCAACAAAGATTTTTCATCAGAGTAAAATTTGTAGTGGCTGGATGGCATTTTTCACGCTCATTCCAAAACTGCATTCAGATATTTTCTAGCACGTATAGTTTTCAAGATGACGGCATATATATAACTACACAGATTTAACCATTTTAAATAGGCAAAATACTAATATTTCAACATTTGATTGTGTTTATTTTATTGTGTTTTTTTAGTTTATTCATCTTATTGATTTCAATTATCTTAATTATACATCTTATGTATTTCAGGTGTGAACTTTTACGTCTAGCAGCATTGTGATTCAGGCAACAACGCCGTGCTTTGTGTGTCAAAAGATCAGTCCAGTCCAAGAACTTGTTGTGTCAAGTTGGTGTACATTTTTTTTTAATTTATAGTTTGCTCAGGTCAGTCAACATGCCTCGACAATGTAAGAATGACCCCTGAAAGCAGTTCTTTTGCATAATGGTAATATAATGCCATCCATCCCCATTGCCCATTCCGTCCATCTAAAAGAGACATATGACAATATGGATATACTACTTAAGGCAATCAAATACGACAGTCATCAATGGAATGTTTGTGGAGATCTAAAAGTTATAGGAATGCTTATGGGTATGCAGTCAGGATTCACAAAATTTTGTTGTTTCCTTTGCCTGTGGGACAGTCGCGCCACTATAGAACATTACACCAAAAGTGACTGGCCACTTAGGTATACATATGTCCCAGGGATAAGCAATGTCCAGTCTGTCCCTTTAGTGGATCCTCAAAAGATCTATCTGCCACCTCTTCACATTAAACTTAGTTTAATGAAGAATTTTGTTAAAGCAATGGGTAAAGTCAATTCTGAAGGGTTCCAATACCTTTCAAGGAAATTTCCGAAGGTTACTGCAGCAAAATTGAAGGAAGGAATTTTTGTTGGGCCACAAATAAGGGAGGTTTTGAATGACACTGAATTTGAAAAAGTCCTAAGTCCGCTGGAATTGAAGGCTTGGCTGGCGTTCAAATGGATATGTGAAAACTTTCTTGGAAGCAACAAGTCACCTGCGTATAAGGATGGAGTCAAGAACCTCCTTGATGCTTTCAAAGAAATGGAGTGTCGAATGTCGTTAAAAATTCACTTCCTGCATTCCCACTTAGATTTCTTTCCTGAAAACCTTGGTGCAGTGAGTGACGAGCAAGGAGAGCGCTTCCATCAAGATATTCAGATGATGGAGAAGCGCTACCAAGGATATTGGAATGAAAACATGATGGCGGATCATTGTTGGATGCTGTATCGTGACAATCCAGGCCAAATTTACAAAAGGAAATCACACTCACAGCGCTTTTAATAAAATAATGTATATATTCTTTATTTATAAGTACATTGAATAAAGTATATGATGTATTTGTTGTTTAGCATTCCTAAGTTTGATCTATACATCCATAAATTTTCTTATAGCAATATCAAAAACTTAAAAATATCAAAACCAGTGTATCTATATAACTATACGTGCTAGAAAAAAAATAAAACCAGATTCGGAATCAGCGCGAAACATGCATTAAGAAAAGTGTGATCATGTTTGTGATGAGAAACAAAAGTTTCATTTTGTTGGCCAGTTTATTAGTGTGAAATGTTATTTTATGCAAATGTGAAAATTAAAAATTTTTCTTTCGATTTTTATGAAATAATACAAAATATCTAATGTATGGAATTTGTCACTGAAATGATTTCTCGTCTGTTCTAACTTTCAACTTGTTAAAGTAGAAGAAAAAAACTGAAAAATAAATAAATTTGTTGAGTAAATAAATAAATTTGTTAAAAGAAAATAAATGAAATAAAAAAGTTTTCCAAGTGAAAACTTATTTTCAAGTGGGTGATGCGAGCGAGTGTAGTCTATTTTTTTTAATAAAGATAATGATGGCTAATAAGAAGTTAATAATGTTTTGTTTAATAAAGAAGAAAATAATGTTAAATAAGAAATTTAATTATGGTTTGTATGTAAATAAGAAATTGCTAATGTTTTGTTTCAAATTAAAAATATTAAAATACAAATTGGCAACATCTGAAATGAGAAATCGTCCTTTTATTAAATTTAAAAAACTAATATAGCAAAAAAATATTAACTCCAATGGGAAAGAGAAGAAAGATTGGTCGGGGCGTGGCAGAAGGGATTCTTTATATATATATATATATATATATATATATATATATATTATATATATATATATATGTAATAATTAATGAGCCTACGAACTTATGCTAGCGGGCGCGTTGTAAATTAATTCATAACATTAACATATGCCTAATTAGTGTCATGTAAAACACTTATGTAGAAAACTTTTAATAGCAAATAAATAATCTCATTATAAAGTAGAGGAGGTATAAAGTCTTAATGTACTCGCGTCAGTTAGCTCTACTCATTTTTATCGCCTCTATCAGAAAAATATTACCTTGTGTGTCTGAGTCACGACACAAGACCTTGATAACAACCCCCTTGGAGCCACTCTGACGACTTCTAAGATTTTCGTAATGATAATTTGAAGCAAATTCTAAAAACATTTATTCGTATGAAATAACCCTCCCACACACACACACACACACACACACACACACACACACACACACAATCTATCGTTTGTATATATACCGTTCATTTCCATTGGGGAGATAAAACATGCACAGGTGTATATATATATATATATATATATATATATATATATACCGTGTGACCACAAAAATTGTCCCTGTTTTTAATCGCTTATTACTCAGTCATTATTGCAGCTTCACAAATGAAATAAAAAGCATTCGAAAGAGAACATTTTAAAGTTTTAATTTATTCTACATGTGTTCAAAGTGACGTCCCTGGACATTCTTACATTTCACACAACGGGAAAGGAAGTTATTTATTACATTTTCCAAAACGCTGCATTCAATGGACTGTACACTCTCTACCACCGCTTGCTTTAATTCTTCGATAGAGGATGGCTCTTGCCTGAATACTTTGTCCTTGACAAATCCCCAGAGAAAAAAGTCCATAGGTGATAGATCGGGAGATCTTGCGGGCCAGGGAAACTGCGAGCGATGAGAAATGAATCTTTGTTCAAAAATCTTGTTAAACATTCCAGTGATTGCCTAGTTGTGTGGGCTGTTGCTCCGTCTTGCTGAAACCACTTGTTACTGCAGTTTTCTTGTTCAAAAACAGTGTTCAGCATTTCTACATCTCTTTCTGAAGTTACTGAAAGCCGTCTCCTTGTCTCTGGGTCCTCAAAAAAGTAAGGACCATAAACCTTGCTGCTACTCAAACCACACCAGACAGTAACTTTTGGTGAATGCAGAGGTTTCTCCAAGTGTATATTTGGTTTGTTTTGTGAACAACACCGGTAATTCTGTCTGTTGATGAACCCATTGAGATAGATGTGGCATTCATCACTGAATATTATTCCACTTAATCTTATCTGGTTTTGTTCAATTATTGTTTCAATGCGTTCACAAAACATCAAACGACGCTGGTAGTCTTGTTCGCTAAGCTGTTGCAAACACATAATTTTGAATGCCTTCATTCTCAAATCCAACATGATTATTTTCCGAATGCTCTCCCGTTTGATTCCTGTCACAGCTGATAGTCGTCTCACAGATTTCTTGTTGTCCGTTTCAAGCTGATTTGCGACTGAATCAATGTTTTCAGCGGTTCGCACACCTTTGCTGCGCCCAGAGTTGCCTTTATGCATGTTCTTGATTGAGCCGTGATGTTTCCATTTTGCGAAAATCCTGCGAATCGTTTTAGGATCTATGGTCCTTTGCTGACTGTATTGTCGTCTGAAAGACCGTTGGGTGGCAACTACCGAGCCATGTTTGATCATCTCTTCTGCGATGAAAACACGTTGCATGTCCGACAAATAACCCATGATTGTGGTGGATAAAACTGTCATTTTTTTATAAGTATTGATTTCGTATCCAGGATATCGAAAAAATTAAATAAAACTTAAATATTCTTTTTCGAAAGCTTTTTATTTCATTTGTGAAGCTGCAATAATGATTGAATAATAAGCGATTAAAAACAGGGACAATTTTTGTGGTCACACGGTATAATTTATATTTGATGCATCGTCAAATCGAATATATGGAGGAGTGTATAGAAAAACAAAACTTCATTTATTTGTATTGTATGTGTATGCATGTATAGGAAAAGTAAAACTAGTCTGCATCATATATATATATATGTGTGTGTGTGTGTGTGTATAGAGTCTGGTCAGTTAATCTAAAATCTGTATTAACTTAGCTTGACTTAATTAGTAAGAATTTCTCTCTCTCTCTCTCTCTCTCTCTCCATGAGTCGCTACATCATCTAAACGTGGAAGATAGGGGCCATCCATCCAACAACTTAACAGACCCGACATTACTTAACACCTCAAATCTAACTGTGAAGAGTCGATGATGAAATGGCCGTGAAGGAGCGCGACTAGCTGTGGGTAGATGATTAGTTCGCTGTCAATTTATCATTATTATTATTATTACTATTATTATTATTTTAATAAACTTTTTGGAATTCTGTAAAGTACGAAAAATACTTTTTTCAGTTAAAGTAAATTTTCTTTACGACTATTCTTGGATTAAACAAAAATCCTGCCTTGTGGAATTGATTCCTAATCCAACGTTTTGTCTGTAAACTTGAAATTTTTGCAAATTAAAAACAAAAATAATACATTATATATATATATTTATATGTATATATGTGTATGTATAATATACAGAAGTACAGTTAAATTGAAGACCTAAAATTACGTGAAGCTAATCACACGTTGATAAGAAAAGGTAATTTAAAATTACAGATATTTTGCTGAATAACTTTGGATACTGAGTTGATATATTATAAGATGTTTGGGAAATGGTAACGGTAAAATGTAGACCTGTACATCTTCGATCTGGAATAAAGTTGATTTGTAATAAGTTTAAACGCCGTTATATTACATTAATTATGTTATATTAACTTCTGGTTTAAATTTCTGAATTAAAAATTCAACTATTAATTATTTAATGAATATTTCATAATATTTTATAATAATTTTAAATTCATATAACAAAGTCTAAATCGTATTTAGCTTAAATGCAAAAAACTTCACTTTTCTACGTGAAGGTCAAAATATGATAATAAAAACCCACTCTAATAGATAGAATTTATTTCCACAACAGTTTCGATGCCCACTGGCATCCTCTTCGGGTGGATACAGAAAAACGAATTGACCAAAAACAAGAGGGAAAACAGTCCAGGGACCATTGAGAAATTCACCCGGTGTCGGGAGAACGGGATCTATCCTATGTGTGAATTTCTCAATGGTCCCTGGATTGTTTTCCCTCTTGTTTTTGGTCCATTCGTTTTTCTGTATCCACCCGAAGAGGATGCCAGTGGGCATCGAAACTGTTGTGGAAATAAACTCTGTCTATTAGAGTGGGTTTTTATTATCGCATTTAGCTTGTGAGCTTACACAAAACCAGCAAATTCTGTATAACATTAAAATTTCAAGCCTCCTGGTTCCCTATTAAATGTTAAAATAGGTTAAAGAAAGATTCCTCTTAACATTAGGTTCCAAACTGGGGACCGCATAGACACTAACCAGCAATTTACTTGCGTTTTAGCCCTTCACCTCCGAGACCCTACACACCAAAAAATCAGTACCAAACAGACGACCCCTATGGTCACTGTTAGGAACCCTTTATTACTTGGAACAGTAAAGTTACAAAAAGACCATTAATGCAAATAGTTCCACTTGAATGCTTTCGGTCGTTAGAAACTTTACTGTTTGCATTGTAATTACGGTTTCACAAAAGTTTTTCATTCTGTTCTCTTTCGATTTATAAAGGCATTTTTGCAAGTACGAAGCGCTTGACACAAAGAAAAAGTCTACCATCAGATACAAAAGCCAAGATACACTGTTCCACATGTACAGGGTGTCCCGAAAGTCTTGTTACACCTATGTATAATCTCGGAATATTAAATGATGTTTGGTTCCAACAGGATGGAGCACCTCCCCACTATTCCTTGAGGGTTCGTGAATATTTAAATGAGGTGTTTTCTGATCGATGGATTGGGAGAGGGTCTGCATTAAAATGGCGTCCGAGGAGCCCAGATCTCTCGAGTTGTGACAATACATTATGGTGATTTATAAGGAAAAGGTTTCTCAAAAACGTTATGATTCCAATGACGGACTAAAGGAAGCCGTAAAGGATGCTTTTAAACTTGTAACACCTAAAATGCTGAGGAGCATAGCACACCAAACATGGCGTAAAATCATTCTGTTCAGTGAGAACGATGGTTTGCATACAGATTCATTGGATACATGATAAACTTCTGTATAACTATGTATAAACTACAATGTTGTATAATTCTGTATAAATAAAGTGTCTCACAGTGTTTTCTACTATATATATTTTCATTACCATAGTTACAGAACACTGAATTAACAGTTACATAGGAGTAACAAGATATTCAGGACACCCTGTACGTGATGTTGTGATCTATCCAAGCTTTTAAAGTGGAGCCACCGAGGTCGGGGGTTCGGCTCCTGATCGTGCTGGTTACTAAATAATCCAGGAGTTAGCACAATGGGCCGTACTCGTCTGGCCTGTGTACTGTGCCATTTTCTGGCCCTCCTTAGTGATTATTATTATTATTGTTATTATTAGCTCGACTTTTACAATAAACTCTACACCTGGTGTATAGGGTATTTATATTATCAGTTTCTGGTTCTTCGACGTTGTAAAATGTTTGTTTGAAATGTTGTTTTATTTAATCTTCATATAAAATTTTTTATTGCCTATCTTCTCGCATTTTAGCGATTCTATGGGAAAATGTTAAACTATAATGTCACAAGACATCATAACAAACAAACACAATCGATTTATCTAAGAACGCTATAGTTTTGACGATGGTGATATGTTGTCTCCAGAAAGACGTTGGACACCTCTGGGCAGCTGAAACGCCACGACAAGAAATTTCGTACTATTAACGAATGTTCTGAATTATGTATAACTAACAAGAGTGCATCAAATTTCAAACTGATACCTCACAGTTAAAGAAATTGTTTAGCGAGTTAAATGAACAAAGGGTGCTACTATAGCGTGATTCCTACCTCGATTCGGCGGTCTACCTTTTAATTATAGCTTCTTACCTTGTTTACTAATTGCTTGTTTACATTCCAATGTCCATCGCCCTTGACGATTGGTTAGGTTTAGTCATGATATTTCCGTTAGTTTTAACGAAAATATCGTGACTAAACCTAACCAATCGTAGGTAGACCACATACTATAGTAGCACCGAAACTATTTTTTAAATAAATAAAATTGAATAATAAATAGCATTTTATATTTATTATATTTTCATTTATACCTTGGATAGGAATCACACTCTACAGTACTGTAGTTTCGAACCAAAACGGGTAGGAATCACCCTATAGTATCGAAGTCATCGGTAGGAATCACGCTATAGTAGCACCGAACAAAGCCCAGAGTTACCTCGTGGCCAGTGCTGTAGCACCGCTTCCCGTCGATCAGCGATGTTAAGTGACAATCGTTCTGGGCTGTAGTTGGATGAAGGAACCCCCCTCCGTGTCCAGATTATCCAGATTAGTACGTAGCGATCTTCAGGTGGTTCGGATTCCACGTAAAAATGTAGATCCTCTCCGTCATATAAACTTCGAAGCTATGGAATTACTCAATGAGAAAGTTACTTCATTCACGTCAAAGCAATCTGTCATTATTCGAATCAAGTATGTTTAATTAACACTTAAAGAAAAAAAGAAAAATATATATGTAGGCGCATTTACGTATAGGCAGAGTAGGCAGCTGTCTGGAGCTCCAAATTTTGTCGTATTTCAACCTAAATAGGGCAAATAAATAAAATATAGAAAGTAAGAAAGTTATAAGCACTAACATAATTAGATTCACAATTAAGTTTTAATGCAAAAGAAGAACAGCACCCTCTAATACCAAACTAGTGATATGAAATGGCGCAACTGTAAGGCGCATTAATTACTGCCTCCTTACGGCAAAATGCTAAGTATGCATTTGGATTTAGTGTATATATATAAATATATTACACATTTTTATATATATATATATATATAATATATATATATATATATATGAGTGTAATGTAATGATGGAGATGCTTAACATCCTACGCAAGATCCAAGGGCATATGACAAAGGGGGCTTACAGCTTTACGTGGGTGCAGAACCACGGGATAATACATGTACAGGGTGTCCCGTAAGTCTGGACCCATAGGGATTTATAATATATTTTTTTATTATGTTATTATTATTATTTATTATTATTATTTTTTTTATTATTTTTTATTATGATTTTTATTGTGGGGCCACTTGAAAGCCAAAGTGTACGAGGTCAAACTTCAGAACATTTTCCACCTTAAAGCACGCATTGTGGAGGCGTGTCAAGAAATTTCTGCGACTGTGATTCAGAAAGTGCTGTCGCAGTGGAGATTGCGTCTTCAACTATGTGTGCGACACAACGGCGGACACTTTGAACAGATTATGTAATAAATTTTTGGACTATTTTGTAATTTTATTATTTTTCCCTATGGGTCCAGACTTACGGGACACCCTGTAGATACGGATTTAAACAAGGTACAGTATGTTTATATATAAAATCGTGAATGACCATCACACTTCTGCATGATTTAGTCGAGCAGAGAGAAATTTAGTAACTTTCTAGTCAGCCTCCACATTATCCATATGTACATTATAAAACAGAAAGACCTGAAACATTAGGGCTATTGTCTCGTTATAAAATATGTAGTAATCCGCCAACGGTAGGCTAGGTCCTACCTAACCTAGCGTAGGCCCACCAGAAAAGGGATAGCCTATTCGAAACAGCCATAATATTGAACTGTAAAGTAACGTGCTAAGTCTAGAATTTGAGAAGAAAATATTTTATGCTATTTCACCGTAGTTTGGTATTTGCCAGGTTTAAGGTGAATTGTACAGGGTGTCCCGTAAGTCTGGACCCATAGGGATTTATAATATATTTTTTTATTATGTTATTATTATTATTTTATTATTATTATTTTTTTATTATTTTTTATTATGATTTTTATTTGTGGGGCCACTTGAAAGCCAAAGTGTACGAGGTCAAACTTCAGAACATTTTCCACCTTAAAGCACGCATTGTGGAGGCGTGTCAAGAAATTTCTGCGACTGTGATTCAGAAAGTGCTGTCGCAGTGGAGATTGCGTCTTCAACTATATGTGCGACACAACGGCGAACACTTTGAACAGATTATGTAATAAATTTTTGGACTATTTTGTAATTTTATTATTTTTCCCTATGGGTCCAGACTTACGGGACACCCTGTAGTTAAAAGTACTCACATTCCGCCGCAAAACATTATGGTTTTGTTTTCCATGCCCGTAATTAAAAGTTTGTTGTCCTTGAGACACATCGAAATTTCCTAAAATATATAGTGCAGTGTAGCCTTCAGGAATAATTTTCATTTCAATAAAATGTAGTAATAGGTTTTTAGAAGTATATTCGTTTCGCAATATTAGCATGTTGTTGAAAACACCTTTTCTTTTTAGCCGATCAAAAGAAATTGAGTGTAGGCTACTCGTCAAGATCGACGCTTTGCCTCTATAGATGTCTTCATTCAATCAAAATATAAGAGCCGATGAAAATAATTACCTTATTTCTATACAAAAGTAGGGAAAGCTGAATTTCCACATTCTCACTGATTATAGGCGATTGCCTGAGCTGAAAATATAATTTTTAGCATCTTTTCCTTACAGCTTCCTTCTAAAACCAGTATATTTTATTAACTCTCTACTCATTTTCGTATTAGTGGTTTATATATATATATATATATATATATATATATGAACCTGTTAAGAGTAGTCCCACTATAATACAATAATGAAGTTAATTAACTATATTTAAGGGAAAAGACATGTGCGTGTTAATGACTAAGAGCTAGATTTTTGAGTCTGCCATACTATTCTAGAGTCTAGACCAGTGGTTCCCATCCTTTTTCAGGCCAACGCCCACGTGTGCCCCTTATAAAGATAATAATATAACAGGATACGTGACAAGTAATTTATTAATAGAAGGTATAATTTCACAGTTTTCTAGCGCCCACGTTGGGAACCAATAGTCTAGACCAGGGGTGGCCAAGTTTCCTGGACCGAAGAGCCACATACGACATTTTTCAGATGTACGAGAGCCGCAAAATATTTTATAAAGAATTTAATTATTAAAAACATATCCATATACATATAGTTATATTCACATTATTAAATTGTTTAATTACTGTTTGTAGACGGCTTAGTTTGGGTTTACATTTTGGCTGTTAATACTTTAAAGTCTGGCTGATGTGATATTAAGGCGGTATGGAGAAGCTCAGTCAGGTGTTCGTTAGTGAGGGCAGCACGATGTTTTGACTTCACAAACTTCATTACCGAGAAGAGTGCTTCACAGCAATAAGTTGTCCCAAAAACTGAGATAAGTCGGAAACTGGTTTTCCTGAGGTGAGGATACTTTGTCTCTGGTACTTGGTTCCAAAACTCAACTGCAGATAAGCTTTCATGCATTAACTTTAAACCCACGTCCTCCTGTAGCTCCAAAAGTTCTGTTTGTATTGAAGCAGCTTCCGTAACAAAAGGTGTGGTAACAGGACAGCCATCGTTGACGACATCAATCAGAAAAGGACTTACAAGAAATTCGAAGCATGGTTTTAGCTTCTTTGGTCACATCAAACCTGAACTGAAAATCATCAATTAGTCCTTCTAATTTACCTCATTCGTCAGCCAGACTCTGTACTGAACGGACGCATTTCCTGAGCTCTCTGATATTGCTTCTACTTTTGCATATTGCTGATAATTTTACGTTTGGAAAGTTTTGAATTTTATATACTTGTGTTTATATTCACATTGTTATGGTTAAGTTATTGAATATTAGTGGTTTTTAGCGATTTAGAAGTTTTCATAGCATGCCGGCTTAATTTAACTTAAACTTTGACGGTTATAAACTAATTTTAACTGCGTGATGCCGTCGCAGAAAGCGTCCTGTGTTAGGTGTGGGGTAAACCGGTGGTATTCGGATTTTAAAGATTATAACGGCAGTCCTATGGCGATTACCGAGAGATCAATTTGTTTCTTTTGCGAGTTAAGGGAGGAAATAGTTGACATAAAACGCAGTGTACGTGAGGTAACGGAAAGACTTGCAACGCTTGATGAGGGCAGGGGTAGGGCTACGGTTGACGAAAGCCGAACCAATACTAACGTTGAAGACGTTAGTAATTTGAAGGGTGAGGTGCGTAGCCTAGTTTCTAGTTTAGGTAGCTTATCGGGAAGGTTGGAAAGAGTTGAGGAAGGGGTTAAGGTTGGTCCGAGATTAGTAGATGGGGAGGGACTTAGAGAAGTTAAGGGTGGAGCTAGGCCGCGTACGTTAGGTGATAGAAATCCCCCTCCTATCGAGGTTTCGAACCCTTTCGCCCATTTGGAAATGGAGGTGAATGAGGGGGAAACTATTTTAATTGGGGACTCTTTAGTGCGCCATATGGACACAGAGTTCGTTGAACGGAATCCAACCAAGAGGAGCAGGGTCTGTCTCTCAGGGGCCAGGGTTGACAGAGTTAGAGACGAAGTGGATAGGATTGACGTTGCCTCCCGTCACTCGATGTTGGTGACGTTAGTAGGGGGCATCGACTCGTATAGGTCCGATACGAGAGTGCCTGACCTTTTGGAGAGATATAGGGGGTTAATTAGGTCCCTAAAGGCGAGGTCAGATAGGTCTTTAGTTCTAGGTATTACCCCTAGGCACGGTTTGGGTCTTAGGATTACGTCTAAAACGATATTTTTGAATACTAAATTAGAAGAGATTTGTGCTGAGGAAAATGTACCCTTCGTAAAGCTGTGGTCAGAATTCAGTGATCCTAGCCTTCTTATAAAAGATGGGGGTGTATTTTAATGAAATAGGTAATGCTAGGCTAGGTAGGTTAATTGACGAAAACGTACGAAAGCTGTATAGGTCGAAGCCTTCTTTAAACGTTGTGGGTCCGGGGAACGCGGCCCCGACGTGAGAAATAGTTTAAAACGCCGACTCGTGGTAAAAAATAACTTAAACGTGTTTTATTGTAACGCGCGTAGGATTAGAAATAAATTAAACGAATTTAAGGCGATAATTTATTCCGGCAACTACGATATAGTTGCTATCACTGAAACGTGGTTAAATACGGTGACTCGGGACTTGTTGGGGGAATTTGATATAACGGGTTTTAAACTCTTTACTAATGATAGGTTATATAGGATTGGTGGCGGCGTTTTGCTGTACATTCGTAATTCCCTTAGGGCTATCGAAGTTAAGATAGATTTTCCGGCAGCAATTAATGCGATATGCGTTGAAGTTAGGGCGCGTAGTATTAGTTTCAATTTTGTTGTTGTTTATAGACCTCCAGTTCAACCCCTCGATACCGATACTAGATTTTACTCACTTCTTGGTAACTTTATTGATAATCGGAATAGTATAATTGTCGGAGACTTTAACTGCCCTAATGTTAATTACGAGACTTTTACTGGTAATCAGGTTTTGAGATTGATTGAGTTCATGGAAGATAAATTTTTACGACAGATGGTTGCCGAACCAACGCGCGGTGACAATATTTTAGACGTGGTGATGATTAATGGCGAACATATAGTCGAAGGTTTAGAAGTAGGCGAGAGTTTAGGATGTAGTGATCATCAAATTCTTAGGTTTAAGTTATTGATAGAAAACACTAAGGATAGTAACGTAATACAAATCCCTGATTTTCGTAGGGCCAACTTTGATGGTTTTGCGGATAAGATGAGAGTAGTGGACTGGGATAACTTATTTATGGGTAATGACACAAATTTGCATTGGGAGGCGTTCAAAGAAAGTTTTATGAATATTGAAAGGGAGTTTATTCCTCGTAGGCCCAAGCGCGTTAGAATTCATGGTAGGCCCAAGTGGTGGACTAGGGAAATAAGCTAGTTCATAAACGAGCGTAACAGAGCGTATAGACTTAATAAGCGGAATGGCACGACAGCTAACTTTAATAGATATATCGAGCTTAGACGTCAGGTTAAAAGATCAGTTAGGAATGCTAAGCGTAATTTAGAGATACTTATAGCTGCGGATAGTAAACATAATCCAAAAAAGTTTTTTGAATACGTCAATAATCGTAAGCCGATAAAAGATAACATAGGCCCTCTAGTGGATGTTAACGGCGCTTTGGCTTCTGACGCTCAGGCGATTGCGGGTATTTTCAATAACTTTTTTGTGACAGTTTTTACCATAGAAGACGTAAATAATGTCCCCGACGTGGACGATATCGTTCCATTTAGTAGCGAGACTATTTTGGATGAAATAGCTGTTTAGGAGGGTGAGATTGCGCATTATATCGTTAGGCTAAAAGTTAGCAAGGCTCCAGGCCCTAACGCGTTTTATCCCGGACATTTGAAATATTTGAAAGACGTTATCGTAGGCCCCTTAACGAAGATTTTTAATCAGTCACTCGAAACGGGGATTATTCCTGAAGACTTTAAATTAGCTAACGTCACGCCTATTTTTAAAAAAGGCGACCGCACAGTAGCTAGCAATTATAGGCCCATTAGCTTAACGTCAGTTGTCGGTAAACTTTTGGAATCCGTAGTTAGGGATCGTATCAGCGATCACTTAGAAAGTCGAGATTTGATTAATAGTAGTCAGCATGGGTTTCGACGCCATAGATCTTGTTTAACTAATTCGTTAGAATTTTATAACGAAATAGTGCGCGAATACGATAGGCATAGAGCGGCTAACGTTATTTATTTAGATTTTAAAAAGGCGTTCGATACAGTTCCGCTGCATAGGGTGGCCATTTAAAAAGGAGGACACTGCGTATGTGGCCGTACGTTAACATATATATATATATATATATATATATATATATATATATGTTAACGTACGGCCACGTACGCAGTGTCCTCCTTTTTGGAAATTTGGAAATGGCCACCCTAAGGACAGAGTGCTCAAAAGGCTGAATGTCCGCCTAAAGCTGGACGTCTGGCCACCCTAGACTTCCGCATAGAAGATTAATTGCGAAGGTTAAATTGCACGGTATACGCGGCCAGGTAGCTAACTGGTTAGAGGAATGGCTTCGTGCTAGGAGACAGAGGGTCGTTGTTAATGGTAGTGAATCGGGATGGTTGGATGTAGGTAGCGGTGTCCCACAGGGTTCAGTGTTAGGCCCATTGCTATTCGTAATTTACATTAACGACATAGATGTAGGATTGACTAGTAACGTGTCAAAATTCGCGGACGATACTAAATTAGGCGGTAATGTTGTTAACGAGGACGATAGAAATAGGCTCCAAGACGATGTAAATAGGATTATGGAGTGGACGGATAAGTGGCAGATGTAATTTAACGTAGACAAATGTAAAGTTTTGCATATAGGTTCTCGTAACAATAATTACATGTACACGATGGATGATAGGGAGTTAGCGAGCGTTGACGAGGAAGTAGATTTAGGCGTACACGTATGTAAAGATTTAAAAGTTAGGAACCAGTGCCTGGAGTCTTGCGCAAAAGTTATTAAGATGTTAGGCTTCATAGCGCGTAATTTCGAATTTAAATCGAAGGATATTATATTGCTCCTTTACAATTCCCTAGTCAGGCCTCATTTAGAAGAATATGCCGTTCAGTTTTGGTGCTCGTATTTGCGTGAGGATATTGATAGGTTAGAAAGGGTTAAACTTCGTGGCACGAAACTAATTCCGTCATTGCGCAACAAGCCTTATGAAGATAGGATTAAATAGTTAGACTTGCATTCACTCGAAACTAGGAGATTAAGGGGGGAGCTTACTGAAGTTTTCAAAATCGTTAATACAGTAACATCGATAACGTAAATTTTGACAAATTTTTCACTTTCGATGATAGCAATACTCGTAATAACGGATTTAAGTTGCGTGGCAGACGTTTCATTACTAATATCGCTAAAAACTTCTTTACGTTTAAAGTAATTGAGGGGTCCCGCGTCTTAAAGTACCAAAGCGCCAAAATTAAAATTCGTTAGAAATCGCCTCCAAAGTTAAGCAATATTCTGGCAATAGTATCTCTGTTATTGATTGAGCTAGAACGTTTAGTTTTGGCTAAATTAGAGTTCTAAGTATGCTAATGAAGATATTGATGAGTTTTTGGAATAGATTTTCATATTTTATATTTTATATATATATATATATATTTTTTTTATTTTTTGATTTTCTTATAATGCCGAACTTTGGGTGAACTTTTGGCTGGCGATAGATGTGAAAAAAGTAGTTCGCTTCATAAGGTTTCCAACCATACTTCGTGTCGTAAGGGCATTACAACCCAAACCACGCGATAGAGGAACGGTGAAAAAAAATAGTGATATCCATCAAAAACACGTTTTCGCCTGTGGTGGCGCTTAGGTACCTTAAGACACGCGACCCATCAATTGATAAATGGAATAATCTTCCCGCGCCCGTCGTGAACTCTACCAGCGTTAATGTGTTTAAAAACCGTCTAGATAGGCATTTTAAAAATATTAACATTGTTTAAAATTAAAAAAACAATAATTAGCAACAGGAGCCCTGGGGGTGGTGGTCGAGGATGAGTCTGTTCACGATTAATGCCAGCTTGTGACATGCCATGTTGTATTACATGTTGTATTACATCAGTAAAAAACATCAGATCCTGCAACCATTCGTGATCTTCTAGTTGTGGGTATGACTTCCCCTTTTCTTTCAAGAAATCAATGATAGGCTCGAACAATGCAACAAACCTATTCAGGAGATTACTAATTGATAACCACTTTACAATACAGTAGAATGAAAGGTCATCTGGCTTATCTTGAAGATCCAGCTTCTCGATAAAATTTCTAAACGCTCGGTGCGTTTTTGCATTTGAACGAATGAAATTCACAGTTTCTAGAACACATTTCATAACACTGTCATACCTAAAGTACTTGCTTACCAAATGACCACGGTGAATGATACAGTGAATAAAGAGACACACAGGATATTTGGGATCGCGTGTCAAGAGCCCAACTAGGCCTACATTTTGTCCTACCATAACTGGTGCTCCATCTGTTGCAACACTGACAAGTTTATTCAATGGTACTTGAGCATTTGATAATGCCTCGTCAAGTGCGTTCTTTATGTCAACCCCTCTGGTGGTTTCTCTTGGGGTCATTAAGTCCAAGAGTTCTTCTTTCACATTTCCATCGCCAGTAACATAACGAACAAATATCGCCAGTTGAGGGTTATCTTTAATATCTATGGATTCATCGAGGGCCAAACTGAATGCAACAGAATTCTTCAAATCACTCTGCAACGAGCATGTAATTTCAGCACTGATCTGGGAAATACGTGTCTCTGTGGTGTGGCGGGAAATAGAAATACTTGCTATTTGTTCTCGAAACTTTGTGTTATCTGGAGTGAGAATTGCAGTAACATCGGCAATATTCTTCTTCACAAATTCTCCACTACTGTAGGGAAGTTGAGCACGAGCAATATTCCATGCCATAACAAAACTAGCTTCAGTAGTTAAGTCAGCTGTCTTAAACAATGATGACAGTATAGTTTGTTGGGCAACTATGCTAGATTTCAACAGTGTTAACTTAGTCTTCCGCAATTCTGATTTGGGAGGAAATTCCGTAATAAAATTTTTATGGTTAGTTTCATGATGACGCTTTAAGTTACTGGCCTTAAAGTGATTGAGTGCCACGATTGAGTGCCACGTGGTAGATAAGACACACAGGTTTCCCACCCTTAACAGTAAAGGCAAAGCTCTTCTCCCACTCCTGTTTAAAAACTCTATTTTCTTCATATTTCCGTTTCTTACACTTTGTCTGCTCAGGCATTTTAATCAACTAAGGGGTTGTATAACTTTCACTTGTATAGCTGAGAAAAATAGCCACTATTTGATCTAAGAAGCCAATTTTAAAACACACTCACTCGTTACTACACGCGGCCCGCAGGGTAGCTCGAGGGGTGCTGGACACTGGTGAGTGGCGATTGGTGTTAATTACGTAATTATCCCGCTTAGTGCCTGTCACGCAAAAGAAACTGTCGTACGCATGACGATTTTATTGTCAATTCAATTTTTCCTTGTTTTTCTTTCATTTTATTATGTGAAAAAAAATTATATTTGTATTATGAATTTTGTCTTTTATGATAAATACAATAAAAACCAAAATTGTCTCGCGAGCCGCAGTTAACAACCTCGAGAGCCGCATGAGGCTCGCGAGCTGGGGTTTGGCCACCGTTGGTCTAGACCAGCGCTGTCCAACTTGCGGCCCGCGGAATGGACGTTTGCCAAATTTCATTTCTGAATTTTCTTCCCTATTTTGTCATTTCTAGTAGGGAGAACAACATTCAACGGGTTCCTAAGTCGTATTAACCAACAGTGTATGATTATAGGCAACATCTTGGCCGCGCTTTATAGAAATTGGACAGCACTGGTCTAGACCATGATGATGAGCCACGCAGCGGTCGCCCGGCATCGGTTGTCACATCTTACACTGCAACGTGCTAACAACATCATTCGATCAAATCGGCGCGTCACATACGAGGAGGTATTACTGGAACTAGGAATTAGTGAAGGAAGTGTGAATACGATAATTCAACAACTGGAATATTCAAAAGTGAGTTTACGGTTTGTTCCACGAGAACTGACTGAAGATCACAAAGCCCAAAGAAAAGAAATTGCTTTTGAGTCGTTGGTTCGATACGAGACAGAAGGGGATGACTTCCTTTCACGAACTGTGACTTCGGATGAGACTTAGGTACACCACTTTGAACATGAAACAAAACGCCAATCCATGGAGTGGCATCACGCAGATTCTCCACGCAAGAAAAGTTCAAAATGGCTCTCTCTTTAGGAAAGGTTATGGCCACCACCTTGTGTGACATGAAAGGGCTGATTTTGGTGGATATTATAAAGAAAGGACAAACAATCAACTCAGAGACTCAAGAGACGTATAAAGCGAGTTCGACCGGAGAGAAAACTGGAAGACGTCCTTCTTTTGCGCGATAACGCAACACCACACAACAGTTTGCAAACAACAGAGGCCATCACAAAAATACGCTTGACTGTGTTACCCAACCCTCCATACAGCCCGGATCTGGCACCTCCAGACTTCCATTTGTTTGGGATAATGAAGGAGGCTATTCGTGGAAGAAAGTTTCAGACTGAGGTTGTTGAGGAGGTTAAGACGTGGCTGCAGCGGAACCCTTCGGAATTTTACCAGCGACGAATAAAGGCCCTTGTTTCGAGGTGGAGGAAAGACGTAGAAAAGGATGGAGACTATGTGGAAAAGTAAAATCTTGTAAAATAGGTATGTAACTACTTGTGAAAAAAATTTCTGGAACTTACAAGGAAACTTGGAAATAAAAAAAAAAGGTGGGGCAAAATATATTGAGTGGCCCTCGTATATCCAAATGCGTACTTAGCATTTTTCCGTACCGAGGCAGTAATTAAAGGGCCTTAGTTGCGCCATTTGATATCGCTAGTTTGGTATTAGAGGGTGCTGTTCTTCTCTTGCTTTAAAACTTATTTGTGAATCCAATTAATTTGTTAGTGTTTATAACTTTCTCGCTTTCTATTTTTTATATCTTTGCCCTATTTAGTTTGAAATACGACAAAATTTGGATCTGTAGATAGGTGCCTACTCTGCCTATACGTAAATGCACCTATATATATATATATATATATATATATATATATATTTTTTTTTTTTTTTTTTAAAGTGTTAATTAAACATACTTGAGTCGAATAATGACAAATTGCTTTGACATGAATGAAGTAACTTTCTCATTGAGTAATTCCATAGCTTCGAAGTTTATATGACGGAGAGGATCTACAGTTTTAAGTGGAATCCGAACCACCTGAAGACCGCTACGTACTAATCTGGATAAGCTGGACAAGAAGGGGTGGGGGGGAGGTCCTTCATCCAACTACAGCCCACAACCAATGTTACTTAATATCGCTGATCGATGGGAAGCGGTGTTACAGCACTGGCCACGAGGTAACTCTGGGCTTTGTTCATTTAACTCGCTAAACAATTTCTTTAACTGTGAGGTATCAGTTTGAAATTTGATGCACTCTTGTTAGTTATACATAATTCAGAACATTCGTTAATAGTACGAAATTTCTTGTCGTGGCGTTTCAGCTGCCCAGAGGTGTCCAACGTCTTTCTGGAGACAACATATCACCATCGTCAAAACTATAGCGTTCTTAGATAAATCGATTGTGTTTGTTTGTTATGATGTCTTGTGACATTACAGCTTAATATTTTCTCATAGAATCGCTAAAATGCGAGAAGATAGGCAATAAAATTATATGAAGATTAAATAAAACATTTCACACAAACATTTTACAACATCAAAGAACCAGAAACTGATAATATAAATACCCTACACACCACGTATACAGTTTATTGAAAAAGTCGAGCTGATATTAACAATAATGAAAATGAAAATGAAAAGGTTTATTGTCAGACTATAGTCCATATGACAAATATTATTAATGCAATGACAGTTCATATACTAAGGATAGAAATATATACAATTGATTAGAAATAATACTGCACTGTCGAAGTTAAGTGGAGCTACAGACAGACGTTTTCGTACCAAGAAGTCCATAGCTTAGAGGATAAACAGCAAGACTGATGGATAGTTTGGATGATCGGGTTGGTTGATTTTTTAATTCTTTGCATTAGACTGTGTTGAACACGTCTTGTTACCTCCCGGAAGCTCGTGACATTGCGGGTAGCAACGTTTGCGAAGCTGAACATCTCGGGGGTAATTTATGCAAGAGTCTAAAAGACCTGTTGTAAAGCAAATTTAGGGTTCTGCCAGAACCTTTTTTATAATTCACCCAGAGTTGCTGACCGTTTGTTACTGCAGAAAGTACGAAAGAGTGTCTCTTTAGCTTCACTTGTACAGAAACGAAAGTTCCTTATGGTCATATTCGCGTTAGCATAAAGGCTTCGAGATTGTTTTCTTATATCCGAGTCATCACTCAAGAAGCTGGTAATAGTTTGACCCAAATACTTAAACTCTTGTACTTCCTCAATTACTTCACCATTCATTTTATACCTTATATCAGCTGGCTGATTACAGCTTTTAGGATGAAATTGCATAACCTTAGTTTTTGTAACATTAAAAAGAATATCATGTTTCTGTGAATACACTTCGCAGACGTTTAGTAGCCGATCCAGACCTTTAACAAAGGGACTTATTAACACCATATCATCGGCATATACTAAGTTATTTATTCTTGTGTTATCTATAAAACATCCCACTGTTGCCTCATTAAGTGAAGCAATTAATCCGTCAATATACACATTAAACAGCATAGGGGAGAGCAAGGAGCCTTGTCTCACCCCGCTAGAGGAGCCAAAACACTCGGATAGTACATTGCCCTACCTAACAGTGAAAGATTGGTGCGAATACCAAAATTTCAATAAATTTAATATGTACATGGGAACCTTCCTGTCTTCTAGTTTTGCAAATAAAATATTGTGGCATATGCCTTACTTATATCAAGGAAACAGCTATAAATGGTTGAATTACTGTCAATGTATTTAGATATTGTTTCTTTAAGTACATAGATACACACGTCAGTTCAGTGGGACCTTTTAAAGCCAAACTGATTAGATGTCCATAGGAAATCATTTAATCGAAGTAACAAGAGTTTTGCTACTAATTTCGAGAAGCAGGAAGCGACAGCAATAGGCCTGCAATTATTGCTGGACAAAATGTCTCCGTACTTATTTTTGACCAGGGGCAAGATATATATCCTCATGAACTCTGCAGGAATATAGCTATGAGCCAACATGGCTGATAGGAGCAATGATATATGCAGACATACTACGTCATTTGCATATTTTAAGTGCTCATTCGATAAGTTATCTATCCCTGACGCAGAACCAGTCTTTAACTCTTTAATTAACCTCTTTACTTCCGAAAATGATATCAAAGTATTTTCCTTTGTCCCTCCCACAATCGTTTCACTGCAATCTATCTTAAGATTATCCCTACTCACACTGTTAAGAAAGTTAGAGTAGTGGTTTTTCCACAGCTTTGCAATTTCATCCTCCCCCGACACCCCATCGATTGTCGGAGGGAGGACATTTTGATTCTTAACAAATTTCCAAAATTTGTTATTATCGTTATTTATGCGAGCATCAGTCTTTTGATGCTCGAATAGACACTTCCTTTTTACATCGCCTTATGGCCGCCTTATACTGACCCCGACTTCTACACATATTCATGTATACTGGTCCTAATCTGGGTCTACCATGAAAGCAACACAAATCATAAGCATCTTTCGATTCCCTCTTCAGGGGCGCAATAAGTCATTCCATCCAGGAATAACCTCACTGTCTCCCTAAACGCTTTTATACTAGTAGCTCAGTAGTACGTATACCCGCATTTCGGACGAGGAATTTGGAACAATTTGATAATTTCCCCCCTCACCATTAGCGTATTTTACGCCTCATAAGACGCTACTTTCTTCCTGAAAAACGACTCCAAAAATAATAAAAATAATAATAATAATCACTGAAGAGGGGCAGAAAATGGCGTCTATACTACTCGGTCAGTAGTATACCCGCATTTCGGACGAGGAATTTGGAACACTATGATAATTTTCCCTCTCACCATTATACTACTCAGCGAGTAGTATAGACGCGTTTAAGGAGAGAGTGAAGTTCTTCAGCCTATGATGCACTCTTCCATTTTGCGGTCACAGTACTACCGCCACAATGCGGCTCAGTCTGTAGTAGTCCGACCGGCAAAATGGGAGAGTGCATCATAGGCTAAAGACCTTCACTGTCTCCCTAAACGCGTCTATACTACTCGCTCAGTAGCATACCCGCATTTCGGACGAGGAATTTGGATCAATTTGATAATTTCCCCCCTCACCCTTATACCACTGAGCGAGTAGTATAGACGCGTTTAGGGAGAGAGTGAAGGTCTTCAGCCTATGATACACTCTTCCAATTTGCTGGTCGGACTACTACAATGACCGAGCCGCATTATGGCGTCAGTAGTGTGACCGTAAAAGGGGATAGTGCATCATAGGCTGAAGACCTTCACTGTCCCTCTAACGCGTCTATACTACTCGCTCAGTAGTATACCCGCATTTCGGACGAGGAATTTGAAAAATTTGGTAATTTTCCCACTCACCATTATACTACTCAGCGAGTAGTATAGACGCATTTAGGGAGACAGTGAAGGTCTTAAGCCTATGAAGCACTATCCCATTTTGCGGTCACACTAATAACGCCACAATGCGGCTCGGTCATTGTATTAGTCTGACCGGCAAATTGTAAGAGTGCATCATAGGCTGAAGACCTTCACTCTCTCCCTGCGCGCGTCTATACTACTCGCTCAGTAGTATAATGGTGAAGGGGGAGGGGGGGAATTATCAAATTGATCCAAATTCCTCGTCCGAAATGCAGGTATGCTACTGAGCGAGTAGTATAGACGAGTTTAGGGAAAGAGTGAAGGTCTTCAGCCTATGATGCACTATCCCATTTTGCAGGTCGGCCTACTACAAAGACTGAGCCGCATTGTGGCGGTAGTAGTGAAAACGCAAAATGGAAGAGTGCATCATAGGCAGACGACCTTCACTGTCTCCATAAACACATCTACACTACTTGCACAGTAGTATATTGTTGAGGGGGGAAATTATCAAATTGATCCAAATACCTAGTTCGAAATGCGGGTATCCTACTGAGTGAGTAGTATAGACGCGTTTATGGAGAGAGTGAAGGTCTTCAGGTTATGATGCACTATCCCATTTTGCGTTCACACTAATAACGCTACAATGCGGCTCAGTCATTGTAGTAGTGCGACCGGGAAAATGGAAGAGTGCATTATCGGCTGAAGACCTTCGCTGTCTCCCTAATAAACGCGTCTATACTACTCCCTGAATAGTATACCCGCATTTCGGACGAGGAATTTGGATCAATTTCATAATTTCCCCCCTCACCATTATACTACTGAGCGAGTAGTATAGACGCGTTTAGGGAGACAGTGAAGGTGTTCAGCCTATGGTGCACTCTCCTATTTTGCCGATCGGACTACTACAATGACTGAGCCGCATTGTGGCGGTATTAGTGTGAACGCAAAATGGAAGAGTGCATCATAGGTCTTCAGCCTATAATGCACTCTCCCATTTTGCCGGTCGGATTACTAAAATGATTGAGACGCATTGTCGCGGTATTAACGTGACCGCAAAATGGAAGAGTGCATCATACGCTGAAGACCTTCACTGTCTCCCTAAACGCGTCTATACTACTCGCTCAGTAGTGTACTCGCATTTCGGACGAGGAATTTGGAACCATTTGATAATTTCCCCCTTTACCATTATACTACTGAGCGAGTAGTATAGACGCGTTTATGGAGAGAGTGAAGGTGTTCAGCCTATGATGCACTACTCCATTTCGCAGTCACAGTAATACCGCCACATTGCGGCTCAGTCGTTGTAGTAGTCCGACTGGCAAAATGGAAAAGTGCATCATAGGCTGAATACCTTCACTCTCTCTCTAAACGCGTCTATATTACTCGCTCGGTTGTATAAAGGAGAGGGGAGAAATTATCAAATTGATCCAAATTCCTCTTCAGAAATGCGGGTACACTACTGAGCGAGTAGTATAGACGCGTTTCGGGAGGGAGTGAAGGTTTTCAGCCTACGATGCACTCTCCCATTTTGCGGTCACACTACTAACGCCACAATCCGGCTCAGTCATTGTAGTAGCCCGTCCTGCAAAATGGAAGAGTGCATCATAGGCTGAAGACATTCACTGTCTCCATAAATGCGTCTATACTACTCACTCAGTAGTATTATGATGAAGTGGGTAATTATCAAATTGATCCAATTTCCTCGTCCGAAATGAGGGTATACTACTGAGCGAGTAGTACAGATTCGTTTAGGGAGAGTGAAGGACTTCAGCCTAGGATGCACTCTCCCGTTTTGCCGGTCGGACTACTACAATGACTGAGTTGCGTTGTGGCGGTAGAATTGTGACCGCAAAATTGAAGCGTTCATCACATGCTGAAGATCTTCACAGTCTCCCTAAACGCGTCTATACTACTCGCTCAGTAGTAAAATGGTGAGTGGGGAAAATTATCAAATTGTTCCAAATTCCTCGTCCGAAATGCTGGTATACTACTGAGCGAGTAGTATAGAAGCGTAGAGGGAGACTGTGAATGTCTTCAGCGTATGATGCACTCTTCCATTTTGACAGTCGGACTACTACAATAACTGAGTCGCATTGTAGCGGTATTAGTGTGATTCGAAAATGGGATAGTGCATCATAGGCTGAAGACCTTCACTGTCTACCTAAACGCTTCTATGCTACTCGCTCAATAGTATACCTGCATTTCGGTCGAGGAATTTGGATTAATTTGATAATTTCCCCCTCACCACTAGACTACTGAGCGAGTAGTATAGACGCGTTTAGGGAGAGAGTGAAGGTCTTCAGCCTATGATGCACTCTTCCATTTTGCGCTCACACTACTAGTGCCACAATCCGGCTCAGTCATTGTAGTAGTCTGACCGGCACAATGGGAGAGTGCATCATAGGCTGAAGACCTTCACTGCCTACCTAAACGCGTCTATACTACTCGCTCAGTAGTATATCCGCAATTCGAACGAGGAATTTGGATTCATTTGATAATTTCCCCCCTCACCATTATACTACTGAGCGAGTAGTATAGACGCGTTTAGGGAGACAGTGAAGGTCTTCAGCCTATGGTGCATTCTCCCATTTTGCCGATCGGACTACTACAATGACTGAGCCGCATTGTGGCGATATTAGTGTGAACGCAAAATGGAAGAGTGCATCATAGGCTGAAAAAGCTTCACTGTCTCCCTAAACGCGTCTATACTACTCGAACAGTAGTATAATGGTAAGGGGGGAAATTATCAAATTGTTCCAAATTCCTCGTGTGAAATGCGGGTATAATATTGAGGGTGTAGTATAGACGCGTTTTGGGAGAGAGTGAAGGTCTTCAGACTATGACTCACTATCCAATTTTGAGTTCACACTACTACCGCCATTATGCGGCTCAGTCATTGTAATACTCCGACCGGCAAAACCGAAGAGTGCATCATAGGCTGAAGACCTTCACTGTCTCCCAAAATCCGTCAATACAACTCGCTCAGTAGTATAATGGTGAGGGGGGAAATTATCACATTGAACCAAATTCCTCGTTTGAAATGCGGATATACTATTGAGCGAGTAGTATAGACGCGTTAAGGGAGAGAGTGAAGTTCTTCAGCCTATGATGCACTCCTGCATTTTGCTGTCACAATACTACCGCCAAAATGCGGCTCAGTCATTGTAGTAATCCGACTGGCAAAATGGGAGAGTGCATCATAGGCTGAAGACCTTCACTGTCTCCCTGATAATCGCGTCTACACTACTCTGTTATTAGTATACCCACATTTCAGACGAGGAATTTAGATCAATTTGATAATTTCCCACTCACCATTTTACTACTGAGCGAGTAGTTTACACGCGTTTAGGGAGACTGTGAAGTTCTTCAGCTTATGATGCACTCTTCCATTTTGCCGGTCGGACTACTACAACGACTGAGCCGCACTGTGGCGGTATTAGTGTGAACGCAAAATGGGATACTGCATCATAGGTTGAAGACCTTCACTGTGTCCCTAACGCGTCTAAAGTACTCGCTCAGTAGTATACCCACATTTTGGACGAGGAATTTGGATCAATTTGATAATTTCCCCCTTACCATTTTACGAATGAGCAAGTAGGATAGACGCGTTTCGGTAGAGAGTGGTCTTCAGCCTATGATGCACTCTTCTATTTTGCTGGTCAGACTACTACAATGACTGAGCCGCATTGTGACGGTAGTACTGTGAAAGCAAATTAGGAGAGTGCATCATAGGCTGAAGACCTCCACAGTCTCCCTGAAAGCGTCTATACTACTCGCTCAATCGTAAAATGGTGTGGGGTAAAATTATCAAATTGATCCAAATTCCTCGTCCGAAATGCGGGTATACTACTGAGCGAGTAGTATAGACGCGCTTAGGGAGACAGTGAAGGTCATCAACCTGTGACGCAGTATCCCATTTTGTTTTCACACTACTACCGCCACAATGCGTCGCAGTCATTGTAGTAGTCCGACCGATAAAATGGAAGAGTACATCATACGCTGAAGAACTTCACGGTCTCCATAAACGCGTCATTGCTACTCGCTCGAGGAATTTTGATCTATTTCATAATTTACTCCTGTCACCATTATACTACTGCGCTTGTAGTATAGACGCGTTTAGGGAGACAGTGAAGGTCTTCAGCCTATGATGCACCCTTCCATTTTGCAGTCACACTATTAAAGCCACAAGGCGGCTCAGTCATTGCAGTAGCCCGACCGGCAAAATGGGAGAGTGCATCATACGCTGAAGATCTTCACTGTCTCCCTAAACGAACTATACTACTCGCACAGTAGTATACCTGCATTTCGGACAAGGAATTTAGATCAATTTGATAATTTCCCCCTCACCATTATACTACTGAGCGAGGAGTATAGACGCGTTTAGGGAGACAGTGAAGGTGTTCAGCCTAAGATGCAGTCTCCAATTTTATCGGTCGGACTACTACAATGACTGAGTCGCATTGTGGCGGTATTAATGTGACTGCAAAATGGAAGACTGCATCGTAGGCCGAAGACCTTCACTGTCTCCCTAAACGCGTCTATACTCCTCGCTCAGTAGTATAATGGTGAACGGGAATTTATGAAATTGATCGAAATTCCTCGCCCCAAATGCGGATACACTCAGAAGCGAGTAGTATAGACGCGTTTAGGGAGAGAGTGAAGGTCTTCACCCTATGATGCACGCTCCCATTTTGCAGTCACACTAATACCGCCACAATGCGGCTAGTCATTGTAGTAGTCGGACCGGCAAAATCGGGGAGTGCATTATAGGCTGAAGACCTTCACAGTCTCCCGAAACGCGTCTATACTACTCGATCAGTATTATACCCGCACTTAGGACGAGGAATTTGGATAAATTTGATAATTTCACCCCACACCATAATACTACTGAGCGAGTAGTATAAAAGCGTTTACGGAGACAGAGAACGTCTTCAGCCTATGAGGCACTCTCCCATTTAGCTGGACGGACTACTATAATGACTGATCCGCATTGTGGTGGTAGTAGTGTGACTGCAAAATGGAGGAGTGAATCATAGGTTGAACACCTTCAGTCTGTCCCTAAACGCTTTTATACTACTCGCTCAGAGTATAATGGTGAGGACCGAAATTATCAAATTGATACAAATTCCACCTCAGAAATGCGGGTATACTACTGAGCGAGTAGTATAGACGCGTTTAGGGAGACAGTGAAGGTCTTCACCGTATGAGGCACTCTTACATTTTCTCGGACAGACTACTACAATGACTGAGCCGCATTGTGGCTGTAATAGTGTGAACGGAAAATGGAATAGTGCATCATAGGCTGAAGACCTTTACAGTCTCCCTAAACGCGTCTAGACTACTTGCTCAGTAGTATACCCGCATTTCGGACGAGGAATTTCGATCAATTTGATAATTTCCCCCTCACCGTTTTACGTCTGAGTGAGTAGTATAAAAGCGTTTAGGGAGACAGTGAAGGTCTTCAGCCTATGATGCACTCTTCCATTTTGCTGGTCGGACTATTACAATGACTGAGCCCCATTGTGGCGGTACTACTGTGTACGCAAAATGGGAGAGTGCTTCATAGGCTGAAGACCTTTACTGTCTCCGTAAATGCGTCTAGTTTACTCGCTCAGTCTTAAAATGGTGATGGGAAAAATTATCAAATTGATCCAAATTCCTCGTCCGAAATGCGGTTATACTACTGAGCGAGTAGCATAGACGCGATTAGAGAGACAGTGAAGGTCTTCAACGTATGAAGCACTATCCCATTTTGCATTCACACTACTACCGCCGTAATGCGGCTCAGTTATTGTAGTAGTGCATCATACGCTGAAGACCTTTACTCTCTCCCTAAATGCGTCTATGCTACTCGCTCAGTAGTGTACCAGCATTTCGGTCGAGGAATTAGGATCAATTTGATAAATTAATTCCTCCCCTCACCATTATACTACTGAGCGAGGAGTATAGACGCGTTTAGGGAGACAGTGAAGGTGTTCAGCCTAAGACGCAGTCTCCAATTTTGCCGGTCGGACTACTACAATGACTGAGTCGCATTGTGGCGGTATTAATGTGACTGCAAAATGGAAGAGTGCATCATAGGCTGAAGGCCTTCACTGTCTCCCTAAACTACGTCTATACTACTCGCTCAGTAGTATAATGGTGAGGGTTTAAATTATCAAAATGATCCAAATTCCTCGTCCGAAATGCGGGTATACTACTGAGCGAGTAGTATAGACGCGTTTAGGGAGTCAGTGAAGATCTTCAGCTATGATGCAGTCTTCCATTTTGCGGTCACACTAGTAACGCCTCAATGCGGCTCAATCATTGTAGTAGTCCGACTGGCAAAATGGAAGAGTGAATTATAGGCTGAAGACCTTCACTGTCTCCCTAATAATCGCTTCTATACTACTCGCTCATTCGTATACCAGCATTTCAGACGAAGAATTTGGATCAATTTAATAATTTCCCCCCTCACCATTATACTACTCAGCGAGTATTATAGACGCGTTTAGGGAGACTGTGAAGGTCTTCAGCCTATGATGCACTGTTCCATTTTGCTGGTCGGACTACTAAAATGCCTGAGCCGCATTGTGGCGGTAGTACTGTGAGCGCAAACGGGAGAGCGCATCATATGCAGAAGACCTTCTCTGTCTCCCTAAACGCGACTATGCTACTCCCTCAGTAGTATACCGTCATTTCGGACGAGGAATTTGGATCTCTTTCTCAATTTGCCGCCCTCACCATTATACTACTTAGCATGTAGTATAGACGAGTTTAGGGAGACAGCAGATATTTTCAGCCTATGATGCACCCTTCCATTTTGCAGTCAGCCACGTTAGGTTACCCTTGGAGTTCATATACAAAGAGATATATATTTAGAACGGCCTAGGCTCATTGGGGTGAAAAATAAATTTTTTCTTTTCTTAAGTCTTACCCTTGGAATTTGTTCTGCGTCTCGATAGGAAGTTTTGAGTGAAGTTTAACCCGGATTCCCTAATATTTAGTGGTGCTGACAGACTCTGAATTGTGTAGTTTTTCCGCACCACCCAGGAGGTAACTACAACAGGCGCATTTTTTTTTAAATGGTATCCCCAATAGGCCTAATCCACTTTTTTAATGTTAACTTATGAGGTTGTTGTGCTTCCTGTCTTTATCATTGATTTCTTTGCCTCTGAAAACTGCTCTCGGTGTTTTTCCACGACTTGAAGAAGGTACTGCAGTTGTTCTTCGTTTTTTGTGAGATGACTGCTGAAACTCTGAATTAATGAGATCGCTCTCTCTGCATTATCGATTACAACATTCATTGTTTTAACATATTCCTTAGCTAATTTATAGTCGTCCGTGTTATCCCATTCTGCAGGATCTACTTCGAGAAACGTCGATTGAAGGGACAATTTCTCAAAGTAGGAACGACTTGAGCTTGTGACAAAGACCGCCAGACTTTTCTCTAGTGGGTCATCATGAGTGTGATCAAAAGCAATTCGTTTTTTTGGTATTTCTGAACCAAGCTTTCCATTGCCTGAACCTTCTGCCGTTTTTCATTTAGATACCAGAGGTGACGGCTTAGTGCTTTGCTAGCTATTGCTGAAAGTTCCTTATCATCATATTGATGAAGCGCTTTTAGATACTCCAAACCGGTTCTTGGTGCAAAAGATGCGATAGGAGCCGCAAACCATTTTGGCACATAAAAGCGGACAGCATAGCGAGAGAAGCATTCCATTGCACTCAGTTCCTGTTTTGTTTGGTTGAACTGCGAGCGAAACAATACAATTTTGATGGCATAAATAACTCGCGACATCCACCTAGCGCGATGTAAAGCCCAGGTTGACGAAAATGTACTCCTCCTGATAGAACACCACCTTTTTTTTGGCCAGTATTGCTAGCGGTAGTATCAAAACACATTGCTTGAATACATTCTCGCAAATTCCAATCGTCTAAGCATTCTAGAACTGCTTCTGTAATTTTTCCGCCTTCTCCAGAAACAAGTTTGGGTACTGCTAGAAGCTTAGACTTTCCTCCATCGGATGCAAGAATAGCTAGCCTATCTATTTTTTCATCACTTGTTATATCTTGCATTACTTTACCATCGCAATGAATGGTAAGCGGAACGTCAGAGGTAAAGGTTTGCTTAATGTTATCTGCAACTTTTTGGCGTACGGCATTCCTCGCCCTCTGTAGAGTACTTCTGCTCAACAACATTGTCAATGTCATATCCAAGAGAAGTTGCAGCAGCTGAAAGCACCATAACAGCACTACGATCACTTGTTTTTGTTTGGTCTAATGCCATTTCCAGATCAGGTGTTACGATGCGCTTACACTTATTTGATATTGTGCTGCTTGAAGGTTTGGATGTCATTTCAGGGGTGTACGATGTGCCTCGCTCTGGTTGCTCATCACTACTACTGCTTGAACTGCTATTATTGAACTGAACTGCAGCTGAAAACAGTTTCTTTCGCAATACCTCGGCTTCTTTTAGTGCAGCATTTCTTTCATCTCTTTCCCGTTTTCGCATTTGCTTAGCGACCAGTTTGTTCTCAATATCAATCATGTAACCTCGCCTCCCTTTTTCTCTTTGAACATGTAAGAATGATCTATCTTCCTCATTTGACATCATTTGTAAAGCATTTGCGTGAGCTATATCAAAAAGGTTATATAAACTATCTTGGAATTCAGTTTCTTTTTAAATTTGATTTTGATTACAGTTTCATTTTTATTTTTGAACTGATCTGAAGTTCTCATACATTTTCTGAATTTTCGTTAGTTCATGCTGTTTGGCTCTGATAGGTATTTTCGCCTTGTCAGAATTATCAGAGGCTATACCCGCACCACAAACATAGACTATCTCCATAGAGAAACAAAAATTCTGCCCATCAGCTATCATCTAAACATGATTGGAACAGTTGTATGCAAAATCAACTTCACCTTCACACCCATGCCAACACATAACAGAACTAGAACCCCCAGCTAGAAACAAGAAACGCATTCCGGCCTCGCACTACTCATAGCAATACAACCAGCTTTCCCGAACACCTTCCAACACCACCGCCACCAAACACATACACATTCAATTGATACAACAAGCCTTAACAAACCGCCCCCCAAACTCACCATCTAGGACGTTTTGGCGCCGACATTTTGGCGCTGGACGTTTTGGCGCAGCCGTTTGGGCGCGGAGCCGGTTTGGCGCCGCCGTTAATTAGTATTAAGTATTAAGTAGTAATACTTGGTTATTAACCTGAAGTGCTGTCTGTCTTTTCAGATAAGTTGTGTTGTTGCCCTTAATAGCATAAATGTCTGAAAATATATCAAGTAAGAAAGGGAAACAGAAGTTTTCACATAATGGATATTTTTGTGTTTGATAAATATAGCAAGCGCGACCCTTCGTTACTTTTTTTGGCGGTGCGAGCAAAAGAGTCAGTGTATTATAAGGTGTATATATAATATGGGTACTTTTCCGTTATCTGCCCCATTGACGATTGGTTAGGTTCAGTCATGATATTTTCGTTAAAATTAACAAAAATACCACAACTTAACCTAACCAATCGTCACTGCCCTGTTAGGTCAACTGTACGCCGCTCAACAAGACAAATCTTCGTGTCATCTAAATTAGTAAAACCATTTCTAAATAAACTATTTATTTCTAAGTCAAATAATACAAGTTTTACACATAAACGAAGCTGCTACAATTACATCAAACCAATTGCACAACTACCAGTCCACTACTGAACTACAAAAGTTGGTCACAAAATCACCCACAATCAGTCTACAAAAGGTTTTTGTGCTGCTTTATAGCACTAAATTTTCCAATCACAAGCTCAGTATTTAAATTCTGCAAGATATTGTTTTCTCTGCATAACAATGACAGACTTTGTAATTTCTTTTGGGATAGCATTTGACGTTTGACATTTTTAATCAAGCTCAAATGAGAAAAAGAACGCTCCCCAGTTCCATTTGATGCTATCAAACAAATAAATGCGATAAGCAATGAGTATTTGGGAAAAGAGCTCTCATTTTGTGAATTTCCTGTCGTACTCCTAATGGGCGAGTGTCAAATAAGATAAAGCGTTTTGCTTGACAAACAATACAAAATGCGGAAACTCAAATGGGAAGCAGTCCTCAAAATCATTTGGGTAATGACTAGCCGGTTTTTTGCTGATTTAGATGCTTCCTCTGAAGTTAATTGAGAGATATTGTTGTGCATTCCAAATTTATCATTGATATCATTATAAACATCTGCTCTTTTGTTGATGTTCACATCCAAAGTGTCAATAGTTTTCAGAAATGTTTCAATTCGAAATTGGTCTCTTCCTGATAAAACTGTTTTACTTGGCATAATTTTTCTTCTTGGTTCTGGTAACTTTATAATTAGCGGGGGGGAGGATCAATTCTTATTTTTTGGGGATTATTTATTTTTTCTGGTTCTTAAAATATGCTATCACTTTCGAACAGCTTAGAAATAGAAAAAAAATCATGTATTTTACTAGATAACCCCCCTGTACATGTGGTTTGAAAGTTTATTGAATATCATAATGTTTATTCTAAGAATAAATTCCAGTTTATTTAAACAAATCTTGTTAAAAAACATGAAATATCATTGAAGTTAGAAATAGACCTGTAATTGATTAATTCATTACAGAATATATTTGCTAGAAAATAATGGAAAATAATATATGTATATATTTTTACATCACCTAGGCAAAACAAAAAATCATAAATTCAGACATAGCATAATATAAATGCCTCTAATTACCACACATTATTTAGCACATAAGTATATTTATAGCATTATCAAAATCTTTCATAGTCATTGTCATATTTGATGCAACTCTGTCTAGATAGATTTTCAAGTTAATTGCATAAGTCTCTATTGGAAGATTCTTGTAGTACTTTTTCAGTTTGAAGATATCTTACGACCTGGGAAGAGATGTCGATGTATCTCTTGCATATCTCACTTCGATGTATATTCTGTCATTTTTCTCTTTGAGTGACAACCTTGTATCATTCACAAAATCATCTACTTTACTAGCTTTGGTGAAAGGTCCACCAAGTTTCTTCAGGGTGTCTAGATCTTTGTTTTTTCTCTTGTCAGATGCTATGTTTGCTACCTCCTTCTCACTTAATCCTTGCCTCTTAAGTTCTTGTTGCTTTCTGCTCCATTCTACCAACACGTTAGGAAGGAGACCATCTTGCTGTACTAGTTTTACATATACTTTGGCCATAAACTTTCCTTCAATCAGGTCAGTGCTTCTTCCTTTTACATGTGCACCGCTGGCCATAGGTAGCTGTTTTGCACCACGTTGACTGAGCTCATAGTTGATGCTGCCCACTGACCGTTCTGGATGCAAGTTGTTGATTGGTGCTTTCTGTAGTTTCTCCTGATCCATCGATGCTACCTGAAAAGGAATAAAATAGTACTGTACCATGAGGATACAAAAACAGCATCAATTCAACAACAACAATAGGACATTATAAAATTATGTATTGCACTTAGCTGTCGAGGGGCTTCCGTATCACAGTCACCAAACTGGAATATGTCTCCACGTTGTTTCTGCCATCCAACTGCTAATTTCTTCATGATGATGCTGAGAACATTTGTGACTCTTGGTTTGTAGCAGTTAACGGCTTTAGTGATTGAATTACGGATGTCTTCATTCCATAGAACCGTTTTAAACCTATCAGGTGATATGAAGTTGAATGCAGTCTCGTCAATGTTCAGAAGATCAGATGGATCCGTTTTGCATAAATCATCGTACAGAGTTAGAAATGCAATCATGATCTTAGCATAATCTGTTGTGCTAGCAGTTGTCAGACTGATGAATGGTTCAATCAAATGTATTCCAATTAGTGCACCAGCTAGACAAAGGATGCGAATATATTCAAGGTTACTGAATGAGCGCAGGATGCATGCAAGTTGGTTAGTAGGGTGGAGCGAAAAATACGTTTTTCTAGTATGAAGTTCTAATAGTGATTAAACGTTGCATTTAGTGGACGAAATATGCCTGCCAAAATATGAGTTCATTTGTTTAAACTTTTCAGCTGCCACCAGGGGGCTAAAGTTAACACAATTTTGTGTAAAAAGGAAAAAAATGCTTCTATTTTAGGTTTGTCAAACTATTATAAACTTTTATCTTAGAATTATCTAATAGTTTGATTAAGATTCATAAATGATAGGAATTCGTTTTGTAAAAATGCCTTTTCATATGCTTAATATCTTCAGCTGCCACAAGAGAGCTGAAGTTAACACAATTTAGAGTAACTGAGTCATGTTGAGACTACACTGAATGTTGTGGGGGAGGTTTGGGGAGGGTTGTGGGGGAGGGTTTTGGTGTGAAGGAATTTCTTTCTGTGAGTCATTAGAACAGTGTGTTAACACTTGTCTTCTTAGGTAGTAGGCCTAGTCGCTCAGTTGATCGGAGAGTTTTTTAATATGATCGGAATATTATAAAACTTTATTTTAAAGTGATTTATATAGAGATAATATTGATTTTATTATAAAATGCTTGTTATAATGTATTATATAATTTTAGTTTATTTATATAATATATTATATATTTATATAATATATTATATATACTTATAAAATATATTATATATATTAATTATATAATGTTTTGATGTTACAGGATATTTTGTGATTGTGAATTTTTCTTAAAAATATTATGGCATCAAATACTAAATATACACATTTCACTAGAGAACATATGAAGTGTGCCATATTTGAAGTACCTTGTGAGATGAGTGATATGCAACTACCAACTTATAACTGCATTATGAAAGATTACCTCTTCACAAAACATTTAGTGAAGGAGCAGATGAATAACAAGGAGCCTTCATTTTCTGAAATAGCAGAGGCAGTTTCCAAAAAGGTAGAAAATATTTGGAAGAAGGCCTCTTTGCCAATAGTTTCACATACACGCGTTTTACAGATGATGCGGGTTTACCATGATAAATACAGGTCCTTATTAAAGCCATACAAGTCACGCAAGGATCAGCCTAAGTACAAAAATCAGCTTGAAGAATTTGAAAACTCTTCAAAATGCACTTTGTTTGACATCTGCACCTGCAAATGTAAGGAGTTTAGGAGATGCTCATGTGAAAAGAGTAAGAAAGTCCCTCCAAAAGAGCAGGATTTTTTAAATGACCAACGAACACGCAGAATAATGGTGATAGGAAGCATTGACATAGCACACACAAGACGATTACAAGCAAGAGAACATCGAAAGGAAATGGAAAAAGCACGTCTGGAATCCTCACAAACAACTAGTGTTGCTATAACCAATACGTCCAACTTACAAATCGAAACAGAGACAAGTGAACTTCAACAACTAGAAGAGATATCTGAAGATAATGAGGAAGATACAACCTCGACTCAATATGTAATATCAGAACAACAGATGCGTGAGCCACTGCCTTCATTAGCAATTACTTGTGATAGATTTAAAATGTCGGACAGAGCTGGGGCTGCTATTGCTTCTGCAGTATTGGCAGATCTTAAAATTGTTACTCCCGAAGACAAAGGGAATATTATAGACAGAAGTAACCTAAGACGTGAAAGACAAAAACAGAGAAAGGAACTACAACAGATAGGAGAGCCAAAAACCATGCGGGGATTATACTTTGATGGCAGAAAGTATAAAACAATGATTCAAGTCCAGGAGAGTGATGGCTCTAACCACCAAAGAACCAAACGCGAAGAGCATATCAGAATAATATCTGAACCACACTCTCTGTACTTTGCACATGTGACACCTTCCAGTGGTCAAGCTAAATACATTTGCACAGCGCTAGTGAATTGCTTGAAAGAAAGGAATGTTGATATAGGGAACATCGTTGCAGTTGGCTGTGATTCGACAGTGGTTAACACTGGTAGTATTGGAGGCACAATAAGATTACTGGAAGAAGCCTTTAATAAACCATTGCAGTGGCTGATATGCCTTTTACACCTTAATGAACTTCCATTGCGCCATCTGTTTCATCACTTGGATGGTACCACTACTGGACCAAGAGCATTTTCAGGAGAAATTGGCCGAGCACTTTCAGACTGTGAAAAGCTTCCCATAGTTAACTTCAAACCCATTGAAATTCAAGAAGACATGTGTGAAGTTGATGTAGATGACATAAGTACTGACCAGAAATACCTTCTTGAAATTCACAAGGCTATAATATCAAGTGGAACATTCTCAAAGAGTCTTAGTCATAAGAGTCCAGGCAATATATCACATTCAAGGTGGCTCACCACAGCAAACAGGACTCTGCGGTTATATGCAAGCACAGAGAATCCTTCAGGCAATTTACAAGAATTAGCTACTTTCATTGTTAGGGTATACGCACCAATGTGGTTTCAGATAAAGCGTAAACCATTATGCCAATATGGTGCTAAACATATGTGGCATATGATTGCAAGAAGCCGGTATCTCCGTGAAGAGCTTAGGAGAGTACATGACTCAGTCATTCAGCGAAATGCATATTACGCAAATCAAGAAAACATTCTCATTGCAATGGTAGCTGATGAAAGGGAGCATGTGCGTCAGTTGGGATTTAGGCGTATCATAAAAGCAGGGGCATGCATTCAAGAAACAGATGTTATCAGGTATTTTAAGGTGCCAGAAATAAATTTTTATGCCAAAGACTATACAGATCTCATTATGTGGCAAGATTTTCAGATAGCAGAACCACCGATAACCAAAGGAGTTTCTCTTGATGATATTGAATCATGCATCAAACATGGTACTACTCTTCATTCAGAATTATTTCAGTTTCCATGTCATACACAAGCCGTAGAGAGATGCGTCAAGCTCGTTACAGACGCTGCTGGATCAGTCTGCGGACCTACAAACAGAGACGGTTGGATTCGTGCTACATTAGAATCAAGGAAAAAACAGCCAAAATTTGACACAAAAGCAAATTACTAAATAGTCTTCAGCAAGAACCCTTTCTAGAGGGAGGTTGGTTGGGGAAAGGGTGGTAACTCCGCTAAGGCACGAAATAACGTTTCTTAACTGTCTCAAGCCAGTATAAAGGAGGAGAGACATCCTAATTTATTACTGTTCCCTTTTTCAAGTAAATAAAGAATCATACTTAATTGTCATTTTTAAGTTAACTTCAGCCCTCTTGTGGCAGCTGAAGATATTAAGCATATGAAAAGGCATTTTTACAAAACGAATTCTTATCATTTAAGAATCTTAATCAAACTATTAGATAATTCTAAGATAAAAGTTTATAATAGTTTGATAAACCTAAAATAGAAGCCTTTTTTCCTTTTTACCCAAAATTGTGTTAACTTTAGCCCCCTGGTGGTAGCTGAAAATATTAAACAAATTAACTCCTATTTTGGTAGGTATATATCGTCCACTAAATGCAACTTTTAATCACTATTAGAACTTCATACTAGAAAAAAAGTATTTTTCGCTCCACCCTATTGGTTAGTGATGTGTTCATACTTGTTGAGAAAATTAGAAATATCTTCATCCAAGTGGATGGTGATAGCGCACAAGAAAGTAAGCCTGTTGAACTTCTCTTTTTGTAGGCGAACAGCAGCATTCTTCTTTGGCATGATGTATTGATAAAAGTCACTTGCTTTGTTCCACTGTTTATGGTCATAATCGTGTGAAACCAATCAAACTAATGGCACGACAGCTAACTTTAATAGATATATCGAGCTTAGACGTCAGGTTAAAAGATCAGTTAGGAATGCTAAGCGTAACTTAGAGATACTTATAGCTGCGGATAGTAAACATAATCCAAAAAAGTTTTTTGAGTACGTTAATAATCGTAAGCCGATAAAATATAACATAGGCCCTCTAGTGGATATTAATGGCGCTTTGGCTTCTGACGCTCAGGCGATGGCGGATATTTTCAATAACTTTTTTGCGACAGTTTTTACCGTAGAAGACGTAAATAATGTCCCCGACGTGGACGATATCGTTCCATTTAGTAGCGAGACTATTTTGGATGAAATAACTGTTTACGAGGGTGAGATTGCGCATTATATCGATAGGCTAAAAGTTAGTAAGGCTCCAGGCCCTAACGCTTTTTATCCCAGACATTTGAAAGATTTAAAAGACGTTATTGTAGGCCCCTTAACGAAGATTTTTAATCAGTCACTCGAAATGGGGATTATTCCTGAGGACTTCAAATTAGCTAACGTCACGCCTATTTTTAAAAAAGGCGACCGCGCAGTACCTAGCAATTATAGGCCCATTAGCTTAACGTCAATTGTCGGTAAACTTTTGGAATCTGTAGTTAGGGATCGTATCATCGATCACTTAGAAAGTAGAGATGTGATTAATAGTAGTCGGCATGGGTTTCGACGCCATAGATCTTGTTTAACTAATTTGTTAGAATTTTATAACGAAATAGTGCGCGAATACGATAGGCATAGAGCGGCTGACGTTATTTATTTAGATTTTAAAAAGGCGTTCCATACAGTTCCGCATAGGAGATTAATTGCGAAGGTCAAAGCGCACGGTATACGCGGCCAGGTAGCTAACTGGTTAGAAGAATGGCTTCGTGCTAGGAGGCAGAGGGTGATAGTTAATTGTAGTGAATCGGGGTGGTTGGATGTAGGTAGCGGTGTCCCACAGGGTTCAGTGTTAGGCCCATTGCTATTCGTAATTTACATTAACGACATAGATGTAGGATTGACTAGTAACGTGTCAAAATTCGCGGACGATACTAAAATAGGCGGTAAGGTTGTTAACGAGGACGATAGAAATAGGCTCCAAGACGATGTAAATAGGATTATGGAGTGGACGGATAGGTGGAAGATGCAATTTAACGTAGAAAATGTAAAGTTTTGCATGTAGGTTCTCGTAACAATAATTACACGTACACGATGGATGATAGGGAGTTGGCGAGCGTTGACGAGGAAGTAAATTTAGGTGTACGCGTATCTAAGGATTTAAAGGTTAGGAACCAGTGCCTGGAGTCTAGCGCATAAGCTAATAGGATGTTAGTCTTCATAGCGCGTAATTTCGAATTTAAATCAAAGGATATTATATTGCCCCTTTACAAGTCCTTAGTCAGGCCTCATTTAGAATATGCCGTTCAGTTTTGGTGCCAGTACTTGCGTGAGGATATTGATAGGTTAGAAAGGGTTCAGCGTCGTGCCACGAAACTAATTCCGTCATTGCGCAACAAGCCTTATGAAGATAGGATTAAAGAGTTTGACCTGTATTCACTCCAAACTAGGAGATTAAGGGGGGAGCTTATTCAAGTTTTCAAAATCGTTAATAACATCGATAACGTAAATTTTGACAAATTGTTACTTTCGATAATAGTAAAACTCGTAATAACGGATTTAAGTTGCGTGGCAGACGTTTCATTACTAATATCGCTAAAAACTTCTTTACGTTTAAAGTAACTGATAAATGGAATAATCTTCCCGCGCCCGTCGTGAACTCTACTAGCGCTAATGTGTTTAAGAACCGTATTGACAGACATTTTAAAAATATTAACGTTATTTAAAATAAGAAAAAACAATTAGCAACAGGAGCTCTGGTGGTGGTGGTCGAGGATGTGTCTGTTGAAGATAAATGCCAGCTTGTGACATGCCAGCGTGTGATGCCAGCAATAAAATTATTAAAAAAAAAAAAATTAGACTAATACGAACGTAGATGTAGCTCGTAGCGTAAACTAACCCACTTTTTGTTTAACTTTACCTCCTTTTTTTTTCTTGCCTTCTTACTTTGCATGTCTGTAACTCTCTTTTCTTGCATGTTTGTAGTTTGCATGGTATGACAGTGAGTTAAGACTGTGTTTGCATGGTTTGTAAGCGTTCTTAATTTACTTCTTTTCATCTTTCACCCCTCTCCTATTTTCTCCGACTATTTTTCTGACTTGTCGGCAGTGGCCGGCGGATGATGATGGTGAGTCTTTTTTCTCTTTTTCGGAATAAATGTTAACCCACGAGTGATAGGTGTTCCTCTTTACTTAACCCCTTATTCTCTTCTCTTCTCTTAACCCCCTACTCTTTCCTTTCTCTCGGGCTAACCTTAGAGTGGATCTTAGAGTCTTTGTTAGCCTTAGCTTCTGTAGATCTGTAGATCTGTTTTTGAGCATCAAATTCTTGGTAAAGCTGTGATACAAACTGATTTTTCTTTGTGTCTTCTCGTTCCTTTAGGAGCATCTTGTCCATTGCAGCTTGCATCCTCATTTGCCTCTCAGCTGTTCTTTGCCATGCCATGTCCACTAAATTATCACAAAACATTTTTCTTGGTCCTCGTTGATCCTCCAGGAACTTCCACTCTATCTCAGTAACTTTAACACCATAGATCTTCTCTTGGCGTCTTCGTGATTTCATGTCTGTACAGGAGATATCAAACAAAGTGGCTGCAACACGGTTGTTGAATTCTAAAATTTCTGCTCGTTTTGCTTCAGTCATTCTCTGTGAGCGAACCTGACAGTATTTTTGTAACTCTTCATACAATTTTGTTATCTGGTTGACAATGTTACTGATTGGCTTTGTGTATAGGTTGCACCAGATCCAAAGGTTCTGCAAGTTGTAGGCAACTTTCCATGCAGCATCACTAACAGAAAGTTGATTCTTACCAGCTCTGGCTGGCCTCAGCATGAACATCATCACTTGAATAACATCTTGCTGGAGTGGCTGTACACCTGCCTTAAACTGATATAGCTCAATATATTCCACATCTCCACACCGGCGTGTGGAAGCAGAACGTAACTCTCTCATTTTGATCCTGTTAATTACTGTAAGTCTATTTTAAGATTTGTTTAGCTCCTGTAAATGAGAAAAAATTATTAAACAAGCATAAAAAAGTTACAACTAAAATAATCATGTAATATAATAATATTATGTAAATATAATATACAATATATAAATATATATATAATATATATAATATAATAATATAATAATATTATGATTATATGTAAATAATAATCATAAAATAATAATCAATGACAAATAATCAGTTTTTGTGGCTAATATTGTTATTTAGCATCAGCAAACAATTCAGTTAACTAAATTTATGATGTGAATATTGATGTCATAGCAATTTAATAGTATTTTTTTAACAAACCAGATAAAGTGGCTAATAATTTTCATTGTTAAAATCAGCAAAACTTCAGAGGGCATGTACAGGGGGGTTAATGACATCAGATATTTGTGAAACATGGTTCATTTTACTTCTTTTGTATGATAGCAACTTTTAAAGACCAGAAAACTGGGGTCACCATTTCTGTTTCCCCCCTATTACAGTATAATCTTCATCTGTCTTTTCCTTGGCTTCAGCTTCAAACTCAGGAAAGCGATTACGAAAAGATGTGATGAGCTCAAGTAGAGATTTTAACATTCTTGCAGCCGAGGAAAGATCCAAGTTTTTTTTTTTAAGAACTTCTGATAGGTGATCAGTAGTATGCCAGCAAAATGGACGAGTTCAACGCAATTGCAATGTTGCAAAGGGGTTATGCAAGAAAGGGGGATGGGGAAATTTGCAAGTTATGTACCAATGGTGAATGTTGCAAGTTGGTGTGCAACAATGGGGAATGTTGCAAGTTGTTATGCAACACCGGGGGAGGGGAATGTTGCAAGAGCAACAAGGGGTTATGCAACTTGGAGGCGGAGATATCCCACAAGAGAAAGAGAGAGGAGAAGGAGAGAAAGGAAGAGATGTTCGCCTGGCAGAAGCCATGCGCATATTAAGACTTCAGCCGAGCGGTCGTTGTCTTATAGGGCCCCTAATAAGCCAGCTGGCTTATCTGTCTGAGTTGCCAGTTTGCACTATTTATATAATTAAAGCATATATTCTAGCTTCATCAGCCAGTTGGCTTAGAAAGCTGAGTTGACAGTTTGAACTATTTATTTAATTAAAGCATGTATTGTGGCTTAATCAGCTAGTTGGCTAAGAAGGCGTAAATGGCTTGTTCAGGTGTACAGGGTGAGTTGCCAGATAGCGCTATTTATTTAATTAATGCATATATTCTTGTTTAAAAATCCGCTTTAGAAGCCAGCCAATTGATATAATTAAATACCGTGTACAACCAAAAGAATTAAATAAAACACCATTACATCATTCTGTTTATTTAGGCGAATTAATTGAAATATATAGAAAATAAATATACAATGGAATATATATGATAAAAATTAATAATAGCATACGGAAGATAAATATATAATAAATATACAATTGAATGTCCAGTATATATGATCAAAAATAATAATAGCATAAGAAACACGAACGGGAAACAATAAAAAATATACAAAACTGTATTATCAATATATTAGTTCAGGAAAAAAAATTATATATAGAGATATATGCGTATAATTAGAAGATATATATATATATATATATATATATATATATATATAGAAACACAATTAAATAAATAAATATACAACCTTTATATTCTACGGGATATATTAAATAATTAAAAATAATAATATGCGAAACGTATAATCAATTGCATATTAGTACAGTAAATATATATATATATATATATATATATATATATATATAATTAAATAAATAAATATACATCCTTTACGTTCTACGGTGCAAAACGCAAAGCTCACACGTAATCGAGTCTACATTCTCATTGTTATTACTTTGTACTACGCGTTAAAACCGTCCAAGCAACACTTCACCGTTTAACTTGTACGGATGCCTATACTCGACATAAATGGATTTCATATCGTTCAATACTATTTTTGTACTCACTTTACATTCGGTTGGCAAGTTATCTTTAACCACAACATCATTATTAAATACAAGTTTATAAACACGCCTTTCCAGTCGAGGGTTTTTCCTTACCGTCCCGAGCTTTTCAATCGGGAACTCTTCTTCACTCGGCATAACGACAATTCAAATAATCTTCCAAGTCATAACGACAGCGATTCATTATATGGAGGTACAGCTCCTCAGGGTGAACAGTATAGACAAGCTCTGCCCTGTACCGCTCAAGTGCTTTGCACCAAAGTTCAGGATATTTCGAAGAATCTAAACCTTTTAAATATGCATCCAGCTCTGGACCATTCTCGCCTTGCTCATTCCTACATCTCATAAATCTGTCGAGCAGAGCAACGTGCACATATTCAAGAACCGTGTCAAAATTAATCATATCCGTAAGACGAGCGTCTAATATAGGCTTCAACTTGCGGAATTCAACGATTTCAAACATTCTGTTGAGGATGAAACGGTTTCGCGTAGGGACAAGAACGTTATTATCAGATGCATTCTTCCACATCAGTCGTATATCAATGTATGGCTCATCGTTATTTATGCACAACGTTCAAACAACGGCATATGAGGGGGGGGTCACTAATCTGCTCTCTTCTTGTACCTACACCTGCAGGTATTTTATAACGGTTCTCTCCCAACTTCTCAACTATCGCGAAGATTGTATTCATCTCCTCAACACTTAAATAAATAACATTACGTTTACCAGAGTTTGCTTGCCTGCAAATCGTTTCAAGTACATAGTTAATGGTGCCGGTTTCACGTCTGAACACTCGCAATGACTTCGTCACGGAGACATCGCACGAGGCTTTGAGAATGCTTCTCAAAGGAAGTTCCATCGTATTCGCACGGTTCAAGCTCTGAGATGACTACGAGCCACAGGTGGACGGAACGGCTCGACGGGCGGTGTGAGTGACGCTGGTGAAACGTGTATGGGTTTGTTCGAACTCTTGTGTTTCGTGAGGTACACGAGTGGGAGGCTCGCTGAGGGGAGAGCGAGTCACACTGCTGAAGCGTGTACAGGCTTGTTCGACACTTGTGCCCTTGCACAAACAGAATTTTCGGCTACATGAAACAATACCGGCTTTAATGTTTTATCACTCACCAGATATTCATTTCCACGAACTAAACATCTTCACAATCCGGTGCACTATTTGATAGAAACATATGCCCATATTTATCCTTTTTGTTTAACAAGCGATACTCGTCTCTAAAGTCTGTTAAAAACTCACACAGCCCATTAGCCACAACCTCATTACAAACCTCGTCATGATATATATTAATATAGTGGTAAAAATACTTAAGATTCTCCATGATGACAAGATTTACATTCTCAACCGTAGGGTACGAGTAATCGGTATGGTGTAACACCACTCATCAAGAAGACTCACTATCCATAACCGTTGTTTATCTTCTGAACGTGTTGCTTCTTCTACTTCGCAGTACAGTGCCCGCGAAAAGTATCCGATCACCCTTGAAATTTGTATTTTTTACATAAAAAACAATGTTTAAATGTATACTAACCTTATATTAGTATTTTGTCATCTGTCCTTTGGTTTGGATGACTTGTTCTAGACGTTTTGGCATGGATTTAATCAAGTTTTGACAAACTTCCACTGATATTTCCTTGCACCATACCTTTTTGATGGCCTCTTGTAATTTTTCGACTGAGCCAGTGTCGTGGCATTCAACCTTATTTTTTATTATTAGCCACAGATTTTCTATCGGATTGAGATCTGGACTATTACCAGGCCAATCCAAAATATCAAATTTATTGTCAGTAATCCATTTTGTCACTATTTTGGCCCTGTGACATGGTGCACCATCATGCATGTATGTTTTTGTCCTTTGGATTGCCATTGCCATTGGAAGTTTATCCTGTAGCATTGCTAAATACCGTGCACCATTCATAGTTGTGTTCTTCGGAAGAAAATATAAGTTTCCACGCCAATAGTAACCGAAACAACCCCAAACCATCACACTTGGAGGTGTTTCATTGTCTTTAGGGTGTATTTAGGGTCCATCCTATTTGAGCCAATAGGCCGGCGAACCTTTTTTGGACAACTTCTGAAAGTCAAAAATGTCGACTCATCGCTAAATAAAACCTTCTTCCAGTCATCAACAGTCCAATGAATGTATTTTTTACAAAATGCGACACGTTTTTTACGCATTTTTTCATTAATGAACGGTTTCTTAGCAGCATGGCGAGATGGTAATCCGAGTTCTTTTTGGAGCCGCTCCTGGATAGTTCGTTCAGAAACACCAGATAACAAATTATTCATATTAAATTTTATTTCTTTCGCAGTTATTGTTGGGTTTTTCAATACTAAACGTTTCATAAGTTTGTCTGTTCGCGAATTTGTTTTTCTCGGTCTGCCAGATCGTTTTTTAGGGACTGGCGTGATTAGGCCACCATTGTTCTTAGCCCGTGAAACCCATAAATTAACGGTACTTTGGGATATGTTTAATTCCTTAGCTATCTGTCTCTGTGATTTCCCACATGCATGCAAAGCAACAATAGCACCTCGACAATCACTCTTAAGTTGTTTTTTAGCACACATTATATATAAATTTTATTTACACCACTTTCTGTAAAAAAAAAAAAAATCAAGAAATTTACACAAACAGTGAAATCTGACAAATTTGAGACACAGCCACCCGCAACGAAGGCTACCAGAACACTAATTTGAGAATGCGTTGGATAGCTCTCATATCAGCGAGCAACCTCAAAGTTACCAGATGTCGCTAGAACAAATAGAAAGTGAATTACGTGTCTCTGAATATCAAGGGAAAATATTGTATTTTCTTGAGTGATCGGATACTTTTCGCGGGCACTGTATATGTGAGGCTTTATAAATGTTAGGACTAAAACATACTTCAATACATCGTTTGTACTATGAAATCCTACAATGCCAGAATACCCCTAGAGTATTTGAACATCTTGGTCCTTCGCGCGACTCAATGTAGCCTTAAAATATCAAAGGAGGGGCCATTACTATTTTTCTTCTACGCGAGAGAATACATGTCTGAGCTCGAGGGTATACAGATGTCAACTGAGCACGCAGGGATATAGATATGCTCAGGTAGTGGCAGGACTCACATTGCCGGCCTTATAGTGGGCGGGACTTAGCTTTTTACTATACACACACACGCACGCACGCAAAGGAGAAAATGAAACCTTAATTGGAACAAATATACGTGATAAATAAACATATCAATACACATATATATTAATAAAATTAAGGATTAAGGTAGCTAAAGGGTACGGTATCATAGGTACCAGGCACCTGGTAACGCTTCCTCTTGGTTTTATGGCATACCTTCGTGCCCCTAAGTTCCTTCACACACCCCAGTTTCTGCGTCCGAAATTGTGCGCCCCCACAGTCAGTTGGGGTAGCTGGTCACCCTCATCATCATTCAAGCACAATAGATCCTTCAACGAGTCAAAGTTAACGACTCGACGGTTCGCTTGGTTAAGCTTGATACCCTTAGCCTTCACGATATACTTCATATCATTCCCTACCCTCACCCGTACCCCATAGGTTTTTGGCTCTGTTGAGACAAAAGAGTCGGCGTATGCGATGTCTCCATACTCATCCTTGATCTCATCAGTCAACTCTCTGAGGAATTCACCAATAGGAGGCATGTATTCACCTTCCCTCGCTGTGAATATCACGCTATCTGTGTCAGCGTACAAGACCCTCCATCCAAGAGAGTGCAATAGGCCCCCAAAGTTTGATGCGGGCGTAGGCCGTTGTGAAACTGGCTACAGGTATGTTTGTAACCCGTGAGGTATCTGTGGCCAATTCGGTATTGTTGTACTTTATTATGTAAGTATTACCTATATTCACGATCTCCATAACCTCTTTATCGCGAGCATTGGCATAATCCCAGATTTCATTATACCTTTGTGCCAAATGGACGTTCCGTTTGCCGGTTTTCTGCGCAAACTTTCCCCAAAGACTGTTTAGACACAACTTTGCACTAAAGTGCTTGCCAGGATTCTTAACAATTTGGGATCTGTCAATCTGTTTACCTTCATGGGCACGGTGACGCTGAATATAAGCCGTTTTTTCATCTTCGGTATCAACCCCTCGCGGATATCCTGACGCCACAACCTTATCCTTCAAAAAAGCGTTTATATATGATGAGGAAAGGTTGGGTAGCTTCTGAAACCTCCACACCTCATGTATCTTCATTATTCTATTCCCATGGCGAACGGCTAGGGCCAGCTCAGGGTTTGTATATACACTCCTGATCTTACGCAGGTGGGTTGTATGGTCACAATCACCATTGTTCTCTTCTGCGCACTTCACGCACAGGGGAAACATGAGCTGTAACGACGGGTAAGATCGGCTTCCATAAATCGCGAGGGGGGAGCACGTCTACGAAAGAGAGTCCAAAGTAGCGCTCATTCAAGTTAGCTGAAAACTCCTCGCTGGCTGGTATGGTGGGACCCACCATTTTTACAGGTGCACCTAATGGGTACGGATTGTTCTTCATTACGTAGGGGCATAAAGAGCAGAAGTCGTAGTAATGGAGTTTCACGCCCTCCGTAGACGGAAAATATAGCTTGAAGGGATTTGCACGGCCCTCCGTAGACGGAAAATATAGCTTGAAGGGATTTGCACGCCCTCCGAACAAGTTATCACCGCATTTGGGAGGATGCAGCACCATTGAACGTTTGATCGTGTTTATTTCTTCACGGTACTGCCCATCTGTTTCCATCCGTGCATCATACTCATGTTCCCACAAGACTGTGAGTGTACTGGGAGCCTATAATTTGATCGCGGGTGCGGGTCCACGCAAGGCTGTCGGCAGGAGATCTAACGTGGATATCTCGTACAATTCCACACTCCGGACGGGGGCATCTATGCCACCAGCAACCCTTAAAGGAGTACACAGTCTTCTCATCAGTGGCACGGTTTTCACTTAGACCATCAACCCAAAAAACACGACAATTAACCTTAATAGGTACTTCACCCGTGTTGCGGGCATGCTTTATTTATACACCTGTCTACTGCTGTAGGTGTGTGAATCAGTAAATAGCTATGTGCCCATAACTGCAGGGATTGTTTCTGTGGATAACGGCTAAGGTGTCTTTAGGCATGAAGTTATTCCTGAACACCGTAAAACATTATGAGGTGATTGTGGTTGCGACTTGCAACGGATCGCATTTGAAACGACCTATGTACATCATTCTAAAGGCCTGGAAAAATACTCGAAGCCTGCGCACATCATTCACGCAATAACGCTCACATACATCAGCTCTATTATAAGGATTACATTCATTTAAACTGTTGAACTATCTGTAAAAATCTTCACGTTCATCTGTACTCATACATTTATAGTTTAAGTAATGTTTGGGTGGAGGTAGTCCTACCTAATTTAAAGTTTCGCTAGTGAGGAATGTGTAAAGGGGAAATATCCTTTTGAATCTTTAGTGGCTAAGCCCATCACCTTGGGTAGCTTTGCTAATTTACAAGGTGTGAATAATAAACTGTCTTTAAACTGCACGTTACCTCTTATTTGCATCTGTATTAGTTTGTTGCCTCTTCTCAAGGGATCACCTGCAAATATCTCAGATGACTCGTGCTCAAGCAACTCCTTATAAAGGAACGGTGTGTCAAATTTCGCCACGTTATGGGCAAGAATATACACAGTCATTTTTTTAACTTCTCCGCTAACTTGACAATATAGGACACAAAGAGTTTCACAGGACTATTGTGGGCATTCGTTTTAACAAAGTTTGTCCGTTTACCACATTTGTGACACTCATCACACTCGCTCCCCATACACTCATCACAGATAGTCTGGCTTACAAGTAAATGTGGAATGACCTCTTCGGTTTCAGCATTCGTATATGGCGTCTTTCATATAACATACTTGCTTTACTCCTACCGCCTTATATTTCTCATGGCATGTAGAACAGTGAATTTCATCATATTTGTACTCAAACTTTCCCCAATTATCATTTATATGAAACATACCACATTCACAGATTCTCATTTTCTTGCACGTGCCAATGGATTTATGGAGCTGAAACCAGTTATTATTGAAAAATGTGCGTCTACACACATCATAATCCCTCTTCTCAGCTTGAACTACACCGCTTTCACATATGGAGTTTTTACACTGTTTACATACCATGTGGCAATCTTTACAATGTTTCACTATATCATTCGCAAACTCGATACATCCCTTACACAAATCATGATGTCATCCATATTTTCGACTTTTATCATAACTCGCGTAAAAGTACTTATACTACGGATGGGTAGATATATTGTTCCTGAAAGCCCCAAAAGAAGTATGGGCCTTGTACGATCTCTCACACTGCTTTTAAAAACATAGACAGTCCTACGACGATCATCCATTCCAAGTACAACTATACGAGCATTCATTTCCTGTTCTACCCTTCTCAGCTCTTCAGGACCCATATTACACTCAAATTCAACTTTACAGTCTACAGCTAGTTTACGGGCACGCTCCACTACCGTAGGCAACCAAATATTTTTGACCCGTGTATTTAGTACTGTAAACATACGGGCCAAGACTACTGCTATAAAGCAGCAAACACGATCGGCGTTTATATGCCGTCTATAAATAGCCTGAGAATTGAAGTTAAGAGTATAAGGTGTGGCACTATGACCCGCAACAAGAAATACACGGTCAATATTTACCATGAAGTTGTCAATATTGAAGGCTATACTACAGAACGGCTAAACGTCTGAACGGTATTACTACCCAAAAATCATCTACATCGTCATCTGTCCCGAATCCGAAGGACAGCCTCGTCCTGACTTCACGTTCGTCGCGGTTCTGAAGGGAAAACTCTACAATACATTCAACTATGCGCCGTAGTCCGTGTTCAACACCATTGCTATACATGGATCTAGGATCAACCCTGAATATATACCGATTTCTAGTCAAGGCCGGGGTGGGGATAGCGGTGCGCACCAACTCGAATGTTATGCCATCTTCAACAGAACGAGAAGGTGCTGTGGAGGATGTACCCGGAATTGAACAGGAATAAGGGGGTATATTTGAGGAAGGTACTATTGTGGGGGTTGTGTCGTAAGACGTTGAAGGTTGGGGCTATATTACTGGTGCTATATTACTGGTGGTCTAAAACCGGCTCAATCCTGGCGCGTTTTATACCTGACGTGGTGGGTTCTTCATCATTAGCGTGTAGCGTCATTGGGCAAAGTGTAACGGATCAAGAGGCATATTTCAGGTTTCGTACAATTGTCCTCCCTAAATTCAAAATGAAAACAAATTTTTTTTGTGACAAGTGTCATGTCTTTCCGCCCATCAAAAAATAAAGCAGTGACTTCCACATCGTGGTAAGTTACTGCTTCCTTCAGATCCCTCCGTACCTTCTGCCGTGCTCTCCATACTTTGTGGTGGTCAATTACGTTTATTTGATCATCAGAACTAATGATGCCAGTCAACCAATGTTGCAGTGCTGATAGCTACAGCAGCCCTGTTCGATACACCATACCGGTCAGCTTCCAAAGCAACAGTGGGAATCAGTGTGATGTTCCTGTCCTCCTCGGCACTATCACCCATCCACTCATCACAAACACTTTCACCACTGGAGTCTGCTTCTGCTTGAGCTGATTCGACCACATCTGCAGAGGATGCTACCTCTTGTCGATCAGAAAGGCATGCTCTGGTCGTGGAACTTTCATTTCTTTTTCACAGTGGCATGCAGACAGATCATCGCATTGGCAGACAGCTATGTCAAACAATTGATTCAGGCTTTCCTCGAACTTCTTGGTGTTTGTGGCCTGCTTGCCTTGCTTCGATGATTGTGAGCCTTTTTCCATCAATCGGAGCAGCTTGGTCTTCACATTCTTGATTGGCTGTGATGGAATGTTAGCACGATTCCAAATGTCAATGTGTGTTTGGCATACCTTCGGAAGAATCTCCCTGTTGCGGGTGTACATACTTGTTCTCCTTCAAGAAGAGGAAATGCCTTGCAACTTGTATACGGGTTGGAAGTTCAGACAGAGGAAGCTCTGATAGTGGAGAACCAAAGACAATGTGGCTGGCAGATCCCCGTGTTCTTTGCGTGCTCATTGTACCAGCAAAACTCAACAAGTATCACACAGGAACACTGAAACAAAAACACAAACGTATAAATAAAAAATATATATGATTATGAGTATATATATATATATATATATATATAATGCTTGGTTTATTGGTAAACAATAAGTTTACCAATATATATATAAAAATATACTGCACAGTGCACACACATAAGTATTATGTATATAAATATCTATAGGTGTATATATATATATATATACACCGTAAGACATATATATATATATATATATATATATATATATATATACACCTAAGACATATAGAGTTTTTGTCTTTATGATCTCGAAATAAACTCCTGCGGAAAGAAGTTTATTTATTGGAATTTTAAATCGATATTATCTATCGCTTCCGCCAAACTCCACAATTTTCAGAACTATGTTTAATATAATTATTTAACCTTTGGTTAACCTTTGGTTAGCTTCCGCCGAATTGTTCATTCTGACGAAAGTCAAGCTTTTCACTCCACCTTAGACCTACAGTTTAACGTGGAATCCGAACCACGCCCCATCAGCAGCCAAGTGTCTTTACCACTAGGCCAACTAGGGTTCCCTTTTATCTACCAACCACTTTCTTTATTGTGTGGAAGGATGAACAGCTGAGTTTTGGTGCGCGCCAGCTGCCGTCTGGTCTCGAACCCGGGGCCGATGGATTCGTAGTCAGCTACGATAACCACTACACCACCGAAGCGCAAATATATATATACAGGGCGTCCCAAAAAAAAGTATACACACTTTAACAGCTGATAGCTCAATTGATGTTTCTTTCTTTCCAAGTTAAACCCATTAGAATTAATAATGGCAGTCAGACTAAACTTTGAACAAAGGAAATTCATTCGAAAATGCTACTGGAAGTGTGAAAACGCAGTTGAAGTGCAAAGACAGTTTAGGAGGGTTTCAAACAGATCCACCAACGCGACTTACCATCACTCGAATTAGAGATAAGTTTGAAGCCGATGGAACTGTTCAGAATGTCCACAAGAAGCGTTCCGGAAGACCACGGACATCGACAAGCCCCACAAAGCAAGAAAGAGTACTGAAAACGTATCACCAAAGTCCAAGAAAATCTGTGCGGCAAGCGAGTCGTGAGGTAGGAATTTCAGAATCGTCTGTCCAACGCATTTTGAAGCGCTGTCAATGGAAAAGTTACATTCCAAGATTAGTCCATGCTATTAATGAAGATGATCCGGACCGAAGAGTGGAGTATTGCGAGTGGTACTTGGCACGATGTGGATGTGGATTGGACGAAGGGGTTTCGTAGAATACCCTCCGCGTTCACCAGACCTCACACCACTAGACTTTTTTTTATGGGGATACTTAAAAGACAAAGTCTACGCTATAAAACCTGCAACAGTCGCTGAATTGAGAGCAGCCATTGAACGAGAATGCACACAAATACCAAACGAAATGTTCCGTGATGTTTGCGATTCCATTGCTTCGCGTTATCAGCAGTGCCTGGACCAGAACGGACGTCAGTTTGAAAACAGGCGTTGACAAACAATTAAATAATGTCTGTAGATTCTATTACATTTTGAAAATGAAATGTATTTTAATAAACACTGCCTTTATAAGTATTTAAAGTGTGTATACACATTTTTTTGGGACGCCCTGTATATATATATATATATAATATATATATAATATATATATATATATATATATATATATATATTTTTTTTTTTTCCATAAATATTTATGTCCTATTATTCAGCTAATTACATCGTTTAATTAGATGTTTAGGAAGGCGTTTGTTTATATCGCTTTCACCTTTCTTCATTTCCCTCCTTTATCATATTCCCTTTCTATTTATTCATTTGTGCTGCACATTTTAATGCTACGTGCACCATTTGTCCTGTTTTAATTGTTACAGATGAAAAAGACCGTAATATTCGATTTAAGTTAGCCGAAGAGTGAGTTAATTAATGCAGTTTGACAAAGATGCTTACACGAAGTTTTAGATGAACTTTTGACCGGAATTGTACATACATAGGCTCACTTCACTTTTGCTTTCCGCCTGAATTGTTCATTCTGATGGATGAATGTCAATCTTTACACTCCACCTTAGACCTTACACTCCACCTTAGACCTACTTTTAAACGGGGATATATATATATATATATATATATATATATATAAAAGGACGCGCGCGAGAGAGACACCTGCTAGGGCGCTGTGGGTACCCCTACCGACGGTGGAAAGATGTTTACACGAATTTTTAGATTAACTTTTTTCCGGAATTGTACATATATAGGCTCGCATTTGCTTTCCGCCCGTATTGTTCATTCTGGTGAAGATCAAGCTTTACACTCCACCTTAGACCTACTTTTAAACGGGGAAATATATATATATGAGAGAGAGATATGGAAATAAACAAACAGATAAACAACATGATCGAATGTTGCAATAACGAGATCCCCTGGTTGCCCCTACGAACCGTGGAAGGATGTTTCCACTCTACCTTAGACCTACTTTTAAGCGGGGAAATATATATATATATATATGAGAGAGAGATAGGGAAATAAACAAACAAATAAACAACACGATCGAATGTTGCAATAACGGGATCCCCTGGTTGCCCCTACGAACCGTGGAAGGATGTTTACACTCCATCTTAGACCTACGGTTTAACATGTATCACTAGGTCACCCTGGCTAGCAACCACGGAAGGACGCACCGCCTACACTCCACCTTAGACTTACAGTTTAACGCGGTCGCCGGAGCCCGACGCATATAATCGTAATATTTTATGGGCGTATAGACGAGTGTGTACGTGCCAAACGAAGTATACACTGTGCCAACTGGCTGATGATGCCTGGAAGCACTGGCTGTTTAAGCCAGCTTGTTGATTAGGGACCCTATAAGAAAACGACCGCTCGGCTGAAGTCTTAATATGCGCTTGGCTCCTGCCAGGCGAACACCTCTCTTCCTTTCTCTCCTCCTCTCTCTTTCTCTTGGTTGATAACTCCGCCTCCAAGTTGCATAACCCCTTGTTGCTCGTGCAAAGTTCCCCCTCCCCCTTTGTTGCATAACAACTTGCAACATTTCCCATTGTCGCATAACAAATTGCAACATTCCCCTCCCCTGTGTTGCATAACCCCTTTGCCACACCTTGCAACATTGATCAATATTGCATTGCACTCGTTCATTTCGCGGGCATACTACTGTGGTGCATTCCGTCCAGTAATACTGTCCAAATTTCAGATATAATAACTGTTTCTAGTGCAAGACTTTTTCCTAAGAGGGTTTGATCAGTGTATCGCGTTTCTGGTGGTTGATTTTCATCGTGGATGAGTTAATTTCATGATAACTCTGTACATATGCTTAAGTGGCATCGTACCTTGCTGACCAACGTTTTTCTTGTATGCTCTTCAAAGAACACAGGACCTCATAAAACAGCTGGGCCCTAGGGCTTGCGCCCTGGGGCCTGGTTCCCCCCTGTCCCTCACTTAATATACTACTGGTTACAGCTTGGATATACAAAATATTGCCGTTTTCTTTGTGAATGGGACAGCAGAGCAAAATATTATCATTATTTTGTTAAGAACTGGCTACCTCGTCAATCGTTCACTGCTGGACAAAAAAATATTGCGTGCCATAAATTGGTGGATCGTGAAAAAGCTTACTTACCACCTTTATACATCAAACTAGTATTGATGAAAAATTTTGTTAAGGCAATGGACAGAGCAGGAGATGGATTCCTTTACTCGAAATAAAAATTTCATCTGATTAGTGATGCCAAATTAAAAGAGGGAATTTTCGTTGGCCCACAAATGAATGAGTTAATGAAAGGTGGTACCTTTGATGAAGTCCTGAATGAATCTGAAAAAACAACTTGGAATGCTTTTAAAGCAGTGACCCAGAATTTCTTAGGCAACAAAAATCACATACTATGCAAAATTGGTTGATGAACTTCAAGCTTACAGATAATGGGGATGTAATATGAGTTTAAAAATTCTTTTTTTGCATTCGCACTTGGAATTTTTCTCCCCAAACCTGGGAGATATCAGCGATGAACATGGAAAGCTGTTTCGTCAGGACATTTCTGCGATGGAGAAACGATACCAAGGCAAGTGGAGTCCAAACATGCTGGCTGAGTAGTGGTGGTGGAAAGTAGCATGGGCGCAAAAGGGGAGAGTGCAATGCAATTGCAAATGTTAATCAATATTGCAAAGGAAATGATGCATAAGCTATGCAACAAGGGGGGGTGTTGCATAAGTTATGCAACAAATGGGCGGGCGATGTTGCAAATTGCTATGCAACAAGGGGAGGGTGGGATGTTGCAATTTTTTGCAACAATTGGATGGGGGAATGTTGCAAGATGGTATGCAGCAAAGGGGGAGGGGGGAATGTTGCACGAGCAACAAGGGGTTATGCAACTTGGAGGGGGAGTTATCCCCCAAGAGAAAGAGAGAGAGAGAGGAGGAGAAGTGTTCGCCTGACAGGAGCCAAGCGCATATTAAGACTTCAGCCGAGCGGCCGTTGTCTTAATATGTTCCTAATCAGACAGTTGGCTTATCTGGCTGAGTTGCCAGATTGCGCTATTTATTTAATTAAAGCTTATATTTTGGCTTAATCAGCCAGTTGGCTTAGAAGGCTGAGTTGCCAGTTTGCGCTATTTATTTAATTAAAGCATATATTCTGGCTTAACCCGTCAGTTGGCGTATCTGGATGAGTTGTCAGATTGCGTTTATTTATTTAATTAAAGTATATATTCTGGCTTAATCCGCCAGTTGACTTAGAAGGCTTCTTAGAAGGCAAAAATGGCCGGTATATATTAATAACCTTCGAACGAATTAAAAGCGCACCCAAACGCACATACACTCACCGACTGTACGCCCATAAAGCCCCTATTATCACACACACACACACACACACACACACACACATATATATATATATATATATATATATATATATAAACTGATTGATGCATGCAAAGCCCCAATAGCAAAATAGATACGAACACAATCACCACACACAAAAGCATCACATCACCAACAATCGTCTAAGTATAGACTTTTAGGAGCTCATCCCATCAACAGCACATGGTGAGATGAGGACTACGACTTTTCGGAGCTCATCCCATGAACACCACGTAACCGATATGAGGGCTACAACCAAGCGTCCAAACTTAGACGATTGGTGGTGAAACTATTACACAACAACCCACCAACCACCTCCACCACCGCCTTACTTACCAACTCCTGGTAGACCGACAAGGTCTCTAAATACGACCCAATAGAGAGAGCTATTAAACATAAACAAATACGTTTATGGGACAAAGTCAAAAAAAGGCAACACCAATAGTTTTTCTATTGACCTTCTCGTGGTTTAACGATGCCAATTTGACATTTAGTGGGGTGATCTTTTAAACAAAAATCGAAGATAAACTAAGTTTCATACATATACAAATTTTCATCATAATACGCAATTTTATCCTTAAACTATAACATGAAAAGCATTAATATGATTTTTAAAACAAAATAGAAATTAAATTAGGGGTAACTTATTAATTTTTCCTCTTTATCCACTTATTGTGTGTCAATATAAATTTATCTTTAAGACACAATTTTATCCTTAAACTATAACATGAAAAGCATTAATATGATTTTAAAACAAAATAGAAATTAAATTAGGAGTAACTTATTCATTTTTCCTCTTTTGGTCAATTATTTTGTTTCAACATAAATTTATCTTTAAGACACCAATATATCTTTAAGCCTTATTACGAAAAATATTAATATGATTTTAAAAACAAAATAGATTCTGTCTCGGGGTAACTTATTCATTTTTCCTCACTTAATTGCAACTCTGCCGCGACACTGCTGCATTATTTTTTAATATAATTAAAACCAGCATTCACGATCATATTAAATCTTACTGTTGAAGATATCCTGAAATAATGATGCAAACATATTTTAAAAGGTATAGACTGTTCGAAGTATCTTAAACTTTGGCTAGCTTACCCCAATAAATATCGTTTTCTAAACGTATTTATAAAAAAATGGAATTTATGGCATAACATATAATTGCACCTTCTACAATTCAATAATTGGATTTAACATGATTTACTGCATTATATTTATTGTAATTTCAAACTAACTTTTGGGACATATTAAATTAAATTTTGATAAAAGGGGAATAAATGATATGGATGCTTCTCCGCACAGCCAACCCAGTGACCTGAATACAGAAGTCGAGGTATTGGCTCAGATCCGGTCGAGCGAGTGCCAGGTCATCGAGGAACTAATGTAAGTATTTTTGAGGTTAAGAACAAAACACATTGCAGTTTCATCTATTAAATGGCAGAAAACGTACAAAGCGGAAACAGTGTCCGTTAAATAAGTCTTAATGGCTACATTTTAGTTACAAATGTATATACAACTTAATACAATATAGATATACACCTTTACACAGTACAGAGGGTGCTAACATATGAGAACCTTTTGTTTTATCTGTCTGCATACACTTTTATCATTCATCTCTGTGTCGCACAAATCGAATAATTTTAAAAAAATTATAAATCCCTTCCCACGTGACATGTGCAAAAGAAATAAAATGCAATGCAAACCGCACGTTTCGCTATAATATCCTTGAAAACGGTATGGGTTCCATACAATCTCAGGTACATGTATCTGCTCGATTAATTTTAATATAACAGGATCATTCCAGGGCTGAGAGCAGAGTGAATCAAAATAGTACATTCTTTATCTATTTTTAAAATAGATTGCAACCTAATGAAGCCCCTCACCCCCACAATGTCGGTGTTCACGATAATCCCGTACCAGTTTCTCGTACTTGGCAACTTCAATATTTCATTCTTCGCAAACACACCGATACATTTTGAGCGTGTGAAACGGTCACTTTTCATTACTCTCTGGAGTGTTTTCGCGTCCATTTTAAGAGTCTGTGATCACGTTCCTGAAACGATCAACTTATATTAGTGCCTGTGATTCGAGGTACATGACTACACTTATAGGCGCATCTATAGGCTTGGCAAATTCAAACCTGACTGACATATTCCCAATCTGCTGCGTATTTGCGCCAGTAGACAAGTCAGGCTTAATATCAAATGAATAAATGTTAAATTCTTCAACAAAATCTTTCTGCGTTACACCAAACCCAAGTTCGTCACAGGCGCCTGTATTATGAACCAGACTACTATATGCTCTCGCGCAGATCGGGAACACAGCGTCTAATGAGTAGTCCGTAATCATGGTCCCTCCCAAAGCGATGCCATTTAAGTAGAGAGTAATATTTTTAAGGCCGAAATTCTCGAATTTAAAGGCACTCTTTTTATATTTTCCATTCGTCGAGGCGTGGTCCTGCACTCCAATTAATATCCTTTTAGGTAGGACTCCAAGGGCCACGTTTTCTAGTTACTTCGAGGCCAACCCGGCGGCCACCGTGTATAGTTTGATCTGTGCCCTGTTAATTGGGTATTTTACTTGGCGTGTATTAAGGCTTTCTCAATTTCTATTTGTTTTTGCGAACTTAATTTCACTCGGCGTATACGCAAATACGTCTCCATGATGTGAATCACAACGGGTTTCGCGCCCTCTTCTTGATCAGCCCCCAGATTTATGCAGATCTCAGGAATCGTGCGGGTAAGCTTCAACTTCATATCCACCCCGTTCATAAGTAACTTCTTCTAGAATGTGAAATCTGTATGAAGACGTCCAAAACATTCGTATATCTTTTTTTTTAGATTTTTAAAATTTATCCTTTATACCATTTTCATCTTTAGTATGGTAATATCCTTCGGCGGTTAAAAAGGTGTCCTTCGCTTCTTTTGAAAAGTTGAGGACATTTTTCAGATAGGCTCTTAGGTGGTAGTACCCCGTGCCTGCCGAGATGTTAACGTGGTTTAAATACACCTCACACTGGCTGAATATGGAGTGTAAAAAGTTGGTTTCAGGATAGGCAGATTAACTATCATCGCAGTCCGTTCCATCAGAATAGGCTATACGCAGTTTAGCGTACATGTGCATGCAGCTCGGGTTAAAAAAGTAAGGGCCTGAGCTGGGTGGGGGGAATATCAAAGAGGGACAGTTCCGATTTACAGCATTGTGAACTACACGGATGGATGAAACGTGCCATGACGAGTCACAAATTGTGCCACCTCCCTCGACAAGTATTAGTCAGTCATTGATTCGTGAGAGAAGTGTCCTCAGCTTATATCAGTTAAAAAAATGATCAGCCATAGGCTTCATACGCTTAGAGCACTTCTTTTTTTTATTTCCTTTTACGTTTAGCGCAACGTGATGGTAATCACCTCTTCCTGGCAGATCTCTTCTTTCCGCCACCACGCATTTTTCTCTTTGCATCTTTGATGATTTCGTCCTGTGCACGATTTAAATGTTTTTTTTAGAGCTTCTTTTGGCTTAGTTCCGCCCATTATGTCTTCTGCCGCATTAAAACCTGTTTGTAACGCCTTCCGCTCTAGGTACCTGGTGCCCCTCTTCAACAGTGGGACAGCGGTGCGTAGCATGAATGAAAAAATGGATTCAAGTCCACTCCCATGCTGGTATCTCACTCTTCGGTTGACTGTGAATGGCCTTCGAATCATTATAAACGGCGAAAGTGTAGTTTCACTGTTAAGCTCCCATCACCGAATGGGAAATTTTTTTCCTCAATCGTTCTTATATATATCGAGATGTTGGTTAATAGATTAGTCGCAATATTCACATATGGGGGCTTGTCATATGTAATGCTCAAACTTTTCCTCTATGTTGGGGATGTGTGCAATATGCAGCAGGGCCCCCTGGGCGTCCCCAACAAATTGGTGCGCTTCGATATTGCGGTAGATATAGCACATGTCTAGGGGCGGAGAGCTTTCACACAATTTCTCCATCTTCAATTGATACATTAAGCTAGACAAGTCATGCTGTGCCTCATGAAAGGTATCTCTTTGGAGAGCTGAGCTATATCGGCCCTCAGCCACAATTGTCAACAGCTCTTTATCTTTGATATTTCTACGAAGCGTTGACTTTAACTTCAATGTACATGCAGGTGTGTCTATGTTTACGACTTCAAAAAGTAAATCGTTTGTCAGGTACGACTTTTCAAGACTCTTGTTTAACCCAGTCACAATGTCCATTGTTGTATCATATTGCCCGATTCCTAGCGATGCATTTGTGCTATAGTACCGTTCCTCACCGAACAGGACTGAACGCATAGTATTGTCTAAGGTTATGCCCAATTTTTCGCACTCATCGATTCTTCTAAGGATCAGAAATATGATTTGCTCATTTTCAAGAGTTAAAAATTTGGAGACTAACTGGAGTTCACATAAACCAACCTCATACGAATCAGCTCCAATTCAATGGGTCCATGGAGTTCTGTCACAGAGTTGGCGAGGGTGATGTTAGGATGTACAGACAGAGAAGAAGAGGACGGGAGTGTGACATAGAAGTGGCTAGGCGCCATGTTGTACACTAATTAAGCTTCATTATTGCAGCAGCTTTTATAGAGGTGTTAAAGCTTTCTGGGTAACCCAGCCATTTCACCAGGTACATTTTTCTCCTTCCTGAACCTTTGCTGCCTAAATTTTTTTAAATTTTAAACACACTTTTTCCTAAATTAAATGTCACTTTCTGCACCTCCTCGCGGTAAAAGCCTCCAGCGATCTCTTCCCCATTAAAATCTTCAACGTAATACATCATTATCTCACCTTAAGATCTCATAGCACGAACTTTAAAAATCTCACGTGTCCATCCTTGCTCAAATCCCTTCCCGAATTTATTTCCCGAACGTGATAGCCTTACATAATCATTGATTTTGAAATGTGTAGAGTGTGGTGGCGCTGCTCCATCTCTTCTCACCTCTGGCAGCGCACCTCTTTCTAAAACTTCATTAGGCGTTGTGCCAATCGTACGGTGGTGTGAACGATTGTATGATGAAGCCAATGACCCGAGAACGTTTATATATCTGTATGTGTCTTTATGTGTAAAATAGCGATGTATGCGCTCCTTTGTGGTACGTTGAACTCTTTCAGCTAAAGAGGCCTTATGTATAGAACTGCTAGTGTAGTAACTGATATTAAACTCTGTCAGCATGTTGTGAAAACGCGTCCTATAAATTCTTTCCCCATATCCGTACAAAAATAGCCAGGAACCCTTTCTTCTTTTAACATCAACGTTTTGGTCGCTTTAGCAACTGTTTCAGAGATTTTTTTTTCAGTGGAATTAGCCACAGATATCTAGAGAATACAGCTATTATGAATAGGATGTAGCGGTATCCGTCATTATACACTGAATATCTTTGCATGTCTGTTAAATCCGCTTGCCAAATAGAGTCAATCGAATCCGCTGTTGTCTTGTCCTTTTTTAAACCTTTTTCTCACCGGTTTAAGAAGTGTATAAGCAACCTGTTCCCGCAAAAACCGCTCAACATCTTTTTTCCTTACACCGTAAACACCTCTGTACAGTCTATTAACGCTACCATAGGAGGCGGGGTTAGAAATGTCATAATAGCGTTTACTTAATATGTTAGCCATTTGCATATTTTAGAGACACGTGGATAAGGTTGGCCGTTTGTTCTCTTCTTTCTCCTCTTCAGAGACGCTGCTGCTGCGGGCGATGGCGTACTCACTTGTGACACATGCGAGATTTGATGCAGGTCTTTTAACCTATTCAGATTACCTATCAATGTTTTGGGGACATTTATTTGTTGTAGTCTTGCTTTAATATGCTTCCATCCTCTTGTTGAGGGTCTGTCCCACTTTCTCATCAGATCATGAACAATATCAACGATATTGGATCCTTGTACCCTTGTTCCTTCAAGGATGACCTCGCCTGTATCGGCCCACTGTATGATGGGGTCCTCACTCAATAGATTATAAAGACTTAAGCCTTTATTCCTCAATATATGTGGGAGGCTGTTTTTTAGGCCATGTTCGATACGTTGTGTTCCGTTGTTCTTTGGTTGGTCATCTCTAACGTCGAGGCCAGGTCCTGTGTCACTAGCCCTGTTCAAAAATCAACTTTTTCTTATTTTCATAGGTTTCTGTACTTTTTCCCATGCTTTTTGACCTGAAAAGGCCGAACATCACAACCATTTTGACCTAGGTTGTTGGGAAGCATTGCCGCATGGAGCTTTAAGTTTTCTGCCTTGAAATCGGCCAAAAGCACCAGTTCCGGGGTCCCTTGAATCATGTTTTGCACTATAACTTTTTATCTAAACAAGATAGAGCAACAAAATAGGCACCAAATTAAAGTGTTTTTAATCCTCTTTCTAACTTATACAATTATGATAGTCTTGGAACAAGAAATGGCACATTGGTACATACAAAGATTTCAGAAATATCACAAAATTCGTTTTCTCACACTCAAGGCAGACAAGGCGCCTTATTCATGACACAAATTTGAGATTAACATTTTGTCATAAGTCTAATCGATCAAGAAGTGAAAGCATTACATGATTAATTTCATAATGACATTTACACAGTCAGTTGTTGAGAGTTTGTTTCTTGAAGCTGTCAAAGCGGCGTCTGTTGAACTCCACAGCTTGAAGGAGATAGTCCCTTTGCTTGGCATCTGTTGTTATGACATTTGCAAAGTCGCTCATCATCTTGACACCACGTTCAGCAATGTCATTCACCGCTTTCAGATTCTTAACATAGTCCAACGCTTTTCTGTAGTCCTCATTCTGTGGCCAAGACGTGACAGGTTCCAGAAGCCACTCGGATCCAATGTTCAGTGTGTCCAGCAGGAAATGTGATTCTGGGCCAATGAGATCAACAGGGTGGTCTTAGCTGTGACTCTCTGGAATAGAGGCTTTCCTGTTCTGAAGCTGTCTGGCTTCTCAGTGGCATGTAACTGGGCAGCAATGTCGTGCTTCAATGTGTCACTCAATCTACTGCTGAACAGGGCAAATGGCACGACTTCCTGCGTCAGGTACCATTTGTGGTTTTCCATCTTATTAAGTACTGCATCAGCAAGCTCTGGGTCAGTTTTCTTGTACTTCAACATGTCCTGGATTAGACTTAGATCATTCACGGGAGCATCTGCAGCAGACATTGACATCATCCATACAGGAGTGTAGAACAGCGCAAGGAAGGTGTTGAGTCTTTCCAGCTTTGATACAGTGTCTTCGTCGTACTCAAGTTGATCTGCAAACATCAGCATTTTCATGGAGTACAGGTTTCTGGCCATCCATCTGGCCTGATGAATGGCGCCTGGTCGACTCCAGTGAATACCTCGAGGAGGCGTTCCTCCAAGAACAATGACTGTCAGTTCAGCCATTTCCCTGTAGTCGGCTCTTGGAAGCCTTTCTGCTGTTAGAATGTCTTGGAGTATTTCTTCACTGTTCTTCTTCTTTTCCTTCAGCCATTTGCTGTTGATAGCCAGCATCTTTGGGTTTTCCTTGGACAAGTCCGTCCAAACATCCTTCAGATGCTCAAACCAGGGATTATCTGGCCCCTTCACCTTCCCAAACAGCTTCTCCCAAACTGCTCCTACTAGGATTTCCAGGATGTGATGTCGACAGGCCAGATAAAACACCTTTTTTTCAGCATTTTCTCTAGCAGTTTGGCAGCTCCTCTGTGAACTCCACTGTTACTGGATGTAGTGTCAAAAACAAGGGCAGCAACATTATCCGTAAGTTCCCATGTCTCCAGTAAATCCATTGAAGCCTCAGCCTGAGCTGTGCCAGAAGAATTGTCGATGACAGGTACTCCCAATAGCTTTCCTTCAGTGTATGAAGGTGGACCAGACACTAGCACAGCTAAAGTCTCTGAGGTACTTCCAGGTTCACTGCCCAAGACATCTTTGAGCAACTTTCCATCCCAGTGTAAGGCAGCGTACTGTGGGGGGTTTCACAAAACTTGGACATGTGACTCTGGCTGATATTATACCTGGACAGCATTCTGTTGCGACGTGTTGTTGAGGTTGAGATGACGAAGTTATCCAGATCAGCCCCTCCAGCTTTCAAGGTGGCAGAAACCATGGCAGTAACTTGATTGTCTGATAAACCAAGACGATCAGCTGTATTGCAGATGACATCACATTCCATGACCTTCCTTGGAAATGTCAAAGTCACACTAGTCACAGTGTCTTGATGGTGAGAACATCCAGGACGAGGCTGATGGTAATCCATGTCCTCTGTGTTAGCGTCGTTGTCAGTTGAGTCACCCCAGGTAATGTCATCCACATGAACAACTGCCTCTTGTTCTACTGCAGCTGTAAAATAGTACATGTTAAGACAGTAATTGTTAAGTACATGCTAAATATCGCAATGGAGTAAAACTTAAAACTTTTTGTGACGTTCAAAGTAATTAGTTTTACCTTGTTCTTGTCTATGCTGCAGTCTTTCATTCCTCGCTGCTTGCTGCAGGGATCTTGTCTCAAAAATCTTGTCATGACCAGACATATGACCTTTCCTCTCAGTCTTTTGGTCTTCGTAGAACCTGATATCCTCATCTTTCTTCTCTCTGGTTAACAGTCTGTTGTTCTGTATTTCCTGGATTGCATCTGGAGCTCCTATATCGAACAGGCTGTCTAATTCCAGCACAAATGCTCCTCTTTTTCCTCCAGGGTTACTTGCTCTTCCTTTGCTTTTCACCAGAGCACAATGTTTCTCATGTAGTTTCATGAAGAGCTTCATTGTGTTGTACTTGGTCATTGTCTTGATCCTAACCATCTGCCAGAATGGGATGATAGATTCAACTGTTTCATATGCAAGGTCTTCAACCATGGGCCTCCCTGCATTTTCCGGTAAATTCTGAAGATTAAGGAAATACTGGAACGCCTGTCTGTTGGTGGGAAGCTGGGAACCACTGATAAAAGCTGAAGGGTATCCAACCAGGAAAGTTTCAGTGAGAGATCTGGTAGATGGCCCAGTTGACACCTGCCTGTGGACAGTACGTGGAGGTTCTGAGATATCAACTGTGCGCCCACGGAGCTCCCTCAGCTCCTTGCTTAATGCCATTTTGAAGTTGTAACTTGTAGATGGTTTTCTAGATTCTGATTGAGTTTCTGTTGTTTCCTGAAAAATGATAGATAATTATTATTATTATTATTATTATTATTATTAATTATTATTTATTTATTATTATTATTATTATTATTATTATTATTATTATTATTATTTATTAATTTTATGCTCTTTCATTTGATACCTAATTTGTTGCTCTATCTTGTTTATATCAAAAGTTAAAGTGCAAAACATAATTCAAGGGACCCCGGAATTGGCGCTTTGGCCGATTTCAAGGCAGAAAATTTAAAGCTCCATGCGGCAATGCTTCCCAACATCCTAGGTCAAAATAGTTGTGATTTTCGGCTTTTTCAGGTCAAAAAGCATGGGAAAATGTACAGAAACCTATGAAAATAAGAAAAAGTTGATTTTTGAACAGGCCTACTGTGTCACCATGCTCAGCACCATTCGCGCTGTGCCTAATAACCACGGGAAGCTCTGTAGGATTCTTATAATCTTCGTACTCATCAAGAAATTTCTGCAAAGCCTCTTGGTACAAGATCCTTTTCTCATCAGGTGAATTTTCACTGTTTAATAGTGCTAGCAACTCGCTTTCCATTCGTTTAAGCCTACTTTTATGGGGTTCTATAGCCGTGTCTGGAATCTTTGAACTTTGCAATGAAGCATACACCTCGTGCGGAATCACAACCACCTTCTACATTATATTAATCTAGTCAGTAAAGGACCCAAAACTGAAAATAAGATGGGTAGGAATGATCCTCCTCTTTGTAGAGTAATTCGCTTTTTCTTACCCACTGTTTGACTTTTATGAGCGAGCGTTCGTATTATGTTCTTGTAACGGCGTAAGCGAGGTTTATGAGGGGATTTCATTGGCACATTACATTTTATAACATTAAGACAGATTTCTCAGATGCATTTTAAAAAGTCAGAGTCGATATTTTTAACAAACATCTGTAGCAGTGCCTGGGGCAATCGTTGATAGATTTGTATTAATTCACGATATTTCTTCAGCCTATTTGTCATTCTGGAATATACACCGTTTCAGGTTCGCTTGGAAATATATTCGTTCTTAGAAGCACCCTAAATGTGTTTGGCGGGTGAAGGTCACGAAGCAAATATCCATAACGCTGGTTTTGGCTTCTTTATAAACCTTCAAAAACTTCTTACGCTGATTCGGGAACATTTGATTGGCTAATACCACAATTTGTAACACAGCTCTAAGTTGTGCGAATAAGACTAGATATTGTGTATTTAGCGACACATCGCGCATGTATCTATTTTTGAAAGATAGATTCTGATTGATGAAGCATACGCTTATGTTAAGATGATCGGAGAACACTGTAAATGTCTCGGCAAAAGTTTTATCCATTTCCAACATGAGATCGTCAATTATAATGACTGTATGCTCATTACCTTTTAACGAATTAACGTCATATACACCCTTGTGGAACAAAATTTCATCTTGGTACTCGTTGAACACTGACTGAATAGCACCATATTACTTTATGCACAAATTTTGAGAACATCTCCCCCTTATCTTTAATGATTTTAAGCATAAGTACAGTTTTTCCACATCCTGTAGGGCCAGATATAATACATGTGGAGGGGCTTGTGAACCTGAATTTTTCTACAGATTCCATCTCTAACACGTCACACCCCTAAGTGGGTCATTTACAAAATATTACAAATTTTGAGTGCTGTTCCTTATATTTTGTTTTCTTCTTCCACAGAACCGTGAATGACAACGATGTACAGCACCCCATCATCGATATCACAGACGAACTCGTTGACCGTGCAACTACAGAACCCTTCCCCGCTGACGAGCCCTCACCAGCGACACCTGTAGCATGCGACAGTTCAAAGCGGAAGCATGATGAAGAATCCTCTACGTCATGTATAAAGCTTGCCAGGATTGCTCCGGTTGTTAGATCCCCAGTAATAGATCCCCAATCCTCAACGACTTACGACACAACCCCACAATAATACCTTCCTCAAATATGCCCCATTGTTCAGATCCAAGTACTTCCTCCAGAAGAACTTCTACTGTGGAGGATGGCATAACATTCGAGTTGGTGCGCACCGCTACCCCTACCCCTGCCCTGACTAGAAATCGGTAAATGGTCAGGGTTGGCCCTGGGTCCCTGTATATCAAGAGACTGCGGCGCGTAGTTGAACGTATTGTTGAGTTTGCCCTTCATAACAGGGACGAACGTGAAGTCCGGACGAGGTTATCCTTCAGGTTCCGTTCAGATGAGGGAGACGATTTTTGGGTGGTAATACCGTTCAGACGTTTGGCGGCTGTAGATATAAACTGTATCTTGGGGCGTATAATGCAAGCCTCTCAAAGTGGTACATCCTTCAATACGGACAACTTCATGGTAGATATTGACAGAGTATTAAAGGTTGTGGGTCATAGTGCCACACCTTATACTCTTAATTTCAATTCTCCGGTTATTTACAGAAATCATTTAAACGTAGATCGTGGTTGTGGTTTTGTAGCAATAATTTTAGCTCAAATGTTCACTGTGCTAAATACTTGGACGCGAAAAATTAGGTTGCCCACGGTTGTGCAGCGTGCCCGTAAACTGGCTTCAGATTGTAAGCTTGAGTTTGAGTGTAATATGGGTCCTGAAGAGCTGAGAAGGGCCGAGCAGGAAATGATGCACGTAGTAGTCGTATTTGGAATGGATGATCGTCGGACTGTGTATGTTTTTAAAGCTGTGTGAGAGATCGTACAAAACCTCTACTTATTTAAGGATTGTCAGGAACATCGTATCTCCCCATCCGTAACATAAGGGCTCTCTACACCAGTTATGATAAAAGTCGAAAATATGGAAGGCATCATGATTTGTGTGAGGGTTGTCTCGAGTTTGCTGATGATATGGTGAAACATTGTAAGGATTGCTACATGGTATGTGAGCAGCGTAAAAGCCCCAAATATGAAAGTCGTGTAGTTGAAATCGAGAAGAGGGAATATAATGTGTGTAGATGTACATTTTTCAGTAATAAATGCTTTGAGCTCCATAAATCAAATGGCACTTGCAGGAAAATGAGGATTTGTAACTGCGATATGTTTCACATGATGGATAATTGGGGGAATTTCAAACATAAATGCGATGAAATTCACTGTTCTACATGTCATGAAAAATATAAGATGGATGAAGTGAAGCATGAATGCTACATGAAAGATGCTAAACCTAAAAATAGCCCTTGTATGACCGTGCACTACGATATAGAAACTTACACGAACGCTGAAACCAAAGAGGTTATTCCACATTTACTCGTAAGTCAGACTATCTGTGATGAGTGCATGGAGCTCGAGTGTGATGAGTGTCACAAATGTGGAAAACGGATAAACGTATTTAAAACGAATGCATACGACAGCCCTGTGTGAAGTTCTTTGTGTCCTATATTGTCAAATTAGCGGACAAGTTCAAAAAAATGACACACAGTTCCTTTATAAGGAGCTGCTTGAACACGAGTCGTCTGCGATATTTACAGATGAGCCATTGAAAAGAGGCAACAAACTAATACAGATGCAGATAAGAGGTAATGTACAGTTTAAAGACACCCTACTGTTCACACCTTGTAAATTAGCCAAGCTGGCCAAGGTCATGGCTGTAGCCGCTGAAGTTTCAAAAGGGTATTTCCCTTACACATTCCTCACTAACGAAACTTTAAGTTACGTAGGACTACCGCCACCCAAACATTACTTTAACTACAGCAACATGAGTGATAGTGAGCATGAAGATTTTGACCGTTACTACAATAGTTTTAATGAAGCTAATCCATACAATATAGCCGATGAATGTGAACGTTATTGCGTGAATGACGTACGTGTACTTAGAGTATGCTTTCAAGCTTTTACAAGGATGTACATAACCCGTTTCAAATGCGATCCGCTGCAAGTCGGGACCACGATCGCATCATTATGTTTTACGGTGTTCAAGAATAACTTCATGCCTAAAGACACCTTAACAATCATTCACAGAAACAATCCCCGAAGTTATGGGCACAAGGCTATTTGCTGGCTCATACACCTACAGCAACAGACCGGGGTATATACAGAACATGCCCGCAACACGGGTGAAGTACCCGTTAAGGTCAAATGTCGTGTTTTTTGGGTTGACGGCCTAAGTGAGGATCCAGCCACTGGTGAGAAGACTGTGTATTCCTTTAACGGCTGCTGGTGGCATGGATGCCCGCGCGCAGAGTGTGCCTTCACAGGGGACCTTTATGGAAGATCCCCCGCAGACAGCCTCGCATGGACCCGTAACCGTGATCAACTTATAGGCTCCCAGTTCACTCACAAAATCGTGTGGGAGCACGGATAGAAACAGATGCCCAGTACCGTGAAGAAATAAGGACCATCAAACATTCAATGGTGTTGGATCCCCTAAAATGCGGTGACAGCTTGTTTGGAGGGCGCACAAACCCATTCAAGCTATACTTTCCGCCTACTGAGGGCGTGAAACTCCACTACTACGACTTCTGCTCTTTATACCCCTACTTGATGAAGAACAATCCGTACCCCGTAGGTGCGCCTGAAAAAAATGGTGGGGTCCACCATACCAACCATCGAGGAGTTTTAAGATAACTTGCATGAGCGCTACTTTGGACTCTCTTTCGTAGATGTGCTCTCCCCTCGCGATTTATGGATGCCGATTTCACCCGTCATTATAGATCACAAGCTTATGTTTCCCCTGTGCGTGAAGTGCGCAGAAGAGAACAACGGTGATTGTCACCGTACAACCCACCAGCGTAAGATCAGAGGTGTATATACAAGCCCTGAGCTGGCCCTAGCCGTTCGCCATGGGTATAGAATAATGAAGATACATGAGGTGTGGAGGTTTCAGAAGCTACCCAACCTTTTCACACCATATATAAACGCTTTTTTGAAGGATAAGGTTGAGGCGTCAGGATATCCGCGAGGGGTTGGGTTGATACCGAAGATGATAAAACGGCTTATATTCAGCGTTACCGTGCCCATGAAGGTATACAGCTTGACCGTTCCCAAATTGTTAAGAATCCTGGCAAGCGCTTTAGTGCGAAGTTGTGTCTAAACAGTCTTTGGGGAAAGTTTGTGCAGAATACCGGCAAAGGGAACGTCCATTTGGCACAAAGTTATAATGAAGTCTGGGATTATGCCAACGCTCCCGACAAAGAGGTTATGGAGATCGTGAATGTAGGTAATACTTACATAATAAAGTACAACATCACCGAGCTGGCCACAGATACCTCACGGGTTACAAACCTACCTATAGCCAGTTTCACAACGGCCTACGCCCGCATCAAACTTTGGGGCCTATTGCACTCTCTTGGATGGAGGGTCTTGTACGCTGACACAGATAGCGTGATATTCAAAGCGAGGGAAGGTGAATACATGCCGGCTATTAGGTAGTTCCTCGGAGAGCTAACAGACGAGATCAAGGATGAGTATGGTGATGGTGCATACGCAGACACGTTTGTGTCAACAGGACTAAAAACCTATGGGGTACGGGTGAGGGTACGGGATGATACGAAGTAAAGGGTGATCCAGAGAAATGGGACCCAAAAGAAACCCCTGTAACTCTTAAAGTATAAGTCCTTTTATAAAATCATACGCATCATTCGAAAGAGGATAGTTACAAGTTTGTACAGGATTGTATAGGTTTTGACAATACAAGACAAGAAAAGATACAAAACAAAATAAAAGTGTTAGTTAAAACTAACCCTTCAAGATGACTGCATGGACTGTGGAACAGCTGCGTTTCATAACTGAGCAATATTATGAGCATGGAAGTGTAGTTTCAGCTCTTAGAAGGTGATTTTGACATCTGAAAATTTGTCTTGAAAGATCTTTGAGCTGAAACTACACTTCTTCCATGCTCATAATATTGCTGTTATGAAACGCAGCTGTTCCACAGTCCATGCAGTCATCTTGAAGAGTTAGTTTTAACTAACACTTTTATTTTGTTTTGTATCTTATCTTGTCTTGTATTGTCAAAACCTATACAATCCTGTACAAACTTGTAACTATCCTCTTTCGAATGATGCGTATGATTTTATAAAAGGACTTATACTTTAAGAGTTACAGGGGTTTCTTTTAGGTCCCATTTCTCTGGATCACCCTATATCGTGAAGCCTAAGGATTTCCTTACCCATGCGAACCGTCGAGCCGTAAACTTTGACTCGTTCAAGAAACTAGTGTGCTTGGAAGACGTGTATTCTCCCGCGTAGAAGCAAAATAGTAATGGCTACCTTTAATATTGCGTGTTCCACATTTACGAAGTGGTATTCGGCAATGTGCCAAGATGTGGTAGATACTGAAAAACTCCCTATTCCCCCCTCCTTTGATACTTGTATCGCTACATTGAGCCGTGCGAAGGACCAAGATGTTCAAATACTCTACGGTTATTCTGGCGAGGGCATTGTAGGATTTCGTAGTACAAAAGATGTATTGAAGTATGTTATAGACCTAACCTTTATAAAGGCTCACATATACCGCGAAATAGAAGAAGAAAAACGTTCAGAAGATAAGCAACGGCTATGGATAGTGAGTCTTGTTGATGAGTGGTGTGACAAGCGATATTATGTCATGTTACACCATACCGACTACTAGTACCCTACAGTTGAGAATGTAAATCTTGTCATCATGGAGAATCTTAAGTATTTTTAACTCTATTTTAGTATATATCATGAGAGGTTTGTAGTGAGGTTGTGGCTAATGGGCTGTGTGAGTTTTTAACACTTTAGAGACGAGTATCGTTTGTTAAACAAAAAGGATAAGTATGGGCATATGTTTCTCTCAAATAGTGCACCGGATTGTGAAGATGTTTAGTTTGTGGAAATGAACGTCTTGTGAGTGATAAAACATTAAAGCTGGTATTGTTTCATGTAGCGGAAAATTCTGTTTGTCCAAGGGCACAAGTGTTCGAACAAGCATGTACACGCTTCATCAGTTTATGGTGTGACTCGCTCCCGCCAGCGAGCCGCCCACCCGTGTACCTCACGAAACACACGAGTTCGAACAAACCCGTACACGTTTCATCAGCCTGACTCACTGCGCTAGTCGAGCCGATCCATCCACCTGTGGCTCATAGTCATCTCAGAGCTTGAACCGAGTGGACGTGCGAATACGATGGAACTTCCTTTGAGAAGCATTCTCAACGCCTAGTACGATGTCTCCGTGACGAAGTCATTGCGCTTGCTCAGGCTTGAAACCGGCACCATTAACTATGTACTTGAAACGATTTGCAGGCAAGCAAACTCCGTTAAACGTAATGTTATTTATTTAAGTGTTGAGGAGATAAATAGAGTCTTCGTGATAGTTGAGAAGCGGGGAGAGAACCGTTATAAAATACCTGCAGGTGTAGGTACAAGAAGAGAGCAGATTAATGCCCCCCCCTCATATGCCGTTGTTTGCACGTTGTGCATAAATAACGATGAGCCATACATTGATATACGACTGATGTGGAAGAATGCATCTGATAATAACGTTCTTGTCCCTACGCGAAACCGTTTCATTCTCGACAGAATGTTTGAAATCGTTGGATTCTGCAAGCTGAAGCCTATATTAGACGCTCGTGTTAAGGATCTGATTTATTTTGACACGGTTCTTGAATACGCATACACCGCTCTGCTCGACGGATTTATCGAATGTAGGAATGAACAAGGCGAGAATGGTCTAGAGCTGGATGCATATTTAAAAGGTTTAGATTCTTCGAAATATCCTGAACTTTGGTGCAAAGCACTTTAGCGGTACAGGGCAGAGCTTGTCTACACTGTTCACCTCGAAGAGCTGTACCTCTATATAATGAATAGCTGTAGTTACGACTTGGAAGATTATTTCAATTGTCGCTATGCAGAGTTAAGAAGAGTTCACGATTGAAAAGCTCGGGACGGTAAGGAAAATCCCTTGATTGGAAATGTGTTTATAAACTTGTATTTAATAATGATGTTGTGGTTAACGATGACCTCTTTGTGCGTGCTTTTGATTGTATTCTAGCCGTTTTTAAAGATAACTTGCCAACCGAATGTAAAGTGGGCATAAAAAGAGTATTGACGATATGAAAGCCATTTATGTCGAGTATAAGCATCCCTATAAGTTAAACGGTGAAGTGTTGCTTGGACGGTTTTACCGCGTAATACAAAGTAATAACAATGTGAATGTAGACTCGATTAGGTGTGAGTTTAGCGTTTTGTTCCGTAGAACATAAAGGATGTATATTTAATTATTTAATTGTATATATATATATATATATATATATATATATTATCTGTACTAATATGCAATTAATTATACGTTTTATATATTATTATTCTTAATTATTTAATATACCCCGTTGAACATAAAGAATGTATATTTATTTATTTAATCGTGTTAATCCACTCTTCTGTGGCCTTGGTTGGTTTGAAGTCGACGGGGGTTCTGGTTAGGAGGCAGCAACGGATTTGTTACTCACAATAGTTTCTTCTATACTACTCTCCGATTTCTTCTTATAGTGGATCGGAGGATTCTGTGAAAACTTACTAAATTATCTTACGGTTCACGGATTCTTCTTATAACGTCTCGGTAAATTATTTTTCTCTATTTTATTGACTGAGTTCTCGTACGAGAGCACGGCTTCAAGGAAAAGATAAAAAACTTTCTTTTACTGTAATTTACTGCTAAAATATACAGGCAATGCTCAACCTCTAAGTTTAATTTACAGGGGGAGGGGTTCGACCTCTTTCGACCATGGCTCTGGCTGGAATTTAAAAGTGAGGTGGCGAGGGCCTCCTCAAGGAGGGCTCCTCCTCGCTCAAAGGCTGCTAACAAGGGAGTGTCTCTTATTTTACAAATACAAGCGTCATATAAGTCTAAATGTTGGGGGAGTGCAGTTGAAGGTTAAGTTCCCCCCCTTTAAACACATCAGAATTTTGAAAGATTCCAAAATAAAACGAAAAAAAAAATAACAAAAAAAAAATCGTAATATCGCCGAGTATACATTCCTAAATGGCGACAATTTCGGAGTAGTACATTGAATACAATCTAAGTACATTATTAAGTACATTGTATGATTATAATTACGAATTAAATTACACTCACTTATTATCGTCAATTACAGTTTCATTAAAGTACATTAATTCCATCATATTAAATTATTACACTTAATATAGTTTCATTAAAGTACATTAATTACATGATATTAAAATATTAGTTAATTACAATTAAACAGTTAACTATAGCTTTGTTTTGTTTTTAGTGTTTCATATTTATAGACAATTAAGATGTTAGGAATATAACACAAAATACATATGCACATACGGTGTATATATATATATATATATATATTAGGGTGTTTCATACCTATAGGGTAAAATAAAAATGAGCTTGGAGTTTTAATCCACACGTTTCTCCGTATTCTAAAGAACAAGAAAACACGTTTGTGCAAGTTTGAACCAGATCGCGCTGCATTTAGAGGTCCCCAACTTTGACGACTTTTTGTCAGTTCATTTCTCGCCTGCCTGCAGTGAAGACGGTTTTCTTCGTCACTTGAGCGGTTCGTGTTGTATAGCCTATTGGACAACTATGGAGGTAATTATATATGCTACTAATTATCTCATTTTACTGTGGTATTGAAATTTATTATTATTTAATTTCTGTCATTTTACTGTGGTAGTGATATTTATTATTAATATTACATGAAATTAATTAGTCTGTTGCATATTGGACAACTAAGCTGGTAATTATTTATGATACTAATTAATGTAATTTTACTGCGGTATTGAAATTTATTTAATTAATGAATTGTCAAAGAGAACGTAGTGTACACGTATCAGTTTTATAAATAAAGAAAAGCAGTAACTGGGACTCGAACCAGTGTCATAGCCGTTTGGCGGCATCGCTCAAGTCGGCGTACACAGCACGCTATCCACTCCCTAGATGGTGTAGTGGATAGCGTGCTGTGTACGCCGACTTGAGCGATGCCGCCAAACGGCTATGACACTGGTTCGAGTCCCAGTTACTGCTTTTCTTTATTTAATTAATGAAATTAATTACGATGTGAAATTATTTCTGTGGAATTATTTAGTTTGTTTTCTTTTCCAGGTGTCTACCAGAGCGAAAACAGAAGTGTTTCTTATTGGCCAGACGGATGCGAACATCACATCAAGTGGCCTTCCAACTCAGTTGCAAGTACTCAAAAAGTACTTTTACCACCAAAAGGAGCAAAAATTTGGACGTACTAAATGCCTGAACCTGTGCCTGGATGCCTGTCTCATATTTTGGGAGAGAGCGAGAATCCCCATGATGCGTCGAGATTCGGCCTTGAGGAAGATGGAATCCCTTCTCAAGGAATACGACCGGCTTGTGAAGCACAAGTCACATAAAGCAGAGTCCTTCCGAGTGAAGGAGGCGATGTTCAAGGAGGCAATAGCGAAGGAGATCATGGACATTGCTCATTCACAGACTAAGGAAATGATGAAGAATCAGGAGGACATCCACTTTCTCGACATGCAGCGTGAAGATCCAAATTCCTGCAGCATGGGCCCTGTTGACATGAAGCTTCACTATAAGGAGATTAGGAAAAGGAAGAGGCTGGACAAGATTAAGGAACAACAGGAGAAGGCCAGGAAGGAACAAGGAGCTGCAGAAGATACGGGGGCTTTAGTGATTTCAACTTCGTCAGAGACTGACTCAGATGTCGTTGACCCAACCGTGGAAGTTTTTCCACAGGATGTGACGACTACCTACGATCAGCTGAATATTTCGTACCGCGATTCAGCTATGTCGTACGCTGCAGCGGCTAAATCACTAGGTTTTGACTTGGATGAACTGTCCATTTCTGCCAGTACCATGTACCGCACACGCAAGGCTCTCAGGAAGGTGGCTGCTGAAAGTTATCAATCCGACGAAGTTTGTCCTGGTCAGCCTCTTGTCTTGCATTGGAACGGTAAGCTCCTACCTGACAATGAGCAATGGAAGGAGAGCGTTGACCGGATCGCCGTCCTCGTCTCTGGCGACGGCAAGGAGAAGTTGCTCGGCGTTCCTAAGGTGACGTCCGGAACCGGCGAGAAGATAGCGCGAGTTTGCTTGGATTTGGTCAAGGAACACAGGATGGAAGAGCGCGTGCGGGGACTGTCTTTCGACACGACAGCGTCGAACACCGGGATTCATATCGGGGCCTGCGTCCTGATTGAGAAAGGTCTTGGCAGAGAACTCATGTACATACTTCCCCTGTCGGCATCACATCTATGAAGTCATCCTCAGCTCCGTCTTCAAGCGTGCATACGGCCCTTCAAGTGGCCCCGATATACCCGTTTTCAAGAGGTTTCAGGCACAATGGAAGTTCATCGACCGGTTGGATGGACGTGCGGCCGTACGATTTTGCTCAAGTCAATGACTCTATGAGGGAACTGAGGGAGAAGTCAGTCCTGCTGGTGAGAGGGATGGTGAGCACGTCGCATCAGCGCGATGACTACAAGGAACTGCTACAGTTGGTTCTCATCTTCCTGGGAGAAGCAAAAGTGGTGGATTTCCCTCTCAGAGCCCCTGGCGCTTACCATCACGCTCGATGGATGGCGATAGCCATCTACTCCTTGAAAGTAATTCTACTGAAGAAGCAGTTCAAGATGTCGAGTCACGAGTTGGAAGCTCTGACAGCCGTAGGTCTCTTCGTGTCCCTCGTCTACATCCGAGGTTGGACTCGTGCTGCAACCTCAAGCAAGGCTGCCGCAGTTGATCTGGAATTTCTGCGTGACGCGGAAGCCTTTGCCATGTCGGGATATTCGTGTGTTAACGCTGCGCAAGAAGCCATGTCTCGACACCTATGGTACATCTCTGAGACTCTTATTGCCATGGCGTTCTTCGACGCAGATGTGGCAGATGAAGAAAAGGCTCAGATGGTCGTCAGTTTGGGTAAGCCCGCATCGAAAAAGGAACTCAAGCGACCCCAAGGGAAGAACGTCAGGAATCTTGCCTCGAAACACCTGGCGGAGTTCGTGACAGGAAAGACGATGGCTTTCTTCCATGCATTCGACTTGGACACAGAATTCTTGAAAAAGCCAGTTGCCGAGTGGACTGAAGTAGAGGGCTTCAAGCAAGCAGCGGCAACTGTTAACAAAATCTCTGTCGTCAACGATCGGGCCGAAAGAGCCATCGCGCTCACCAAAGAGTTCAACTGTTCTCTGACGAAGAACGAAGAGCAGAAGCAGTATTTGCTCAAAACTGTGATGCAGCATAGGGCGAAATACCCGAATAAAACCAAGAAGGATTTCATGGACAAATGATTCGCAAGAAGTGGTTATGTTTTTTGTATCTTTGTGAAAATGTGTAGTGAAATGGTACTCGTTTGTTGAATAAAAATTCATTGACAGATTTTTGTTTAATTTTTTCCGTTTATGATCTGCCAGAGCATCAAACTGGGGACCCGTAAACTTTAAACTATTGAATTAATACTTCGGTTTATCAGTCTCCTCAGCAAATGGAACAAGGGGATCCACGTGGATTAAAATTTTTCCAAACTTTTAATTTATGAAACACCCTAATATATATATATATATATGTGTGTATAACATAACACACATAATAATATTTTATAAATTAGAAGCAACAAGAGAGAAGATTTTCACCTCAGAAGAACTCGCTTTTGCTGCTGTCAGCTGAATTCGAACACTCGTATAAGCATTTATGAATATCTTGCGAGAAGTGAAATAATTAAAAGAAAAAGTAAAAAGAATACATGTGGACGTATTTACATATACATAATTATGTACGTAATCATGATCATCAGGGGACATGTACGAATGCACAAAGTATTGTACACATATTGGTAGTCGCACAATAGGTTGACAATAGGTAGACAATAGGTAGGTCGATGAATGGATAATTAATACAAGTAATAAAAGATAACGGTTGAGATAAGATATAGATGTATGAATGAACAACATATAAATAATGACGTATAGAGTGTAAAGTTTTTATTATTATGTTAAAGAATTTACCATATATTGAATATTAAAGATATGATCGGAATTCTAGGTATGGAAAATGTGAAGGGAATTACGCTACTTTATGACGTCATAGTTATTCAAATTATGTCATACGTCAATTCATAATTAATACGCCTAGTTATTTAATTTGTACGTAGAGTACAAGTCATTATTGGGAGAAATTAGAAGAAACGAATTAGGGACAAAGAGTGAGTGAAACTATTAATTAAATATACGGCAAATACTAAGGAATTGGGTACATTTGAGGAAGAATTAAGTAGATGAATAAAGAAGTACAACTAAGGGTTCCAATCATGCCATATGCAATGTGCATGTATAATCTAATAAAATTTAGGGATGAAGGTTAGATGCAAGACAACCATAATCAATTATTATAAATTCTCTAACAAATGAAAAATGGAAATATGGATACGACTAAACAATAGAAATGGTAGGTCGCATGGTTGTGACACTTAAAAAAAAATAGAAAGGAAAAACCGAAATTCTATCCAAACTCGCATCAGGCGACTTTGGTTCCTCATGTAAAAATGGACATTCGAACATAAACACCATGCAAACATAATTACTGTATGAAAACAATGAATATAAGGATCCTTATAAGAATTATATGATTATATAGGAATTATTCATTGTTCATTTTTACAATTGCTATATTAAATAATTAAATATATTAATACAGGAAATATATATATATATATATATATATATATATATATATATATATATATATATAGTTACGATAGAAGAGTTCTTCGGGAACCTTATCCTCAATATGAATATGAAAACAAGAGATACAACTCTCAACATTTATCGGCCAAACGTTTCGGTCCACTCAGGGGCCATCTTCAGTGACTAAATAGAAGCATCTAAAAAAAATAATCATAAAACTAAAGTAAATACAAATGTCAAACTGTACAATAATAAAATCTAATACAAAAAAAGTTAAAAAGTTGTTAAAAAAAACTATCTGGATTATAAAACAAAAAAGTAAAAATAAAACTAACTAAAATTTCAAAAATTAAAAGTTTAAAAAAAATGTTTACAAATTTTTTTAAAAAAGACTGACCTGGATGGTAAAAGTTACAAATGACAAGTGGAGAGAAAGGAAAAAACAACTTAAGTTAGTGCGTTAGTTGCGTTAAAAAGGTGTTGGTTGGTTAGGAAGTATGTAATTTTATAGAGGAAAGGCTATCGTTTAGTTCTGGATTTAATTTCTTGATAAAAAGGGATTCTAAAATTTTAAAATCAAGTGAATTAGAAGCAGACGACAAAATCGCAAAGGAGTCCTGGGGGCAGGACCTAAAATAATTCAGTCCACGGTTCCGAAACAGAAGGTTTATCTTAAGCTTCCATTTTTAGACCAACTAACTTTTCAACTTAATGAAGATGTCCACTTTATTTTGGACAGACATTTCCCTCAATGCGACTTTATAATCATTAATTCTAATTCTAATTCTTTGCAATCCTTTTTTCACCATAAAGATCACCTCCCCGTGCTTTTGAGATCCTTTGTTATTTACTTATATACATGTGCGACCTGCCAAAATCGTTATGTGGGGCAGACTGCCCTACAGTTAAAACTTAAGATTTCGAAGCATTTGGGTTTTTCTTATCGAACTTCTCGCCCTCTTTCCACTCCTGAATCCTCTGCTATTCGGCATCATTCAGAGACCCATGACCACCCGTGCCCCCAGGACTCCTTTGCCATTTTGTCTTCTGCTTCTAATTCACTTGATCTTAAAATTTTAGAATCCCTTTTTATCAAGAAATTAAATCCAGAACTAAACGATAGCCTTTCCTCGATAAAATTACATACTTCATAACCAACCAACACTTTTTTAACGCAACTACCACACTAACTTAAGTTGTTTTTTCCTTTCTCTCCACTTGTCATTTGTAACTTTTACCATCCAGGTCAGTCTTTTTTAAAAAAATTTGTAAACAAAATTTTTAAACTTTTAATTTTTGAAATTTTAGTTAGTTTTATTTTTACTTTTTTGTTTTATAATCCAGATAGTTTTTTTAACAACTTTTTAACTTTTTTTGTATTAGATTTTATTATTGTACAGTTTGATATTTGTATTTACTTTAGTTTTATGATTATTTTTTTTAGATGCTTCTATTTAGTCACTGAAGATGGCCCCTGAGTGGACCGAAACGTTTGGCCGATAAATGTTGAGAGTCGTATCTCTTGTTTTCATATTCATATTATATATAATATATATATATATATATATTTCCTGTATTAATATGCATTTTATTGTACTTTTCGTATATTATTATTTTCAATATATTTAATTATTTAATATAACTATATATATTTTTTTCCTCTACTAATATATTGATAATACAACGTTTTGTATATTTTTGATTATATATTTCCCGTTCGTATGCTATTATTATTTTTTGATCATATATATATTCCATTGTATAGTTATTATATATTCATCGTCCGTATGCTATTATTATTTTTGATCATATGTATTCCATTGTATATTTATTTTCTATATATTTCCATTAATTCGCCTAAATAAACAGAATGATGTAATGGTGTTTTATTTAATTCTTTTGGTTGTACACGGTATTTAATTATATCAATTGGCTGGCTTTCAAAGCAGAATTATAAACCAGAATATATGCATTAATTAAATAAATAGCGCTTTCTGGCAACTTAACCTGTACACCTGAACAAGCCATTTACGCCTTCAAAGTCAGCTGCCTGTTTAAGTCAGAATATATGCTTTAATTAAATAGCGCAAACTGGCAACTCAGCTAGATACGCCAACTGGTGGGTTAAACCAGAATATATGCTTTAATTAAATAAATAGTGCAAACTGGCAACTCAGCCTTCTAAGCCAGCTGGTTGATTAAGCCAGAATATATGCTTTAATTAAATAAATAGCGCAAACTGGCAACTCAGCATTCCAAGCCAACTGGCTCATTAAGTCAAAATATATGCTTTAATTAAATAAATAGCGCAATCTGGCAACGCAGCCAGATAAGCCAACTGGCTGATCAGGAAAATATTAAGACAACGGCCGCTAGGTTGAAGTCTTAATATGCGCTTGGCTCCTGCCAGGCGAACACCTCTCCCCCTCTCTCTTTTACTTGGGGGATAACTCCGCTTCCAAGTTGCATAACCCCTTGTTGTTCTTGCAACATTCCCCTCCCCTGGTTGCATAACAACTTGCAACATCTCCCCATTTTTGCCTAGCGTATGCAACATTCCTCCTCCCCTTGTTGCCTAGCGTATGAAACATTCCTCCTCCCCTTGTTGCATAAATTATGCAACATTTCCTTTGCAATATTGATCAACATTTGCAATTGCATTGCACTCTCTCCTTTTGCGCCTATACTACTGTGGAAATCTGCTCCGCACTTTACTTTCGAGAACTGACTATAAGAGTTCAATAATATTTAAATCTGGCGACTGGGGAGGCCATAGAAGACGTTTGACTTCATCCTCATGCTCTTCAAGCCAAAAATGTACCCGCTTAGCTGTGTGTATGGGGGCATTATCGTCTGGAAATATGGCAACATCTGTGGGAAATAATGTTTGCACCATGGGAAGCACCTGGTCACTTAAAATGTCCTCATATTCATTTGCAGTAATTCTGCCATGCAGTGCAATGATAGGACCCAATGAATGCCATGATATCACTGCCTAAACCATTACTGGCCCTCCTCCATGCTTGACGGTTGGTAAAAGGCAGTCAGAATTGAAAGCTTGTTTTGGCTTTCTCCAAACATAAACTCGACCTGATGTTGGAAAAAGGGTAAAGGACGATTCATCTGACCACATTACACTCTTCCATTGCTCTAAGGTCCCGTTTTTGTGCACAGTGCACCAGGTCCTGCGCTTTGTAGCATTCATATCTGTAATCAGTGGTTTGGTGATGGCAGCTCTACCATGGGTTCCGGCTTTGTGAAGCTCACGACGAACTGTTCTTGTTGATACTGGATCGTTTAGATGTAAGGGGTTCCAAAAAACCTTAGCCTCCCCCCCCCCCATTTGCAGCTTACATGTTTACTTATATCGAAATAGTTTTTAGCGATTATAAAAATATATAAAATTCTCTATTTATTGCAGGTATTAAAATTACTCTAGCTGATAAAGTGAAAATATAATGGCTTCTCAATTAATTGGTGATTCGGAGAGGCAACGTGTGATAGATCGCATACGAGCAATAACATTTCGGGAAGCTCGTGATGCTGGAGCCACCTTTATAACACGTTCATGGGTTGCCAAAAAGTTGCGAAGAAGTGAGGACTTTGTCAAAAGAAATTGGAATCAAACTTTGGATGAATGTGAAATGGATACAACCAAATCTGGGCGCCAAAATTTGCCACTCTCTCAGGAAACAAAGGACATCATTGAAAGCGGTACGCGTAAGCGGAAAAACAGCTAGCTATGCTAAACTTTCTAGAGAGGAAGTGGTGAGATCATTCGAATGTACCGTCATAGGCAAGGTTTAAAGCCTTGGCATGAACTTCCAAAGCCAAGAAAAACTCAACTTAACATCGATGACAGAATGTGGTTTGCCCATTATCTTGAAGATTGGGATGTGGATGATTTCATGCATTTAGCTGTCTCCGATGAATTTTTTGTTTACGTAACACGTCGGCCTAACTACCAAAATGATCGAGTGTGGGCACAACACCAGATGAAATCGATGACAATGAACATTATCGCGAATTATTAAAAAGTCCAGACTGTGTTGGTGTGTTTGTTTTGTTCACTGCAAAGAAGCTCATGTGGGTGCTGAAGCCAAATGGTCAGAGTTGGGATGGACAGTATTTTCGTGATATTATTCTATCCCAGCATGTCATTCCTTTTCTAAGAAACCCAAACAATGTTATGGATGTCGATCAGGTCACACTTCTGCACGATAAGGCCCCCTGCTTTAAGGCATTAGCCACTCAACAGTTGTTGCGGAACCATGAGATCGATTTCATTGGAAATGAAGAATGGCCAGGAAATTCTTCTGACCTGAACGTCTGTGGACACATTGGATCAGTTATAAAGGACAAGGTTGAATGTCTCTTGTTTCAAGAACCTGCAACAAATCGATTTTCGAAGGATACAATGAAGCAAGACATTGAAACTGTTTTAGCAAATTTGCCTAACGATCAAGATCTATTCACGTCACTTTTGGCAAGCTACCCAAAGCGAATTCAGGCTGTCTTGGAAGCCAATGGCGGGAACACCAAGTTTGAATTGTTTCTCATTAAATGCAGGATTAAATTCTCTTTTGTAAGGTATGTTTAGTTTTACTGTACCTCTAATAGTTTAGGCCATGGGCGGGGGGCCTAAGGTTTATTGGAGCCCCGTAAATTGAATTCTGTGGTAGCAGTTGCCTTGTGTTTTTTCGCGACAATCCTTTTCAACGTCCGTCTGTTTCTGCCGGTAAGCTTAGGCTTGCGACCACTGTTGTTCTTTACAGATGTTGTCTTCCCCTGTTCATTGTATGCCGCCATCACCTTCGATACAGTTCCTCTTGAAATGTTGAATAACCTTGAGGTTTCAGCCACTGACGCACCTGCCAACCGAGCGCCAACTATTTCACCGCTTTGAAAATCTGAGAGATCCTTCACTATATTATTTATTCAAAAAATGGCCTGGAATATAGAAGAACGTGATTAATGTCTTAAATTTTGTAGTAATCACTATAAGAGTCAACATTAGATTCTCGAATAACGATTTTCTATAACGCGCTATAAATGTAGTGAAAAACTATACTTTTGTATCAGGTGTTTTCCATTATTTTTTCAAACCCCTGTGTGTATATATATATATATATATATATATATATATTATATGAATGGCCGCTGCGCCTTGCGCAGCAAAAGCACCCCAAAACACAACCTAGGATTTGAGTGCGGGAGGGGGCGGAAATGGGAGGCGCGGGTGTTACTAAAGCCTCCTCTGGTTTTCCTTTATGTGTATCTTAAATTTGGTGCAGATTACCCTAGCAGTTTAGGCGTGCATAAACAAACAGTCATCATCATCCCTTACATATATACAGTATATATATATATATATATATATATATATATATATATATATATATATATATATATGTACAGGGTGGGCGGAAAGTAGCTCCCTATTTTGGATTGGTAAAAAAATACGTATATTATTCATTTATTTCAGAAAAAATAATATGAAAAGGTAGGCATACATAGTAGGTTTTCTCTAAAATTCAATGTGGGCTCCAACTCTTTCCACCAGCTTCTGGAGCCGCCCAGGAATGGCGTCCACTGACTTTAGCAGGAACTCCGGCGGGATGGAGGACATGACTTCCCGAATTCGGTCCTCCAGTTCTTCCAATGTCCTCGGTTTGGTGCGGTAGACTTCTTCCTTTACCCACCCCCAAAGAAAGAAGTCGCACGGTTACCGCTGAAAAACGGCAGAATCGGTTCAGTGTAACGGTGTGGTGTGGTATGACCTCAGATCAGGTTGTGGGCCCGTTCCTTCTGCGCAACACCATGAATGCTGAGCGGTACCTTGCTATGTTGCGAAACGAGGTCTGGCCGGTTGTCAGCACATGGGAGAACATCGACGATCTGATATTTATGCAAGATGGCGCCCCTCCGCACTTCGCTCTTGTTGTCCGTGAGTGGCTGGATGCCCACTTCCCTGGGCGTTGGATGGGTCGTCGTGGTCCACATCAATGGCCAGCCAGGAGCCCCGACTTGACACCGTGCGACTTCTTTCTTTGGGGGGGGTAAAGGAAGAAGTCTACCGCACCAAACCGAGGACATTGGAAGAACTGGAGGACCGAATTCGGGAAGTCATGTCCTCCATCCCGCCGGAGTTCCTGCTAAAGTCAGTGGACGCCATTCCTGGGCAGCTCCAGAAGCTGGTGGAAAGAGTTGGAGCCCACATTGAATTTTAGAGAAAACCTACCATGTATGCCTACCTTTTCATATTATTTCTTCTGAAATAAATGGATAATATACGTATTTTTTTACTAATCCAAAATAGGGAGCTACTTTCCGCCCACCCTGTATATATATATATTAGAAATATCGCCAAAGAAAAATAGAAAAAAATATTAAAACATTAAAAAGTTTGAAAATGTAAACAAATTATTTTTAAACCTTTCAAATATTTTCCTAATGCTTTAAATTTTTCTCTGGGGATATTTCTACTATTATTTGTGTACGGTAATTGTACCCTTCATCATATTCAGTATATGTTACAGTGAATGTCTAAAATTAGACAATTTATAAATTGACGGAAATTTTAGGCAATCTGTCAAATTGGTGATACACATAAAACCTCACCTGACAACCTTTTTGGTAATGCTGCATATGCATGCCACTGGTATTTTCGAATATTACCAAAAAGGTTAGGTTAGGTTTAATTAGCTATTAAGTAAATCGAGAATTTGAAACATTGCCTAAAATTTCAGTCAATTTATAAATTGCCTAATTTTGGACATTGACTATAACATATATATATATATATATATATATATATATATATATATATATATATATATACAGGGTGGGCCGAAAGTCTGGATCCATAGGAAAATATTTATTTTAATACATAAATTACAACAAATAGTAAATACTTAAAATGAATATCAACTTTAACTCGTAAATGCGTATCCGTGATACTGTACAGTGGTTCGTACTCTAGTATAAACAACAAATTATAACAAATGCTGAAATTGGCGGCCTCTGACATCGAGACACTTAGGGATGGAATTTATGATTTTTAATAATTCTTCGAATTGACTTTCTCGAGATGCGTGTTTCATTTGATAATCTTCTTGTTGACTTTACTGGACTATTCGTTAAAGTTTCACATACCATTGCAGAGGTATTTTCATCAGTTGCAGTTTCTGGACTACCAGAACGCCGTCGATCATGTACACTTCCTGTTTCTTTGAAACGTTTAAACAACTTGCCAACAGTCGCATGTGTTACTGGATGCTTATCAGGATGATTTCTATTGAATTCGGTAGCAACTTCTCTGTGTAGCGCCCTGTCTTGCGTATATGAGCACAAGTTCTACCCTGTCTTCTGTTGTTAGATTCGAAGCCATTTCTGGGCTGAAATAAAAAAAGTATTTGAGTATTTATACTGGAGTACGAACTACTGTACAGTATCACGGATACGCATTTACGAGTTAAAGTTAATATTCATTTTAAGTATTTACCATTTGTTGTAATTTATGTATTAAAATAAATATTTTCCTATGGATCCAGACATTCGGCCCACCCTGTATATATATATATATATATATATATATATATATATATATATATATATATATACTGTGGAGAAAAACTGAGCTTTGCTCCCTTATTCACAGTGGGACACAGAGCAATGCTTAAGAATTATCTTGCATTAGCACTTGTCTCCCATCTTATAAATTGCTTTGAACATGTAATTAGAAACAAAATTGCTTACAACCTGCAAGAACAAAGATTATTCAATCCGAACCAACATGGATTCAGAGCTGAAAGATCATGCCAATCTCATTTAGTACACCAGGAAGAGAAAAATTATGGAAACGTTTCGATATCAAAGTTTAGCTACGAGTATAATATATTCTGATTTTACTAATACGACCATGAAATTATAGCATACAACTTAAGAAAACAGTAATTACTGGAAAGCTGAGACGATGGATATTTAATTTTCTCTCTCACATAAGACAGGTTATTAGTAAATGGACTTAAATCTGAAGCCTTAGAAGTTATCAGCTCTGTTCCACAAGGCACAGTACCTTGCGGTTCACAATAGTGCTTGCAGCCATATAATGCAGATATTGAAGACAGTGTCGTATCGTGCTTCGCGGACGTAACAGAGATATGCAAGGAAATATCAAATGAAGGCGACATAGAAAAACTACTAGGGGCACTCAATCTATTTTGCCCCACCCTTTTTGCTTAGCTTAAATAATAGGCCATGGGGATGAAATGTTTTTTGAGCCGTAAGTTTGAACTTTCTGCGCTTCACATAACCGGATTTTTCAAGTTTGAACCTCCCCTCCTTATATAAAAACGCTTTTAAACGCCCTTGCATAAAACCAATAGTTAACGCAGTTTCGAAAATGGCGTCTGACAGTGATGTGTGTCGTAAACAGAGAGCTGTTATCGAGTTCTTAACTGCAGAGAAGGAAACAGTTGGAAATATTCACAAACGTCTACAAAACGTTTATGGAGATGCTGTTGATCGAAGCACAGTTGGACGCTGGTCTAAACGTGTGAGATCATCGGAGAGAGGGAGAGCCAGCCTCGATGATGAGCCACGCAGCGGTCGCCCGGCATCGGCTGTGATATCTCACACTGTGTAACGTGCTAACATCATCATTCGATCAAATCGGCGCGTCACATACAAGAAGCTATAACTGGAGCTAGGAATAAGTGAAGGAAGTGTGAATACGATAATTCAGCAACTGGGATATTCAGAAGTGTGTTCACGATTTGTTCCTCGCGAACAGTCTGAAGATCACAAATCCCAAAGAAAAGAAATTGTTTCTGAGTCGCTGGTTCGATACGAGACAGAAGATGATGACTTCCTCTCACAAATTATGACTGGAGATGAGAATTGGGTACACCACTTTGAACCTGAAAGAAAACGCCAATCCATGGAGTGGCATCACGCAGACTCCCAACGCAAGAGAAAGTTCCAAATGGCTCCCTCTTTAGGAAAGGTTATGGCCACCATCTTCTGGGACATGAAAGGGGTGATTATGGTGGACATTATGAAGAAAGGACAAACAATCAACTCAGAGGCATATATTGCTACCCTACAGAGACTTCAGAGACGTATAAAGCGAGTTCGATCGGAGACAAAACTGGAAGACGTCCTTCTTTTGCACGATAACGCAACACCACACAACCTTTTGCGAACAAGAGAGGCCATCACAAAAATGCGCTTGACTGTGCTACCCCACCCTCCATACAGCCTGGATCGGCCACCTTGAGACTTCCATTTGTTTGGGCCAATGAAAAATGCTATTCGTGGAAGAAAGTTTCAGAGTGACGAAAGGAAACTTGTAAAAAAAAAGAAGGTGGGTCAAAATATATTGAGTGGCCCTCGTATATACAAACTGACATTAAAACATTATTCAAATGGGCTGAAGACAGCAATATGAAGTTCAGCGATGAAAAATTTCAGCTTATGAGAACTGGTAACAACAAGGAGCTCCAGGATAATGGGTGCAAAACATCGCAAAATAAACTGATAACACCAAACTCACAAGTAATAAATGAGTGATAACGTCATCGGATGCAGAATTCAAGGAACACTATGACATTAAAACTGTAACAGGTAGTAAAATAGTTGAAATAAACTAAAGGAGTTTCCACAGCAGAAAAGCAAACATTCTGTTAACATTATGGAAGACTTTAGTCATACCAATAATTGAAAATTGCTTTGTACTCACAAGCTCATACAGAAAACGAGACATTGCGAACATTGTAGCCATGCAAATAACTTTTACGTCTAAGATTCTATTTACTGCAATATCTAGATAGACAAATTAATTTTATTATACACTAATAATGAAGTAAATTTAGCAAGAGAAAAGTCGGTGTACACTTTGGCAAAAAAACAAAAACAAAAGTTGAAATGTTAGTAAAGGGAAATTGTTTGTTATTATAAAATTCATTTGTATATTTTCTTTGAATCTAAGTTAATTTCAACGCTTTGGGCAGTGGATAACCTCAAGATAATAAATTTCAGAACTTTTTAAGCTTGTTAAACTTCAATATAGAATTTGTACATAAGTGGATTCTGCTGTCCTCTCCGAAGAGCGTTATATTTTCAAATTTTATCAAATATTATAAACTCGCTTCTCTCCGAAACTTAACGTCGAATCGGGATTAATTTCATCCATTTTAAGCGATGAAGTTTGGAAGCAAGAACATTTTCTTGCAGGCAATAATTGCTGAAAAAAATGTGTAACAAAATGAACTTTGATCATTTCATGCTATGATATCTTGGGCGTGTTGTACGACGCATCACCATTCTAAATTAAACGTAATTACAGGACGCTCATAGCATGTATTTTCTTTCTCAAGGTGTAGCTTCCGACTCTCCAGCAGTCTGAAACTGCCGAACTGTATGTACAGTGATTGGTGTATATACTATTCGGTCCCCTTGAAATAATATACTCCTTGTTGTTGTTATTGTCATTGTTATTGTCGTCTCTGACATCACCGGAAACTTTGTTAATCAATATTTGGTCATACCACTGTAATTGATGGATACTTAAACTCATGTGCGGTAAGTTCACCGCCATCAATTCACCGCGGGAAAGTTCACCGCCATCAATTCACCGCGAGGTAAGTTCACCGCGAGGTAATTTCACCGCGAGGTAAGTTCACCGCGAAGTAATTTCACCGCAAGGTAAGTTCACTGTAAAATGAATAAAATTAAAAATAATTTTTTAACTTAACAAGAATTTAATATAGGGTTTAGCAACACTATTTAAAAACATTAAAATATAATTAGGACAAAAATTTAAAAAGTATTTAATTTTTATTTAGCCACAAAATTTAAAAACAAATAATATATAATTAGGAAAAATATTTAACCACACTTTAAAAACATTAAAATATAATTAGGACAAAAATTAAAAAAGTTAGGTTAGGTTAGGTTAGGTTAGGTTATTTGTTTTTAAATTTTGTTTTTAAATTTTGTTTTTAAATTTTGTTTTTAAATTTTGTGGCTAAATAAAAATTAAATGTGGTTAAATATTTTTCCTAATTATATATTATGTTTTTAAATTTTGTGGCTAAATAAAAATTAAATACTTTTTAAATTTTTGTCCTAATTATATTTTAATGTTTTTAAATAGTGTTGCTAAACCCTATATTAAATTCTTGTTAAGTTAAAAAATTCTTTTTAATTTTATTCATTTTACGGTGAACTTACCTTGCGGTGAAATTACTTCGCGGTGAACTTACCTCGCGGTGAAATTACCTCGCGGTGAACTTACCTCGCGGTGAATTGATGGCGGTGAACTTTCCCGCGGTGAATTGATGGCGGTGAACTTTCCTGTAAACACTTAAACTCTGTATCTGTCCTGCCAATTTCATTGTGGTTCATCCGTTTAAAATTTGCTCAATAAATGTTTAACTTCCAAAACTTCATCTTCCTATCGTTTCTGTTTGAAGAGTAAAGTACGTCAAAATATTTCCAAAACAATTTTATATGCAGTGTGGATACACGTTAAGATACTTCATCGAGAACACACATTTAACCCTCTAACGCCGACTGGGTCGAATACGTACCGTTTTAAATACACGCATTTAGACTTAACCCTACAAAAACGTTCGGCGTTAACGGGTTAAAACTGCAATAATGAAATTCAATTTACCATCACCCTTGCCGCTATCCATTTAAAATATTTGATCCTGATATTTAGTTTAATTTGTTCGATATATATATATATATATATATATATATATATATATATATAACTTATATATATATATATATATATATATTATATATATATATATTATAACTTATATATATATATATATATATATATATATATATATTACGAAGAGTAGTTACGATAGAAGTGTTCTTCGGGAACCTTATCCTCAATAGGAATATGAAAACAAGAGATACAACTCTCAACATTTATTGGCTAAACGTTTCGGCCAAAGGTTTCGGTCAAACGTTTTGTTCAAGTTGGTCTTTATTTGACTTGGAAATTCAGTATCATAAGAGATTTTTTGACTATAATTTATATTGTACTTCGACTATTGAGACTTTAATTTCTAAATTTTTAAATAACGTATATTCGCCCAAAATAATTCAGTCCACGGTTCCGAAACAGAAGGTTTATCTTAAGCTTCCTTTTTTAGACCAACTAACTTTTCAACTTAATAAAGATGTCCACTCTATTTTGGACAGACACTTCCCTCAATGCGACTTTATAATTATTAATTCTAATTCTAATTCTCTGCAATCCTTTTTTCGCCATAAAGATCACCTCCCTGTGCTTTTGAGATCCTTTGTTATTTATTTATATACATGAGCGACCTGCCAAAGTCGTTATGTGGGCAGACTGCCTTACAGTTAAAACTTAGGATTTCGAAGCATTTGGGTTTTACTTATCGAACTTCTCGCCCTCTTACCACTCCTGAATCCTTTGCTATTCGGCATCATTCAGAGACCCATGATCACCCGTGCCCACAGGACTCCTTTGCGATTTTGTCGTCTGCTTCTAATTCGCTTGATCTCAAAATTTTAGAATCCCTTTTTATCAAGAAATAAAATCTAGTATTAAACGACAGCCTTTCCTCGATAAAATTACATACTTTCTAACCAACCAACACCTTTTTAACGCAACTAACGCGCTTACTTTAGTTTTTCTTCTTTCACTTCTCTCCACTTATCATTTGTAACTCTTACAATTCAGGTCAGTCTTTTTTTTAAATTTAAAAAATTTAAAAAAAAATTTTTAATTTTTTAATTAAAAAAAAATTTTTTTCTGTTTTATTTTTACTTCCTTTTATTTTGTCTTACAGTATAATCCAGATAGTTTTTTTAAAGTTTTTTTTTAACTATTTTTACTTATTGTATTAGATTTTATTATTGTACAGTATATTTATGACATTTGTATTTACTTTAGTTATATGATTGTGTTTTAGATGCTTCTATTTAGTCATGGAAGGTGGCCCCTGAGTCGACCGAAACGTTTGGCCAATAAATGTTGAGAGTCGTATCTCTTGTTTTCATATTCCTATTATATATATATATATATAAATGTAAAGAACGACGCTTGTGTAGAAGAGCGTTCCGCACAAGATGAGGAGGGAGAACGAACAAATGAAAAATGAGGTACCACCCGTGAATCGAACCCGGGATCATCCGATTGCAGGTCAGATATGCTATCCACTACACCAGTATCCACAACACACAGTATAATTAATGTAAAGAACGACGCTTGTGTACATTAATTATACTGTGTATTGTTTGCAGTTAAAATGTATATATGTACGGCATGCGAAGGTGCCCCCTCAGGGCATTGTTTTCTGCTCGTATGTAGGAGAATTACGACTTCTGATTGAGCGAGGTCCATGGTGTAGTGGATAGCATATCTGACCGGCAATCGGATGATCTCTGGTTCGATTCCTGGGTGGTACCTCATTTTTTCATTTGTTCGTTCTCCCTCCTCATCTTGTGCGGAACGCTCTTCTACACAAGCGTCGTTCTTTACATTAATTATACTGTGTGTTGTTTGCAGTTAAAATGTGTATATATATATATATTATTCCAAAATCGCCAAATTCCTCCTAAATTTTTGTCGGTGGTTACTGAAGTTCAAAATTTTAATCACTTACGCTTGTTAAGGTAGGAAGGGGTTCCACTAAAAAGTTTAGAGAATTTAGAGGCGGTAACTATTGTATTTTTAGCCAAAAAACAAAACTTAAACCTCAACTGGCAGAATTGAGCGTCCACTTTTAAAGGCACGGACGTGGACGCTCAATTCTGCCAGTTGAGGTTTAAGTTTTGGTTTTTGGCTAAAAATACAATAGTTATCTCTTTTTATATGACGTATTCAATCCGACGTGAATGCAACGAGTCTTTTGCTTATATTAAGGTTCTAAATATAGTGGGACTAGGCTGCTTTGAACCCTAGAACCTGTCCCAAAGCTGGATCCTATCTGCTTTGCAGATAGCTGGTGAAGGGAGCTATATTTTTGGGGGCTCTTTGCGAGTGACCCGATGCCCACTTCGGGCTAACATCATGAAAAAGAAAAAACTATAGTATTTTTCATTTACCACTGTTTATTCGGACTATAGTGGATTTAATTTTCCCGGAAGAGTTCCTTGTTCCGTGCACGGTCTGTGTGTATCATAAAAATCCTCAGGGGACCATTCTGAGCTCTATCCCATATACACATACACACACACACACACACCACACACACACACACACAGTATATATGTATATATATATATATATATGTGTATATATTGTGTGTATGTGTGTGTGTGTGTATGTGTGTGTGTGTGTATGCATAGAGAGAAAGTATATAAAGTATATATACAAAATAAATATGGGAATCATATAGGAGTATAAACATAATAAAAATAAACTGACGTTTTATGAAAATACAATCGTTTATGATATCGTTTATGATATATTATGATACAAAAGAAAATAATTTCCGGTAGTAAACATAATTAAGGAGTACGAAATCAAGGGACAATTAAAATAGATAAGCGAACAATGGCATAAGACTACATATATAAAATACAGTTTTGGGCACATCAATGAGATACAGAAGTGCAAGCATGAAGGGAAATACGAGCGTGAAAAAATCACGAAGTATAGTTTGTGGATAGAAACTGGGACGATAAGGTTTCGGAAATACAGAATAGGCAAAGTTAAAATAAAAATAAATAAATAAAAAGTTAAAATAAAAATCAAACAGTTGAAAGCGAACGAGAGTGAGAACAACAAGGGTATTCTGTCTAGAATTGAAATGAAAATGAAAATGAAAAGGTTTATTGGTAGACTATAGTCCATATGACAAATATTATTAATACAATGACAGTTCATATACTAAGGATAGAAATATATACAAATTATTAGAAATAATACTGTAATGTCGAAGTTAAGTGGAGCTACAGACACGTTTTCGTACCAAGAAGTCCATAGCTTAGAGGATAAATGGCAGGACTCATGGATAGCTTGGATGATCGGGTTGGTTGATTTTTTAATTCTTTGCATTAGACTGTGTTGAGCACGTCTTGTTACCTCGGGGAAGCTCGGGACATTGCGGGTAGCAAACATTTGCGAAGCTGAGCATCTCGGGGGTAAGTTACGTAAGAGTCTAAAAGACCTGCTGTACAGCAAATTTAGAGTTCTGCCAGAACCTTTTTTATAATACACCCACAGTTGCTGTCCGTATATATTACTACAGAAAGTACGAAAGAGAGTGTCTTTAGCTTCACTTGTACAGAATCGAAAGTTCTTTATGGTCATATTCGCTTTAGCACACAGACTTCGAGATTGTTTTCTTATATCCGAGTCATCACTCAAGCAGCTGGTAATAGTTTGACCCAAATACTTAAACTCTTGTACTTCCTCAATTACTTCACCATTCATTTTAAACCTTATATCAGCTGGCTGATTACAGCTTTTAGGATGAAATTGCATAACCTTAGTTTTTGTAACTAAGAATAATAACTGTATTAATATTGATAATAGTAGTAATATTAATAATAATAATAATAATAATAATAATAAATAATAATATTAATCGTGGTAATGATAGTAAGGATAATAATAATGTTTATGGTAAAAGCAGTAATAATGGGAGTGGTAATGGAAAAACTCAATGATACTTGAAGCAGTGAGGACGGAGGGACTGAACTGGATTGTAAAGAGGTGTACTAGAGAAATATTAGACTCGTGACTGCAAAACAGAGAAAAGGTAAGGTATTAAAGGCTTTCCCAAATTTTATTCTGGAATTGGTTTTTTGGAGGTTATTCGACCGTAAGACGGTCTTCTTTAAATTCTGTTCATTTTGAGAATACACAATTTTTTCCATGTTGAATCTACATATATACTATAAATATACAGTATATATATATATATATATATATATATATATATATATATATATATATATATATATATATATATATATATATATATGTGTGTGTGTGTAAAAATGAACAATGAATAATCCATATTCATTTTTACATAAGAAACCAAAATTGCCTAAGCGAGTTTTGGATAAAAATTTTATTTGTAGCTTCCTATTTTTGTTTGTGTCACAACCCTATGATCTACCATTTCTGTGGTTTAGTTGTATCTATTTTCCATTTTTCATTGTTATAGAATTTATTATAATTAATTATGATTGTCTTCCATCTCACCCTCGACCCTAGATTATGCATACACATTGCATGTAACAGGATTGGAACCCGCAGTTGTACTTCTTACTCATTGATACCCACTCTTTGTCTCTAATTCGTTCTTGTAAATCTTCCTAATAATGATTTGTACTATACGTACAAATTCAATAACTATGACGTCACATTTTCCCGTCATTAATTTTCCTTCATCCTATCTCTAGTATGCAATGTATGGTAAATTCTTTAATAATAATGTTGTGGTGTTACGTAGTATAAATATTATTATTCAACCATATTCATCCATACGTCACATTTTCCCGTCATTAATTTCCCTTGATCATTATCTTATATAAATTTTATTAAATATTCATTTTTACTCGTGTCAATCTATGAAACGCAAAACTTCATGCATTCGTTCGAAAACGCAGAAATACGTTCTCGCATTATTTTTTTCATTTTTATTTTTAATTATATCACCTCCCGAGATGAACTCGAAAATGCTGAGGTTGAGTTATCAAATTCCACTAACTGGCAGAATCGAACGCTTCAAAGATAAAAAAAACCTCCTTTCGCTCGATTCGAATTTATAACTTTATCATGCGTTATGCTATATCATGTGGTGTGTCATGTCTCATGTACTTGTGCTGTACTAATAACCAAATATAATAACCATATAGTATAACCATCTAGTATAACCATCTAGTATAACCATATAGTATAACCATATATAAATATATAAAAACACTAAGAATGGTAAACGACGTAATGTACTTTAATGAAACTGTAATTAATAATAACTTGTAATGTACTTCAATGAAACTGTAATTGAATGTAATGAATTAATATATAATGTAAGAATGTACTTTAATAGAAGTGTAATTAAACAATAATAAGTGAATATGAATTAATTGGTAATTGCAATCGTAATTGTAATGAACCAAAATTAATACGTACTCAGTCATGTACTCAATTTGTACTTATGTACTACTATGAAATTATATCGCCTTCATAAATGTAGACTCGGCGAAAAATACAAATTAGTTTTTGTTATTTTTATTTTTTATATTATTTTTATTTGGAATTTTTCAAACATCTGATCATGTGTTTAAAAGGGGGGAACTTAACCTTCAACTGTCTTCCCCCAACATTTAGGTTTATATTATACATGTATTTGTAAAATGAACGGCACTTCATTGCGGTACTTCATTACGGCACTTCATTACGACTCCTTTGTTAGCAGCCTCGCTGCGGGGAGGGGGCAGAGGCCCCTTGCCTCCTTAACTTTTTAGATTCCGGCCTGAGCCATGGTCGAAAGAGGTCGAACCTCTACCCCTGTAAATTCAGAGCACTACCTGTACATTTTGAGAAGTAAATTAGAGTAAGAGAAACTTTTTATTTTTCCCCTTGAGTTGGGCTATAGTCCAGGCAATTTGTAGTTAGACCTGGGCAAAATTGCTTCAGAAGCTTTCTAAACTGTTTCCAGCTCAGGAACGATTGCCGAATAACATATCCAAAATCCGACAAAATTGGACCCCGGGAACACCCCCAAAAATGAAATTCAAAATGGCGGACTGGATGTTTCCTACGAAAAAAAAAATATATATAATTTACGCTTTTATTTATAGAGATACATTTGATGCTTTTTCTTTCAGTTGTAATGTTTTAAATAATTCAATAATATACAACACAACCAGTTATTACGCAAATATAATGTTATATAGCTTTTTACAGATTTTTAAAATCAATAATACAACAATTATTTTTTTCCCAGTTTCAAGTTATGTTCATTACAGAAGAAGTGATACCTGGTCACAAACATACAGAAATTAATCCTCTTCATCACTATCATCGGATAGATTACCGGTACTTGGGTTGTTATCGCAACCACTGAGTTGGCACTCGCCACAAGCGGCTGAACAGGGCATTCCATTACGCTTGCATCCACATCTTGAAGTAGCACATTTCGTCTTGCAGGAGCAGCGGATCATGTTGAGTAGATAATTTGGAGCTGGTGGCTTGTCGCAGGCTGTAGGGTAGTAGGAATTATTCTTTACATACCAACCCCACTGTTCTGCATCGATCTTCTCTTCTGTAGACTTCCAGATTAGTATTTGAAAGTATGTGCGAAAGCTGTGGTACTTTGTGGACGCATCGGTAGGTGGCAAACGTTCGGGTGTAACAAAAGATTTAGCTGTAGCTACCTTTTCAACTAACATTCGATGACGTAGTGCGTTAGTGGATTCAAGTGTTTTGCAGCCATACAACAGAAGCATTGCCTTTCTTCCAGCGGCTTCAATGTCAGAGTGTTGGCAACAATCAGAACAGAATGTATTTGCAACTGAACGGAGTTCAGCCACCTTCATCAGTGTGTCGAATGCTTTGGCTTTACCGATCGAAAAAATTTTGGATGTGCTATCACAGCCCGTGAAAGCATGCACAAACAGGAGATACTTGCAGATGTCATTGCCTAACAATGATTGAATGCTGAGAATATCATACACAGGATTAGGAGATGGTCCCCGTCTTATATCGCTGCGATAGTACAACTTGAAACCACTGTCCTTGGCATGGTACAGAAGGAGAATCAGCAAGTCGGTGTCTTCCCCTATTACTGTTGTAGTTGCATTTTCTGATGAGGAAACTGCTGCACGAACGATGTCCACATCAGCATCCCCATCTGCGTTGTGAACAGTACACCCGTGCTTCTTCAACATCTCACCTACGAGGGAAATAAATGCTTGCTTGTTGTTTTCATTAGCCAAGAAGTGTTCCTTCTGGCCAAAAAACTTCATGCTTGGACTGAGATTCACATTTCTACTTGTCTTGGTGCTGCGTCTTCTGTGGGTCATGTCCTTGATCGTAGGAGAACTGCTGTAGCCATCAAAAACAATGATTGCTTTTCCATATGTTTTCAGAGTGAAATCGGCATATGAGTTGGCGATGCTGTCATATGTTTCATCTTGACGCCAGGAAACACGATGTAGTAGAGATCCACCATCCAATACGTACTGGTCTGTGCACTGAATTTCTTGAGCTTCTTCCATGCGTAAAGTGTCAGTGTATTTGATTATTGCATGAGCTAGCTGAGACTTATCGGGTTTCCTCAAGATACTTCGTGATTCGAACAATGCAGGAGGATATGCACACAGTTCGTAACACATGACATCTTCAAGATTCATGTCTCCGCCAGTGGCAACAGTCATCATTCTCTGAAACAGTATTGCAGGATCTACTTCTATATCTGAAGCATCAGTGATCACAACGGCAGAAGCAGATCCTAGTGTTTTCACTTTGTCAGATCTTTTGGCAGAATATGTAAAGGCTTGTTTCCCAATCATTTTTACGACAATGTTCGTACCGATTGAATGCAATTGATGAACGTTAACTCCAGGATCAGCAGTTAGCCCTGTTACAATGTTGCAGAGACCCTAGGTAGAATGGAATGGGGATAAGGATTCCAGACGTTCAAGTACTTTCTTCATGTCATTACTGTCCCTGATTTGTCTACTTCCCCTCATTTCCTTGTGCTGTTCACTACTTTCCAACAAAACTCTGGTGTATTCCTGCATTGCTAAGTTATAAGTGGAACACAGAGGCATAGAAAAGAGCCACGTTGTCCTTTGGATGTCTGAAAATCCACTTCCGCGTGTCAGTCCGCCTCTGCTTTTCAGGGAACGCATTAGTACTTGTTCTATCACCAGGTCTGTGCCGAGTCCGGCCCATAATCTGTCGCTTCTTCTTACTACAAACTTACCTTCCTGGAACATTTTGTTAACGGCTGGATTTTCAGAAGGCAAACTTAACATTTTCTGCAGGTACAGGTATATCGATTTCAGGTAATTGTGATGTCCGGCTGCTGCAATTATGGGGATGGTCTCCAGCATAGCTTGCAAGTGCAAATCCCACGAGCCGGTTCTGTCTGCTGTTATCAAGGAACGTGCAATGTTGATCATTCGCTGATATTCCAACCAGAGTTGACTTGTTTGCGAAGTAGATTGTAGGTCAGTTTTCTTCGCATCCAAAGTGGTAGCAATCTGAGACAATGCATTCGAAGATTCCACATCTTCAACTGATTGTTTGGCGGTCATAACATCGTCGAGCAGGTCACAAGCTTCCTTATGGAGGTCATGAGGAGTTCCATCTTCATTACGAGGGAAAACGTCTGCGAATAGTAAGGTACTAAGAGCTGCATCTACTATCATATGACCACGTATCGCTCTTGAAACAGCTTTTCCAGACATCATGTGTTGCACGGCATTTGGTCCGTATATTTCTTGAAGTACTTCAGACAATCCTGAACCATTCATAAGAGTACCGACTGCTCCCAAAAGATTCATCAGAGTGTGAAATGATCCCAGCATTAAAACAATGTCCTGCAGGTCTCTCTGTTCATTGATGATTTGGGAAGCTTTCCAGAACAAAGGCTGATCAAAGGTAATAATGCATGGGACTTTTTGATCGCGTGCTATCTTGCTCAAATATAGTAATGTCGAAAATATGCAGGTCATGTCAGTTGGCGACATATCTATGATGGGAAGGAACGTGATCGACGCCACACCTGGATGTGAGACACTTGATCCACCGTGAATTGCCTGCATTGTTCCGGACCAACTTGAACCTGATCTTTCTGCTGAAGATATCTGCCAGAGAAGACTAAGTCGACTTATGGTGGCAGTGGGTACTGGAAGTTCGCGGAATGAGATGTCCCTCAACATGCTTCTCGCGTGTCTATATTCCCTAATGTCAACGGTTGCAATCTTCTTAACGTCATTGTCACCAACATTACGCCTGTGAATAGAAGGGTGGATCTTGATCTTCGGAGTTATTGCGGCAATCATACCCATTCCATGAAAGGTATTCTTCCCATCCAAAGTGCAGACATCATGATCGACGTTATCTGCTGCTAGAAGGACTGCAGTGTTTTCATCAACAGTAAAAGAGCCAGACCCACTTGCCAGCGCCGCGTTTCTTTCGAATCTTGTTACTTCTGCATACGACGAACAGTAACCCAGCTGATGGAGAACGTCAATAAGGTACCTTGACCTAAAGTTGTGGTGTAGCTGAACCGACAAACAGATCTGTAGTGGACATAGTAATCCTCTAGGACGTGTTGCTTGCATAATGCTCTGCCCAATTGCACCTATTTTTCTTGAAGCATCCTGTCCCGCAAATGCTTTTGATAATAGCAATTTCAGACTGGGAATGTAATCAAGAGCACTTTCTGCAGTGATGTCATTTGGAGATGGATACACATCTTTTCTAGGCGAGTCGACAGACTTGATATCACTTCTGATTATTTTGCAGCAGCTTCTACTAGGTAAATCTTCTGTAGCTCTATATCTATATCACATTCTTTGACTTTTTGTGATAATCTATAAGAATTTCATTAGCTGTCTCTCGTAGTGTTACTACATCTGCCTTCCCACTTTCACCTGATATTATGATCTTGTCTCCGTAACGTTCTAAAAGCTTTCTCTTCATGTGCCTGCGTTCGTAGACAGAGCTCTGACTTCCTTGAAGATATTCCTCCATTTTGGAAATTAGGTCTCCAATCAACAGTTGTTCATCATCATTCTCTTCCAGGTAAGCACAGGTCTGAAGGAATGCTTGGTGTTGCTCTTCATTAGTTGGTCTCCCTTTCTTCGAATCATGATCGTCGGAGGAGCATGCGCGAGGAATGTTTTTTCCACTTCGAAAATTTACGCTGCAGGTGTGATGGTAGACACAATCTGCAGCAGGAACATCACGAAGATAATACTCCAGACGGCCTTTTACATTAAACGACCATTCATCGCAGCGGCTTTCACAGCACCTTTTTATGGTTTCGGAGAAGTCTGTAGTTCTTATTTTGACATGCTCTGATTTTGGTTTGTGTTTGGAAAAAAAGTCCACAAAGGTATCACAAAACAAACAGTGAGTAGCACTGGAAAATGCGTATTCATGAAAACGAGCACTTTTCCTTGGTATTGCCTCGGTTGCGGTCTGTCGCTCCTTTATTTCAATGGTCTTTTTATCCGTAAACCTTTTCCTACATACAACGTGAACACTTATTCCAGCTGTTGCAACAACATCGCTTCCACGGCTGCGGCTGGATGCATTTATACCATCTGCTCCTTTGCGAGATGTGAACCACTTCCTGTCCGCTGTCCAATTTCTCCTTACAAATCACGCACAATTCTTCAGGGGTCTGCATTCTTGAAGGCGGACGCACACCGAGTCAGCCGTACACCGAGTCAGTCTGAAACAGAAAACAAAAATTAATAAACTGTGTTGCAGTATTTAAAAGGAGTACATAATAACAGTTTTAAAGAAAATGACAAGCACAAATACGCAGATTTGATAGTGGGTAGTAGGAATTAAAGAGTTGTATATAATATAAGTTTATAAAGATGTAGCAATGTCCATTCTCACATACACTCCATACAGTATATTTTATTTACATTACGTGACGTCATAGTTTAATACTAGCCGCCTAATACAATATTTAGTGTCATATAGGTTAATTTAGAAACGAAAATGTGTTTTAAAACATTTTACTGATCAAGAAAAACGTCATAACTCTCTCTACAAAGCGAAATTAAAATTTATTGTATTTCGTAGGAAACTGCCAGTCCGCCATTTTGAATTTCATTTTTGGGGTGTTCCCGGGGTCCAATTTTCTCGGATTTTGGATATGTTATTCTGCAATGGTTCCTGAGCTGGAAACAGTTTAGAAAGCTTCTGAAGCAATTTTGCCCAGGTTGAAGCTATTTTTGCTCTAGATTGCCTGGACTACTATCTTCAGAAGAACTTAGTCAGTTAAGTCGATAAGTTATAAAAGAAAAATCGATAAGTTTAGTACGAAGAGAAAGTATCAGAGTATTATAGCAAGAGAAGAATTAATAATCGTCGACCCATAAAGCGAGAGAAAGAGACAACCCAAGCACCATAGAAGATATTGGCATAACAGTCTGACGAGTCTGTAGCCAAGAGTTTAACAAGAGGCGACCGAAAAGAATTAGAATGTTATAAAAGAAATATCCGTTGCTGCCTCCCAACCAGAACCCCCCCGTCGATTCCGAACCGACTCAGAGCCATAGACAGAGGGGTTAACAGTCTGGCGACCCTGCCCCAGGATAAAATAACTAGCACCCCAGGATAAAAAGAAGATTTTAAGAAGAAGAATATTTTAAGAAGAAGAATATTTTAAGAAGAAGAATATTTTAAGAAGAAGAATATTTTAGGAAGGATATTTTAAGAAGAAGAATATTTTAAGAAGAAGAATATTTTGAGAAGAAGATTTTAAGAAGAAGAAGATTTTAAGAAGAAGAAGATTTTAAGAAGAGGCCACTCTTTGGCCAAGATAGAAATTACCCTGCATCAGGATAAAACCAGTTGACCGGCGTGTCACGACTTCTAGTTCGTAACATCCACCCTTGATCCGGTGTGTCACGACTCCAAGTTCTCCACGCCTAGTTTTCATCCCAGAAGAAGTAGCAAGCAAGACGTCTTCAGGACACGTCTCTGAGGATTTCGCCATAGAAAATTTTGTTAAGTACAGAGTTGTTTTTTTTTAAGAAATTTGTAAACATTTGAAAAGTCACTCTTATTAACAGTTAATAATGAGTATCAAACCAGAATTAACACAAAACACAGTGAACATTTCAGACACCAGTGATACATTTTTTTTAGTGAAATTAATTTTCACAGAAGTTAAAAGTCACAGAAGTTAAAAGTCACAGAAGTTAAAAGTCACAGAAGTTAAAAGTCACAGAAGTTAATTTCAGAAAGAGTTAATTTCAGAAAGAGTTAATTTCAGAAAGAGTTAATTTCAGAGAGAGAATTTCAGTTATTTCACTATTATAGTCAGATAGATAATTTTATTTTATGTACCAAACATAATAGTATCGTACCTTCGTGTACATTCGAGTGAAATGTTTACATTTTATATTTTTGTTTGCAAATTTTTTCAAATTATTGAATTGAATTGACTTGCAAATTAAGAAAGAGAGTTTTTATAGAGTTTATAGATTTAGAGAGATACTTGAAGTAATTTTGAAGTCATTTTTTGAAGTCATTTTTGAAGCCAGTTTTGAAGTCATTTTTTTGAAGTAATTTTTGAAGTCAGTTTTTGAAGTCATTTTTGAAGTCAGTTTTTGAAGTCAGAAGGTTGCGCCAAAAAGGACAACCGCCCCGCCCCAGAGATTTATAGAAATACTTGATAAGAGGTCAAGTCAGAAGGTTGCGCCAAGAGGGACAACCGCCCCAGAGATTTATAGAAATACTTGATAGAGTTCAAGTTAGACAGTTTAAGTTTCAAGATACTTGACAAGCGTTCAAGTTAGACAGTTTAAGTTTCAAGATACTTGACAAGCGTTCAAGTTAGACAGTTTAAGTTTCAAGATACTTGACAAGCGTTCAAGTCAGACAGTTTCAGAATACTTGATAGAGTTCAAGTTAGTTTCAAGAATACTTGATAGATTTCAAGTTAGTTTCAAGTATACTTGATAGAGTTCAAGTTAGTTTCAAGAATACTTGATAGAGTTCAAGTTAGTTTCAAGAATACTTGATAGAGTTCAAGTCATTTTTATTTCGAGTCCCAAGTCATTTTTATTTCGAGTCCCAAGTCATTTTTATTTCGAGTCCCAAGTCAGTTTTCATTGTAGTCAATTGAATTCAACTTTTTCTTTGTAATTTAAGAGAATTTAATTTAAGAAAATGTAATCTAAGAATTTAATTCAACCTTTTATTTTTGTTGTAAAAGGGAGTTAAATTCAACCAGAATTGACCGGTTTGTGCCTTTAGTTTAACCTTTTTTCTTGTTGTAAGAAGGAAATTGACCGATTTGTCTTTTCTTTTTCATGCCATTGTTGCGTATATAAATATATAGGTAAAATGACATTTATTATTTGTAACAAAACCGTTTTTACAAAGGTTGTAACGATTTTGGTAATTATTGTAATGTATATGAGGAACATGCTGTCCCTCCGTTTGTTGAACTCTTAATTTTAAGTAGTGTGACAAGCAATCTTTTTTTTAAAGAGCAAAGTGCTCACGAAAGATGTAATTGTCAATTTCAGACTATAACCCCTGCTTAGTCACTCAATTCCCCGAATGTCGTACTCCAAACTTTGTTTTTTTAATTTATTTTATTTTAACACCCCAACCCAGTTGAACCGTCTCAACAGAGAAATGGTTCAACCATGGTTAATTCCTCTTTGGTACGATGGAACATAACCTCAATTTAGGTTGTGTTTTTTATATTACAGTATATGTTTAGTTCATTATAGTTTATAATTGATCTCTATTTTTAATTTGTATTTTAATTTTCTTTTGTTCAATTAATCGTAAGTAACTGTCCTTAGATTGTTATTGTACCATTTGTAAGGTATCAAACGAAAATTATAGTCAAATTGACACACTACTACAGTATATGGCTATGAATTTTAGTAGTCGAATTTAATTGTGTGTCAAAATTCAATTTTAAAACCGTGAGATTACTTCATTAATTGTAAGTTCCTCTAAGTACGTTTTTTTTATTACCTTAATATACGTGTAACTGATTTAATTACGTACAATCGATAATCCTAATTGAATTCTATTACTTTTGACACATATTCGAATTCATTTTCTTTCCGTACTTCAAGTCACTTTTACATGAAACTCATATGCATACACCATCATTAATACTACCTGTAATTAGATTTTAACAATAATTGACTTAAACTTAAAAGATTTTATAACCCTAAACCCATCTTAAATTATTATACATTATTTTTAAACTTTGTTCATTCAAAAACCTTCCAAATCCCTACACATACACACGCATGTATGCACACTATATATACTATATATACAAACTTTATGCTAAAATCATTGGAGATCACAATAAACTATTTCATTGCGTGTAAGTGCTAACTCTGCTATTTATATAGTCTCAAGCATTTTTGCTTACTATATATAAATTTTTGCTCAGGCATTTACTCAGTTAATTTAACAATCCTCTCAGCTAATCTGTCCCTCAAAATTATAAGATACACACTTTGTATCTAGTACACAAAAAAATACACACTAGACCACAGGTCTATACATCATCCTCTACGTAATTCGATTGTACCTACAACAGTCAATAAAAACGCATGTATGCACACTATATATGCTATATATACAAACCTTATGCTAAAATCATTGGATATCACAATAAAACTATTTCATTGTGTAAGTGCAAACTATGCTATTTAGTCTTAATCATTTTTGCTTTCTAATATATCTTGCTTATGCATTTATTCAGTTAATTTAACAATCCTCTCAGCTAATCTGTCCCTCGAAATTGTAAGATACACACTTTGCACCTAATACACCCAAATACACACTAGACCACAGGTCTATACATCATCCACTACGTAATTCTATTTTTACCTACAATAGTCAATAAAATTAGTTATGAATTGTACGATCATGGTAACCTTGAAAATCCATGAACTTTAAAATTTATATTTTTCCCTTTTACCTATTCATTATGAATGTAATTTTCCCCATAGAAAAATAAAATTTTTAAAAATTTAACAATATCATTCTTTGTCTAACTTAATTGTTTGTCCAAATTAATGTATTAATCCTTTTATTCTGTTTGTCTAAATTAAAGTATTAATCTTTGAATTTTTTATATTTTATAATAACTTATAATAACTCTAAGCATAATAACTAACTTGTTCTGTATAAAACTTGTATTGTAAAAAAGAATGTCATCATCTAATATGAATTCGTTGGATGTTATTTTCTCAATTCTATTATATTGTATTAATTGTATTATATTATTGTATTAATACCATTTTAGGGAGAAACACTGTAAAAATGAACAATGAATAATCCATATTCATTTTTACATAAGAAACCAAAATTGCCTAAGCGAGTTTTGGATAAAAATTTATTTGTAGCTTCCTATTTTTGTTTGTGTCACAACCCTATGATCTACCATTTCTGTGGTTTAGTCGTATCTATTTTCCATTTTTCATTGTTATAGAATTTATTATAATTAATTATGATTGTCTTCCATCTCACCCTCGACCCTAGATTATGCATACACATTGCATGTAACAGGATTGGAACCCGCAGTTGTACTTCTTAGTCATTGATACCCACTCTTTGTCTCTAATTCGTTCTTGTAAATCTTCCTAATAATGATTTGTACTATACGTACAAATTCAATAACTATGACGTCACATTTTCCCGTCATTAATTTTCCTTCATCCTATCTCTAGTATGCAATGTATGGTAAATTCTTTAATAATAATGTTGTGGTGTTACGTAGTATAAATATTATTATTCAACCATATTCATCCATACGTCACATTTTCCCGTCATTAATTTCCCTTGATCATTATCCTATATAAATTTTATTAAATATTCATTTTTACTCGTGTCAATCTATGAAACGCAAAACTTCATGCATTCGTTCGAAAACGCAGAAATACGTTCTCGCATTATTTTTTTCATTTTTATTTTTAATTATATCACCTCCCGAGATGAACTCGAAAATGCTGAGGTTGAGTTATCAAATTCCACTAACTGGCAGAATCGAACGCTTCAAAGATAAAAAAAACCTCCTTTCGCTCGATTCGAATATATAACTTTATCATGCGTTATGCTATATCATGTGGTGTGTCATGTCTCATGTACTTGTGCTGTACTAATAACCAAATATAATAACCATATAGTATAACCATCTAGTATAACCATCTAGTATAACCATCTAGTATAACCATATAGTATAACCATATAGTATAACCATATATAAATATATAAAAACACTAAGAATGGTAAACGACGTAATGTACTTTAATGAAACTGTAATTAATAATAACTTGTAATGTACTTCAATGAAACTGTAATTGAATGTAATGAATTAATATATAATGTAAGAATGTACTTTAATAGAAGTGTAATTAAACAATAATAAGTGAATATGAATTAATTGGTAATTGCAATCGTAATTGTAATGAACCAAAATTAATACGTACTCAGTCATGTACTCAATTTGTACTTATGTACTACTATGAAATTATATCGCCTTCATAAATGTAGACTCGGCGAAAAATACAAATTAGTTTTTGTTATTTTTATTTTTTATATTATTTTTATTTGGAATTTTTCAAACATCTGATCATGTGTTTAAAAGGGGGGAACTTAACCTTCAACTGTCTTCCCCCAACATTTAGGTTTATATTATACATGTATTTGTAAAATGAACGGCACTTCATTGCGGTACTTCATTACGGCACTTCATTACGACTCCTTTGTTAGCAGCCTCGCTGCGGGGAGGGGGCAGAGGCCCCTTGCCTCCTTAACTTTTTAGATTCCGGCCTGAGCCATGGTCGAAAGAGGTCGAACCTCTACCCCTGTAAATTCAGAGCACTACCTGTACATTTTGAGAAGTAAATTAGAGTAAGAGAAACTTTTTATTTTTCCCCTTGAGTTGGGCTATCTTCAGAAGAACTTAGTCAGTTAAGTCGATAAGTTATAAAAGAAAAATCGATAAGTTTAGTACCAAGAGAAAGTATCAGAGTATTATAGCAAGAGAAGAATTAATAATCGTCGACCCATAAAGCGAGAGAAAGAGACAACCCAAGCACCATAGAAGATATTGGCATAACAGTCTGGCGAGTCTGTAGCCAAGAGTTTAACAAGAGGCGACCGAAAAGAATTAGAATGTTATAGAAGAAATATCCGTTGCTGCCTCCTAACCAGAACCCCCCCGTCGATTCCGAACCGACTCAGGGCCATAGACAGAGGGGTTAACAGTCTGGCGACCCTGCCCCAGGATAAAATAACTAGCACCCCAGGATAAAAAGAAGATTTTAAGAAGAATATTTTAAGAAGAAGAATATTTTAAGAAGAAGAATATTTTAAGAAGAAGAATATTTTAGGAAGGATATTTTAAGAAGAAGAATATTTTAAGAAGAAGAATATTTTGAGAAGAAGAAGATTTTAAGAAGAAGAAGATTTTAAGAAGAAGAAGATTTTAAGAAGAGGCCACTCTTTGGCCAAGATAGAAATTACCCTGCATCAGGATAAAACCAGTTGACCGGCGTGTCACGACTTCTAGTTCGTAACATCCACCCTTGAACCGGTGTGTCACGACTCCAAGTTCTCCACGCCTAGTTTTCATCCAGAAGAAGTAGCAAGCAAGACGTCTTCAGGACACGTCTCTGAGGATTTCGCCATAGAAAATTTTGTTAAGTACAGAGTTGTTTTTTTTAAGAAATTTGTAAACATTTGAAAAGTCACTCTTATTAACAGTTAATAATGAGTATCAAACCAGAATTAACACAAAACACAGTGAACATTTCAGACACCAGTGATACATTTTTTTTAGTGAAATTAATTTTCACAGAAGTTAAAAGTCACAGAAGTTAAAAGTCACAGAAGTTAAAAGTCACAGAAGTTAATTTCAGAAAGAGTTAATTTCAGAAAGAGTTAATTTCAGAAAGAGTTAATTTCAGAGAGAGAATTTCAGTTATTTTCACTATTATAGTCAGTATAGAATAATTTTATTTTATGTACCAAACATAATAGTATCGTACCTTCGTGTACATTCGAGTGAAATGTTTACATTTTATATTTTTGTTTGCAAATTTTTTCAAATTATTGAATTGAATTGACTTGCAAATTAAGAAAGAGAGTTTTTATAGAGTTTATAGATTTAGAGAGATACTTGAAGTAATTTTGAAGTCATTTTTTGAAGTCATTTTTGAAGCCAGTTTTGAAGTCATTTTTTGAAGTCATTTTTGAAGTCAGTTTTTGAAGTCATTTTTGAAGTCAGTTTTTGAAGTCAGAAGGTTGCGCCAAAAAGGACAACCGCCCCGCCCCAGAGATTTATAGAAATACTTGATAAGAGGTCAAGTCAGAAGGTTGCGCCAAGAGGGACAACCGCCCCAGAGATTTATAGAAATACTTGATAGAGTTCAAGTTAGACAGTTTAAGTTTCAAGATACTTGACAAGCGTTCAAGTCAGACAGTTTCAAGAATACTTGATAGAGTTCAAGTTAGTTTCAAGATACTTGATAGAGTTCAAGTTAGTTTCAAGAATACTTGATAGAGTTCAAGTTAGTTTCAAGAATACTTGATAGAGTTCAAGTCATTTTTATTTCGAGTCCCAAGTCATTTTTATTTCGAGTCCCAAGTCATTTTTATTTCGAGTCCCAAGTCAGTTTTCATTGTAGTCAATTGAATTCAACTTTTTCTTTGTAATTTAAGAGAATTTAATTTAAGAAAATGTAATCTAAGAATTTAATTCAACCTTTTATTTTTGTTGTAAAAGGGAGTTAAATTCAACCAGAATTGACCGGTTTGTGCCTTTAGTTTAACCTTTTTTCTTGTTTGTAAGAAGGAAATTGACCGATTTGTCTTTTCTTTTTCATGCCATTGTTGCGTATATAAATATATAGGTAAAATGACATTTTATTATTTGTAACAAAACCGTTTTTACAAAGGTTGTAACGATTTTGGTAATTATTGTAATGTATATGAGGAACATGCTGTCCCTCCGTTTGTTGAACTCTTTTAATTTTTAAGTAGTGTGAAAAGCAATTTTTTTTAAAGAGCAAAGTGCTCACGAAAGATGTAATTGTCAATTTCAGACTTATACCCCCTGCTTACTCACTCAATTCCCCAGAATGTCGTACTCCAAACTTTGTTTTTTTAATTTATTTTATTTTAACACCCCCAACCCCAGTTGAACCGTGTCAACCAGAGAAATGGTTCAACCATGGTTAATTCCTCTTTGGTACGATGGAACATAACCTCAATTTAGGTTGTGTTTTTTATATTACAGTATATGTTTAGTTCATTATAGTTTATAATTGATCTCTATTTTTAATTTGTATTTTTAATTTTCTTTTGTTCAATTAATCGTAAGTAACTGTCCTTAGATTGTTATTGTACCATTTGTAAGGTATCAAACGAAAATTATAGTCAAATTGACACACTACTACAGTATATGGCTCTGAATTTTAGTAGTCGAATTTAATTGTGTGTCAAAATTCAATTTTAAAACCGTGAGATTTACTTTCATTAATTGTAAGTTCCTCTAAGTACGTTTTTTTTATTACCTTAATATACGTGTAACTGATTTAATTACGTACAATCGATAATCCTTATTGAATTCTATTACTTTTGACACATATTCGAATTCATTTTCTTTCCGTACTTCAAGTCACTTTTACATGAAACTCATATGCATACACCATCATTAATACTACCTGTAATTAGATTTTAACAATAATTGACTTAAACTTAAAAGATTTTATAACCCTAAACCCATCTTAAATTATTATACATTATTTTTAAACTTTGTTCATTCAAAAACCTTCCAAATCCCTACACATACACACGCATGTATGCACACTATATATACTATATATACAAACTTTATGCTAAAATCATTGGAGATCACAATAAACTATTTCATTGCGTGTAAGTGCTAACTCTGCTATTTATATAGTCTCAAGCATTTTTGCTTACTATATATAAATTTTTGCTCAGGCATTTACTCAGTTAATTTAACAATCCTCTCAGCTAATCTGTCCCTCAAAATTATAAGATACACACTTTGTATCTAGTACACAAAAAAATACACACTAGACCACAGGTCTATACATCATCCTCTACGTAATTCGATTGTACCTACAACAGTCAATAAAAACGCATGTATGCACACTATATATGCTATATATACAAACCTTATGCTAAAATCATTGGATATCACAATAAAACTATTTCATTGTGTAAGTGCAAACTATGCTATTTAGTCTTAATCATTTTTGCTTTCTAATATATCTTGCTTATGCATTTATTCAGTTAATTTAACAATCCTCTCAGCTAATCTGTCCCTCGAAATTGTAAGATACACACTTTGCACCTAATACACCCAAATACACACTAGACCACAGGTCTATACATCATCCACTACGTAATTCTATTTTTACCTACAATAGTCAATAAAATTAGTTATGAATTGTACGATCATGGTAACCTTGAAAATCCATGAACTTTAAAATTTATATTTTTCCCTTTTACCTATTCATTATGAATGTAATTTTCCCCATAGAAAAATAAAATTTTAAAAATTTAACAATATCATTCTTTGTCTAACTTAATTGTTTGTCCAAATTAATGTATTAATCCTTTTATTCTGTTTGTCTAAATTAAAGTATTAATCTTTGAATTTTTTATATTTTATAATAACTTATAATAACTCTAAGCATAATAACTAACTTGTTCTGTATAAAACTTGTATTGTAAAAAAGAATGTCATCATCTAATATGAATTCGTTGGATGTTATTTTCTCAATTCTATTATATTGTATTAATTGTATTATATTATTGTATTAATACCATTTTAGAGGGAGAAACACTGTAAAAATGAACAATGAATAATCCATATTCATTTTTACATAAGAAACCAAAATTGCCTAAGCGAGTTTTGGATAAAAAATTTATTTGTAGCTTCCTATTTTTGTTTGTGTCACAACCCTATGATCTACCATTTCTGTGGTTTAGTCGTATCTATTTTCCATTTTTCATTGTTATAGAATTTATTATAATTAATTATGATTGTCTTCCATCTCACCCTCGACCCTAGATTATGCATACACATTGCATGTAACAGGATTGGAACCCGCAGTTGTACTTCTTAGTCATTGATACCCACTCTTTGTCTCTAATTCGTTCTTGTAAATCTTCCTAATAATGATTTGTACTATACGTACAAATTCAAATACTATGACGTCACATTTTCCCGTCATTAATTTTCCTTCATCCTATCTCTAGTATGCAATGTATGGTAAATTCTTTAATAATAATGTTGTGGTGTTACGTAGTATAAATATTATTATTCAACCATATTCATCCATACGTCACATTTTCCCGTCATTAATTTCCCTTGATCATTATCCTATATAAATTTTATTAAATATTCATTTTTACTCGTGTCAATCTATGAAACGCAAAACTTCATGCATTCGTTCGAAAACGCAGAAATACGTTCTCGCATTATTTTTTTCATTTTTATTTTTAATTATATCACCTCCCGAGATGAACTCGAAAATGCTGAGGTTGAGTTATCAAATTCCACTAACTGGCAGAATCGAATGCTTCAAAGATAAAAAAAACCTCCTTTCGCTCGATTCGAATATATAACTTTATCATGCGTTATGCTATATCATGTGGTGTGTCATGTCTCATGTACTTGTGCTGTACTAATAACCAAATATAATAACCATCTAGTATAACCATCTAGTATAACCATCTAGTATAACCATATAGTATAACCATATAGTATAACCATATATAAATATATAAAAACACTAAGAATGGTAAACGACGTAATGTACTTTAATGAAACTGTAATTAATAATAACTTGTAATGTACTTCAATGAAACTGTAATTGAATGTAATGAATTAATATATAATGTAAGAATGTACTTTAATAGAAGTGTAATTAAACAATAATAAGTGAATATGAATTAATTGGTAATTGCAATCGTAATTGTAATGAACCAAAATTAATACGTACTCAGTCATGTACTCAATTTGTACTTATGTACTACTATGAAATTATATCGCCTTCATAAATGTAGACTCGGCGAAAAATACAAATTAGTTTTTATTTTTATTTTTTATATTATTTTTATTTGGAATTTTTCAAACATCTGATCATGTGTTTAAAAGGGGGGAACTTAACCTTCAACTGTCTTCCCCCAACATTTAGGTTTATATTATACATGTATTTGTAAAATGAACGGCACTTCATTGCGGTACTTCATTACGGCACTTCATTACGACTCCTTTGTTAGCAGCCTCGCTGCGGGGAGGGGGCAGAGGCCCCTTGCCTCCTTAACTTTTTAGATTCCGGCCTGAGCCATGGTCGAAAGAGGTCGAACCTCTACCCCTGTAAATTCAGAGCACTACCTGTACATTTTGAGAAGTAAATTAGAGTAAGAGAAACTTTTTATTTTTCCCTTGAGTTGGGCTATCTTCAGAAGAACTTAGTCAGTTAAGTCGATAAGTTATAAAAGAAAAATCGATAAGTTTAGTACCAAGAGAAAGTATCAGAGTATTATAGCAAGAGAAGAATTAATAATCGTCGACCCATAAAGCGAGAGAAAGAGACAACCCAAGCACCATAGAAGATATTGGCATAACAGTCTGGCGAGTCTGTAGCCAAGAGTTTAACAAGAGGCGACCGAAAAGAATTAGAATGTTCTAGAAGAAATATCCGTTGCTGCCTCCTAACCAGAACCCCCCCGATTCCGAACCGACTCAGGGCCATAGACAGAGGGGTTAACAGTCTGGCGACCCTGCCCCAGGATAAAATAACTAGCACCCCAGGATAAAAAGAAGATTTTAAGAAGAATATTTTAAGAAGAAGAATATTTTAAGAAGAAGAATATTTTAAGAAGAAGAATATTTTAGGAAGGATATTTTAAAGAAGAATATTTTAAGAAGAAGAATATTTTGAGAAGAAGAAGATTTTAAGAAGAAGAATATTTTAAAGAAGAAGATTTTAAGAAGAGGCCACTCTTTGGCCAAGATAGAAATTACCCTGCATCAGGATAAAACCAGTTGACCGGCGTGTCACGACTTCTAGTTCGTAACATCCACCCTTGAACCGGTGTGTCACGACTCCAAGTTCTCCACGCCTAGTTTTCATCCTAGAAGAAGTAGCAAGCAAGACGTCTTCAGGACACGTCTCTGAGGATTTCGCCATAGAAAATTTTGTTAAGTACAGAGTTGTTTTTTTTAAGAAATTTGTAAACATTTGAAAAGTCACTCTTATTAACAATTAATAATGAGTATCAAACCAGAATTAACACAAAACACATTGAACATTTCAGACACCAGTGATACATTTTTTTTAGTGAAATTAATTTTCACAGAAATTAAAAGTCACAGAAGTTAAAAGTCACAGAAGTTAAAAGTCACAGAAGTTAATTTCAGAAAGAGTTAATTTCAGAAAGAGTTAATTTCAGAAAGAGTTAATTTCAGAGAGAGAATTTCAGTTATTTTCACTATTATAGTCAGTATAGAATAATTTTATTTTATGTACCAAACATAATAGTATCGTACCTTCGTGTACATTCGAGTGAAATGTTTACATTTTATATTTTTGTTTGCAAATTTTTTCAAATTATTGAATTGAATTGACTTGCAAATTAAGAAAGAGAGTTTTTTATAGAGTTTATAGATTTAGAGAGATACTTGAAGTAATTTTGAAGTCATTTTTGAAGTCATTTTTGAAGCCAGTTTTGAAGTCATTTTTTGAAGTCATTTTGAAGTCAGTTTTTGAAGTCATTTTGAAGTCAGTTTTTGAGTCAGAAGGTTGCGCCAAAAAGGACAACCGCCCCGCCCCAGAGATTTATAGAAATACTTGATAAGAGGTCAAGTCAGAAGGTTGCGCCAAGAGGGACAACCGCCCCAGAGATTTATAGAAATACTTGATAGAGTTCAAGTTAGACAGTTTAAGTTTCAAGATACTTGACAAGCGTTCAAGTTAGACAGTTTAAGTTTCAAGATACTTGACAAGCGTTCAGTTAGACAGTTTAAGTTTCAAGTACTTGACAAGCGTTCAAGTCAGACAGTTTCAGAATACTTGATAGAGTTCAAGTTAGTTTCAAGAATACTTGATAGAGTTCAAGTTAGTTTCAAGTATACTTGATAGAGTTCAAGTTAGTTTCAAGAATACTTGATAGAGTTCAAGTTAGTTTCAAGAATACTTGATATCAAGTCATTTTTATTTCGAGTCCCAAGTCATTTTTATTTCGAGTCCCAAGTCATTTTTATTTCGAGTCCCAAGTCAGTTTTCATTGTAGTCAATTGAATTCAACTTTTTCTTTGTAATTTAAGAGAATTTAATTTAGAAAATGTAATCTAAGAATTTAATTCAACCTTTTATTTTGTTGTAAAAGGGAGTTAAATTCAACCAGAATTGACCGGTTTGTGCCTTTAGTTTAACCTTTTTTCTTGTTTGTAGAAGGAAATTGACCGATTTGTCTTTTCTTTTTCATGCCATTGTTGCGTATATAAATATATAGGTAAAATGACATTTTATTATTTGTAACAAAACCGTTTTTACAAAGGTTGTAACGATTTTGGTAATTATTGTAATGTATATGAGGAACATGCTGTCCCTCCGTTTGTTGAACTCTTTTAATTTTTAAGTAGTGTGAAAAGCAATCTTTTTTTAAAGAGCAAAGTGCTCACGAAAGATGTAATTGTCAATTTCAGACTTATACCCCCTGCTTACTCACTCAATTCCCCAGAATGTCGTACTCCAAACTTTGTTTTTTTAATTTATTTATTTTAACACCCCAACCCCAGTTGAACCGTGTCAACCAGAGAAATGGTTCAACCATGGTTAATTCCTCTTTGGTACGATGGAACATAACCTCAATTTAGGTTGTGTTTTTTATATTACAGTATATGTTTAGTTCATTATAGTTTATAATTGATCTCTATTTTTAATTTGTATTTTTAATTTCTTTTGTTCAATTAATCGTAATAACTGTCCTTAGATTGTTATTGTACCATTTGTAAGGTATCAAACGAAATTATAGTCAAATTGACACACTACTACAGTATATGGCTATGATTTTAGTAGTCGAATTTAATTGTGTGTCAAAATTCAATTTTAAAACCGTGAGATTTACTTTCATTAATTGTAATTCCTCTAAGTACGTTTTTTTTATTACCTTAATATACGTGTAACTGATTTAATTACGTACAATCGATAATCCTTTTGAATTCTATTACTTTTGACACATATTCGAATTCATTTTAGTACTTCAAGTCACTTTACATGAAACTCATATGCATACACCATCATTAATACTACCTGTAATTAGATTTTAACAATAATTGACTTAACTTAAAAGATTTTATAACCCTAAACCCATCTTAAATTATTATACATTATTTTAAACTTTGTTCATTCAAAAACCTTCCAATCCCTACACATACACACGCATGTATGCACACTATATATACTATATATCAAACTTTATGCTAAAATCATTGGAGATCACAATAAACTATTTCATTGCGTGTAAGTGCTAACTCTGCTATTTATATAGTCTCAAGCATTTTGCTTACTAATATATATAATTTTTGCTCAGCATTTACTCAGTAATTTAACAATCCTCTCAGCTAATCTGTCCCTCAAAATTATAAGATACACACTTTGTATCTAGTACACAAAAAATACACACTAGACCACAGGTCTAACATCATCCTCTACGTAATTCGATTGTACCTACAACAGTCAATAAAAACGCATGTATGCACACTATATAGCTATATATACAAACCTTATGCTAAAATCATTGGATATCACAATAAAACTATTTCATTGTGTAAGTGCAAACTATGCTATTTAGTCTTAATCATTTTTGCTTTCTAATATATCTTGCTTATGCATTTATTCAGTTAATTTAACAATCCTCTCAGCTAATCTGTCCCTCGAAATTGTAAGATACACACTTTGCACCTAATACACCAAATACACACTAGACCACAGGTCTATACATCATCCACTACGTAATTCTATTTTTACCTACAATAGTCTAAAATTAGTTATGAATTGTACGATCATGGTAACCTTGAAATCCATGAACTTTAAAATTTATATTTTTCCCTTTTACCAATTCATTATGAATGTAATTTTCCCCATAGAAAAATAAAAATTTTAAAAATTTAACAATATCATTCTTTGTCTAACTTAATTGTTTGTCCAAATTAATGTATTAATCCTTTTATTCTGTTTGTCTAAATTAAAGTATTAATCTTTGAATTTTTTATATTTTATAATAACTTATAATAACTCTAAGCATAATAACTAACTTTTCTGTATAAAACTTGTATTGTAAAAAAGAATGTCATCATCTAATATGAATTCGTTGGATGTTATTTTCTCAATTCTATTATATTGTATTAATTGTATTATATTATTGTATTATACCATTTTAGAGGGAGAACACTGTAAAAATGAACAATGAATAATCCATATTCATTTTTACATAAGAAACCAAAATTGCCTAAGCGACTTTTGGATAAAAAATTTATTTGTAGCTTCCTATTTTGTTTGTGTCACAACCCTCTGATCTACCATTTCTGTGGTTTAATCGTATCTATTTTCCATTTTTCATTGTTATAGAATTTATTATAATTAATTATGATTGTCTTCCATCTCACCCTCGACCCTAGATTATGCATACACATTGCATGTACAGGATTGGAACCCGCAGTTGTACTTCTTATCATTGATACCCACTCTTTTGTCTCTAATTCGTTCTTGTAAATCTTCCTAATAATGATTTGTACTATACGTACAAATTCAAATACTATGACGTCACATTTTCCCGTCATTAATTTTCCTTCATCCTATCTCTAGTATGCAATGTATGGTAAATTCTTTAATAATAATGTTGTGGTGTTACGTAGTATAAATATTATTATTCAACCATATTCATCCATACGTACATTTTCCCGTCATTAATTTCCCTTGATCATTATCCTATATAAAATTTTATAAATATTCATTTTTACTCGTGTCAATCTATGAAACGCAAAACTTCATGCATTCGTTCGAAAACGCAGAAATACGTTCTCGGCATTATTTTTTCATTTTTATTTTTAATTATATCACCTCCCGAGATGAACTCGAAAATGCTGAGGTTGAGTTATCAAATTCCCTAACTGGCAGAATCGAATGCTTCAAAGATAAAAAAAACCTCCTTTCGCTCGATTCGAATATAACTTATCATGCGTTATGCTATATCTGTGGTGTGTCATGTCTCATGTACTTGTGCTGTACTAATAACCAAATATATAACCATCTAGTATAACCCATCTAGTATAACCATATGTATAACCATATAGTATAACCATGTATAAATATATAAAAAACACTAAGAATGGTAAAACGACGTAATGTACTTTAATGAAACTGTAATTAATAATAACTTGTAATGTACTTCAATGAAACTGTATTGAATGTAATGAATAATATATAATGTAAGAATGTACTTTAATAGAAGTGTAATTAAAAATAATAAGTGAATATGAATTAATTGGTAATTGCAATCGTAATTGTAATGAACCAAAATTAATACGTACTCAGTCATGTACTCAATTTGTACTTATGTACTACTATGAAATTATATCGCCTTCATAAATGTAGACTCTCGGCGAAAAATACAATTAGTTTTATTTTTATTTTTTATATTATTTTTATTTGGAATTTTTCAAACATCTGATCATGTGTTTAAAAGGGGGGAACTTAACCTTCAACTGTCTTCCCCCAACATTAGGTTTAATATTATACATGTATTTGTAAAATGAACGGCACTTCATTGCGGTACTTCATTACGGCACTTCATTACGACTCCTTTGTTAGCAGTCTCGCTGCGGGGAGGGGCAGAGGCCCCTTGCCTCCTTACTTTTAGATTCCGGCCTGAGCCATGGTCCGAAAGAGGTCGAACCTCTACCCCTGTAAATTCAGAGCACTACCTGTACATTTTGAGAAGTAAATTAGAGTAAGAGAACTTTTTATTTTTCCCCTTGAGTTGGGCTATCTTCAGAAGAACTTAGTCAGTTAAGTCGATAATTATAAAAGAAAAATCGATAAGTTAGTACCAAGAGAAAGTATCAGAGTATTATAGCAAGAGAAGAATTAATAATCGTCGACCCATAAAGCGAGAGAAAGAGACAACCCAAGCACCATAGAAATATTGGCATAACATCTGGCGAGTCTGTAGCCAACCAAGAGTTAACAAGAGGCGACCGAAAAGAATTAGGAATGTTATAGAAGAAATATCCGTTGCTGCCTCCTAACCAGAACCCCCCCGTCGATTCCGAACCGACTCAGGGCCATAGACAGAGGGGTTAACAGTCTGGCGACCCTGCCCCAGGATAAAATAACTAGCACCCCAGGATAAAAAGAAGATTTTAAGAAGAATATTTTAAGAAGAAGAATATTTTAAGAAGAAGAATATTTTAAGAAGAAGAATATTTTAGGAAGGATATTTTAAGAAGAAGAATATTTTAAGAAGAAGAATATTTTGAGAAGAAGAAGATTTTAAGAAGAAGAAGATTTTAAGAAGAAGAAGATTTTAAGAAGAGGCCACTCTTTGGCCAAGATAGAAATTACCCTGCATCAGGATAAAACCAGTTGACCGGCGTGTCACGACTTCTAGTTCGTAACATCCACCCTTGAACCGGTGTGTCACGACTCCAAGTTCTCCACGCCTAGTTTTCATCCCAGAAGAAGTAGCAAGCAAGACGTCTTCAGGACACGTCTCTGAGGATTTCGCCATAGAAAATTTTGTTAAGTACAGAGTTGTTTTTTTTAAGAAATTTGTAAACATTTGAAAAGTCACTCTTATTAACAGTTAATAATGAGTATCAAACCAGAATTAACACAAAACACAGTGAACATTTCAGACACCAGTGATACATTTTTTTTAGTGAAATTAATTTTCACAGAAGTTAAAAGTCACAGAAGTTAAAAGTCACAGAAGTTAAAAGTCACAGAAGTTAATTTCAGAAAGAGTTAATTTCAGAAAGAGTTAATTTCAGAAAGAGTTAATTTCAGAGAGAGAATTTCAGTTATTTTCACTATTATAGTCAGTATAGAATAATTTTATTTTATGTACCAAACATAATAGTATCGTACCTTCGTGTACATTCGAGTGAAATGTTTACATTTTATATTTTTGTTTGCAAATTTTTTCAAATTATTGAATTGAATTGACTTGCAAATTAAGAAAGAGAGTTTTTATAGAGTTTATAGATTTAGAGAGATACTTGAAGTAATTTTGAAGTCATTTTTTGAAGTCATTTTTGAAGCCAGTTTTGAAGTCATTTTTTGAAGTCATTTTTGAAGTCAGTTTTTGAAGTCATTTTTGAAGTCAGTTTTTGAAGTCAGAAGGTTGCGCCAAAAAGGACAACCGCCCCGCCCCAGAGATTTATAGAAATACTTGATAAGAGGTCAAGTCAGAAGGTTGCGCCAAGAGGGACAACCGCCCCAGAGATTTATAGAAATACTTGATAGAGTTCAAGTTAGACAGTTTAAGTTTCAAGATACTTGACAAGCGTTCAAGTTAGACAGTTTAAGTTTCAAGATACTTGACAAGCGTTCAAGTCAGACAGTTTCAGAATACTTGATAGAGTTCAAGTTAGTTTCAAGAATACTTGATAGAGTTCAAGTTAGTTTCAAGTATACTTGATAGAGTTCAAGTTAGTTTCAAGAATACTTGATAGAGTTCAAGTTAGTTTCAAGAATACTTGATAGAGTTCAAGTCATTTTTATTTCGAGTCCCAAGTCATTTTTATTTCGAGTCCCAAGTCATTTTTATTTCGAGTCCCAAGTCAGTTTTCATTGCAGTCAATTGAATTCAACTTTTTCTTTGTAATTTAAGAGAATTTAATTTAAGAAAATGTAATCTAAGAATTTAATTCAACCTTTTATTTTTGTTGTAAAAGGGAGTTCAATTCAACCAGAATTGACCGTTTTGTGTCTTTAGTTTAACCTTTTTTCTTGTTTGTAAGAAGGAAATTGACCGATTTGTCTTTTCTTTTTCATGCCATTGTTGCGTATATAAATATATAGGTAAAATGACATTTTATTATTTGTAACAAAACCGTTTTTACAAAGGTTGTAACGATTTTGGTAATTATTGTAATGTATATGAGGAACATGCTGTCCCTCCGTTTGTTGAACTCTTTTAATTTTTAAGTAGTGTGACAAGCAATCTTTTTTTTAAAGAGCAAAGTGCTCACGAAAGATGTAATTGTCAATTTCAGACTTATACCCCCTGCTTAGTCACTCAATTCCCCCGAATGTCGTACTCCAAACTTTGTTTTTTTAATTTATTTTATTTTAACACCCCCAACCCCAGTTGAACCGTGTCAACCAGAGAAATGGTTCAACCATGGTTAATTCCTCTTTGGTACGATGGAACATAACCTCAATTTAGGTAAAGTGTTTTTTATATTACAGTATATGTTTAGTTCATTATAGTTTATAATTGATCTCTATTTTTAATTTGTATTTTTAATTTTCTTTTGTTCAATTAATCGTAAGTAACTGTCCTTAGATTGTTATTGTACCATTTGTAAGGTATCAAACGAAAATTATAGTCAAATTGACATACTACTACAGTATATGGCTATGAATTTTAGTAGTCGAATTTAATTGTGTGTCAAAATTCAATTTTAAAACCGTGAGATTTACTTTCATTAATTGTAAGTTCCTCTAAGTACGTTTTTTTTATTACCTTAATATACGTGTAACTGATTTAATTACGTACAATCGATAATCCTAATTGAATTCTATTACTTTTGACACATATTCGAATTCATTTTCTTTCCGTACTTCAAGTCACTTTTACATGAAACTCATATGCATACACCATCATTAATACTACCTGTAATTAGATTTTAACAATAATTGACTTAAACTTAAAAGATTTTATAACCCTAAACCCATCTTAAATTATTATACATTATTTTTAAACTTTGTTCATTCAAAAACCTTCCAAATCCCTACACATACACACGCATGTATGCACACTATATATACTATATATACAAACTTTATGCTAAAATCATTGGAGATCACAATAAACTATTTCATTGCGTGTAAGTGCTAACTCTGCTATTTATATAGTCTCAAGCATTTTTGCTTACTATATATAAATTTTTGCTCAGGCATTTACTCAGTTAATTTAACAATCCTCTCAGCTAATCTGTCCCTCAAAATTATAAGATACACACTTTGTATCTAGTACACAAAAAAATACACACTAGACCACAGGTCTATACATCATCCTCTACGTAATTCGATTGTACCTACAACAGTCAATAAAAACGCATGTATGCACACTATATATGCTATATATACAAACCTTATGCTAAAATCATTGGATATCACAATAAAACTATTTCATTGTGTAAGTGCAAACTATGCTATTTAGTCTTAATCATTTTTGCTTTCTAATATATCTTGCTTATGCATTTATTCAGTTAATTTAACAATCCTCTCAGCTAATCTGTCCCTCGAAATTGTAAGATACACACTTTGCACCTAATACACCCAAATACACACTAGACCACAGGTCTATACATCATCCACTACGTAATTCTATTTTTACCTACAATAGTCAATAAAATTAGTTATGAATTGTACGATCATGGTAACCTTGAAAATCCATGAACTTTAAAATTTATATTTTTCCCTTTTACCTATTCATTATGAATGTAATTTTCCCCATAGAAAAATAAAATTTTAAAAATTTAACAATATCATTCTTTGTCTAACTTAATTTTGTCCAAATTAATGTATTAATCCTTTTATTCTGTTTGTCTAAATTAAAGTATTAATCTTTGAATTTTTTATATTTTATAATAACTTATAATAACTCTAAGCATAATAACTAACTTGTTCTGTATAAAACTTGTATTGTAAAAAAGAATGTCATCATCTAATATGAATTCGTTGGATGTTATTTTCTCAATTCTATTATATTGTATTAATTGTATTATATTATTGTATTAATACCATTTTAGAGGGAGAAACACTGTAAAAATGAACAATGAATAATCCATATTCATTTTTACATAAGAAACCAAAATTGCCTAAGCGAGTTTTGGATAAAAATTTTATTTGTAGCTTCCTATTTTTGTTTGTGTCACAACCCTATGATCTACCATTTCTGTGGTTTAGTCGTATCTATTTTCCATTTTTCATTGTTATAGAATTTATTATAATTAATTATGATTGTCTTCCATCTCACCCTCGACCCTAGATTATGCATACACATTGCATGTAACAGGATTGGAACCCGCAGTTGTACTTCTTAGTCATTGATACCCACTCTTTGTCTCTAATTCGTTCTTGTAAATCTTCCTAATAATGATTTGTACTATACGTACAAATTCAATAACTATGACGTCACATTTTCCCGTCATTAATTTTCCTTCATCCTATCTCTAGTATGCAATGTATGGTAAATTCTTTAATAATAATGTTGTGGTGTTACGTAGTATAAATATTATTATTCAACCATATTCATCCATACGTCACATTTTCCCGTCATTAATTTCCCTTGATCATTATCCTATATAAATTTTATTAAATATTCATTTTTACTCGTGTCAATCTATGAAACGCAAAACTTCATGCATTCGTTCGAAAACGCAGAAATACGTTCTCGCATTATTTTTTTCATTTTTATTTTTAATTATATCACCTCCCGAGATGAACTCGAAAATGCTGAGGTTGAGTTATCAAATTCCACTAACTGGCAGAATCGAACGCTTCAAAGATAAAAAAAACCTCCTTTCGCTCGATTCGAATATAACTTTATCATGCGTTATGCTATATCATGTGTCATGTCTCATGTACTTGTGCTGTACTAATAACCAATATATAACCATCTAGTATAACCATCTAGTATAACCATCTAGTATAACCATATAGTATAACCATATAGTATAACCATATATAAATATATAAAAACACTAAGAATGGTAAACGACGTAATGTACTTTAATGAAACTGTAATTAATAATAACTTGTAATGTACTTCAATGAAACTGTAATTGAATGTAATGAATTAATATATAATGTAAGAATGTACTTTAATAGAAGTGTAATTAAACAATAATAAGTGAATATGAATTAATTGGTAATTGCAATCGTAATTGTAATGAACCAAAATTAATACGTACTCAGTCATGTACTCAATTTGTACTTATGTACTACTATGAAATTATATCGCCTTCATAAATGTAGACTCGGCGAAAAATACAAATTAGTTTTTGTTATTTTTATTTTTTATATTATTTTTATTTGGAATTTTTCAAACATCTGATCATGTGTTTAAAAGGGGGGAACTTAACCTTCAACTGTCTTCCCCCAACATTTAGGTTTATATTATACATGTATTTGTAAAATGAACGGCACTTCATTGCGGTACTTCATTACGGCACTTCATTACGACTCCTTTGTTAGCAGCCTCGCTGCGGGGAGGGGGCAGAGGCCCCTTGCCTCCTTAACTTTTTAGATTCCGGCCTGAGCCATGGTCGAAAGAGGTCGAACCTCTACCCCTGTAAATTCAGAGCACTACCTGTACATTTTGAGAAGTAAATTAGAGTAAGAGAAACTTTTTATTTTTCCCCTTGAGTTGGGCTATCTTCAGAAGAACTTAGTCAGTTAAGTCGATAAGTTATAAAAGAAAAATCGATAAGTTAGTACCAAGAGAAAGTATCAGAGTATTATAGCAAGAGAAGAATTAATAATCGTCGACCCATAAAGCGAGAGAAAGAGACAACCCAAGCACCATAGAAGATATTGGCATAACAGTCTGGCGAGTCTGTAGCCAAGAGTTTAACAAGAGGCGACCGAAAAGAATTAGAATGTTATAGAAGAAATATCCGTTGCTGCCTCCTAACCAGAACCCCCCCGTCGATTCCGAACCGACTCAGGGCCATAGACAGAGGGGTTAACAGTCTGGCGACCCTGCCCCAGGATAAAATAACTAGCACCCCAGGATAAAAAGAAGATTTTAAGAAGAATATTTTAAGAAGAAGAATATTTTAAGAAGAAGAATATTTTAAGAAGAAGAATATTTTAGGAAGGATATTTTAAGAAGAAGAATATTTTAAGAAGAAGAATATTTTGAGAAGAAGAAGATTTTAAGAAGAAGAAGATTTTAAGAAGAAGAGTTTTAAGAAGAGGCCACTCTTTGGCCAAGATAGAAATTACCCTGCATCAGGATAAAACCAGTTGACCGGCGTGTCACGACTTCTAGTTCGTAACATCCACCCTTGAACCGGTGTGTCACGACTCCAAGTTCTCCACGCCTAGTTTTCATCCCAGAAGAAGTAGCAAGCAAGACGTCTTCAGGACACGTCTCTGAGGATTTCGCCATAGAAAATTTTGTTAAGTACAGAGTTGTTTTTTTTAAGAAATTTGTAAACATTTGAAAAGTCACTCTTATTAACAGTTAATAATGAGTATCAAACCAGAATTAACACAAAACACAGTGAACATTTCAGACACCAGTGATACATTTTTTTAGTGAAATTAATTTTCACAGAAGTTAAAAGTCACAGAAGTTAAAAGTCACAGAAGTTAAAAGTCACAGAAGTTAAAAGTCACAGAAGTTAATTTCAGAAAGAGTTAATTTCAGAAAGAGTTAATTTCAGAAAGAGTTAATTTCAGAGAGAGAATTTCAGTTATTTTCACTATTATAGTCAGTATAGAATAATTTTATTTTATGTACCAAACATAATAGTATCGTACCTTCGTGTACATTCGAGTGAAATGTTTACATTTTATATTTTTGTTTGCAAATTTTTTCAAATTATTGAATTGAATTGACTTGCAAATTAAGAAAGAGAGTTTTTATAGAGTTTATAGATTTAGAGAGATACTTGAAGTAATTTTGAAGTCATTTTTTGAAGTCATTTTTGAAGCCAGTTTTGAAGTCATTTTTTGAAGTCATTTTTGAAGTCAGTTTTTGAAGTCATTTTTGAAGTCAGTTTTTGAAGTCAGAAGGTTGCGCCAAAAAGGACAACCGCCCCGCCCCAGAGATTTATAGAAATACTTGATAAGAGGTCAAGTCAGAAGGTTGCGCCAAGAGGGACAACCGCCCCAGAGATTTATAGAAATACTTGATAGAGTTCAAGTTAGACAGTTTAAGTTTCAAGATACTTGACAAGCGTTCAAGTTAGACAGTTTAAGTTTCAAGATACTTGACAAGCGTTCAAGTAGACAGTTTTTCAGATACTTGATAGAGTTCAAGTAGTTTCAGAATACTTGATAGAGTTCAAGTTAGTTTCAAGTATACTTGATAGAGTTCAAGTTAGTTTCAAGAATACTTGATAGAGTTCAAGTTAGTTTCAAGAATACTTGATAGAGTTCAAGTCATTTTTATTTCGAGTCCCAAGTCATTTTTATTTCGAGTCCCAAGTCATTTTTATTTCGAGTCCCAAGTCAGTTTTCATTGCAGTCAATTGAATTCAACTTTTTCTTTGTAATTTAAGAGAATTTAATTTAAGAAAATGTAATCTAAGAATTTAATTCAACCTTTTATTTTTGTTGTAAAAGGGAGTTCAATTCAACCAGAATTGACCGTTTTGTGCTTTAGTTTAACCTTTTTTCTTGTTTGTAAGAAGGAAATTGACCGATTTGTCTTTTCTTTTTCATGCCATTGTTGCGTATATAAATATATAGGTAAAAACATTTTATTATTTGTAACAAAACCTTTTTACAAAGGTTGTAACGATTTTGGTAATTATTGTAATGTATATGAGGAACATGCTGTCCCTCCGTTTGTTGAACTCTTTTAATTTTTAAGTAGTGTGACAAGCAATCTTTTTTTTAAAGAGCAAAGTGCTCACGAAAGATGTAATTGTCAATTTCAGACTTATACCCCTGCTTAGTCACTCAATTCCCCCGAATGTCGTACTCCAAACTTTGTTTTTTTAATTTATTTTATTTTAACACCCCCAACCCCAGTTGAACCGTGTCAACCAGAGAAATGGTTCAACCATGGTTAATTCCTCTTTGGTACGATGGAACATAACCTCAATTTAGGTAAAGTGTTTTTTATATTACAGTATATGTTTAGTTCATTATAGTTTATAATTGATCTCTATTTTTAATTTGTATTTTTAATTTTCTTTTGTTCAATTAATCGTAAGTAACTGTCCTTAGATTGTTATTGTACCATTTGTAAGGTATCAAACGAAAATTATAGTCAAATTGACATACTACTACAGTATATGGCTATGAATTTTAGTAGTCGAATTTAATTGTGTGTCAAAATTCAATTTTAAAACCGTGAGATTTACTTTCATTAATTGTAAGTTCCTCTAAGTACGTTTTTTTTATTACCTTAATATACGTGTAACTGATTTAATTACGTACAATCGATAATCCTAATTGAATTCTATTACTTTTGACACATATTCGAATTCATTTTCTTTCCGTACTTCAAGTCACTTTTACATGAAACTCATATGCATACACCATCATTAATACTACCTGTAATTAGATTTTAACAATAATTGACTTAAACTTAAAAGATTTTATAACCCTAAACCCATCTTAAATTATTATACATTATTTTTAAACTTTGTTCATTCAAAAACCTTCCAAATCCCTACACATACACACGCATGTATGCACACTATATATACTATATATACAAACTTTATGCTAAAATCATTGGAGATCACAATAAACTATTTCATTGCGTGTAAGTGCTAACTCTGCTATTTATATAGTCTCAAGCATTTTTGCTTACTATATATAAATTTTTGCTCAGGCATTTACTCAGTTAATTTAACAATCCTCTCAGCTAATCTGTCCCTCAAAATTATAAGATACACACTTTGTATCTAGGTCACAAAAAAAATACACACTAGACCAAAGGTCTATACATCATCCACTACGTAATTCGATTGTACCTACAACAGTCAATAAAAACGCATGTATGCACACTATATATGCTATATATACAAACCTTATGCTAAAATCATTGGATATCACAATAAAACTATTTCATTGTGTAAGTGCAAACTATGCTATTTAGTCTTAATCATTTTTGCTTTCTAATATATCTTGCTTATGCATTTATTCAGTTAATTTAACAATCCTCTCAGCTAATCTGTCCCTCGAAATTGTAAGATACACACTTTGCACCTAATACACCCAAATACACACTAGACCACAGGTCTATACATCATCCACTACGTAATTCTATTTTTACCTACAATAGGCAATAAAATTAGTTATGAATTGTACTATCATGGTAACCTTGAAAATCCATGAACTTTAAAATTTATATTTTTCCCTTTTACCTATTCATTATGAATGTAATTTTCCCCATAGAAAAATAAAATTTTTAAAAATTTAACAATATCGTTCTTTGTCTAACTTAATTATTTGTCCAAATTAATGTATTAATCCTTTTATTCTGTTTGTTTAAATTAAAGTATTAATCTTTGAATTTTTTATATTTTATAATAACTTATAATAACTCTAAGCATAATAACTAACTTGTTCTGTATAAAACTTGTATTGTAAAAAAGAATGTCATCATCTAATATGAATTCGTTGGATGTTATTTTCTCAATTCTATTATATTGTATTAATTGTATTATATTATTGTATTAATACCATTTTAGAGGGAGAAACACTGTAAAAATGAACAATGAATAATCCATATTCATTTTTACATAAGAAACCAAAATTGCCTAAGCGAGTTTTGGATAAAAATTTTATTTGTAGCTTCCTATTTTTGTTTGTGTCACAACCCTATGATCTACCATTTCTGTGGTTTAGTCGTATCTATTTTCCATTTTTCATTGTTATAGAATTTATTATAATTAATTATGATTGTCTTCCATCTCACCCTCGACCCTAGATTATGCATACACATTGCATGTAACAGGATTGGAACCCGCAGTTGTACTTCTTAGTCATTGATACCCACTCTTTGTCTCTAATTCGTTCTTGTAAATCTTCCTAATAATGATTTGTACTATACGTACAAATTCAATAACTATGACGTCACATTTTCCCGTCATTAATTTTCCTTCATCCTATCTCTAGTATGCAATGTATGGTAAATTCTTTAATAATAATGTTGTGGTGTTACGTAGTATAAATATTATTATTCAACCATATTCATCCATACGTCACATTTTCCCGTCATTAATTTCCCTTGATCATTATCCTATATAAATTTTATTAAATATTCATTTTTACTCGTGTCAATCTATGAAACGCAAAACTTCATGCATTCGTTCGAAAACGCAGAAATACGTTCTCGCATTATTTTTTTCATTTTTATTTTTAATTATATCACCTCCCGAGATGAACTCGAAAATGCTGAGGTTGAGTTATCAAATTCCACTAACTGGCAGAATCGAACGCTTCAAAGATAAAAAAAACCTCCTTTCGCTCGATTCGAATTTATAACTTTATCATGCGTTATGCTATATCATGTGTCATGTCTCATGTACTTGTGCTGTACTAATAACCATATAGTATAACCATCTAGTATAACCATCTAGTATAACCATCTAGTATAACCATATAGTATAACCATAGTGTATAACCATATATAAATATATAAAAACACTAAGAATGGTAAAAGACGTAATGTACTTTAATGAAACTGTAATTAATAATAACTTGTAATGTACTTCAATGAAACTGTAATTGAATGTAATGAATTAATATATAATGTAAGAATGTACTTTAATAGAAGAGTAATTGAACAATAATAAGTGAATACGAATTAATTGGTAATTGCAATCGTAATTGTAATGAACCAAAATTAATACGTACTCAGTCATGTACTCAATTTGTACTTATGTACTACTATGAAATTATATCGCCTTCATAAATGTAGACTCGGCGAAAAATACAAATTAGTTTTTGTTATTTTTATTTTTTATATTATTTTTATTTGGAATTTTTCAAACATCTGATCATGTGTTTAAAAGGGGGGAACTTAACCTTCAACTGTCTTCCCCCAACATTTAGGTTTATATTATACATGTATTTGTAAATGAACGGCACTTCATTGCGGTACTTCATTACGCACTTCATTACGACTCCTTTGTTAGCAGCCTCGCTGCGGAGGGGGCAGAGGCCCCTTGCCTCCTTAACTTTTTAGATTCCGGCCTGAGCCATGGTCGAAAGAGGTCGAACCTCTACCCCTGTAAATTCAGAGCACTACCTGTACATTTTGAGAAGTAAATTAGAGTAAGAGAAACTTTTTATTTTTCCCCTTGAGTTGGGCTATCTTCAGAAGAACTTAGTCAGTTAAGTCGATAAGTTATAAAAGAAAAATCGATAAGTTTAGTACCAAGAGAAAGTATCAGAGTATTATAGCAAGAGAAGAATTAATAATCGTCGACCCATAAAGCGAGAGAAAGAGACAACCCAAGCACCATAGAAGATATTGGCATAACAGTCTGGCGAGTCTGTAGCCAAGAGTTTAACAAGAGGCGACCGAAAAGAATTAGAATGTTATAGAAGAAATATCCGTTGCTGCCTCCTAACCAGAACCCCCCCGTCGATTCCGAACCGACTCAGGGCCATAGACAGAGGGGTTAACAGTCTGGCGACCCTGCCCCAGGATAAAATAACTAGCACCCCAGGATAAAAAGAAGATTTTAAGAAGAATATTTTAAGAAGAAGAATATTTTAAGAAGAAGAATATTTTAAGAAGAAGAATATTTTAGGAAGGATATTTTAAGAAGAAGAATATTTTAAGAAGAAGAATATTTTGAGAAGAAGAAGATTTTAAGAAGAAGAAGATTTTAAGAAGAAGAAGATTTTAAGAAGAGGCCACTCTTTGGCCAAGATAGAAATTACCCTGCATCAGGATAAAACCAGTTGACCGGCGTGTCACGACTTCTAGTTCGTAACATCCACCCTTGAACCGGTGTGTCACGACTCCAAGTTCTCCACGCCTAGTTTTCATCCCAGAAGAAGTAGCAAGCAAGACGTCTTCAGGACACGTCTCTGAGGATTTCGCCATAGAAAATTTTGTTAAGTACAGAGTTGTTTTTTTTAAGAAATTTGTAAACATTTGAAAAGTCACTCTTATTAACAGTTAATAATGAGTATCAAACCAGAATTAACACAAAACACAGTGAACATTTCAGACACCAGTGATACATTTTTTTTAGTGAAATTAATTTTCACAGAAGTTAAAAGTCACAGAAGTTAAAAGTCACAGAAGTTAAAAGTCACAGAAGTTAATTTCAGAAAGAGTTAATTTCAGAAAGAGTTAATTTCAGAAAGAGTTAATTTCAGAGAGAGAATTTCAGTTATTTTCACTATTATAGTCAGTATAGAATAATTTTATTTTATGTACCAAACATAATAGTATCGTACCTTCGTGTACATTCGAGTGAAATGTTTACATTTTATATTTTTGTTTGCAAATTTTTTCAAATTATTGAATTGAATTGACTTGCAAATTAAGAAAGAGAGTTTTTATAGAGTTTATAGATTTAGAGAGATACTTGAAGTAATTTTGAAGTCATTTTTTGAAGTCATTTTTGAAGCCAGTTTTGAAGTCATTTTTTGAAGTCATTTTTGAAGTCAGTTTTTGAAGTCATTTTTGAAGTCAGTTTTTGAAGTCAGAAGGTTGCGCCAAAAAGGACAACCGCCCCGCCCCAGAGATTTATAGAAATACTTGATAAGAGGTCAAGTCAGAAGGTTGCGCCAAGAGGGACAACCGCCCCAGAGATTTATAGAAATACTTGATAGAGTTCAAGTTAGACAGTTTAAGTTTCAAGATACTTGACAAGCGTTCAAGTTAGACAGTTTAAGTTTCAAGATACTTGACAAGCGTTCAAGTCAGACAGTTTCAGAATACTTGATAGAGTTCAAGTTAGTTTCAAGAATACTTGATAGAGTTCAAGTTAGTTTCAAGTATACTTGATAGAGTTCAAGTTAGTTTCAAGAATACTTGATAGAGTTCAAGTTAGTTTCAAGAATACTTGATAGAGTTCAAGTCATTTTTATTTCGAGTCCCAAGTCATTTTTATTTCGAGTCCCAAGTCATTTTTATTTCGAGTCCCAAGTCAGTTTTCATTGCAGTCAATTGAATTCAACTTTTTCTTTGTAATTTAAGAGAATTTAATTTAAGAAAATGTAATCTAAGAATTTAATTCAACCTTTTATTTTTGTTGTAAAAGGGAGTTAAATTCAACCAGAATTGACCGGTTTGTGTCTTTAGTTTAACCTTTTTTCTTGTTTGTAAGAAGGAAATTGACCGATTTGTCTTTTCTTTTTCATGCCATTGTTGCGTATATAAATATATAGGTAAAATGACATTTTATTATTTGTAACAAAACCGTTTTTACAAAGGTTGTAACGATTTTGGTAATTATTGTAATGTATATGAGGAACATGCTGTCCCTCCGTTTGTTGAACTCTTTTAATTTTTAAGTAGTGTGACAAGCAATCTTTTTTTTAAAGAGCAAAGTGCTCACGAAAGATGTAATTGTCAATTTCAGACTTATACCCCCTGCTTAGTCACTCAATTCCCCCGAATGTCGTACTCCAAACTTTGTTTTTTTAATTTATTTTATTTTAACACCCCCAACCCCAGTTGAACCGTGTCAACCAGAGAAATGGTTCAACCATGGTTAATTCCTCTTTGGTACGATGGAACATAACCTCAATTTAGGTAAAGTGTTTTTTATATTACAGTATATGTTTAGTTCATTATAGTTTATAATTGATCTCTATTTTAATTTGTATTTTTAATTTTCTTTTGTTCAATTAATCGTAAGTAACTGTCCTTAGATTGTTATTGTACCATTTGTAAGGTATCAAACGAAAATTATAGTCAAATTGACATACTACTACAGTATATGGCTATGAATTTTAGTAGTCGAATTTAATTGTGTGTCAAAATTCAATTTTAAAACCGTGAGATTTACTTTCATTAATTGTAAGTTCCTCTAAGTACGTTTTTTTTATTACCTTAATATACGTGTAACTGATTTAATTACGTACAATCGATAATCCTAATTGAATTCTATTACTTTTGACACATATTCGAATTCATTTTCTTTCCGTACTTCAAGTCACTTTTACATGAAACTCATATGCATACACCATCATTAATACTACCTGTAATTAGATTTTAACAATAATTGACTTAAACTTAAAAGATTTTATAACCCTAAACCCATCTTAAATTATTATACATTATTTTTAAACTTTGTTCATTCAAAAACCTTCCAAATCCCTACACATACACACGCATGTATGCACACTATATATACTATATATACAAACTTTATGCTAAAATCATTGGAGATCACAATAAACTATTTCATTGCGTGTAAGTGCTAACTCTGCTATTTATATAGTCTCAAGCATTTTTGCTTACTATATATAAATTTTTGCTCAGGCATTTACTCAGTTAATTTAACAATCCTCTCAGCTAATCTGTCCCTCAAAATTATAAGATACACACTTTGTATCTAGTACAAAAAAAATACACACTAGACCACAGGTCTATACATCATCCTCTACGTAATTCGATTGTACCTACAACAGTCAATAAAAACGCATGTATGCACACTATATATGCTATATATACAAACCTTATGCTAAAATCATTGGATATCACAATAAAACTATTTCATTGTGTAAGTGCAAACTATGCTATTTAGTCTTAATCATTTTTGCTTTCTAATATATCTTGCTTATGCATTTATTCAGTTAATTTAACAATCCTCTCAGCTAATCTGTCCCTCGAAATTGTAAGATACACACTTTGCACCTAATACACCCAAATACACACTAGACCACAGGTCTATACATCATCCACTACGTAATTCTATTTTTACCTACAATAGTCAATAAAATTAGTTATGAATTGTACGATCATGGTAACCTTGAAAATCCATGAACTTTAAAATTTATATTTTTCCCTTTTACCTATTCATTATGAATGTAATTTTCCCCATAGAAAAATAAAATTTTTAAAAATTTAACAATATCATTCTTTGTCTAACTTAATTGTTTGTCCAAATTAATGTATTAATCCTTTTATTCTGTTTGTCTAAATTAAAGTATTAATCTTTGAATTTTTTATATTTTATAATAACTTATAATAACTCTAAGCATAATAACTAACTTGTTCTGTATAAAACTTGTATTGTAAAAAAGAATGTCATCATCTAATATGAATTCGTTGGATGTTATTTTCTCAATTCTATTATATTGTATTAATTGTATTATATTATTGTATTAATACCATTTTAGAGGGAGAAACACTGTAAAAATGAACAATGAATAATCCATATTCATTTTTACATAAGAAACCAAAATTGCCTAAGCGAGTTTTGGATAAAAATTTTATTTGTAGCTTCCTATTTTTGTTTGTGTCACAACCCTATGATCTACCATTTCTGTGGTTTAGTCGTATCTATTTTCCATTTTTCATTGTTATAGAATTTATTATAATTAATTATGATTGTCTTCCATCTCACCCTCGACCCTAGATTATGCATACACATTGCATGTAACAGGATTGGAACCCGCAGTTGTACTTCTTAGTCATTGATACCCACTCTTTGTCTCTAATTCGTTCTTGTAAATCTTCCTAATAATGATTTGTACTATACGTACAAATTCAATAACTATGACGTCACATTTTCCCGTCATTAATTTTCCTTCATCCTATCTCTAGTATGCAATGTATGGTAAATTCTTTAATAATAATGTTGTGGTGTTACGTAGTATAAATATTATTATTCAACCATATTCATCCATACGTCACATTTTCCCGTCATTAATTTCCCTTGATCATTATCCTATATAAATTTTATTAAATATTCATTTTTACTCGTGTCAATCTATGAAACGCAAAACTTCATGCATTCGTTCGAAAACGCAGAAATACGTTCTCGCATTATTTTTTTCATTTTTATTTTTAATTATATCACCTCCCGAGATGAACTCGAAAATGCTGAGGTTGAGTTATCAAATTCCACTAACTGGCAGAATCGAACGCTTCAAAGATAAAAAAAACCTCCTTTCGCTCGATTCGAATTTATAACTTTATCATGCGTTATTCTATATCATGTGTCATGTCTCATGTACTTGTGCTGTACTAATAACCAAATATAATAACCATCTAGTATAACCATCTAGTATAACCATCTAGTATAACCATATAGTATAACCATATAGTATAACCATATATAAATATATAAAAACACTAAGAATGGTAAACGACGTAATGTACTTTAATGAAACTGTAATTAATAATAACTTGTAATGTACTTCAATGAAACTGTAATTGAATGTAATGAATTAATATATAATGTAAGAATGTACTTTAATAGAAGTGTAATTAAACAATAATAAGTGAATATGAATTAATTGGTAATTGCAATCGTAATTGTAATGAACCAAAATTAATACGTACTCAGTCATGTACTCAATTTGTACTTATGTACTACTATGAAATTATATCGCCTTCATAAATGTAGACTCGGCGAAAAATACAAATTAGTTTTTGTTATTTTTATTTTTTATATTATTTTTATTTGGAATTTTTCAAACATCTGATCATGTGTTTAAAAGGGGGGAACTTAACCTTCAACTGTCTTCCCCCAACATTTAGGTTTATATTATACATGTATTTGTAAAATGAACGGCACTTCATTGCGGTACTTCATTACGGCACTTCATTACGACTCCTTTGTTAGCAGCCTCGCTGCGGAGAGGGGCAGAGGCCCCTTGCCTCCTTAACTTTTTAGATTCCGGCCTGAGCCATGGTCGAAAGAGGTCGAACCTCTACCCCTGTAAATTCAGAGCACTACCTGTACATTTTGAGAAGTAAATTAGAGTAAGAGAAACTTTTTTTTTTCCCCTTGAGTTGGGCTATCTTCAGAAGAACTTAGTCAGTTAAGTCGATAAGTTATAAAAGAAAAATCGATAAGTTTAGTACCAAGAGAAAGTATCAGAGTATTATAGCAAGAGAAGAATTAATAATCGTCGACCCATAAAGCGAGAGAAAGAGACAACCCAAGCACCATAGAAGATATTGGCATAACAGTCTGGCGAGTCTGTAGCCAAGAGTTTAACAAGAGGCGACCGAAAAGAATTAGAATGTTATAGAAGAAATATCCGTTGCTGCCTCCTAACCAGAACCCCCCCGTCGATTCCGAACCGACTCAGGGCCATAGACAGAGGGGTTAACAGTCTGGCGACCCTGCCCCAGGATAAAATAACTAGCACCCCAGGATAAAAAGAAGATTTTAAGAAGAATATTTTAAGAAGAAGAATATTTTAAGAAGAAGAATATTTTAAGAAGAAGAATATTTTAGGAAGGATATTTTAAGAAGAAGAATATTTTAAGAAGAAGAATATTTTGAGAAGAAGAAGATTTTAAGAAGAAGAAGATTTTAAGAAGAAGAAGATTTTAAGAAGAGGCCACTCTTTGGCCAAGATAGAAATTACCCTGCATCAGGATAAAACCAGTTGACCGGCGTGTCACGACTTCTAGTTCGTAACATCCACCCTTGAACCGGTGTGTCACGACTCCAAGTTCTCCACGCCTAGTTTTCATCCCAGAAGAAGTAGCAAGCAAGACGTCTTCAGGATACGTCTCTGAGGATTTCGCCATAGAAAATTTTGTTAAGTACAGAGTTGTTTATTTTAAGAAATTTGTAAACATTTGAAAAGTCACTCTTATTAACAGTTAATAATGAGTATCAAACCAGAATTAACACAAAACACAGTGAACATTTCAGACACCAGTGATACATTTTTTTAGTGAAATTAATTTTCACAGAAGTTAAAAGTCACAGAAGTTAAAAGTCACATAAGTTAAAAGTCACAGAAGTTAAAAGTCACAGAAGTTAATTTCAGAAAGAGTTAATTTCAGAAAGAGTTAATTTCAGAAAGAGTTAATTTCAGAGAGAGAATTTCAGTTATTTTCACTATTATAGTCAGTATAGAATAATTTTATTTTATGTACCAAACATAATAGTATCGTACCTTCGTGTACATTCGAGTGAAATGTTTACATTTTATATTTTTGTTTGCAAATTTTTTCAAATTATTGAATTGAATTGACTTGCAAATTAAGAAAGAGAGTTTTTATAGAGTTTATAGATTTAGAGAGATACTTGAAGTAATTTTGAAGTCATTTTTTGAAGTCATTTTTGAAGCCAGTTTTGAAGTCATTTTTTGAAGTCATTTTTGAAGTCAGTTTTTGAAGTCATTTTTGAAGTCAGTTTTTGAAGTCAGAAGGTTGCGCCAAAAAGGACAACCGCCCCGCCCCAGAGATTTATAGAAATACTTGATAAGAGGTCAAGTCAGAAGGTTGCGCCAAGAGGGACAACCGCCCCAGAGATTTATAGAAATACTTGATAGAGTTCAAGTTAGACAGTTTAAGTTTCAAGATACTTGACAAGCGTTCAAGTTAGACAGTTTAAGTTTCAAGATACTTGACAAGCGTTCAAGTTAGACAGTTTAAGTTTCAAGATACTTGACAAGCGTTCAAGTCAGAGTTTCAGAATACTTGATAGAGTTCAAGTTAGTTTCAAGAATACTTGATAGAGTTCAAGTTAGTTTCAAGAATACTTGATAGAGTTCAAGTTAGTTTCAAGAATACTTGATAGAGTTCAAGTTTTATTTCGAGTAAGTCATTTTATTTCGAGTCCCAAGTCATTTTATTTCGAGTCACAAGTCAGTTTTCATTGTAGTCAATTGAATTCAACTTTTTCTTTGTAATTTAAGAGAATTTAATTTAAGAAAATGTAATCTAAGAATTTAATTCAACCTTTTATTTTTGTTGTAAAAAGGGAGTTAAATTCAACCAGAATTGACCGGTTTGTGCCTTTAGTTTAACCTTTTTTTCTTGTTTGTAAGAAGGAAATGACCGATTTGTCTTTTCTTTTTCATGCCATTGTTGCGTATATAAATATATAGGTAAAATGACATTTTATTATTTGTAACAAAACCCTTTTTACAAAGGTTGTAACGATTTTGGTAATTATTGTAATGTATATGAGGAACATGCTGTCCCTCCGTTTGTTGAACTTTTAATTTTTAAGTAGTGTGAAAAGCAATCTTTTTTTTAAAGAGCAAAGTGCTCACGAAAGATGTAATTGTCAATTTCAGACTTATACCCCCTGCTTAGTCACTCAATTCCCCCGAATGTCGTACTCCAAACTTTGTTTTTTTAATTTATTTTATTTTAACACCCCCAACCCCAGTTGAACCGTGTCAACCAGAGAAATGGTTCAACCATGGTTAATTCCTCTTTGGTACGATGGAACATAACCTCAATTTAGGTAAAGTGTTTTTTATATTACAGTATATGTTTAGTTCATTATAGTTTATAATTGATCTCTATTTTTAATTTGTATTTTTAATTTTCTTTTGTTCAATTAATCGTAAGTAACTGTCCTTAGATTGTTATTGTACCATTTGTAAGGTATCAAACGAAAATTATAGTCAAATTGACACAATACTACAGTATATGGCTATGAATTTTAGTAGTCGAATTAATTGTGTGTCAAAATTCAATTTTAAAACCGTGAGATTTACTTTCATTAATTGTAAGTTCCTCTAAGTACGTTTTTTTTATTACCTTAATATACGTGTAACTGATTTAATTACGTACAATCGATAATCCTAATTGAATTCTATTACTTTTGACACATATTCGAATTCATTTTCTTTCCGTACTTCAAGTCACTTTTACATGAAACTCATATGCATACACCATCATTAATACTACCTGTAATTAGATTTTAACAATAATTGACTTAAACTTAAAAGATTTTATAACCCTAAACCCATCTTAAATTATTATACATTATTTTTTAAACTTTGTTCATTCAAAAACCTTCCAAATCCCTACACATACACACGCATGTATGCACACTATATATACTATATATACAAACTTTATGCTAAAATCATTGGAGATCACAATAAACTATTTCATGCGTGTAAGTGCTAACTCTGCTATTTATATAGTCTCAAGCATTTTTGCTTACTATATATAAATTTTTGCTCAGGCATTTACTCAGTTAATTTAACAATCCTCTCAGCTAATCTGTCCCTCAAAATTATAAGATACACACTTTGTATCTAGTACACAAAAAAATACACACTAGACCACAGGTCTATACATCATCCTCTACGTAATTCGATTGTACCTACAACAGTCAATAAAAACGCATGTATGCACACTATATATGCTATATATACAAACCTTATGCTAAAATCATTGGATATCACAATAAAACTATTTCATTGTGTAAGTGCAAACTATGCTATTTAGTCTTAATCATTTTTGCTTTCTAATATATCTTGCTTATGCATTTATTCAGTTAATTTAACAATCCTCTCAGCTAATCTGTCCCTCGAAATTGTAAGATACACACTTTGCACCTAATACACCCAAATACACACTAGACCACAGGTCTATACATCATCCACTACGTAATTCTATTTTTACCTACAATAGTCAATAAAATTAGTTATGAATTGTACGATCATGGTAACCTTGAAAATCCATGAACTTTAAAATTTATATTTTTCCCTTTTACCTATTCATTATGAATGTAATTTTCCCCATAGAAAAATAAAATTTTTAAAAATTTAACAATATCATTCTTTGTCTAACTTAATTGTTTGTCCAAATTAATGTATTAATCCTTTATTCTGTTTGTCTAAATTAAAGTATTAATCTTTGAATTTTTTATATTTATAATAACTTATAATAACTCTAAGCATAATAACTAACTTGTTCTGTATAAAACTTGTATTGTAAAAAAGAATGTCATCATCTAATATGAATTCGTTGGATGTTATTTTCTCAATTCTATTATATTGTATTGATTGTATTATATTATTGTATTAATACCATTTTAGAGAGAGAAACACTGTAAAAATGAACAATGAATAATCCATATTCATTTTTACATAAGAAACCAAAATTGCCTAAGCGAGTTTTGGATAAAAAATTTATTTGTAGCTTCCTATTTTTGTTTGTGTCACAACCCTATGATCTACCATTTCTGTGGTTTAGTCGTATCTATTTTCCATTTTTCATTGTTATAGAATTTATTATAATTAATTATGATTGTCTTCCATCTCACCCTCGACCCTAGATTATGCATACACATTGCATGTAACAGGATTGGAACCCGCAGTTGTACTTCTTAGTCATTGATACCCACTCTTTGTCTCTAATTCGTTCTTGTAAATCTTCCTAATAATGATTTGTACTATACGTACAAATTCAATAACTATGACGTCACATTTTCCCGTCATTAATTTTCCTTCATCCTATCTCTAGTATGCAATGTATGGTAAATTCTTTAATAATAATGTTGTGGTGTTACGTAGTATAAATATTATTATTCAACCATATTCATCCATACGTCACATTTTCCCGTCATTAATTTCCCTTGATCATTATCCTATATAAATTTTATTAAAATATTCATTTTTACTCGTGTCAATCTATGAAACGCAAAACTTCATGCATTCGTTCGAAAACGCAGAAATACGTTCTCGCATTATTTTTTTCATTTTTATTTTTAATTATATCACCTCCCGAGATGAACTCGAAAATGCTGAGGTTGAGTTATCAAATTCCACTAACTGGCAGAATCGAACGCTTCAAAGATAAAAAAAACCTCCTTTCGCTCGATTCGAATATATAACTTTATCATGCGTTATGCTATATCATGTGGTGTGTCATGTCTCATGTACTTGTGCTGTACTAATAACCAAATATAATAACCATCTAGTATAACCATCTAGTATAACCATCTAGTATAACCATATAGTATAACCATATAGTATAACCATATATAAATATATAAAAACACTAAGAATGGTAAACGACGTAATGTACTTTAATGAAACTGTAATTAATAATAACTTGTAATGTACTTCAATGAAACTGTAATTGAATGTAATGAATTAATATATAATGTAAGAATGTACTTTAATAGAAGTGTAATTAAACAATAATAAGTGAATATGAATTAATTGGTAATTGCAATCGTAATTGTAATGAACCAAAATTAATACGTACTCAGTCATGTACTCAATTTGTACTTATGTACTACTATGAAATTATATCGCCTTCATAAATGTAGACTCGGCGAAAAATACAAATTAGTTTTTGTTATTTTATTTTTTATATTATTTTTATTTGGAATTTTTCAAACATCTGATCATGTGTTTAAAAGGGGGGAACTTAACCTTCAACTGTCTTCCCCCAACATTTAGGTTTATATTATACATGTATTTGTAAAATGAACGGCACTTCATTGCGGTACTTCATTACGGCACTTCATTACGACTCCTTTGTTAGCAGCCTCGCTGCGGGGAGGGGGCAGAGGCCCCTTGCCTCCTTAACTTTTTAGATTCCGGCCTGAGCCATGGTCGAAAGAGGTCGAACCTCTACCCCTGTAAATTCAGAGCACTACCTGTACATTTTGAGAAGTAAATTAGAGTAAGAGAAATTTTTATTTTTCCCCTTGAGTTGGGCTATCTTCAGAAGAACTTAGTCAGTTAAGTCGATAAGTTATAAAAGAAAAATCGATAAGTTTAGTACAAGAGAAAGTATCAGAGTATTATAGCAAGAGAAGAATTAATAATCGTCGACCCATAAAGCGAGAGAAAGAGACAACCCAAGCACCATAGAAGATATTGGCATAACAGTCTGGCGAGTCTGTAGCCAAGAGTTTAACAAGAGGCGACCGAAAAGAATTAGAATGTTATAGAAGAAATATCCGTTGCTGCCTCCTAACCAGAACCCCCCCGTCGATTCCGAACCGACTCAGGGCCATAGACAGAGGGGTTAACAGTCTGGCGACCCTGCCCCAGGATAAAATAACTAGCACCCCAGGATAAAAAGAAGATTTTAAGAAGAATATTTTAAGAAGAAGAATATTTTAAGAAGAAGAATATTTTAAGAAGAAGAATATTTTAGGAAGGATATTTTAAGAAGAAGAATATTTTAAGAAGAAGAATATTTTGAGAAGAAGAAGATTTTAAGAAGAAGAAGATTTTAAGAAGAAGAAGATTTTAAGAAGAGGCCACTCTTTGGCCAAGATAGAAATTACCCTGCATCAGGATAAAACCAGTTGACCGGCGTGTCACGACTTCTAGTTCGTAACATCCACCCTTGAACCGGTGTGTCACGACTCCAAGTTCTCCACGCCTAGTTTTCATCCCAGAAGAAGTAGCAAGCAAGACGTCTTCAGGACACGTCTCTGAGGATTTCGCCATAGAAAATTTTGTTAAGTACAGAGTTGTTTTTTTTAAGAAATTTGTAAACATTTGAAAAGTCACTCTTATTAACAGTTAATAATGAGTATCAAACCAGAATTAACACAAAACACAGTGAACATTTCAGACACCAGTGATACATTTTTTTTAGTGAAATTAATTTTCACAGAAGTTAAAAGTCACAGAAGTTAAAAGTCACAGAAGTTAAAAGTCACAGAAGTTAAAAGTCACAGAAGTTAATTTCAGAAAGAGTTAATTTCAGAAAGAGTTAATTTCAGAAAGAGTTAATTTCAGAGAGAGAATTTCAGTTATTTTCACTATTATAGTCAGTATAGAATAATTTTTTTATGTACCAAACATAATAGTATCGTACCTTCGTGTACATTCGAGTGAAATGTTTACATTTTATATTTTTGTTTGCAAATTTTTTCAAATTATTGAATTGAATTGACTTGCAAATTAAGAAAGAGAGTTTTTATAGAGTTTATAGATTTAGAGAGATACTTGAAGTAATTTTGAAGTCATTTTTTGAAGTCATTTTTGAAGCCAGTTTTGAAGTCATTTTTTGAAGTCATTTTGAAGTCAGTTTTTGAAGTCATTTTTGAAGTCAGTTTTTGAAGTCAGAAGGTTGCGCCAAAAAGGACAACCGCCCCGCCCCAGAGATTTATAGAAATACTTGATAAGAGGTCAAGTCAGAAGGTTGCGCCAAGAGGGACAACCGCCCCAGAGATTATAGAAATACTTGATAGAGTTCAAGTTAGACAGTTTAAGTTTCAAGATACTTGACAAGCGTTCAAGTTAGACAGTTTAAGTTTCAAGATACTTGACAAGCGTTCAAGTCAGACAGTTTCAGAATACTTGATAGAGTTCAAGTTAGTTTCAAGAATACTTGATAGAGTTCAAGTTAGTTTCAAGTATACTTGATAGAGTTCAAGTTAGTTTCAAGAATACTTGATAGAGTTCAAGTTAGTTTCAAGAATACTTGATAGAGTTAGTCATTTTTATCGAGTCCCAAGTCATTTTTATTTCGAGTCCCAAGTCATTTTTATTTCGAGTCCCAAGTCAGTTTTCATTGCAGTCAATTGAATTCAACTTTTTCTTTGTAATTTAAGAGAATTTAATTTAAGAAAATGTAATCTAAGAATTTAATTCAACCTTTTATTTTTGTTGTAAAAGGGAGTTCAATTCAACCAGAATTGACCGTTTTGTGTCTTTAGTTTAACCTTTTTTCTTGTTTGTAAGAAGGAAATTGACCGATTTGTCTTTTCTTTTCATGCCATTGTTGCGTATATAAATATATAGGTAAAATAACATTTTATTATTTGTAACAAAACCGTTTTTACAAAGGTTGTAACGATTTTGGTAATTATTGTAATGTATATGAGGAACATGCTGTCCCTCCGTTTGTTGAACTCTTTTAATTTTTAAGTAGTGTGACAAGCAATCTTTTTTTTAAAGAGCAAAGTGCTCACGAAAGATGTAATTGTCAATTTCAGACTTATACCCCCTGCTTAGTCACTCAATTCCCCCGAATGTCGTACTCCAAACTTTGTTTTTTTAATTTATTTTATTTTAACACCCCCAACCCCAGTTGAACCGTGTCAACCAGAGAAATGGTTCAACCATGGTTAATTTCTCTTTGGTACGATGGAAGATAACCTCAATTTAGGTAAAGTGTTTTTTATATTACAGTATATGTTTAGTTCATTATAGTTTATAATTGATCTCTATTTTTAATTTGTATTTTTAATTTTCTTTTGTTCAATTAATCGTAAGTAACTGTCCTTAGATTGTTATTGTACCATTTGTAAGGTATCAAACGAAAATTATAGTCAAATTGACATACTACTACAGTATATGGCTATGAATTTTAGTAGTCGAATTTAATTGTGTGTCAAAATTCAATTTTAAAACCGTGAGATTTACTTTCATTAATTGTAAGTTCCTCTAAGTACGTTTTTTTTATTACCTTAATATACGTGTAACTGATTTAATTACGTACAATCGATAATCCTAATTGAATTCTATTACTTTTGACACATATTCGAATTCATTTTCTTTCCGTACTTCAAGTCACTTTTACATGAAACTCATATGCATACACATCATTAATACTACCTGTAATTAGATTTTAACAATAATTGACTTAAACTTAAAAGATTTTATAACCCTAAACCCATCTTAAATTATTATACATTATTTTTAAACTTTGTTCATTCAAAAACCTTCCAAATCCCTACACATACACACGCATGTATGCACACTATATATACTATATATACAAACTTTATGCTAAAATCATTGGAGATCACAATAAACTATTTCATTGCGTGTAAGTGCTAACTCTGCTATTTATATAGTCTCAAGCATTTTTGCTTACTATATATAAATTTTTGCTCAGGCATTTACTCAGTTAATTTAACAATCCTCTCAGCTAATCTGTCCCTCAAAATTATAAGATACACACTTTGTATCTAGTACACAAAAAAAATACACACTAGACCAAGGTCTATACATCATCCACTACGTAATTCGATTGTACCTACAACAGTCAATAAAAACGCATGTATGCACACTATATATGCTATATATACAAACCTTATGCTAAAATCATTGGATATCACAATAAAACTATTTCATTGTGTAAGTGCAAACTATGCTATTTAGTCTTAATCATTTTTGCTTTCTAATATATCTTGCTTATGCATTTATTCAGTTAATTTAACAATCCTCTCAGCTAATCTGTCCCTCGAAATTGTAAGATACACACTTTGCACCTAATACACCCAAATACACACTAGACCACAGGTCTATACATCATCCACTACGTAATTCTATTTTTACCTACAATAGTCAATAAAATTAGTTATGAATTGTACGATCATGGTAACCTTGAAAATCCATGAACTTTAAAATTTATATTTTTCCCTTTTACCTATTCATTATGAATGTAATTTTCCCCATAGAAAAATAAAAATTTTTAAAAATTTAACAATATCATTCTTTGTCTAACTTAATTGTTTGTCCAAATTAATGTATTAATCCTTTTATTCTGTTTGTCTAAATTAAAGTATTAATCTTTGAATTTTTTATATTTTATAATAACTTATAATAACTCTAAGCATAATAACTAACTTGTTCTGTATAAAACTTGTATTGTAAAAAAGAATGTCATCATCTAATATGAATTCGTTGGATGTTATTTTCTCAATTCTATTATATTGTATTGATTGTATTATATTATTGTATTAATACCATTTTAGAGAGAGAAACACTGTAAAAATGAACAATGAATAATCCATATTCATTTTTACATAAGAAACCAAAATTGCCTAAGCGAGTTTTGGATAAAAATTTTATTTGTAGCTTCCTATTTTTGTTTGTCACAACCCTATGATCTACCATTTCTGTGGTTTAGTCGTATCTATTTTCCATTTTTCATTGTTATAGAATTTATTATAATTAATTATGATTGTCTTCCATCTCACCCTCGACCCTAGATTATGCATACACATTGCATGTAACAGGATTGGAACCCGCAGTTGTACTTCTTAGTCATTGATACCCACTCTTTGTCTCTAATTCGTTCTTGTAAATCTTCCTAATAATGATTTGTACTATACGTACAAATTCAATAACTATGACGTCACATTTTCCCGTCATTAATTTTCCTTCATCCTATCTCTAGTATGCAATGTATGGTAAATTCTTTAATAATAATGTTGTGGTGTTACGTAGTATAAATATTATTATTCAACCATATTCATCCATACGTCACATTTCCCGTCATTAATTTCCCTTGATCATTATCCTATATAAATTTTATTAAATATTCATTTTTACTCGTGTCAATCTATGAAACGCAAAACTTCATGCATTCGTTCGAAAACGCAGAAATACGTTCTCGCATTATTTTTTTCATTTTTATTTTTAATTATATCACCTCCCGAGATGAACTCGAAAATGCTGAGGTTGAGTTATCAAATTCCACTAACTGGCAGAATCGAACGCTTCAAAGATAAAAAAACCTCCTTTCGCTCGATTCGAATATATAACTTTATCATGCGTTATGCTATATCAGTGTGTGTCATGTCTCATGTACTTGTGCTGTACTAATAACCAAATATAATAACCATCTAGTATAACCATCTAGTATAACCATCTAGTATAACCATATAGTATAACCATATAGTATAACCATATATAAATATATAAAAACACTAAGAATGGTAAACGACGTAATGTACTTTAATGAAACTGTAATTAATAATAACTTGTAATGTACTTCAATGAAACTGTAATTGAATGTAATGAATTAATATATAATGTAAGAATGTACTTTAATAGAAGTGTAATTAAACAATAATAAGTGAATATGAATTAATTGGTAATTGCAATCGTAATTGTAATGAACCAAAATTAATACGTACTCAGTCATGTACTCAATTTGTACTTATGTACTACTATGAAATTATATCGCCTTCATAAATGTAGACTCGGCGAAAAATACAAATTAGTTTTTGTTATTTTTATTTTTTATATTATTTTTATTTGGAATTTTTCAAACATCTGATCATGTGTTTTTAAAAGGGGGGAACTTAACCTTCAACTGTCTTCCCCCAACATTTAGGTTTATATTATACATGTATTTGTAAAATGAACGGCACTTCATTGCGGTACTTCATTACGGCACTTCATTACGACTCCTTTGTTAGCAGCCTCGCTGCGGGGAGGGGGCAGAGGCCCCTTGCCTCCTTAACTTTTTAGATTCCGGCCTGAGCCATGGTCGAAAGAGGTCGAACCTCTACCCCTGTAAATTCAGAGCACTACCTGTACATTTTGAGAAGTAAATTAGAGTAAGAGAAACTTTTTATTTTTCCCCTTGAGTTGGGCTATCTTCAGAAGAACTTAGTCAGTTAAGTCGATAAGTTATAAAAGAAAAATCGATAAGTTAGTACCAAGAGAAAGTATCAGAGTATTATAGCAAGAGAAGAATTAATAATCGTCGACCATAAAGCGAGAGAAAGAGACAACCCAAGCACCATAGAAGATATTGGCATAACAGTCTGGCGAGTCTGTAGCCAAGAGTTTAACAAGAGGCGACCGAAAAGAATTAGAATGTTATAGAAGAAATATCCGTTGCTGCCTCCTAACCAGAACCCCCCCGTCGATTCCGAACCGACTCAGGGCCATAGACAGAGGGGTTAACAGTCTGGCGACCCTGCCCAGGATAAAATAACTAGCACCCCAGGATAAAAAGAAGATTTTAAGAAGAATATTTTAAGAAGAAGAATATTTTAAGAAGAAGAATATTTTAAGAAGAAGAATATTTTAGGAAGGATATTTTAAGAAGAAGAATATTTAAGAAGAAGAATATTTTGAGAAGAAGAAGATTTTAAGAAGAAGAAGATTTTAAGAAGAAGAAGATTTTAAGAAGAGGCCACTCTTTGGCCAAGATAGAAATTACCCTGCATCAGGATAAAACCAGTTGACCGGCGTGTCACGACTTCTAGTTCGTAACATCCACCCTTGAACCGGTGTGTCACGACTCCAAGTTCTCCACGCCTAGTTTTCATCCCAGAAGAAGTAGCAAGCAAGACGTCTTCAGGACACGTCTCTGAGGATTTCGCCATAGAAAATTTTGTTAAGTACAGAGTTGTTTTTTTTAAGAAATTTGTAAACATTTGAAAAGTCACTCTTATTAACAGTTAATAATGAGTATCAAACCAGAATTAACACAAAACACAGTGAACATTTCAGACACCAGTGATACATTTTTTTTAGTGAAATTAATTTTCACAGAAGTTAAAAGTCACAGAAGTTAAAAGTCACAGAAGTTAAAAGTCACAGAAGTTAAAAGTCACAGAAGTTAATTTCAGAAGAGTTAATTTCAGAAAGAGTTAATTTCAGAAAGAGTTAATTCAGAAAGAGAATTTCAGAGAGAATTTCAGTTATTTTCACTATTATAGTCAGTATAGAATAATTTTATTTATGTACCAAACATAATAGTATCGTACCTTCGTGTACATTCGAGTGAAATGTTTACATTTTATATTTTTGTTTGCAAATTTTTTCAAATTATTGAATTGAATTGACTTGCAAATTAAGAAAGAGAGTTTTTATAGAGTTTATAGATTTAGAGAGATACTTGAAGTAATTTTGAAGTCATTTTTTGAAGTCATTTTTGAAGCCAGTTTTGAAGTCATTTTTTGAAGTCATTTTTGAAGTCAGTTTTTGAAGTCATTTTTGAAGTCAGTTTTTGAAGTCAGAAGGTTGCGCCAAAAAGGACAACCGCCCCGCCCCAGAGATTTATAGAAATACTTGATAAGAGGTCAAGTCAGAAGGTTGCGCCAAGAGGGACAACCGCCCAGAGATTTATAGAAATACTTGATAGAGTTCAAGTTAGACAGTTTAAGTTTCAAGATACTTGACAAGCGTTCAAGTTAGACAGTTTAAGTTTCAAGATACTTGACAAGCGTTCAAGTCAGACAGTTTCAGAATACTTGATAGAGTTCAAGTTAGTTTCAAGAATACTTGATAGAGTTCAAGTTAGTTTCAAGTATACTTGATAGAGTTCAAGTTAGTTTCAAGAATACTTGATAGAGTTCAAGTTAGTTTCAAGAATACTTGATAGAGTTCAAGTCATTTTTATTTCGAGTCCCAAGTCATTTTTATTTCGAGTCCCAAGTCATTTTTATTTCGAGTCCAAGTCAGTTTTCATTGTAGTCAATTGAATTCAACTTTTTCTTTGTAATTTAAGAGAATTTAATTTAAGAAAATGTAATCTAAGAATTTAATTCAACCTTTTATTTTTGTTGTAAAAGGGAGTTAAATTCAACCAGAATTGACCGGTTTGTGCCTTTAGTTTAACCTTTTTTCTTGTTTGTAAGAAGGAAATTGACCGATTTGTCTTTTCTTTTTCATGCCATTGTTGCGTATATAAATATATAGGTAAAATGACATTTTATTATTTGTAACAAAACCCTTTTTACAAAGGTTGTAACGATTTTGGTAATTATTGTAATGTATATGAGGAACATGCTGTCCCTCCGTTTGTTGAACTCTTTTAATTTTTAAGTAGTGTGACAAGCAATCTTTTTTTTAAAGAGCAAAGTGCTCACGAAAGATGTAATTGTCAATTTCAGACTTATACCCCCTGCTTAGTCACTCAATTCCCCCGAATGTCGTACTCCAAACTTTGTTTTTTTAATTTATTTTATTTTAACACCCCCAACCCCAGTTGAACCGTGTCAACCAGAGAAATGGTTCAACCATGGTTAATTCCTCTTTGGTACGATGGAACATAACCTCAATTTAGGTAAAGTGTTTTTTATTACAGTATATGTTTAGTTCATTATAGTTTATAATTGATCTCTATTTTTAATTTGTATTTTTAATTTTCTTTTGTTCAATTAATCGTAAGTAACTGTCCTTAGATTGTTATTGTACCATTTGTAAGGTATCAAACGAAAATTATAGTCAAATTGACACAATACTACAGTATATGGCTATGAATTTTAGTAGTCGAATTTAATTGTGTGTCAAAATTCAATTTTAAAACCGTGAGATTTACTTTCATTAATTGTAAGTTCCTCTAAGTACGTTTTTTTTATTACCTTAATATACGTGTAACTGATTTAATTACGTACAATCGATAATCCTAATTGAATTCTATTACTTTTGACACATATTCGAATTCATTTTCTTTCCGTACTTCAAGTCACTTTTACATGAAACTCATATGCATACACCATCATTAATACTACCTGTAATTAGATTTTAACAATAATTGACTTAAACTTAAAAGATTTTATAACCCTAAACCCATCTTAAATTATTATACATTATTTTTAAACTTTGTTCATTCAAAAACCTTCCAAATCCCTACACATACACACGCATGTATGCACACTATATATACTATATATACAAACTTTATGCTAAAATCATTGGAGATCACAATAAACTATTTCATTGCGTGTAAGTGCTAACTCTGCTATTTATATAGTCTCAAGCATTTTTGCTTACTATATATAAATTTTTGCTCAGGCATTTACTCAGTTAATTTAACAATCCTCTCAGCTAATCTGTCCCTCAAAATTATAAGATACACACTTTGTATCTAGTAACAAAAAAATACACACTAGACCACAGGTCTATACATCATCCTCTACGTAATTCGATTGTACCTACAACAGTCAATAAAAAACGCATGTATGCACACACTATATATGCTATATATACAAACCTTATGCTAAAATCATTGGATATCACAATAAAACTATTTCATTGTGTAAGTGCAAACTATGCTATTTAGTCTTAATCATTTTTGCTTTCTAATATATCTTGCTTATGCATTTATTCAGTTAATTTAACAATCCTCTCAGCTAATCTGTCCCTCGAAATTGTAAGATACACACTTTGCACCTAATACACCCAAATACACACTAGACCACAGGTCTATACATCATCCACTACGTAATTCTATTTTTACCTACAATAGTCAATAAAATTAGTTATGAATTGTACGATCATGGTAACCTTGAAAATCCATGAACTTTAAAATTTATATTTTTCCCTTTTACCTATTCATTATGAATGTAATTTTCCCCATAGAAAAATAAAATTTTTAAAAATTTAACAATATCATTCTTTGTCTAACTTAATTGTTTGTCCAAATTAATGTATTAATCCTTTTATTCTGTTTGTCTAAATTAAAGTATTAATCTTTGAATTTTTTATATTTTATAATAACTTATAATAACTCTAAGCATAATAACTAACTTGTTCTGTATAAAACTTGTATTGTAAAAAAGAATGTCATCATCTAATATGAATTCGTTGGATGTTATTTTCTCAATTCTATTATTTATTATTGATTATTGTATTATGTTGTATTAATACCATTTTAGAGAGAGAAACACTGTAAAAATGAACAATGAATAATCCATATTCATTTTTACATAAGAAACCAAAATTGCCTAAGCGAGTTTTGGATAAAAATTTTATTTGTAGCTTCCTATTTTTGTTTGTGTCACAACCCTATGATCTACCATTTCTGTGGTTTAGTCGTATCTATTTTCCATTTTTCATTGTTATAGAATTTATTATAATTAATTATGATTGTCTTCCATCTCACCCTCGACCCTAGATTATGCATACACATTGCATGTAACAGGATTGGAACCCGCAGTTGTACTTCTTAGTCATTGATACCCACTCTTTGTCTCTAATTCGTTCTTGTAAATCTTCCTAATAATGATTTGTACTATACGTACAAATTCAATAACTATGACGTCACATTTTCCCGTCATTAATTTTCCTTCATCCTATCTCTAGTATGCAATGTATGGTAAATTCTTTAATAATAATGTTGTGGTGTTACGTAGTATAAATATTATTATTCAACCATATTCATCCATACGTCACATTTTCCCGTCATTAATTTCCCTTGATCATTATCCTATATAAATTTTATTAAATATTCATTTTTACTCGTGTCAATCTATGAAACGCAAAACTTCATGCATTCGTTCGAAAACGCAGAAATACGTTCTCGCATTATTTTTTTCATTTTTATTTTTAATTATATCACCTCCCGAGATGAACTCGAAAATGCTGAGGTTGAGTTATCAAATTCCACTAACTGGCAGAATCGAACGCTTCAAAGATAAAAAAAACCTCCTTTCGCTCGATTCGAATATATAACTTTATCATGCGTTATGCTATATCATGTGGTGTGTCATGTCTCATGTACTTGTGCTGTACTAATAACCAAATATAATAACCATCTAGTATAACCATCTAGTATAACCATCTAGTATAACCATATAGTATAACCATATAAATATATAAAAACACTAAGAATGGTAAACGACGTAATGTACTTTAATGAAACTGTAATTAATAATAACTTGTAATGTACTTCAATGAAACTGTAATTGAATGTAATGAATTAATATAAATGTAAGAATGTACTTTAATAGAAGTGTAATTAAACAATAATAAGTGAATATGAATTAATTGGTAATTGCAATCGTAATTGTAATGAACCAAAATTAATACGTACTCAGTCATGTACTCAATTTGTACTTATGTACTACTATGAAATTATATCGCCTTCATAAATGTAGACTCGGCGAAAAATACAAATTAGTTTTTGTTATTTTTATTTTTTATATTATTTTTATTTGGAATTTTTCAAACATCTGATCATGTGTTTAAAAGGGGGGAACTTAACCTTCAACTGTCTTCCCCAACATTTAGGTTTATATTATACATGTATTTGTAAAATGAACGGCACTTCATTGCGGTACTTCATTACGGCACTTCATTACGACTCCTTTGTTAGCAGCCTCGCTGCGGGGAGGGGGCAGAGGCCCCTTGCCTCCTTAACTTTTTAGATTCCGGCCTGAGCCATGGTCGAAAGAGGTCGAACCTCTACCCCTGTAAATTCAGAGCACTACCTGTACATTTTGAGAAGTAAATTAGAGTAAGAGAAACTTTTTATTTTTCCCCTTGAGTTGGGCTATCTTCAGAAGAACTTAGTCAGTTAAGTCGATAAGTTATAAAAGAAAAATCGATAAGTTTAGTACCAAGAGAAAGTATCAGAGTATTATAGCAAGAGAAGAATTAATAATCGTCGACCCATAAAGCGAGAGAAAGAGACAACCCAAGCACCATAGAAGATATTGGCATAACAGTCTGGCGAGTCTGTAGCCAAGAGTTTAACAAGAGGCGACCGAAAAGAATTAGAATGTTATAGAAGAAATATCCGTTGCTGCCTCCTAACCAGAACCCCCCCGTCGATTCCGAACCGACTCAGGGCCATAGACAGAGGGGTTAACAGTCTGGCGACCCTGCCCCAGGATAAAATAACTAGCACCCCAGGATAAAAAGAAGATTTTAAGAAGAATATTTTAAGAAGAAGAATATTTTAAGAAGAAGAATATTTTAAGAAGAAGAATATTTTAGGAAGGATATTTTAAGAAGAAGAATATTTTAAGAAGAAGAATATTTTGAGAAGAAGAAGATTTTAAGAAGAAGAAGATTTTAAGAAGAAGAAGATTTTAAGAAGAGGCCACTCTTTGGCCAAGATAGAAATTACCCTGCATCAGGATAAAACCAGTTGACCGGCGTGTCACGACTTCTAGTTCGTAACATCCACCCTTGAACCGGTGTGTCACGACTCCAAGTTCTCCACGCCTAGTTTTCATCCCAGAAGAAGTAGCAAGCAAGACGTCTTCAGGACACGTCTCTGAGGATTTCGCCATAGAAAATTTTGTTAAGTACAGAGTTGTTTTTTTTAAGAAATTTGTAAACATTTGAAAAGTCACTCTTATTAACAGTTAATAATGAGTATCAAACCAGAATTAACACAAAACACAGTGAACATTTCAGACACCAGTGATACATTTTTTTTAGTGAAATTAATTTTCACAGAAGTTAAAAGTCACAGAAGTTAAAAAGTCACAGAAGTTAAAAGTCACAGAAGTTAATTTCAGAAAGAGTTAATTTCAGAAAGAGTTAATTTCAGAAAGAGTTAATTTCAGAGAGAGAATTTCAGTTATTTTCACTATTATAGTCAGTATAGAATAATTTTATTTTATGTACCAAACATAATAGTATCGTACCTTCGTGTACATTCGAGTGAAATGTTTACATTTTATATTTTTGTTTGCAAATTTTTTCAAATTATTGAATTGAATTGACTTGCAAATTAAGAAAGAGAGTTTTTATAGAGTTTATAGATTTAGAGAGATACTTGAAGTAATTTTGAAGTCATTTTTTGAAGTCATTTTTGAAGCCAGTTTTGAAGTCATTTTTTGAAGTCATTTTTGAAGTCAGTTTTTGAAGTCATTTTTGAAGTCAGTTTTTGAAGTCAGAAGGTTGCGCCAAAAAGGACAACCGCCCCGCCCCAGAGATTTATAGAAATACTTGATAAGAGGTCAAGTCAGAAGGTTGCGCCAAGAGGGACAACCGCCCCAGAGATTTATAGAAATACTTGATAGAGTTCAAGTTAGACAGTTTAAGTTTCAAGATACTTGACAAGCGTTCAAGTTAGACAGTTTAAGTTTCAAGATACTTGACAAGCGTTCAAGTCAGACAGTTTTCAGAAGATACTTGATAGAGTTCAAGTTAGTTTCAAGAATACTTGATAGAGTTCAAGTTAGTTTCAAGTATACTTGATAGAGTTCAAGTTAGTTTCAAGAATACTTGATAGAGTTCAAGTTAGTTTCAAGAATACTTGATAGAGTTCAAGTCATTTTTATTTCGAGTCCCAAGTCATTTTTATTTCGAGTCCCAAGTCATTTTTAGTTCGAGTCCCAAGTCAGTTTTCATTGCAGTCAATTGAATTCAACTTTTTCTTTGTAATTAAGAGAATTTAATTTAAGAAAATGTAATCTAAGAATTTAATTCAACCTTTTATTTTTGTTGTAAAAGGGAGTTAAATTCAACCAGAATTGACCGGTTTGTGCCTTTAGTTTAACCTTTTTTCTTGTTTGTAAGAAGGAAATTGACCGATTTGTCTTTTCTTTTTCATGCCATTGTTGCGTATATAAATATATAGGTAAAATGACATTTTATTATTTGTAACAAAACCGTTTTTACAAAGGTTGTAACGATTTTGGTAATATTGTAATGTATAGAGGAACATGCTGTCCCTCCGTTTGTTGAACTCTTTTAATTTTTAAGTAGTGTGACAAGCAATCTTTTTTTTAAAGAGCAAAGTGCTCACGAAAGATGTAATTGTCAATTTCAGACTTATACCCCCTGCTTAGTCACTCAATTCCCCCGAATGTCGACTCCAAACTTTGTTTTTTTTAATTTATTTTTATTTTAACACCCCCAACCCCAGTTGAACCGTGTCAACCAGAGAAATGGTTCAACCATGGTTAATTCCTCTTTGGTACGATGGAACATAACCTCAATTTAGGTAAAGTGTTTTTTTATATTACAGTATATGTTTAGTTCATTATAGTTTATAATTGATCTCTATTTTTAATTTGTATTTTTAATTTTCTTTTGTTCAATTAATCGTAAGTAACTGTCCTTAGATTGTTATTGTACCATTTGTAAGGTATCAAACGAAAATTATAGTCAAATTGACATACTACTACAGTATATGGCTATGAATTTTTAGTAGTCGAATTTAATTGTGTGTCAAAATTCAATTTTAAAACCGTGAGATTTACTTTCATTAATTGTAAGTTCCTCTAAGTACGTTTTTTTTATTACCTTAATTACGTGTAACTGATTTAATTACGTACAATCGATAATCCTAATTGAATCTATTACTTTTGACACATATTCGAATTCATTTTCTTTCGTACTTCAAGTCACTTTTACATGAAACTCATATGCATACACCATCATTAATACTACCTGTAATTAGATTTTAACAATAATTGACTTAAACTTAAAAGATTTTATAACCCTAAACCCATCTTAAATTATTATACATTATTTTTAAACTTTGTTCATTCAAAACCTTCCAAATCCCTACACATACACACGCATGTATGCACACTATATATACTATATATACAAACTTTATGCTAAAATCATTGGAGATCACAATAAACTATTCATTGCGTGTAAGTGCTAACTCTGCTATTTATATAGTCTCAAGCATTTTTGCTTACTATATATAATTTTTGCTCAGGCATTTACTCAGTTAATTTAACAATCCTCTCAGCTAATCTGTCCCTCAAAATTATAAGATACACACTTTGTATCTAGTACAAAAAAAATACACACTAGACCACAGGTATACATCATCCACTACGTAATTCGATTGTACCTACAACAGTCAATAAAAACGCATGTATGCACACTATATATGCTATATATACAAACCTTATGCTAAAATCATTGGATATCACAATAAAACTATTTCATTGTGTAAGTGCAAACTATGCTATTTAGTCTTAATCATTTTTGCTTTCTAATATATCTTGCTTATGCATTTATTCAGTTAATTTAACAATCCTCTCAGCTAATCTGTCCCTCGAAATTGTAAGATACACACTTTGCACCTAATACACCCAAATACACACTAGACCACAGGTCTATACATCATCCACTACGTAATTCTATTTTTACCTACAATAGGCAATAAAATTAGTTATGAATTGTACTATCATGGTAACCTTGAAAATCCATGAACTTTAAAATTTATATTTTTCCCTTTTACCTATTCATTATGAATGTAATTTTCCCCATAGAAAAATAAAAATTTTAAAAATTTAACAATATCGTTCTTGTCTAACTTAATTGTTTGTCCAAATTAATGTATTAATCCTTTTATTCTGTTTGTCTAAATTAAAGTATTAATCTTTGAATTTTTTATATTTTATAATAACTTATAATAACTCTAAGCATAATAACTAACTTGTTCTGTATAAAACTTGTATTGTAAAAAAGAATGTCATCATCTATATATGAATTCGTTGGATGTTATTTTCTCAATTCTATTATATTGTATTAATTGTATTATATTATTGTATTAATACCATTTTAGAGGGAGAAACACTGTAAAAATGAACAATGAATAATCCATATTCATTTTTACATAAGAAACCAAAATTGCCTAAGCGAGTTTTGGATAAAAATTTTATTTGTAGCTTCCTATTTTTGTTTGTGTCACAACCCTATGATCTACCATTTCTGTGGTTTAGTCGTATCTATTTTCCATTTTTCATTGTTATAGAATTTATTATAATTAATTATGATTGTCTTCCATCTCACCCTCGACCCTAGATTATGCATACACATTGCATGTAACAGGATTGGAACCCGCAGTTGTACTTCTTAGTCATTGATACCCACTCTTTGTCTCTAATTCGTTCTTGTAAATCTTCCTAATAATGATTTGTACTATACGTACAAATTCAATAACTATGACGTCACATTTTCCCGTCATTAATTTTCCTTCATCCTATCTCTAGTATGCAATGTATGGTAAATTCTTTAATAATAATGTTGTGGTGTTAGTAGTATATAAATATTATTATTCAACCATATTCATCCATACGTCACATTTTCCCGTCATTAATTTCCCTTGATCATTATCCTAATAAATTTTATTAAATATTCATTTTTACTCGTGTCAATCTATGAAACGCAAAACTTCATGCATTCGTTCGAAAACGCAGAAATACGTTCTCGCATTATTTTTTTTCATTTTTATTTTTAATTATATCACCTCCCGAGATGAACTCGAAAATGCTGAGGTTGAGTTATCAAATTCCACTAACTGGCAGAATCGAACGCTTCAAAGATAAAAAAACCTCCTTTCGCTCGATTCGAATATATAACTTTATCATGCGTTATGCTATATCATGTGTCATGTCTCATGTACTTGTGCTGTACTAATAACCAAATATAATAACCATCTAGTATAACCATCTAGTATAACCATCTAGTTATAACCATATAGTATAACATATGTATAACCATATATAAATATATAAAAACACTAAGAATGGTAAACGACGTAATGTACTTTAATGAAACTGTAATTAATAATAACTTGTAATGTACTTCAATGAAACTGTAATTGAATGTAATGAATTAATATATAATGTAAGAATGTACTTTAATAGAAGTGTAATTAACAATAATAAGTGAATATGAATTAATTGGTAATTGCAATCGTAATTGTAATGAACCAAAATTAATACGTACTCAGTCATGTACTCAATTTGTACTTATGTACTACTATGAAATTATATCGCCTTCATAAATGTAGACTCGGCGAAAAATACAAATTAGTTTTTGTTATTTTTATTTTTTATATTATTTTTATTTGGAATTTTTCAAACATCTGATCATGTGTTTAAAAGGGGGGAACTTAACCTTCAACTGTCTTCCCCCAACATTTAGGTTTATATTATACATGTATTTGTAAAATGAACGGCACTTCATTGCGGTACTTCATTACGGCACTTCATTACGACTCCTTTGTTAGCAGCCTCGCTGCGGAGAGGGGCAGAGGCCCCTTGCCTCCTTAACTTTTTAGATTCCGGCCTGAGCCATGGTCGAAAGAGGTCGAACCTCTACCCCTGTAAATTCAGAGCACTACCTGTACATTTTGAGAAGTAAATTAGAGTAAGAGAAACTTTTTATTTTTCCCCTTGAGTTGGGCTATCTTCAGAAGAACTTAGTCAGTTAAGTCGATAAGTTATAAAAAGAAAAATCGATAAGTTTAGTACCAAGAGAAAGTATCAGAGTATTATAGCAAGAGAAGAATTAATAATCGTCGACCCATAAAGCGAGAGAAAGAGACAACCCAAGCACCATAGAAGATATTGGCATAACAGTCTGGCGAGTCTGTAGCCAAGAGTTTAACAAGAGGCGACCGAAAAGAATTAGAATGTTATAGAAGAAATATCCGTTGCTGCCTCCTAACCAGAACCCCCCCGTCGATTCCGAACCGACTCAGGGCCATAGACAGGGGTTAACAGTCTGGCGACCCTGCCCCAGGATAAAATAACTAGCACCCCAGGAAAAAAAAGAAGATTTTAAGAAGAATATTTTAAGAAGAAGAATATTTTAAGAAGAAGAATATTTTAAGAAGAAGAATATTTTAGGAAGGATATTTTAAGAAGAAGAATATTTTAAGAAGAAGAATATTTTGAGAAGAAGAAGATTTTAAGAAGAAGAAGATTTTAAGAAGAGAAGATTTTAAGAAGAGGCCACTCTTTGGCCCAAGATAGAAATTACCCTGCATCAGGATAAAACCAGTTGACCGGCGTGTCACGACTTCTAGTTCGTAACATCCACCTTGAACCGGTGGTCACGACTCCAAGTTCTCCACGCCTAGTTTTCATCCCAGAAGAAGTAGCAAGCAAGACGTCTTCAGGAACGTCTCTGAGGATTTCGCCATAGAAAATTTTGTTAAGTACAGAGTTGTTTTTTTAAGAAATTTGTAAACATTTGAAAAGTCACTCTTATTAACAGTTAATAATGAGTATCAAACCAGAATTAACACAAAACACAGTGAACATTTCAGACACCAGTGATACTTTTTTTTTAGTGAAAATTAATTTTCACAGAAGTTAAAAGTCACAGAAGTTTAAAAGTCACATAAGTTAAAAGTCACAGAAGTTAAAAGTCACAGAAGTTAATTTCAGAAAGAGTTAATTTCAGAAAGAGTTAATTTCAGAAAGAGTTAATTTCAGAGAGAGAATTTCAGTTATTTTCACTATTGTAGTCAGTATAGAATAATTTTATTTTATGTACCAAACATAATAGTATCGTACCTTCGTGTACATTCGAGTGAAATGTTTACATTTTATATTTTGTTTGCAAATTTTTTCAAATTATTGAATTGAATTGACTTGCAATTAAGAAAGAGAGTTTTTATAGAGTTTATAGATTTAAGTCAAAGAGATTTGAATGAAGTAATTAATTTTGAAGTCATTTTTTGAAGTCATTTTTTGTAGCCAGTTTTGAAGTCATTTTTGAAGTCATTTTTGAAGTCAGTTTTTGAAGTCATTTTGAAGTCAGTTTTTGAAGTCAGAAGGTGTCGCCAAAAAGGAAACATCGCCCGCCCCAGAGATTTATAGAAATACTTGATAAGAGGTCACAGTCAGAAGGTTGCGCCAAGAGGGACAACCGCCCCAGAGATTTTATAGAAATACTTGATAGAGTTCAAGTTAGATACAGTTTTAAGTTTCAAGATACTTGACAAGCGTTCAAGTCAGAAGTTTCAAGAATACTTGATAGAGTTCAAGTTAGTTTCAAGTAGTTTGATAGAGTTCAAGTTAGTTTCAAGAATACTTGATAGAGTTCAAGTTAGTTTCAAGAATACTTGATAGAGTTCAAGTCATTTTTATTTCGAGTCCCAAGTCATTTTTATTTCGAGTCCCAAGTCATTTTTATTTCGAGTCCCAAGTCAGTTTTCATTGCAGTCAATTGAATTCAACTTTTTCTTTGTAATTTAAGAGAATTTAATTTAAGAAAATGTAATCTAAGAATTTAATTCAACCTTTTATTTTTGTTGTAAAAGGGAGTTAAATTCAACCAGAATTGACCGTTTTGTGCTTTAGTTTAACCTTTTTTCTTGTTTGTAAGAAGGAAATTGACCGATTTGTCTTTTCTTTTTCATGCCATTGTTGCGTATATAAATATATAGGTAAAATGACATTTTATTATTTGTAACAAAACCGTTTTTACAAAGGTTGTAACGATTTTGGTAATTATTGTAATGTATATGAGGAACATGCTGTCCCTCCGTTTGTTGAACTCTTTTAATTTTTAAGTAGTGTGACAAGCAATCTTTTTTTTAAAGAGCAAAGTGCTCACGAAAGATGTAATTGTCAATTTCAGACTTATACCCCCTGCTTAGTCACTCAATTCCCCCGAATGTCGTACTCCAAACTTTGTTTTTTTAATTTATTTTATTTTAACACCCCCAACCCCAGTTGAACCGTGTCAACCAGAGAAATGGTTCAACCATGGTTAATTCCTCTTTGGTACGATGGAACATAACCTCAATTTAGGTAAAGTGTTTTTTATATTACAGTATATGTTTAGTTCATTATAGTTTATAATTGATCTCTATTTTTAATTTGTATTTTTAATTTTCTTTTGTTCAATTAATCGTAAGTAACTGTCCTTAGATTGTTATTGTACCATTTGTAAGGTATCAAACGAAAATTATAGTCAAATTGACACTACTACAGTATATGGCTATGAATTTTAGTAGTCGAATTTAATTGTGTGTCAAAATTCAATTTTAAAACCGTGAGATTTACTTTCATTAATTGTAAGTTCCTCTAAGTACGTTTTTTTTATTACCTTAATATACGTGTAACTGATTTAATTACGTACAATCGATAATCCTAATTGAATTCTATTACTTTTGACACATATTCGAATTCATTTTCTTTCCGTACTTCAAGTCACTTTTACATGAAACTCATATGCATACACCATCATTAATACTACCTGTAATTAGATTTTAACAATAATTGACTTAAACTTAAAAGATTTTATAACCCTAAACCCATCTTAAATTATTATACATTATTTTTAAACTTTGTTCATTCAAAAACCTTCCAAATCCCTACACATACACACGCATGTATGCACACTATATATACTATATATACAAACTTTATGCTAAAATCATTGGAGATCACAATAAACTATTTCATTGCGTGTAAGTGCTAACTCTGCTATTTATATAGTCTCAAGCATTTTTGCTTACTATATATAAATTTTTGCTCAGGCATTTACTCAGTTAATTTAACAATCCTCTCAGCTAATCTGTCCCTCAAAATTATAAGATACACACTTTGTATCTAGTACACAAAAAAATACACACTAGACCACAGGTCTATACATCATCCTCTACGTAATTCGATTGTACCTACAACAGTCAATAAAAACGCATGTATGCACACTATATATGCTATATATACAAACCTTATGCTAAAATCATTGGATATCACAATAAAACTATTTCATTGTGTAAGTGCAAACTATGCTATTTAGTCTTAATCATTTTTGCTTTCTAATATATCTTGCTTATGCATTTATTCAGTTAATTTAACAATCCTCTCAGCTAATCTGTCCCTCGAAATTGTAAGATACACACTTTGCACCTAATACACCCAAATACACACTAGACCACAGGTCTATACATCATCCACTACGTAATTCTATTTTTACCTACAATAGTCAATAAAATTAGTTATGAATTGTACGATCATGGTAACCTTGAAAATCCATGAACTTTAAAATTTATATTTTTCCCTTTTACCTATTCATTATGAATGTAATTTTCCCCATAGAAAAATAAAATTTTTAAAAATTTAACAATATCATTCTTTGTCTAACTTAATTGTTTGTCCAAATTAATGTATTAATCCTTTTATTCTGTTTGTCTAAATTAAAGTATTAATCTTTGAATTTTTTATATTTTATAATAACTTATAATAACTCTAAGCATAATAACTAACTTGTTCTGTATAAAACTTGTATTGTAAAAAAGAATGTCATCATCTAATATGAATTCGTTGGATGTTATTTTCTCAATTCTATTATATTGTATTAATTGTATTATATTATTGTATTAATACCATTTTAGAGGGAGAAACACTGTAAAAATGAACAATGAATAATCCATATTCATTTTTACATAAGAAACCAAAATTGCCTAAGCGAGTTTTGGATAAAAATTTTATTTGTAGCTTCCTATTTTTGTTTGTGTCACAACCCTATGATCTACCATTTCTGTGGTTTAGTCGTATCTATTTTCCATTTTTCATTGTTATAGAATTTATTATAATTAATTATGATTGTCTTCCATCTCACCCTCGACCCTAGATTATGCATACACATTGCATGTAACAGGATTGGAACCCGCAGTTGTACTTCTTAGTCATTGATACCCACTCTTTGTCTCTAATTCGTTCTTGTAAATCTTCCTAATAATGATTTGTACTATACGTACAAATTCAATAACTATGACGTCACATTTTCCCGTCATTAATTTTCCTTCATCCTATCTCTAGTATGCAATGTATGGTAAATTCTTTAATAATAATGTTGTGGTGTTACGTAGTATAAATATTATTATTCAACCATATTCATCCATACGTCACATTTTCCCGTCATTAATTTCCCTTGATCATTATCCTATATAAATTTTATTAAATATTCATTTTTACTCGTGTCAATCTATGAAACGCAAAACTTCATGCATTCGTTCGAAAACGCAGAAATACGTTCTCGCATTATTTTTTTCATTTTTATTTTTAATTATATCACCTCCCGAGATGAACTCGAAAATGCTGAGGTTGAGTTATCAAATTCCACTAACTGGCAGAATCGAACGCTTCAAAGATAAAAAAAACCTCCTTTCGCTCGATTCGAATATATAACTTTATCATGCGTTATGCTATATCATGTGGTGTGTCATGTCTCATGTACTTGTGCTGTACTAATAACCAAATATAATAACCATCTAGTATAACCATCTAGTATAACCATCTAGTATAACCATAGTATAACCATATAGTATAACCATATATAAATATATAAAAACACTAAGAATGGTAAACGACGTAATGTACTTTAATGAAACTGTAATTAATAATAACTTGTAATGTACTTCAATGAAACTGTAATTGAATGTAATGAATTAATATATAATGTAAGAATGTACTTTAATAGAAGTGTAATTAAACAATAATAAGTGAATATGAATTAATTGGTAATTGCAATCGTAATTGTAATGAACCAAAATTAATACGTACTCAGTCATGTACTCAATTTGTACTTATGTACTACTATGAAATTATATCGCCTTCATAAATGTAGACTCGGCGAAAAATACAAATTAGTTTTGTTATTTTTATTTTTTATATTATTTTTATTTGGAATTTTTCAAACATCTGATCATGTGTTTAAAAGGGGGGAACTTAACCTTCAACTGTCTTCCCCCAACATTTAGGTTTATATTATACATGTATTTGTAAAATGAACGGCACTTCATTGCGGTACTTCATTACGGCACTTCATTACGACTCCTTTGTTAGCAGCCTCGCTGCGGGGAGGGGGCAGAGGCCCCTTGCCTCCTTAACTTTTTAGATTCCGGCCTTGGTCGAAAGAGGTCGAACCTCTACCCCTGTAAATTCAGAGCACTACCTGTACATTTTGAGAAGTAAATTAGAGTAAGAGAAACTTTTTATTTTTCCCCTTGAGTTGGGCTATCTTCAGAAGAACTTAGTCAGTTAAGTCGATAAGTTATAAAAGAAAAATCGATAAGTTTAGTACCAAGAGAAAGTATCAGAGTATTATAGCAAGAGAAGAATTAATAATCGTCGACCCATAAAGCGAGAGAAAGAGACAACCCAAGCACCATAGAAGATATTGGCATAACAGTCTGGCGAGTCTGTAGCCAAGAGTTTAACAAGAGGCGACCGAAAAGAATTAGAATGTTATAGAAGAAATATCCGTTGCTGCCTCCTAACCAGAACCCCCCCGTCGATTCCGAACCGACTCAGGGCCATAGACAGAGGGGTTAACAGTCTGGCGACCCTGCCCCAGGATAAAATAACTAGCACCCCAGGATAAAAAGAAGATTTTAAGAAGAATATTTTAAGAAGAAGAATATTTTAAGAAGAAGAATATTTTAAGAAGAAGAATATTTTAGGAAGGATATTTTAAGAAGAAGAATATTTAAGAAGAAGAATATTTTGAGAAGAAGAAGATTTTAAGAAGAAGAAGATTTTAAGAAGAAGAAGATTTTAAGAAGAGGCCACTCTTTGGCCAAGATAGAAATTACCCTGCATCAGGATAAAACCAGTTGACCGGCGTGTCACGACTTCTAGTTCGTAACATCCACCCTTGAACCGGTGTGTCACGACTCCAAGTTCTCCACGCCTAGTTTTCATCCCAGAAGAAGTAGCAAGCAAGACGTCTTCAGGACACGTCTCTGAGGATTTCGCCATAGAAAATTTGTTAAGTACAGAGTTGTTTTTTTTAAGAAATTTGTAAACATTTGAAAAGTCACTCTTATTAACAGTTAATAATGAGTATCAAACCAGAATTAACACAAAACACAGTGAACATTTCAGACACCAGTGATACATTTTTTTTAGTGAAATTAATTTTCACAGAAGTTAAAAGTCACAGAAGTTAAAAGTCACAGAAGTTAAAAGTCACAGAAGTTAATTTCAGAAAGAGTTAATTTCAGAAAGAGTTAATTTCAGAAAGAGTTAATTTCAGAGAGAGAATTTCAGTTATTTTCACTATTATAGTCAGTATAGAATAATTTTATTTTATGTACCAAACATAATAGTATCGTACCTTCGTGTACATTCGAGTGAAATGTTTACATTTTATATTTTTGTTTGCAAATTTTTTCAAATTATTGAATTGAATTGACTTGCAAATTAAGAAAGAGAGTTTTTATAGAGTTTATAGATTTAGAGAGATACTTGAAGTAATTTTGAAGTCATTTTTTGAAGTCATTTTTGAAGCCAGTTTTGAAGTCATTTTTTGAAGTCATTTTTGAAGTCAGTTTTTGAAGTCATTTTTGAAGTCAGTTTTTGAAGTCAGAAGGTTGCGCCAAAAAGGACAACCGCCCCGCCCAGAGATTTATAGAAATACTTGATAAGAGGTCAAGTCAGAAGGTTGCGCCAAGAGGGACAACCGCCCCAGAGATTTATAGAAATACTTGATAGAGTTCAAGTTAGACAGTTTAAGTTTCAAGATACTTGACAAGCGTTCAAGTTAGACAGTTTAAGTTTCAAGATACTTGACAAGCGTTCAAGTTAGACAGTTTTAAGTTTCAAGATACTTGACAAGTTCAAGTCAGTTTCAGAATACTTGATAGAGTTCAAGTTAGTTTCAAGAATACTTGATAGAGTTCAAGTTAGTTTCAAGTACTTGATAGAGTTCAAGTTAGTTTCAAGAATACTTGATAGAGTTCAAGTTATTTCAAGAATACTTGATAGAGTCAAGTCATTTTTATTTCGAGTCCCAAGTCATTTTTATTTCGAGTCCCAAGTCATTTTTATTTCGAGTCCCAAGTCAGTTTTCATTGTAGTCAATTGAATTCAACTTTTCTTTGTAATTTAAGAGAATTTAATTTAAGAAAATGTAATCTAAGAATTTAATTCAACCTTTTATTTTTGTTGTAAAAGGGAGTTAAATTCAACCAGAATTGACCGGTTTGTGCCTTTAGTTTAACCTTTTTTCTTGTTTGTAAGAAGGAAATTGACCGATTTGTCTTTTCTTTTTCATGCCATTGTTGCGTATATAAATATATAGGTAAAATGACATTTTATTATTTGTAACAAAACCGTTTTTACAAAGGTTGTAACGATTTTGGTAATTATTGTAATGTATATGAGGAACATGCTGTCCCTCCGTTTGTTGAACTCTTTTAATTTTTAAGTAGTGTGAAAAGCAATCTTTTTTTTAAAGAGCAAAGTGCTCACGAAAGATGTAATTGTCAATTTCAGACTTATACCCCCTGCTTAGTCACTCAATTCCCCCGAATGTCGTACTCCAAACTTTGTTTTTTTTTAATTTTTTTTTTAACACCCCCAACCCCAGTTGAAACCGTGTCAACCAGAGAAATGGTTCAACCATGGTTAATTCCTCTTTGGTACGATGGAACATAACCTCAATTTAGGTTGTGTTTTTTATATTACAGTATATGTTTAGTTCATTATAGTTTATAATTGATCTCTATTTTTAATTTGTATTTTTAATTTTCTTTTGTTCAATTAATCGTAAGTAACTGTCCTTAGATTGTTATTGTACCATTTAAGGTATCAAACGAAAATTATAGTCAAATTGACACACTACTACAGTATATGGCTATGAATTTTAGTAGTCGAATTTAATTGTGTGTCAAAATTCAATTTTAAAACCGTGAGATTTACTTTCATTAATTGTAAGTTCCTCTAAGTACGTTTTTTTTATTACCTTAATATACGTGTAACTGATTTAATTACGTACAATCGATAATCCTAATTGAATTCTATTACTTTTGACACATATTCGAATTCATTTTCTTTCCGTACTTCAAGTCACTTTTACATGAAACTCATATGCATACACCATCATTAATACTACCTGTAATTAGATTTTAACAATAATTGACTTAAACTTAAAAGATTTTATAACCCTAAACCCATCTTAAATTATTATACATTATTTTTAAACTTTGTTCATTCAAAAACCTTCCAAATCCCTACACATACACACGCATGTATGCACACTATATATACTATATATACAAACTTTATGCTAAAATCATTGGAGATCACAATAAACTATTTCATTGCGTGTAAGTGCTAACTCTGCTATTTATATAGTCTCAAGCATTTTTGCTTACTATATATAAATTTTGCTCAGGCATTTACTCAGTTAATTTAACAATCCTCTCAGCTAATCTGTCCCTCAAAATTATAAGATACACACTTTGTATCTAGTACACAAAAAAATACACACTAGACCACAGGTCTATACATCATCCTCTACGTAATTCGATTGTACCTACAACAGTCAATAAAAACGCATGTATGCACACTATATATGCTATATATACAAACCTTATGCTAAAATCATTGGATATCACAATAAAACTATTTCATTGTGTAAGTGCAAACTATGCTATTTAGTCTTAATCATTTTTGCTTTCTAATATATCTTGCTTATGCATTTATTCAGTTAATTTAACAATCCTCTCAGCTAATCTGTCCCTCGAAATTGTAAGATACACACTTTGCACCTAATACACCCAAATACACACTAGACCACAGGTCTATACATCATCCACTACGTAATTCTATTTTACCTACAATAGTCAATAAAAATTAGTTATGAATTGTACGATCATGGTAACCTTGAAAATCCATGAACTTTAAAATTTATATTTTTCCCTTTTACCTATTCATTATGAATGTAATTTTCCCCATAGAAAAATAAAATTTTTAAAAATTTAACAATATCATTCTTTGTCTAACTTAATTGTTTGTCCAAATTAATGTATTAATCCTTTTATTCTGTTTGTCTAAATTAAAGTATTAATCTTTGAATTTTTTATATTTTATAATAACTTATAATAACTCTAAGCATAATAACTAACTTGTTCTGTATAAAACTTGTATTGTAAAAAAGAATGTCATCATCTAATATGAATTCGTTGGATGTTATTTTCTCAATTCTATTATATTGTATTATTGTATTATATTATTGTATTAATACCATTTTAGAGGGAGAAACACTGTAAAAATGAACAATGAATAATCCATATTCATTTTTACATAAGAAACCAAAATTGCCTAAGCGAGTTTTGGATAAAAATTTATTTGTAGCTTCCTATTTTTGTTTGTGTCACAACCCTATGATCTACCATTTCTGTGGTTTAGTCGTATCTATTTTCCATTTTTCATTGTTATAGAATTTATTATAATTAATTATGATTGTCTTCCATCTCACCCTCGACCCTAGATTATGCATACACATTGCATGTAACAGGATTGGAACCCGCAGTTGTACTTCTTAGTCATTGATACCCACTCTTTGTCTCTAATTCGTTCTTGTAAATCTTCCTAATAATGATTTGTACTATACGTACAAATTCAATAACTATGACGTCACATTTTCCCGTCATTAATTTTCCTTCATCCTATCTCTAGTATGCAATGTATGGTAAATTCTTTAATAATAATGTTGTGGTGTTACGTAGTATAAAATATTATTATTCAACCATATTCATCCATACGTCACATTTTCCCGTCATTAATTTCCCTTGATCATTATCCTATATAAATTTTATTAAATATTCATTTTTACTCGTGTCAATCTATGAAACGCAAAACTTCATGCATTCGTTCGAAAACGCAGAAATACGTTCTCGCATTATTTTTTTCATTTTTATTTTTAATTATATCACCTCCCGAGATGAACTCGAAAATGCTGAGGTTGAGTTATCAAATTCCACTAACTGGCAGAATCGAACGCTTCAAAGATAAAAAAAACCTCCTTTCGCTCGATTCGAATATAACTTTATCATGCGTTATGCTATATCATGTGTGGTCATGTCTCATGTACTTGTGCTGTACTAATAACCAAATATAACTATCTAGTAAATCTAGTATAACCATCTAGTATAACCATATAGTATAACCATATAGTATAACCATATATAAATATATAAAAACACTAAGAATGGTAAACGACGTAATGTACTTTAATGAAACTGTAATTAATAATAACTTGTAATGTACTTCAATGAAACTGTAATTGAATGTAATGAATTAATATATAATGTAAGAATGTACTTTAATAGAAGTGTAATTAAACAATAATAAGTGAATATGAATTAATTGGTAATTGCAATCGTAATTGTAATGAACCAAAATTAATACGTACTCAGTCATGTACTCAATTTGTACTTATGTACTACTATGAAATTATATCGCCTTCATAAATGTAGACTCGGCGAAAAATACAAATTAGTTTTTATTTTTATTTTATATTATTTTTATATTGGAATTTTTCAAACATCTGATCATGTGTTTAAAAGGGGGGAACTTAACCTTCAACTGTCTTCCCCCAACATTTAGGTTTATATTATACATGTATTTGTAAAATGAACGGCACTTCATTGCGGTACTTCATTACGGCACTTCATTACGACTCCTTTGTTAGCAGCCTCGCTGCGGGGAGGGGGCAGAGGCCCCTTGCCTCCTTAACTTTTTAGATTCCGGCCTGAGCCATGGTCGAAAGAGGTCGAACCTCCTACCCCTGTAAATTCAGAGCACTACCTGTACATTTTGAGAAGTAAATTAGAGTAAGAGAAACTTTTTATTTTTCCCCTTGAGTTGGGCTATCTTCAGAAGAACTTAGTCAGTTAAGTCGATAAGTTATAAAAGAAAAATCGATAAGTTTAGTACCAAGAGAAAGTATCAGAGTATTATAGCAAGAGAAGAATTAATAATCGTCGACCCATAAAGCGAGAGAAAGAGACAACCCAAGCACCATAGAAGATATTGGCATAACAGTCTGGCGAGTCTGTGCCAAGAGTTTAACAAGAGGCGACCGAAAAGAATTAGAATGTTATAGAAGAAATATCCGTTGCTGCCTCCTAACCAGAACCCCCCCGTCGATTCCGAACCGACTCAGGGCCATAGACAGAGGGGTTAACAGTCTGGCGACCCTGCCCCAGGATAAAATAACTAGCACCCCAGGATAAAAAGAAGATTTTAAGAAGAATATTTTAAGAAGAAGAATATTTTAAGAAGAAGAATATTTTAAGAAGAAGAATATTTTAGGAAGGATATTTTAAGAAGAAGAATATTTTAAGAAGAAGAATATTTTGAGAGAAGAAGATTTTAAGAAGAAGAAGATTTTAAGAAGAAGAAGATTTTAAGAAGAGGCCACTCTTTGGCCAAGATAGAAATTACCCTGCATCAGGATAAAACCAGTTGACCGGCGTGTCACGACTTCTAGTTCGTAACATCCACCCTTGAACCGGTGTGTCACGACTCCAAGTTCTCCACGCCTAGTTTTCATCCCAGAAGAAGTAGCAAGCAAGACGTCTTCAGGACACGTCTCTGAGGATTTCGCCATAGAAAATTTTGTTAAGTACAGAGTTGTTTTTTTAAGAAATTTGTAAACATTTGAAAAGTCACTCTTATTAACAGTTAATAATGAGTATCAAACCAGAATTAACACAAAACACAGTGAACATTTCAGACACACAGTGATACATTTTTTTTAGTGAAATTAATTTTCACAGAAGTTAAAAGTCACAGAAGTTAAAAGTCACAGAAGTTAAAAGTCACAGAAGTTAATTTCAGAAAGAGTTAATTTCAGAAAGAGTTAATTTCAGAAAGAGTTAATTTCAGAGAGAGAATTTCAGTTATTTTCACTATTATAGTCAGTATAGAATAATTTTATTTTATGTACCAAACATAATAGTATCGTACCTTCGTGTACATTCGAGTGAAATGTTTACATTTTATATTTTTGTTTGCAAATTTTTTCAAATTATTGAATTGAATTGACTTGCAAATTAAGAAAGAGAGTTTTTATAGAGTTTATAGATTTAGAGAGATACTTGAAGTAATTTTGAAGTCATTTTTTGAAGTCATTTTTGAAGCCAGTTTTGAAGTCATTTTTTGAAGTCATTTTTGAAGTCAGTTTTTGAAGTCATTTTTGAAGTCAGTTTTTGAAGTCAGAAGGTTGCGCCAAAAAGGACAACCGCCCCGCCCCAGAGATTTATAGAAATACTTGATAAGAGGTCAAGTCAGAAGGTTGCGCCAAGAGGGACAACCGCCCCAGAGATTTATAGAAATACTTGATAGAGTTCAAGTTAGACAGTTTAAGTTTCAAGATACTTGACAAGCGTTCAAGTTAGACAGTTTAAGTTTCAAGATACTTGACAAGCGTTCAAGTCAGACAGTTTCAGAATACTTGATAGAGTTCAAGTTAGTTTCAAGAATACTTGATAGAGTTCAAGTTAGTTTCAAGTATACTTGATAGAGTTCAAGTTAGTTTCAAGAATACTTGATAGAGTTCAAGTTAGTTTCAAGAATACTTGATAGAGTTCAAGTCATTTTTATTTCGAGTCCCAAGTCATTTTTATTTCGAGTCCCAAGTCATTTTTTATTTCGAGTCCCAAGTCAGTTTTCATTGTAGTCAATTGAATTCAACTTTTTCTTTGTAATTTAAGAGAATTTAATTTAAGAAAATGTAATCTAAGAATTTAATTCAACCTTTTATTTTTGTTGTAAAAGGGAGTTAAATTCAACCAGAATTGACCGGTTTGTGCCTTTAGTTTAACCTTTTTTCTTGTTTGTAAGAAGGAAATTGACCGATTTGTCTTTTCTTTTTCATGCCATTGTTGCGTATATAAATATATAGGTAAAATGAACATTTTATTATTTGTAACAAAACCGTTTTTACAAAGGTTGTAACGATTTTGGTAATTATTGTAATGTATATGAGGAACATGCTGTCCCTCCGTTTGTTGAACTCTTTTAATTTTTAAGTAGTGTGACAAGCAATCTTTTTTTTAAAGAGCAAAGTGCTCACGAAAGATGTAATTGTCAATTTCAGACTTATACCCCCTGCTTAGTCACTCAATTCCCCGAATGTCGTACTCCAAACTTTGTTTTTTTAATTTATTTTATTTTAACACCCCCAACCCCAGTTGAACCGTGTCAACCAGAGAAATGGTTCAACCATGGTTAATTCCTCTTTGGTACGATGGAACATAACCTCAATTTAGGTAAAGTGTTTTTTATATTACAGTATATGTTTAGTTCATTATAGTTTATAATTGATCTCTATTTTTAATTTGTATTTTTAATTTTCTTTTGTTCAATTAATCGTAAGTAACTGTCCTTAGATTGTTATTGTACCATTTGTAAGGTATCAAACGAAAATTATAGTCAAATTGACACAATACTACAGTATATGGCTATGAATTTTAGTAGTCGAATTTAATTGTGTGTCAAAATTCAATTTTAAAACCGTGAGATTTACTTTCATTAATTGTAAGTTCCTCTAAGTACGTTTTTTTTATTACCTTAATATACGTGTAACTGATTTAATTACGTACAATCGATAATCCTAATTGAATTCTATTACTTTTGACACATATTCGAATTCATTTTCTTTCCGTACTTCAAGTCACTTTTACATGAAACTCATATGCATACACCATCATTAATACTACCTGTAATTAGATTTTAACAATAATTGACTTAAACTTAAAAGATTTTATAACCCTAAACCCATCTTAAATTATTATACATTATTTTTAAACTTTGTTCATTCAAAAACCTTCCAAATCCCTACACATACACACGCATGTATGCACACTATATATACTATATATACAAACTTTATGCTAAAATCATTGGAGATCACAATAAACTATTTCATTGCGTGTAAGTGCTAACTCTGCTATTTATATAGTCTCAAGCATTTTTGCTTACTATATATAAATTTTTGCTCAGGCATTTACTCAGTTAATTTAACAATCCTCTCAGCTAATCTGTCCCTCAAAATTATAAGATACACACTTTGTATCTAGTACACAAAAAAATACACACTAGACCACAGGTCTATACATCATCCTCTACGTAATTCGATTGTACCTACAACAGTCAATAAAAACGCATGTATGCACACTATATATGCTATATATACAAACCTTATGCTAAAATCATTGGATATCACAATAAAACTATTTCATTGTGTAAGTGCAAACTATGCTATTTAGTCTTAATCATTTTTGCTTTCTAATATATCTTGCTTATGCATTTATTCAGTTAATTTAACAATCCTCTCAGCTAATCTGTCCCTCGAAATTGTAAGATACACACTTTGCACCTAATACACCCAAATACACACTAGACCACAGGTCTATACATCATCCACTACGTAATTCTATTTTTACCTACAATAGTCAATAAAATTAGTTATGAATTGTACGATCATGGTAACCTTGAAAATCCATGAACTTTAAAATTTATATTTTTCCCTTTTACCTATTCATTATGAATGTAATTTTCCCCATAGAAAAATAAAATTTTAAAAATTTAACAATATCATTCTTTGTCTAACTTAATTGTTTGTCCAAATTAATGTATTAATCCTTTTATTCTGTTTGTTAAATTAAAGTATTAATCTTTGAATTTTTTATATTTTATAATAACTTATAATAACTCTAAGCATAATAACTAACTTGTTCTGTATAAAACTTGTATTGTAAAAAAGAATGTCATCATCTAATATGAATTCGTTGGATGTTATTTTCTCAATTCTATTATATTGTATTATTGTATTATATTATTGTATTAATACCATTTTAGAGGAGAAACACTGTAAAAATGAACAATGAATAATCCATATTCATTTTTACATAAGAAACCAAAATTGCCTAAGCGAGTTTTGGATAAAATTTTATTTGTAGCTTCCTATTTTTGTTTGTGTCACAACCCTATGATCTACCATTTCTGTGGTTTAGTCGTATCTATTTTCCATTTTTCATTGTTATAGAATTTATTATAATTAATTATGATTGTCTTCCATCTCACCCTCGACCCTAGATTATGCATACACATTGCATGTAACAGGATTGGAACCCGCAGTTGTACTTCTTAGTCATTGATACCCACTCTTTGTCTCTAATTCGTTCTTGTAAATCTTCCTAATAATGATTTGTACTATACGTACAAATTCAATAACTATGACGTCACATTTTCCCGTCATTAATTTTCCTTCATCCTATCTCTAGTATGCAATGTATGGTAAATTCTTTAATAATAATGTTGTGGTGTTACGTAGTATAAATATTATTATTCAACCATATTCATCCATACGTCACATTTTCCCGTCATTAATTTCCCTTGATCATTATCCTATATAAATTTTATTAAATATTCATTTTTACTCGTGTCAATCTATGAAACGCAAAACTTCATGCATTCGTTCGAAAACGCAGAAATACGTTCTCGCATTATTTTTTTCATTTTTATTTTTAATTATATCACCTCCCGAGATGAACTCGAAAATGCTGAGGTTGAGTTATCAAATTCCACTAACTGGCAGAATCGAACGCTTCAAAGATAAAAAAAACCTCCTTTCGCTCGATTCGAATTATAACTTTATCATGCGTTATGCTATATCATGTGGTGTGTCATGTCTCATGTACTTGTGCTGTACTAATAACCAATATATAACCATCTAGTATAACCATCTAGTATAACCATCTAGTATAACCATATAGTATAACCATATAGTATAACCATATATAAATATATAAAAACACTAAGAATGGTAAACGACGTAATGTACTTTAATGAAACTGTAATTAATAATAACTTGTAATGTACTTCAATGAAACTGTAATTGAATGTAATGAATTAATATATAATGTAAGAATGTACTTTAATAGAAGTGTAATTAAACAATAATAAGTGAATATGAATTAATTGGTAATTGCAATCGTAATTGTAATGAACCAAAATTAATACGTACTCAGTCATGTACTCAATTTGTACTTATGTACTACTATGAAATTATATCGCCTTCATAAATGTAGACTCGGCGAAAAATACAAATTAGTTTTTGTTATTTTTATTTTTTATATTATTTTTATTTGGAATTTTTCAAACATCTGATCATGTGTTTAAAAGGGGGGAACTTAACCTTCAACTGTCTTCCCCCAACATTTAGGTTTATATTATACATGTATTTGTAAAATGAACGGCACTTCATTGCGGTACTTCATTACGGCACTTCATTACGACTCCTTTGTTAGCAGCCTCGCTGCGGGAGGGGGCAGAGGCCCCTTGCCTCCTTAACTTTTTAGATTCCGGCCTGAGCCATGGTCGAAAGAGGTCGAACCTCTACCCCTGTAAATTCAGAGCACTACCTGTACATTTTGAGAAGTAAATTAGAGTAAGAGAAACTTTTTATTTTTCCCCTTGAGTTGGGCTATCTTCAGAAGAACTTAGTCAGTTAAGTCGATAAGTTATAAAAGAAAAATCGATAAGTTTAGTACCAAGAGAAAGTATCAGAGTATTATAGCAAGAGAAGAATTAATAATCGTCGACCCATAAAGCGAGAGAAAGAGACAACCCAAGCACCATAGAAGATATTGGCATAACAGTCTGGCGAGTCTGTAGCCAAGAGTTTAACAAGAGGCGACCGAAAAGAATTAGAATGTTATAGAAGAAATATCCGTTGCTGCCTCCTAACCAGAACCCCCCCGTCGATTCCGAACCGACTCAGGGCCATAGACAGAGGGGTTAACAGTCTGGCGACCCTGCCCCAGGATAAAATAACTAGCACCCCAGGATAAAAAGAAGATTTTAAGAAGAATATTTTAAGAAGAAGAATATTTTAAGAAGAAGAATATTTTAAGAAGAAGAATATTTTAGGAAGGATATTTTAAGAAGAAGAATATTTTAAGAAGAAGAATATTTTGAGAAGAAGAAGATTTTAAGAAGAAGAAGATTTTAAGAAGAAGAAGATTTTAAGAAGAGGCCACTCTTTGGCCAAGATAGAAATTACCCTGCATCAGGATAAAACCAGTTGACCGGCGTGTCACGACTTCTAGTTCGTAACATCCACCCTTGAACCGGTGTGTCACGACTCCAAGTTCTCCACGCCTAGTTTTCATCCCAGAAGATAGCAAGCAAGACGTCTTCAGGACACGTCTCTGAGGATTTCGCCATAGAAAATTTTGTTAAGTACAGAGTTGTTTTTTTTAAGAAATTTGTAAACATTTGAAAAGTCACTCTTATTAACAGTTAATAATGAGTATCAAACCAGAATTAACACAAAACACAGTGAACATTTCAGACACCAGTGATACATTTTTTTTAGTGAAATTAATTTTCACAGAAGTTAAAAGTCACAGAAGTTAAAAGTCACAAAGTTAAAAGTCCAGAAGTTAAAAGTCACAGAAGTTAATTTCAGAAAGAGTTAATTTCAGAAAGAGTTAATTTCAGAAAGAGTTAATTTCAGAGAGAGAATTTCAGTTATTTTCACTATTATAGTCAGTATAGAATAATTTTATTTTATGTACCAAACATAATAGTATCGTACCTTCGTGTACATTCGAGTGAAATGTTTACATTTTATATTTTTGTTTGCAAATTTTTTCAAATTATTGAATTGAATTGACTTGCAAATTAAGAAAGAGAGTTTTTATAGAGTTTATAGATTTAGAGAGATACTTGAAGTAATTTTGAAGTCATTTTTTGAAGTCATTTTTGAAGCCAGTTTTGAAGTCATTTTTTGAAGTCATTTTTGAAGTCAGTTTTTGAAGTCATTTTTGAAGTCAGTTTTTGAAGTCAGAAGGTTGCGCCAAAAAGGACAACCGCCCCGCCCCAGAGATTTATAGAAATACTTGATAAGAGGTCAAGTCAGAAGGTTGCAGCCAAGAGGGACAACCGCCCCAGAGATTTATAGAAATACTTGATAGAGTTCAAGTTAGACAGTTTAAGTTTCAAGATACTTGACAAGCGTTCAAGTTAGACAGTTTAAGTTTCAAGATACTTGACAAGCGTTCAAGTTAGACAGTTTAGTTCAAGATACTTGAAAGCGTTCAAGTCAGAGTTTCAGAATACTTGATAGAGTTCAAGTTAGTTTCAAGAATACTTGATAGAGTTCAAGTTAGTTTCAAGAATACTTGATAGAGTTCAAGTTAGTTTCAAGAATACTTGATAGAGTTCAAGTCATTTTTATTTCGAGTCCCAAGTCATTTTATTTCGAGTCCCAAGTCATTTTTATTTCGAGTCCCAAGTCAGTTTTCATTGCAGTCAATTGAATTCAACTTTTCTTTGTAATTTAAGAGAATTTAATTTAAGAAAATGTAATCTAAGAATTTAATTCAACCTTTTATTTTTGTTGTAAAAGGGAGTTAAATTCAACCAGAATTGACCGTTTGTGTCTTTAGTTTAACCTTTTTTCTTGTTTGTAAGAAGGAAATTGACCGATTTGTCTTTTCTTTTTCATGCCATTGTTGCGTATATAAATATATAGGTAAAATGACATTTTATTATTTGTAACAAAACCGTTTTTTACAAAGGTTGTAACGATTTTGGTAATTATTGTAATGTATATGAGGAACATGCTGTCCCTCCGTTTGTTGAACTCTTTTAATTTTTAAGTAGTGTGACAAGCAATCTTTTTTTTAAAGAGCAAAGTGCTCACGAAAGATGTAATTGTCAATTTCAGACTTATACCCCCTGCTTAGTCACTCAATTCCCCCGAATGTCGTACTCCAAACTTTGTTTTTTTAATTTATTTTATTTTAACACCCCCAACCCCAGTTGAACCGTGTCAACCAGAGAAATGGTTCAACCATGGTTAATTCCTCTTTGGTACGATGGAACATAACCTCAATTTAGGTAAAGTGTTTTTTATATTACAGTATATGTTTAGTTCATTATAGTTTATAATTGATCTCTATTTTTAATTTGTATTTTTAATTTTCTTTTGTTCAATTAATCGTAAGTAACTGTCCTTAGATTGTTATTGTACCATTTGTAAGGTATCAAACGAAAATTATAGTCAAATTGACACTACTACAGTATATGGCTATGAATTTTAGTAGTCGAATTTAATTGTGTGTCAAAATTCAATTTTAAAACCGTGAGATTTACTTTCATTAATTGTAAGTTCCTCTAAGTACGTTTTTTTTATTACCTTAATATACGTGTAACTGATTTAATTACGTACAATCGATAATCCTAATTGAATTCTATTACTTTTGACACATATTCGAATTCATTTTCTTTCCGTACTTCAAGTCACTTTTACATGAAACTCATATGCATACACCATCATTAATACTACCTGTAATTAGATTTTAACAATAATTGACTTAAACTTAAAAGATTTTATAACCCTAAACCCATCTTAAATTATTATACATTATTTTTAAAACTTTGTTCATTCAAAAACCTTCCAAATCCCTACACATACACACGCATGTATGCACACTATATATACTATATATACAAACTTTATGCTAAAATCATTGGAGATCACAATAAACTATTTCATTGCGTGTAAGTGCTAACTCTGCTATTTATATAGTCTCAAGCATTTTTGCTTACTATATATAAATTTTTGCTCAGGCATTTACTCAGTTAATTTAACAATCCTCTCAGCTAATCTGTCCCTCAAAATTATAAGATACACACTTTGTATCTAGTACACAAAAAAATACACACTAGACCACAGGTCTATACATCATCCTCTACGTAATTCGATTGTACCTACAACAGTCAATAAAAACGCATGTATGCACACTATATATGCTATATATACAAACCTTATGCTAAAATCATTGGATATCACAATAAAACTATTTCATTGTGTAAGTGCAAACTATGCTATTTAGTCTTAATCATTTTTGCTTTCTAATATATCTTGCTTATGCATTTATTCAGTTAATTTAACAATCCTCTCAGCTAATCTGTCCCTCGAAATTGTAAGATACACACTTTGCACCTAATACACCCAAATACACACTAGACCACAGGTCTATACATCATCCACTACGTAATTCTATTTTTACCTACAATAGTCAATAAAATTAGTTATGAATTGTACGATCATGGTAACCTTGAAAATCCATGAACTTTAAAATTTATATTTTTCCCTTTTACCTATTCATTATGAATGTAATTTTCCCCATAGAAAAATAAAATTTTTAAAAATTTAACAATATCATTCTTTGTCTAACTTAATTGTTTGTCCAAATTAATGTATTAATCCTTTTATTCTGTTTGTCTAAATTAAAGTATTAATCTTTGAATTTTTTATATTTTATAATAACTTATAATAACTCTAAGCATAATAACTAACTTGTTCTGTATAAAACTTGTATTGTAAAAAAGAATGTCATCATCTAATATGAATTCGTTGGATGTTATTTTCTCAATTCTATTATATTGTATTATTGTATTATATTATTGTATTAATACCATTTTAGAGGAGAAACACTGTAAAAATGAACAATGAATAATCCATATTCATTTTTACATAAGAAACCAAAATTGCCTAAGCGAGTTTTGGATAAAAATTTTATTTGTAGCTTCCTATTTTTGTTTGTGTCACAACCCTATGATCTACCATTTCTGTGGTTTAGTCGTATCTATTTTCCATTTTTCATTGTTATAGAATTTATTATAATTAATTATGATTGTCTTCCATCTCACCCTCGACCCTAGATTATGCATACACATTGCATGTAACAGGATTGGAACCCGCAGTTGTACTTCTTAGTCATTGATACCCACTCTTTGTCTCTAATTCGTTCTTGTAAATCTTCCTAATAATGATTTGTACTATACGTACAAATTCAATAACTATGACGTCACATTTTCCCGTCATTAATTTTCCTTCATCCTATCTCTAGTATGCAATGTATGGTAAATTCTTTAATAATAATGTTGTGGTGTTACGTAGTATAAATATTATTCAACCATATTCATCCATACGTCACATTTTCCCGTCATTAATTTCCCTTGATCATTATCCTATATAAATTTTATTAAATATTCATTTTTACTCGTGTCAATCTATGAAACGCAAAACTTCATGCATTCGTTCGAAAACGCAGAAATACGTTCTCGCATTATTTTTTTCATTTTTATTTTTAATTATATCACCTCCCGAGATGAACTCGAAAATGCTGAGGTTGAGTTATCAAATTCCACTAACTGGCAGAATCGAACGCTTCAAAGATAAAAAAAACCTCCTTTCGCTCGATTCGAATTATAACTTTATCATGCGTTATGCTATATCATGTGTGTCATGTCTCATGTACTTGTGCTGTACTAATAACCAATATATAACCATCTAGTATAACCATCTAGTATAACCATCTAGTATAACCATATAGTATAACCATATAGTATAACCATATATAAATATATAAAAACACTAAGAATGGTAAACGACGTAATGTACTTTAATGAAACTGTAATTAATAATAACTTGTAATGTACTTCAATGAAACTGTAATTGAATGTAATGAATTAATATATAATGTAAGAATGTACTTTAATAGAAGTGTAATTAAACAATAATAAGTGAATATGAATTAATTGGTAATTGCAATCGTAATTGTAATGAACCAAAATTAATACGTACTCAGTCATGTACTCAATTTGTACTTATGTACTACTATGAAATTATATCGCCTTCATAAATGTAGACTCGGCGAAAAATACAAATTAGTTTTTGTTATTTTTATTTTTTATATTATTTTTATTTGGAATTTTTCAAACATCTGATCATGTGTTTAAAAGGGGGGAACTTAACCTTCAACTGTCTTCCCCCAACATTTAGGTTTATATTATACATGTATTTGTAAAATGAACGGCACTTCATTGCGGTACTTCATTACGGCACTTCATTACGACTCCTTTGTTAGCAGCCTCGCTGCGGGAGGGGGCAGAGGCCCCTTGCCTCCTTAACTTTTTAGATTCCGGCCTGAGCCATGGTCGAAAGAGGTCGAACCTCTACCCCTGTAAATTCAGAGCACTACCTGTACATTTTGAGAAGTAAATTAGAGTAAGAGAAACTTTTTATTTTTCCCCTTGAGTTGGGCTATCTTCAGAAGAACTTAGTCAGTTAAGTCGATAAGTTATAAAAGAAAAATCGATAAGTTTAGTACCAAGAGAAAGTATCAGAGTATTATAGCAAGAGAAGAATTAATAATCGTCGACCCATAAAGCGAGAGAAAGAGACAACCCAAGCACCATAGAAGATATTGGCATAACAGTCTGGCGAGTCTGTAGCCAAGAGTTTAACAAGAGGCGACCGAAAAGAATTAGAATGTTATAGAAGAAATATCCGTTGCTGCCTCCTAACCAGAACCCCCCCGTCGATTCCGAACCGACTCAGGGCCATAGACAGAGGGGTTAACAGTCTGGCGACCCTGCCCCAGGATAAAATAACTAGCACCCCAGGATAAAAAGAAGATTTTAAGAAGAATATTTTAAGAAGAAGAATATTTTAAGAAGAAGAATATTTTAAGAAGAAGAATATTTTAGGAAGGATATTTTAAGAAGAAGAATATTTTAAGAAGAAGAATATTTTGAGAAGAAGAAGATTTTAAGAAGAAGAAGATTTTAAGAAGAAGAAGATTTTAAGAAGAGGCCACTCTTTGGCCAAGATAGAAATTACCCTGCATCAGGATAAAACCAGTTGACCGGCGTGTCACGACTTCTAGTTCGTAACATCCACCCTTGAACCGGTGTGTCACGACTCCAAGTTCTCCACGCCTAGTTTTCATCCCAGAAGAAGTAGCAAGCAAGACGTCTTCAGGACACGTCTCTGAGGATTTCGCCATAGAAAATTTTGTTAAGTACAGAGTTGTTTTTTTTAAGAAATTTGTAAACATTTGAAAAGTCACTCTTATTAACAGTTAATAATGAGTATCAAACCAGAATTAACACAAAACACAGTGAACATTTCAGACACCAGTGATACATTTTTTTAGTGAAATTAATTTTCACAGAAGTTAAAAGTCACAGAAGTTAAAAGTCACAGAAGTTAAAAGTCACAGAAGTTAAAAGTCACAGAAGTTAATTTCAGAAAGAGTTAATTTCAGAAAGAGTTAATTTCAGAAAGAGTTAATTTCAGAGAGAGAATTTCAGTTATTTTCACTATTATAGTCAGTATAGAATAATTTTATTTTATGTACCAAACATAATAGTATCGTACCTTCGTGTACATTCGAGTGAAATGTTTACATTTTATATTTTTGTTTGCAAATTTTTTCAAATTATTGAATTGAATTGACTTGCAAATTAAGAAAGAGAGTTTTTATAGAGTTTATAGATTTAGAGAGATACTTGAAGTAATTTTGAAGTCATTTTTTGAAGTCATTTTTGAAGCCAGTTTTGAAGTCATTTTTTGAAGTCATTTTTGAAGTCAGTTTTTGAAGTCATTTTTGAAGTCAGTTTTTGAAGTCAGAAGGTTGCGCCAAAAAGGACAACCGCCCCGCCCCAGAGATTTATAGAAATACTTGATAAGAGGTCAAGTCAGAAGGTTGCGCCAAGAGGGACAACCGCCCCAGAGATTTATAGAAATACTTGATAGAGTTCAAGTTAGACAGTTTAAGTTTCAAGATACTTGACAAGCGTTCAAGTTAGACAGTTTAAGTTTCAAGATACTTGACAAGCGTTCAAGTTAGACAGTTTAAGTTTCAAGATACTTGACAAGCGTTCAAGTCAGGTTTCGAAGACTTGATAGAGTTCAAGTTAGTTTCAAGAATACTTGATAGAGTTCAAGTTAGTTTCAAGAATACTTGATAGAGTTCAGTTAGTTTCAAGAATACTTGATAGAGTTCAAGTCATTTTTATTTCGAGTCCCAAGTCATTTTTATTTCGAGTCCCAAGTCATTTTTATTTCGAGTCCCAAGTCAGTTTTCATTGTAGTCAATTGAATTCAACTTTTCTTTGTAATTTAAGAGAATTTAATTTAAGAAAATGTAATCTAAGAATTTAATTCAACCTTTTATTTTTGTTGTAAAAGGGAGTTAAATTCAACCAGAATTGACCGGTTTGTGCCTTTAGTTTAACCTTTTTTCTTGTTTGTAAGAAGGAAATTGACCGATTTGTCTTTTCTTTTTCATGCCATTGTTGCGTATATAATATATAGGTAAAATGACATTTTATTATTTGTAACAAAACCGTTTTACAAAGGTTGTAACGATTTTGGTAATTATTGTAATGTATATGAGGAACATGCTGTCCCTCCGTTGTTGAACTCTTTTAATTTTTAAGTAGTGTGACAAGCAATCTTTTTTTAAAGAGCAAAGTGCTCACGAAAGATGTAATTGTCAATTTCAGACTTATACCCCTGCTTAGTCACTCAATTCCCCGAATGTCGTACTCCAAACTTTGTTTTTTTAATTTATTTATTTTAACACCCCCAACCCCAGTTGAACCGTGTCAACCAGAGAAATGGTTCAACCATGGTTAATCCTCTTTGGTACGATGGAACATAACCTCAATTTAGGTTGTGTTTTTTATATTACAGTATGTTTAGTTCATTATAGTTTATAATTGATCTCTATTTTTAATTTGTATTTTTAATTTTCTTTTGTTCAATAATCGTAAGTAACTGTCCTTAGATTGTTATTGTACCATTGTAAGGTATCAAACGAAAATTATAGTCAAATTGACACACTACTACAGTATATGGCATGAATTTTAGTAGTCGAATTTAATTGTGTGTCAAAATTCAATTTTAAAACCGTGAGATTTACTTTCATTAATTGTAAGTTCCTCTAAGTACGTTTTTTTTTTACCTTAATATACGTGTAACTGATTTAATTACGTACAATCGATAATCCTAATTGAATTCTATTACTTTTGACACATATTCGAATTCATTTTCTTTCCGTACTTCAAGTCACTTTTACATGAAACTCATATGCATACACCATCATTAATACTACCTGTAATTAGATTTTAACAATAATTGACTTAAACTTAAAAGATTTTATAACCTAAACCCATCTTAAATTATTATACATTATTTTTAAACTTTGTTCATTCAAAACCTTCCAAATCCCTACACATACACACGCATGTATGCACACTATATATACTATATATACAAACTTTATGCTAAAATCATTGGAGATCACAATAAACTATTTCATTGCGTGTAAGTGCTAACTCTGCTATTTATATAGTCTCAAGCATTTTTGCTTACTATATATAAATTTTTGCTCAGGCATTTACTCAGTTAATTTAACAATCCTCTCAGCTAATCTGTCCCTCAAAATTATAAGATACACACTTTGTATCTAGTACACAAAAAAATACACACTAGACCACAGGTCTATACATCATCCACTACGTAATTCGATTGTACCTACAACAGTCAATAAAAACGCATGTATGCACACTATATATGCTATATATACAAACCTTATGCTAAAATCATTGGATATCACAATAAAACTATTTCATTGTGTAAGTGCAAACTATGCTATTTGTCTTAATCATTTTTGCTTTCTAATATATCTTGCTTATGCATTTATTCAGTTAATTTAACAATCCTCTCAGCTAATCTGTCCCTCGAAATTGTAAAATACACACTTTGCACCTAATACACCCAAATACACACTAGACCACAGGTCTATACATCATCCACTACGTAATTCTATTTTTACCTACAATAGTCATAAAATTAGTTATGAATTGTACGATCATGGTAACCTTGAAAATCCATGAACTTTAAAATTATATTTTTCCCTTTTACCTATTCATTATGAATGTAATTTCCCCATAGAAAAATAAAATTTTTAAAAATTTAACAATATCATTCTTTGTCTAACTTAATTGTTGTCCAAATTAATGGTATTAATCTTTTATTTCTGTTTGTCTAAATTAAAGTATTAATCTTTGAATTTTTTATATTTTATAATAACTTATAATAACTCTAAGCATAATAACTAAACTTGTCTGTAAAAAACTTGTATTGTAAAAAAGAATGCATCATCTAATATGAATTCGTTGGATGTTATTTCTCAATTATTATATTGTATTAATTGTATTATATATTGTATTAATACCATTTTCAGGAGGAAACACTGTAAAAATGAACAATGAATAATCCATATTATTTTTACATAAGAAACCAAAATTGCCTAAGCGAGTTTTGGATAAAAAAAAATTTATTTGTAGCTTCCTATTTTTGTTTGTGTCACAACCCTATGATCTACCATTTCTGTGGTTTAGTCGTATCTATTTTCCATTTTTCATTGTTATAGAATTTATTATAATTAATTATGATTGTCTTCCATCTCACCCTCGACCCTAGATTATGCATACACATTGCATGTAACAGGATTGGAACCCGCAGTTGTACTTCTTAGTCATTGATACCCACTCTTTGTCTCTAATTCGTTTCTTGTAAATCTTCCTAATAATGATTTGTACTATACGTACAAATTCAATAACTATGACGTCACATTTTCCCGTCATTAATTTTCCTTCATCCTATCTCTAGTATGCAATGTATGGTAAATTCTTTAATAATAATGTTGTGGTGTTACGTAGTATAAATATTATTATTCAACCATATTCATCCATACGTCACATTTTCCCGTCATTAATTTCCCTTGATCATTATCCTATATAAATTTTATTAAATATTCATTTTTACTCGTGTCAATCTATGAAACGCAAAACTTCATGCATTCGTTCGAAAACGCAGAAATACGTTCTCGCATTATTTTTTTATTTTTATTTTTAATTATATCACCTCCCGAGATGAACTCGAAAATGCTGAGGTTGAGTTATCAAATTCCACTAACTGGCAGAATCGAACGCTTCAAAGATAAAAAAAACCTCCTTTCGCTCGATTCGAATATATAACTTTATCATGCGTTATGCTATATCATGTGGTGTGTCATGTCTCATGTACTTGTGCTGTACTAATAACCAAATATAATAACCATCTAGTATAACCATCTAGTATAACCATCTAGTATAACCATATAGTATAACCATATAGTATAACCATATATAAATATATAAAAACACTAAGAATGGTAAACGACGTAATGTACTTTAATGAAACTGTAATTAATAATAACTTGTAATGTACTTCAATGAAACTGTAATTGAATGTAATGAATTAATATATAATGTAAGAATGTACTTTAATAGAAGTGTAATTAAACAATAATAAGTGAATATGAATTAATTGGTAATTGCAATCGTAATTGTAATGAACCAAAATTAATACGTACTCAGTCATGTACTCAATTTGTACTTATGTACTACTATGAAATTATATCGCCTTCATAAATGTAGACTCGGCGAAAAATACAAATTAGTTTTTGTTATTTTTATTTTTTATATTATTTTTATTTGGAATTTTTCAAACATCTGATCATGTGTTTAAAAGGGGGGAACTTAACCTTCAACTGTCTTCCCCCAACATTTAGGTTTATATTATACATGTATTTGTAAAATGAACGGCACTTCATTGCGGTACTTCATTACGGCACTTCATTACGACTCCTTTGTTAGCAGCCTCGCTGCGGGGAGGGGGCAGAGGCCCCTTGCCTCCTTAACTTTTTAGATTCCGGCCTGAGCCATGGTCGAAAGAGGTCGAACCTCTACCCCTGTAAATTCAGAGCACTACCTGTACATTTTGAGAAGTAAATTAGAGTAAGAGAAACTTTTTATTTTTCCCCTTGAGTTGGGCTATCTTCAGAAGAACTTAGTCAGTTAAGTCGATAAGTTATAAAAGAAAAATCGATAAGTTTAGTACCAAGAGAAAGTATCAGAGTATTATAGCAAGAGAAGAATTAATAATCGTCGACCCATAAAGCGAGAGAAAGAGACAACCCAAGCACCATAGAAGATATTGGCATAACAGTCTGGCGAGTCTGTAGCCAAGAGTTTAACAAGAGGCGACCGAAAAGAATTAGAATGTTATAGAAGAAATATCCGTTGCTGCCTCCTAACCAGAACCCCCCCGTCGATTCCGAACCGACTCAGGGCCATAGACAGAGGGGTTAACAGTCTGGCGACCCTGCCCCAGGATAAAATAACTAGCACCCCAGGATAAAAAGAAGATTTTAAGAAGAATATTTTAAGAAGAAGAATATTTTAAGAAGAAGAATATTTTAAGAAGAAGAATATTTTAGGAAGGATATTTTAAGAAGAAGAATATTTTAAGAAGAAGAATATTTTGAGAAGAAGAAGATTTTAAGAAGAAGAAGATTTTAAGAAGAAGAAGATTTTAAGAAGAGGCCACTCTTTGGCCAAGATAGAAATTACCCTGCATCAGGATAAAACCAGTTGACCGGCGTGTCACGACTTCTAGTTCGTAACATCCACCCTTGAACCGGTGTGTCACGACTCCAAGTTCTCCACGCCTAGTTTTCATCCCAGAAGAAGTAGCAAGCAAGACGTCTTCAGGACACGTCTCTGAGGATTTCGCCATAGAAAATTTTGTTAAGTACAGAGTTGTTTTTTTTAAGAAATTTGTAAACATTTGAAAAGTCACTCTTATTAACAGTTAATAATGAGTATCAAACCAGAATTAACACAAAACACAGTGAACATTTCAGACACCAGTGATACATTTTTTTTAGTGAAATTAATTTTCACAGAAGTTAAAAGTCACAGAAGTTAAAAGTCACAGAAGTTAAAAGTCACAGAAGTTAAAAGTCACAGAAGTTAATTTCAGAAAGAGTTAATTTCAGAAAGAGTTAATTTCAGAAAGAGTTAATTTCAGAGAGAGAATTTCAGTTATTTTCACTATTATAGTCAGTATAGAATAATTTTATTTTATGTACCAAACATAATAGTATCGTACCTTCGTGTACATTCGAGTGAAATGTTTACATTTTATATTTTTGTTTGCAAATTTTTTCAAATTATTGAATTGAATTGACTTGCAAATTAAGAAAGAGAGTTTTTATAGAGTTTATAGATTTAGAGAGATACTTGAAGTAATTTTGAAGTCATTTTTTGAAGTCATTTTTGAAGCCAGTTTTGAAGTCATTTTTTGAAGTCATTTTTGAAGTCAGTTTTTGAAGTCATTTTTGAAGTCAGTTTTTGAAGTCAGAAGGTTGCGCCAAAAAGGACAACCGCCCCGCCCCAGAGATTTATAGAAATACTTGATAAGAGGTCAAGTCAGAAGGTTGCGCCAAGAGGGACAACCGCCCCAGAGATTTATAGAAATACTTGATAGAGTTCAAGTTAGACAGTTTAAGTTTCAAGATACTTGACAAGCGTTCAAGTTAGACAGTTTAAGTTTCAAGATACTTGACAAGCGTTCAAGTCAGACAGTTTCAGATACTTGATAGAGTTCAAGTTAGTTTCAAGAATACTTGATAGAGTTCAAGTTAGTTTCAAGTATACTTGATAGAGTTCAAGTTAGTTTCAAGAATACTTGATAGAGTTCAAGTTAGTTTCAAGAATACTTGATAAGTTCAAGTCATTTTTATTTCGAGTCCAAGTCATTTTTATTTCGAGTCCCAAGTCATTTTTATTTCGAGTCCCAAGTCAGTTTTCATTGCAGTCAATTGAATTCAACTTTTTCTTTGTAATTTAAGAGAATTTAATTTAAGAAAATGTAATCTAAGAATTTAATTCAACCTTTTATTTTTGTTGTAAAAGGGAGTTAAATTCAACCAGAATTGACCGTTTTGTCTTTAGTTTAACCTTTTTTCTTGTTTGTAAGAAGGAAATTGACCGATTTGTCTTTTCTTTTTCATGCCATTGTTGCGTATATAAATATATAGGTAAAATGACATTTTATTATTTGTAACAAAACCGTTTTTACAAAGGTTGTAAACGATTTTGGTAATTATTGTAATGTATATGAGGAACATGCTGTCCCTCCGTTTGTTGAACTCTTTTAATTTTTAAGTAGTGTGACAAGCAATCTTTTTTTTAAAGAGCAAAGTGCTCACGAAAGATGTAATTGTCAATTTCAGACTTATACCCCCTGCTTAGTCACTCAATTCCCCCGAATGTCGTACTCCAAACTTTGTTTTTTTAATTTATTTTTTTTAACACCCCCAACCCCAGTTGAACCGTGTCAACCAGAGAAATGGTTCAACCATGGTTAATTCCTCTTTGGTACGATGGAACATAACCTCAATTTAGGTAAAGTGTTTTTTATATTACAGTATATGTTTAGTTCATTATAGTTTATAATTGATCTCTATTTTTAATTTGTATTTTTAATTTTCTTTTGTTCAATTAATCGTAAGTAACTGTCCTTAGATTGTTATTGTACCATTTGTAAGGTATCAAACGAAAATTATAGTCAAATTGACATACTACTACAGTATATGGCTATGAATTTTAGTAGTCGAATTTAATTGTGTCAAAATTCAATTTTAAAACCGTGAGATTTACTTTCATTAATTGTAAGTTCCTCTAAGTACGTTTTTTTTTATTACCTTAATATACGTGTAACTGATTTAATTACGTACAATCGATAATCCTAATTGAATTCTATTACTTTTGACACATATTCGAATTCATTTTCTTTCCGTACTTCAAGTCACTTTTACATGAAACTCATATGCATACACCATCATTAATACTACCTGTAATTAGATTTTAACAATAATTGACTTAAACTTAAAAGATTTTATAACCCTAAACCCATCTTAAATTATTATACATTATTTTTAAACTTTGTTCATTCAAAAACCTTCCAAATCCCTACACATACACACGCATGTATGCACACTATATATACTATATATACAAACTTTATGCTAAAATCATTGGAGATCACAATAAACTATTTCATTGCGTGTAAGTGCTAACTCTGCTATTTATATAGTCTCAAGCATTTTTGCTTACTATATATAAATTTTTGCTCAGGCATTTACTCAGTTAATTTAACAATCCTCTCAGCTAATCTGTCCCTCAAAATTATAAGATACACACTTTGTATCTAGTACACAAAAAAATACACACTAGACCACAGGTCTATACATCATCCTCTACGTAATTCGATTGTACCTACAACAGTCAATAAAAACGCATGTATGCACACTATATATGCTATATATACAAACCTTATGCTAAAATCATTGGATATCACAATAAAACTATTTCATTGTGTAAGTGCAAACTATGCTATTTAGTCTTAATCATTTTTGCTTTCTAATATATCTTGCTTATGCATTTATTCAGTTAATTTAACAATCCTCTCAGCTAATCTGTCCCTCGAAATTGTAAGATACACACTTTGCACCTAATACACCCAAATACACACTAGACCACAGGTCTATACATCATCCACTACGTAATTCTATTTTTACCTACAATAGTCAATAAAATTAGTTATGAATTGTACGATCATGGTAACCTTGAAAATCCATGAACTTTAAAATTTATATTTTTCCCTTTTACCTATTCATTATGAATGTAATTTTCCCCATAGAAAAATAAAATTTTTAAAAATTTAACAATATCATTCTTTGTCTAACTTAATTGTTTGTCCAAATTAATGTATTAATCCTTTTATTCTGTTTGTCTAAATTAAAGTATTAATCTTTGAATTTTTTATATTTTATAATAACTTATAATAACTCTAAGCATAATAACTAACTTGTTCTGTATAAAACTTGTATTGTAAAAAAGAATGTCATCATCTAATATGAATTCGTTGGATGTTATTTTCTCAATTCTATTATATTGTATTGATTGTATTATATTATTGTATTAATACCATTTTAGAGAGAGAAACACTGTAAAAATGAACAATGAATAATCCATATTCATTTTTACATAAGAAACCAAAATTGCCTAAGCGAGTTTTGGATAAAAATTTTATTTGTAGCTTCCTATTTTTGTTTGTGTCACAACCCTATGATCTACCATTTCTGTGGTTTAGTCGTATCTATTTTCCATTTTTCATTGTTATAGAATTTATTATAATTAATTATGATTGTCTTCCATCTCACCCTCGACCCTAGATTATGCATACACATTGCATGTAACAGGATTGGAACCCGCAGTTGTACTTCTTAGTCATTGATACCCACTCTTTGTCTCTAATTCGTTCTTGTAAATCTTCCTAATAATGATTTGTACTATACGTACAAATTCAATAACTATGACGTCACATTTTCCCGTCATTAATTTTCCTTCATCCTATCTCTAGTATGCAATGTATGGTAAATTCTTTAATAATAATGTTGTGGTGTTACGTAGTATAAATATTATTATTCAACCATATTCATCCATACGTCACATTTTCCCGTCATTAATTTCCCTTGATCATTATCCTATATAAATTTTATTAAATATTCATTTTTACTCGTGTCAATCTATGAAACGCAAAACTTCATGCATTCGTTCGAAAACGCAGAAATACGTTCTCGCATTATTTTTTTCATTTTTATTTTTAATTATATCACCTCCCGAGATGAACTCGAAAATGCTGAGGTTGAGTTATCAAATTCCACTAACTGGCAGAATCGAACGCTTCAAAGATAAAAAAAACCTCCTTTCGCTCGATTCGAATATATAACTTTATCATGCGTTATGCTATATCATGTGGTGTGTCATGTCTCATGTACTTGTGCTGTACTAATAACCAAATATAATAACCATCTAGTATAACCATCTAGTATAACCATCTAGTATAACCATATAGTATAACCATATAGTATAACCATATATAAATATATAAAACACTAAGAATGGTAAACGACGTAATGTACTTTAATGAAACTGTAATTAATAATAACTTGTAATGTACTTCAATGAAACTGTAATTGAATGTAATGAATTAATATATAATGTAAGAATGTACTTTAATAGAAGTGTAATTAAACAATAATAAGTGAATATGAATTAATTGGTAATTGCAATCGTAATTGTAATGAACCAAAATTAATACGTACTCAGTCATGTACTCAATTTGTACTTATGTACTACTATGAAATTATATCGCCTTCATAAATGTAGACTCGGCGAAAAATACAAATTAGTTTTTGTTATTTTTATTTTTTATATTATTTTATTTGGAATTTTTCAAACATCTGATCATGTGTTTAAAAGGGGGGAACTTAACCTTCAACTGTCTTCCCCCAACATTTAGGTTTATATTATACATGTATTTGTAAAATGAACGGCACTTCATTGCGGTACTTCATTACGGCACTTCATTACGACTCCTTTGTTAGCAGCCTCGCTGCGGGGAGGGGGCAGAGGCCCCTTGCCTCCTTAACTTTTTAGATTCCGGCCTGAGCCATGGTCGAAAGAGGTCGAACCTCTACCCCTGTAAATTCAGAGCACTACCTGTACATTTTGAGAAGTAAATTAGAGTAAGAGAAACTTTTTATTTTTCCCCTTGAGTTGGGCTATCTTCAGAAGAACTTAGTCAGTTAAGTCGATAAGTTATAAAAGAAAAATCGATAAGTTTAGTACCAAGAGAAAGTATCAGAGTATTATAGCAAGAGAAGAATTAATAATCGTCGACCCATAAAGCGAGAGAAAGAGACAACCCAAGCACCATAGAAGATATTGGCATAACAGTCTGGCGAGTCTGTAGCCAAGAGTTTAACAAGAGGCGACCGAAAAGAATTAGAATGTTATAGAAGAAATATCCGTTGCTGCCTCCTAACCAGAACCCCCCCGTCGATTCCGAACCGACTCAGGGCCATAGACAGAGGGGTTAACAGTCTGGCGACCCTGCCCCAGGATAAAATAACTAGCACCCCAGGATAAAAAGAAGATTTTAAGAAGAATATTTTAAGAAGAAGAATATTTTTAAGAAGAAGAATATTTTAAGAAGAAGAATATTTTAGGAAGGATATTTTAAGAAGAAGAATAATTTTAGAAGAAGAATATTTTGAGAAGAAGAAGATTTTAAGAAGAAGAAGATTTTAAGAAGAAGAAGATTTTAAGAAGAGGCCACTCTTTGGCCAAGATAGAAATTACCCTGCATCAGGATAAAACCAGTTGACCGGCGTGTCACGACTTCTAGTTCGTAACATCCACCCTTGAACCGGTGTGTCACGACTCCAAGTTCTCCACGCCTAGTTTTCATCCCAGAAGAAGTAGCAAGCAAGACGTCTTCAGGATACGTCTCTGAGGATTTCGCCATAGAAAATTTTGTTAAGTACAGAGTTGTTTATTTTAAGAAATTTGTAAACATTTGAAAAGTCACTCTTATTAACAGTTAATAATGAGTATCAAACCAGAATTAACACAAAACACAGTGAACATTTCAGACACCAGTGATACATTTTTTTTAGTGAAATTAATTTTCACAGAAGTTAAAAGTCACAGAAGTTAAAAGTTAAAAGTCACAGAAGTTAAAAGTCACAGTTAAAAGTCACAGAAGTTAATTTCAGAAAGTTAATTTCAGAAAGAGTTAATTTCAGAAAGAGTTAATTTCAGAGAGAGAATTTCAGTTATTTTCACTATTATAGTCAGTATAGAATAATTTATTTTATGTACCAAACATAATAGTATCGTACCTTCGTGTACATTCGAGTGAAATGTTTACATTTTATATTTTTGTTTGCAAATTTTTTCAAATTTTGAATTGAATTGACTTGCAAATTAAGAAAGAGTTTTTATAGAGTTTATAGATTTAGAGAGATACTTGAAGTAATTTTGAAGTCATTTTTTGAAGTCATTTTTGAAGCCAGTTTTGAAGTCATTTTTTGAAGTCATTTTTGAAGTCAGTTTTTGAAGTCATTTTTGAAGTCAGTTTTTGAAGTCAGAAGGTTGCGCCAAAAAGGACAACCGCCCCGCCCCAGAGATTTATAGAAATACTTGATAAGAGGTCAAGTCAGAAGGTTGCGCCAAGAGGGACAACCGCCCCAGAGATTTATAGAAAACTTGATAGAGTTCAAGTTAGACAGTTTAAGTTTCAAGATACTTGCAAGCGTTCAAGTTAGACAGTTTTTCAAGATACTTGACAGCGTTCAAGTTAGACAGTTTAAGTTTCAAGATCTTGACAAGCGTTCAAGTCAGAGTTTCAGAATACTTGATAGAGTTCAAGTTAGTTTCAAGAATACTTGATAGAGTTCAAGTTAGTTTCAAGTATACTTGATAGAGTTCAAGTTAGTTCAAGAATACTTGATAGAGTTCAAGTTAGTTTCACAGAATACTTGATAGAGTTCAAGTCATTTTTATTTCGGTCCCAAGTCATTTTTATTTCGAGTCCCAAGTCATTTTTATTTCGAGTCCCAAGTCAGTTTTCATTGCAGTCAATTGAATTCAACTTTTTCTTTGTAATTTAAGAGAATTTAATTTAAGAAAATGAATCTAAGAATTTAATTCAACCTTTTATTTTTGTTGTAAAAGGGAGTTAATTCAACCAGAATTGACCGGTTTTTGTCTTTAGTTTAACCTTTTTTCTTGTTTGTAAGAAGGAAATTGACCGATTTGTCTTTCTTTTTCATGCCATTGTTGCGTATATAAATATATAGGGTAAAATGACATTTTATTATTTGTAACAAAACCGTTTTTACAAAGGTTGTAACGATTTTGGTAATTATTGTAATGTATATGAGGAACATGCTGTCCCTCCGTTTGTTGAACTCTTTTAATTTTTAAGTAGTGTGACAAGCAATCTTTTTTTTAAAGAGCAAAGTGCTCACGAAAGATGTAATTGTCAATTTCAGACTTATACCCCCTGCTTAGTCACTCAATTCCCCCGAATGTCGTACTCCAAACTTTTTTTTTTTTAATTTATTTTATTTTAACCCCCCAACCCCAGTTGAACCGTGTCAACCAGAGAAATGGTTCAACCATGGTTAATTCCTCTTTGGTACGATGGAACATAACCTCAATTTAGGTAAGTGTTTTTTATATTACAGTATATGTTTAGTTCATTATAGTTTATAATTGATCTCTATTTTTAATTTGTATTTTTAATTTTCTTTTGTTCAATTAATCGTAAGTAACTGTCCTTAGATTGTTATTGTACCATTTGTAAGGTATCAAACGAAAATTATAGTCAAATTGACATACTACTACAGTATATGGCTATGAATTTTAGTAGTCGAATTTAATTGTGTGTCAAAATTCAATTTTAAAACCGTGAGATTTACTTTCATTAATTGTAAGTTCCTCTAAGTACGTTTTTTTTATTACCTTAATATACGTGTAACTGATTTAATTACGTACAATCGATAATCCTAATTGAATTCTATTACTTTTGACACATATTCGAATTCATTTTCTTTCCGTACTTCAAGTCACTTTTACATGAAACTCATATGCATACACCATCATTAATACTACCTGTAATTAGATTTTAACAATAATTGACTTAAACTTAAAAGATTTTATAACCCTAAACCCATCTTAAATTATTATACATTATTTTTTAAACTTTGTTCATTCAAAAACCTTCCAAATCCCTACACATACACACGCATGTATGCACACTATATATACATATATACAAACTTTATGCTAAAATCATTGGAGATCACAATAAACTATTTCATTGCGTGTAAGTGCTAACTCTGCTATTTATATAGTCTCAAGCATTTTTGCTTACTATATATAAATTTTTGCTCAGGCATTTACTCAGTTAATTTAACAATCCTCTCAGCTAATCTGTCCCTCAAAATTATAAGATACACACTTTGTATCTAGTACACAAAAAATACACACTAGACCACAGGTCTATACATCATCCACTACGTAATTCGATTGTACCTACAACAGTCAATAAAAACGCATGTATGCACACTATATATGCTATATATACAAACCTTATGCTAAAATCATTGGATATCACAATAAAACTATTTCATTGTGTAAGTGCAAACTATGCTATTTAGTCTTAATCATTTTTGCTTTCTAATATATCTTGCTTATGCATTTATTCAGTTAATTTAACAATCCTCTCAGCTAATCTGTCCCTCGAAATTGTAAGATACACACTTTGCACCTAATACACCCAAATACACACTAGACCACAGGTCTATACATCATCCACTACGTAATTCTATTTTTACCTACAATAGTCAATAAAATTAGTTATGAATTGTACTCATGGTAACCTTGAAAATCCATGAACTTTAAAATTTATATTTTTCCCTTTTACCTATTCTTATGAATGTAATTTTCCCCATAGAAAAATAAAATTTTAAAAATTTAACAATATCATTCTTTGTCTAACTTAATTGTTTGTCCAAATTAATGTATTAATCCTTTTATTCTGTTTGTCTAAATTAAAGTATTAATCTTTGAATTTTTTTATATTTTATAATAACTTATAATAACTCTAAGCATAATAACTAACTTGTTCTGTATAAAACTTGTATTGTAAAAAAGAATGTCATCATCTAATATGAATTCGTTGGATGTTATTTTCTCAATTCTATTATATTGTATTAATTGTATTATATTATTGTATTAATACCATTTTAGAGGAGAAACACTGTAAAAATGAACAATGAATAATCCATATTCATTTTTACATAAGAAACCAAAATTGCCTAAGCGAGTTTTGGATAAAAATTTTATTTGTAGCTTCCTATTTTTGTTTGTGTCACAACCCTATGATCTACCATTTCTGTGGTTTAGTCGTATCTATTTTCCATTTTTCATTGTTATAGAATTTATTATAATTAATTATGATTGTCTTCCATCTCACCCTCGACCCTAGATTATGCATACACATTGCATGTAACAGGATTGGAACCCGCAGTTGTACTTCTTAGTCATTGATACCCACTCTTTGTCTCTAATTCGTTCTTGTAAATCTTCCTAATAATGATTTGTACTATACGTACAAATTCAATAACTATGACGTCACATTTTCCCGTCATTAATTTTCCTTCATCCTATCTCTAGTATGCAATGTATGGTAAATTCTTTAATAATAATGTTGTGGTGTTACGTAGTATAAATATTATTATTCAACCATATTCATCCATACGTCACATTTTCCCGTCATTAATTTCCCTTGATCATTATCCTATATAAATTTTATTAAATATTCATTTTACTCGTGTCAATCTATGAAACGCAAAACTTCATGCATTCGTTCGAAAACGCAGAAATACGTTCTCGCATTATTTTTTTCATTTTTATTTTTAATTATATCACCTCCCGAGATGAACTCGAAAATGCTGAGGTTGAGTTATCAAATTCCACTAACTGGCAGAATCGAACGCTTCAAAGATAAAAAAACCTCCTTTCGCTCGATTCGAATTTATAACTTTATCATGCGTTATGCTATATCATGTGTGTCATGTCTCATGTACTTGTGCTGTACTAATAACCAAATATAATAACCATCTAGTATAACCATCTAGTATAACCATCTAGTATAACCATATAGTATAACCATATAGTATAACCATATATAAATATATAAAAACACTAAGAATGGTAAACGACGTAATGTACTTTAATGAAACTGTAATTAATAATAACTTGTAATGTACTTCAATGAAACTGTAATTGAATGTAATGATTAATATATAATGTAAGAATGTACTTTAATAGAAGTGTAATTAACAATAATAATGAATATGAATTAATTGGTAATTGCAATCGTAATTGTAATGAACCAAAATTAATACGTACTCAGTCATGTACTCAATTTGTACTTATGTACTACTATGAAATTATATCGCCTTCATAAATGTAGACTCGGCGAAAAATACAAATTAGTTTTTGTTATTTTTATTTTTTATATTATTTTTATTTGGAATTTTTCAAACATCTGATCATGTGTTTAAAAGGGGGGAACTTAACCTTCAACTGTCTTCCCCCAACATTTAGGTTTATATTTACATGTATTTGTAAAATGAACGGCACTTCATTGCGGTACTTCATTACGGCACTTCATTACGACTCCTTTGTTAGCAGCCTCGCTGCGGGAGGGGGCAGAGGCCCCTTGCCTCCTTAACTTTTTAGATTCCGGCCTGAGCCATGGTCGAAAGAGGTCGAACCTCTACCCCTGTAAATTCAGAGCACTACCTGTACATTTTGAGAAGTAAATTAGAGTAAGAGAAACTTTTTATTTTTCCCCTTGAGTTGGGCTATCTTCAGAAGAACTTAGTCAGTTTAAGTCGATAAGTTATAAAAGAAAAATCGATAAGTTAGTACCAAGAAAGTATCAGAGTATTATAGCAAGAGAAGAATTAATAATCGTCGACCCATAAAGCGAGAGAAAGAGACAACCCAAGCACCATAGAAGATATTGGCATAACAGTCTGGCGAGTCTCTAGCCAAGAGTTTAACAAGAGGCGACGAAAGAATTAGAATGTTATAGAAGAAATATCCGTTGCTGCCTCCTAACCAGAACCCCCCCGTCGATTCCGAACCGACTCAGGGCCATAGACAGAGGGGTTAACAGTCTGGCGACCCTGCCCCAGATAAAATAACTAGCACCCCAGGATAAAAAGAAGATTTTAAGAAGAATATTTTAAGAAGAAGAATATTTTAAGAAGAAGAATATTTTAAGAAGAGAATATTTTAGGAAGGATATTTTAAGAAGAAGAATATTTTAAGAAGAAGAATATTTTGAGAAGAAGAAGATTTTAAGAAGAAGAAGATTTTAAGAGAAGAAGATTTTAAGAAGAGGCCACTCTTTGGCCAAGATAGAAATTACCCTGCATCAGGATAAAACCAGTTGACCGGCGTGTCACGACTTCTAGTTCGTAACATCCACCCTTGAACCGGTGTGTCACGACTCCAAGTTCTCCACGCCTAGTTTTCATCCCAGAAGAAGTAGCAAGCAAGACGTCTTCAGGACACGTCTCTGAGGATTTCGCCATAGAAAATTTTGTTAAGTACAGAGTTGTTTTTTTTAAGAAATTTGTAAACTTTTGAAAAGTCACTCTTATTAACAGTTAATAATGAGTATCAAACCAGAATTAACACAAAACACAGTGAACATTTCAGACACCAGTGATACATTTTTTTTAGTGAAATTAATTTTCACAGAAGTTAAAAGTCACAGAAGTTAAAAGTCACAGAAGTTAAAAGTCACAGAAGTTAAAAGTCACAGAAGTTAATTTCAGAAAGAGTTAATTTCAGAGAGAGAATTTCAGTTATTTTCACTATTATAGTCAGTATAGAATAATTTTATTTTATGTACCAAACATAATAGTATCGTACCTTCGTGTACATTCGAGTGAAATGTTTACATTTTATATTTTTGTTCGCAAATTTTTTCCAATTATTGAATTGAATTGACTTGCAAATTAAGAAAGAGAGTTTTTATAGAGTTTATAGATTTAGAGAGATACTTGAAGTAATTTTGAAGTCATTTTTTGAAGTCATTTTTGAAGCCAGTTTTGAAGTCATTTTTTGAAGTCATTTTTGAAGTCAGTTTTTGAAGTCATTTTTGAAGTCAGTTTTTGAAGTCAGAAGGTTGCGCCAAAAAGGACAACCGCCCCGCCACAGAGATTTATAGAAATTAGTTTTTGTTATTTTTATTTTTTTATTATTTTTATTTGGAATTTTTCAAACATCTGATCATGTGTTTAAAAGGGGGGAACTTAACCTTCAACTGTCTTCCCCCAACATTTAGGTTTATATATACATGTATTTGTAAAATGAACGGCACTTCATTGCGGTACTTCATTACGGTACTTCATTACGACTCCTTTGTTAGCAGCCTCGCTGCGGGGTGGGGGCAGAGGCCCCTTGCCTCCTTAACTTTTTAGATTCCGGCCTGAGCCATGGTCGAACGAGGTCGAACCTCTACCCCTGTAAATTCAGTGCACTACCTGTACATTTTGAGAAGTAAATTAGAGTAAAAGAAACTTTTTATTTTTCCCCTTGAGTTGGGCTATTTTCAGAAGAACTTAGTCAGTTAAGTCGATAAGTTATAAAAGAAAAATCGGTAAGTTTAGTACCAAGAGAAAGTATCAGAGTATTATAGCAAGAGAAGAATTAATAATCGTCGACCCATAAAGCGAGAGAAAGAGACAACCCAAGCACCATAGAAGATATTGGCATAACAGTCTGGCGAGTCTGTAGCCAAGAGTTTAACAAGAGGCGACCGAAAAGAATTAGAATGTTATAGAAGAAATATCCGTTGCTGCCTCCTAAGCAGAACCCCCCTTCGATTCCGAACCGACTCAGGGCCATAGACGGATGGGTTAACATATATATATATATATATATAATTTAGTATATTAGTCTACACAAAATACAGGTCTGTATTAGGGTGGGTCGAAACACCCAAAAATTAATTTATCCAGAAGCCACACACGGCATGGATTTCCACTTAATGTCCTTATCATTATATAAGAAAAATAAGCACTGTACTACCACCCTTACGGTTTGCACAAAGTACCCCCTTCAACCATATGAGGAGCCTTGTTGTCATTTTCCTTTGACTTACTTATATGCTATATATTGTGCGATCAGCTTTCTACTCATGTTTTTTTCTTTTCAGATGATATAGATTTATGATTAAGTATTTGTCTCTTAAAAAATGGCCACACATAGCAAGACGGCTAATTCTGCTTTTGGCCAGCCAACTAGATTTCCACCTGCCATGGTACCTTTAAAAGCTGATGTAGTGAGGCACTGGTTTTTTGTTCGGCAAGTAAAAGATGCTGAGGGCAAAGGTTCATGTAGTGCCAACGAATGTTACAGGATTGTCACTACTGATATTGAAGTCATTTCCTACCATTGGTACAGAAGGTATCTTCATGAAAGTATGGCGACTGATGGTGTCAGCATCTAAATTAAATAAAATACTCCAAAACAGAAGAAAGGAGGAATTCTTCACAAAGTTTCAATGTTTGATGATATGTTTGACATATGCAGTTGCGATTGCTATGACAAAAAAAGAGAAAGGCCACAGTGCAGGTGTATCGAAAGAATTCCAGTTCAAGAATGGGAATCTTTCATAGGACAAAAAGAACACAGAAATCAACTGGGACCAATTGATCGAGCGACAACATCTGTATTAAGAAGAAGTGAAGTTAGACGACAAGCGCAACAACGAGCTTAACAAAGAGCTCAAGAGAAAATGGAGGCTTCTTTCAATGACATTTCTGGAAGTTTAGACATCTTAGGTGATATGGAAGCGGATGCAAGTACTGAAGAAAATGATGATTTTAAACCTGAACTAGAGTCAGCAGAACATGAGCAAAACAGATACCGTTATGATGAGCTGGCTATTACTGCAGATCGCTATCGCGTCAGCTGCAGAGCAGCGGCCGCCATTGTAAATGCAGCTTTAAAAGACATGGGAATTTTGAATGAATCTAACATGCTTGATAGGAAAACAGTGGAAAGAGAAAGAGTGCGAGTTGGTAAAAGAAATATTGTTAAGGCAAAATCGGAGAACTTACATCTAGAATGCATAGGATTTGATGGTAGAATGGATGATACATTAACGCGGGGAGGTTAAACAAAAGAAGAGCACTACACCATTTCAAAGAGCCTGGAGGTTTATATGTAGACCATCTCATGCCAGATAAAGGGACATCTCGATCCATAGCAGAAGAAATTTTGACTTTGATTTTGGATACAGACAGTAATGACACTTTGAAAGCCTTACTCTGTGATGGAACAGCATTAAATGCAGGAAAAAATGGTGGTGTGATTAAATTGATTGAGATTCAACTAGATAGATCTTTTCAATGGTTAGTATGCCAGCTCCACATGAATGACTTGCCTTTCAGGCATGTATTTGAACCAATTGATGGGCAGACTAGTTGACCAGACAGTTTCAAAGGTGATATTGGCAAAGCGATAAAAAAGGATTTTGACAAAATTAAAAATAGTTAATTTCACTCCAGTAACTGGAAGAATAAAACAAATTTCTGCTGATGTTGTAAAAGAGCTCAGCACGGATCAGAAGTACTTGTACGACATCTGCTTATCAGTTCAATCGGGCAGCGTTCCCGAAAACCTGAGTTCGAAATCTCCTGGAAATATTCATCATGCGCGATGGCACACTCGGACTAATCGTGTTCTAAGATTGTATGTATCAACACTGAAACCAGAGCAGGGTTTCAAAGACATTGTGAAGATTATAATGCAGTGCTATGCTCTCGGGTGGTTCCAAATTAAATCACATCCATAAGCGATCGATGGAGCCATAAATTTTTGGTACCTTACACAACTGGTAAGAAATGTTGAAGAAAAGTTCCAAAACATTATGGAACCAGTCTTAAAACGTAACTCCTATTTTGCCACACCGGAAAATATTCTTTTAGCAATGATAATGGATCAAAGACAACAAGTGAGAGAAATTGCGATCCAGCGAATAATTGAGGCCAGAAAGTCTTTCCCCAAACTGAGAAACTTTGAACATCCTAAAACACTCAACTTGAAGGAAGATTACACCGAATTGGTTGGTTGGGAGAGAGAAACTATATATCCACCACCTTTGCTAAATTAATTCAGCGACAGTGACATTATCAAAGTTCATGCCCAGTCACTGATGATTCCACCATACCCGTATCATGGTCAGAAACTGGAGAGCGCTGTCAGTCTCGTGACAAAAGCATCAGAAGAACGATATGGCTCTGAAAATCGTCAAAAATTTATTCTAAATCTTTTAGAATCTAGGAAAAAAATGCCAATTTTAACACGAAAGGGCAATGGAAGTAAGAATTTAGAGGAACAATGGAGGAAGATCACTTTAGAAAAACGTCTGGTTGTAACATTGCTTCATTTTTAAAAATTTTAATCTTTTCTATACCTTCTTCAATATGTCTATAATTTAAAATCTTAATATAATGCTGCTAAATGGCTATTGTCAATAAATAACAACACATTTTGTTTCATTTATATATATTTCAATTAGCATTTAATTTTGCATCATTGCATTAGGATTTAAAACACCAGGAAAAATGTTATTATAGGTCAGAGTACAAGACATGAGAGACAAAAAACCGCAAAATTGTGCTACCCCCTACAGCACTTCGCACAGTAAAAAAAAATGTTATCAGAAGGCTTTTCGGAGCATAGAAACCCCCCGCAATGCGTGGTTATTCAGTATAAAATTTCGACCCGCCGTAGTCTGTATAGTGTATACGGACAATTTGCGATTACTGATACTTGTGGTTTTTCGGTCCAGTTTGTGTAAAACAAGCTTAAGTTAGTATGAGTATGACTATGATTGATGCAGGAAAATTTGTGCTGCCCTACGGAGGAAACACAAACTTGCGGTACACCTTGCTTCTGAAAAATCATGCACCACAACTACTAATATCTTGGAGTGTCTGCGTTGCAAACTAAAGAAAATTACAATGAATCGAATATGGATATGGGTGTTCTTTGGACTAGACTAACACAGAGCACAGTTGCTTTCAGTGGTGATGAACGACGAACGAAAGCTTCGTTAGTAATTTGACCCCCTATTTGCTTGGCAAAGCTGCTGCGAGCTGCTCGTCGCCTTGTACCATGAAATGGGGATATGGGCGGAATGGCGCTCCGTGTAAAAACATGGTTAACTTCATACTTCCACTTAAACTATGAATGCACCGATGAGTGTGTGTATATATATATATACACATACACACAGGGTGTTTCACAACTGGTCTGCCATACATTGGGGGGTGATTTTTGGGGGTGATATCGAGTAAAAAAGTTAATACAACATAGGTGTTATTTCCAACCGTTGCGAAGCTACGAGCGCTACAACATTTTGTTCGTCATGTTACGGATTACTTGAATCAGCGGCACGGAAATCGTTGGATTGGTCGTGCTGGTCCAATATCGTGGCCTTTGAGATCTCCGGATCTAACCCATTTAGATTCTTTTTATGGGGTATTATGAAAGAGATGGTCTACAAGACCAAAATACAAACGAGTGAGGAACTCTTGCGTCGGATTGTGGATGCCGCTGCTTACATACGAGAACACCCCAAAATGATTCAATGGGCAGCGGACTCTTGTTTGGAACGAGCAAGGGTGTGCATTGAAAACGGAGGCGGACATTTTGAACATTTATAACGTGTATCTCATAAAATGTAACCATAAATACATCAGATTAATACTTTCGTTTATTTTTTTCCGTGCACCTTAAAACGTCCGTAGCTCCGCATATCATGATGAAGGGGTTAAAAGCTCAATTATTTCTTCCATGTTTCTAAGAGCACTCAGGATTTGTAGCCCACATTTGCTGGATCCGGAAAATTCAAAGATTTGGAACATTTTTAAGGATTTAAAATATCCTGAGTGGTTTATCGGAAAGGCGTATTTTAAAGCCAGAAAATCTTTTTATGCCCCTCGGGAACCTTCAGTTAACCAAAAACAATATGTGAGTTTGCCTTACATTGCCGGCTTAGAAAGAGTAAAACCGTTGACGAAAGAATTTAAGTTGCTTTGGCGTTCAAATATTCGTCTACCGTGAAAGTAAATTGGTTAGGAATAACGTTGCAAAAGAGGAACAAGCCTGTGTCTACAGCATTCCCTGTAAAAGTTGTGATTTAGTATACGTGGGTGAAACTGGAAGAAATATTGAAACCCGTATCAAAGAACACAAATATGCCTTCAGAAGTTGTAATACTAATAATGCCATTTTTTATCACGCTAGCCAAAATAATCATGCTATAGATTGGGAATCAAGTAAGGTACTTTATAAATGTAATAATTATGTCAAAGAAAAATAATAGAATCTGTGTGTATAGAAAAAGTAGATAATTTTAATTTGTGCGAAGGTACTTATAAGTTAGACCCTTTAATGAGATTCTTGGTCAATAAATCCCTTACGGAGTCGTGGGAACGTGTTCGAACCTAAGTGTGAATTTCTTAAATGTCTCTGGATTGGAATGTTTCCTTACTCGCTTTTAGTAAATGTAATAATGGAAGTAATTAATGTGGAAATAAATATATGCAGTAATTATGTCAAAACATTAGGATCTGTATGTATAGAACAAGAAGATATTTTTAATTTTTAATTTGTGGAAATGTAGTTATAAGCTGACCCTGTAATAAAATGCCCTTCTGGTTTCAGGAGAACGATATCTAACCTAGGTGCGAATTTCTCAATGGTCTCTGGATTATTTCCTAATCGCCTTTTTTCATTCGTTTTTCGGTTTATAATTTCTGTATAATAAACAACAATGTAATAACCAATGTAATAATAAATTTATAATTTCTGTAATTAATAATTATGCAATATTAAATGTAATAAATTTAATTATAAATGTAATAATTATGTAAAATAATAGAATCTGTATGTTTAGAACAGGAAGATAGTTTTAAAATTGTGCGAATGTACTTAATGAAAATGCCCCCTCCTGTCTCGAGAGAATGGAATCCAACCTAGGTGCGAATTTCTTAACGGTCGATCCCTGAACTGTTTTTCCCTCTTGTTTTGTTTCATTTGTGTTTCTGTATCCACCCGAGGAGGATGCCAGTGGGCGTCGAAACTGTCGTGGAAATAAACTCTGTCTATTAGAGTGGGTTTTTATTCTCAGGTAGAGTGGAAGAATGTTGCAAGTGATTACGTAATGTTGCGAAGGGGGTGGGGGTGTTGCAAAAAAAGAAAAAAAATACCCCAAAGGGCCCTTTGTTGCCAACCGGGGTTACAAGGGGCATGCAACTTGGAGGTGGAGTTCTCCCCCAAGCTATTCCCCCCAAAGGGCCAGAAAGGAGAGAAAGGAGGAGAGAAAGGAGGAGAGGTGTTCACCTGGCAGGAGCCAAGTGCATATTAAGACTTCAGCCGAGTAGGCGTTGTTTTATAGGCTCATAATCAGCCAGTTGGCTTAGAAGGCGTAAATGGCTTGAGTTGCCAGATAGCGCCATGTATTCATTTAATTCTAATCGAAGACTGAGTTGCCAAATACCACTTTTTAGCGATACCATTGTATACATTATTATAGACTCCTAATCAGCCAGTTGGCTTAGAAGGCGTAAATGGCTTGAGTTGCCAGATAGCGCCATGTATTCATTTAATTCTAATCGATGACTGAGTTGCCAGATGCCACTTTTTAGCGATACCATTGTATACATTATTATAGACTCCTAATCAGCCATTTGGCTTAGAAGGCGTAAATGGCTTGAGTTGCCAGATACCGCTTTTTAGCGATACCATTGTATACATTATTATATTTCTTAAAAGTTGGTTTAGAATACCGGTAGTAGGTTTAGAAGGCGTAACATGATATAATTAAGTAAAACAACATTGCGTCATTCTGTTTATTATAAATATATAGAAAATAAATATAAATTTCAATAATAATTGAGGAATATGCATATAATCATAACAGTACAGGAGAAATATCACGCAAAATATATAAATACATTTCAATAATAATAGAAATATGTATATAATCATAACAGTACAGGAGAAATATCACGCAAAATATATAAATACATTTCAATAATAATGGAAATATGCATATAATCATAACAGTACAGGAGAAATATCAAGGAAAATATATAAATACATTTCACTTTTTTTTCAAAATACTAAACTCGGTCTTAATCGAGTTTACAATTACATCATTATTGCTCTGCATTACGCAGTATATGCGGCTTAACCCTCGAACACAAACCCTAGGACCGGGTTACACCATCACAAACCCCGGGTGAATTTTACCCATTTTCGGAAATTAATATAAAAAGTTCTAATCGTGCTTTATTAAATGTATCGAAATAAATTGAAAATATAACTCTTGTACTTTAATTTCCTGCTATAAGAAGTTAAAAAAACATAAAGTAAGTACTGTGATGGGTAACTTAGATAAACCTTACTCACAATGCTTTAATACTACCTAACCTAACATTAAAATCTACTGTGAAGTTAATACTGCAGCTGCAGAGTTGAGCGTTGGCCTACAGTCACCCGAGTCATGAGAGCCTCAGCTGGCGCAGCCACAAGCCTCCTGGATCGCTACGAACTGTAGTGGAGATAGACAAAAACAGGGAAATTTTTGAGAGGCGAAAACTGACTTATGTGCACTAAATATTTTTTGTAGATATTTATTCATCATTTATGAACACTTTTTCATTGCAGACAACTTCAAAGAACATTATAACTTACCTGGTGTTATACACAGTCAACACAGACAGGGCAGAAGTGGCGAGGGCACACAGGTCCACGACACTTGCGGCACCTGTGCCGCGTCTTCCTGTCGGACCCCTTAGGGCACATAACGCAGCGCACCAAGGCACCACTACTCTCTGCTACCACCGTGCCTGCCGGGCCTGCAGCAGTGCCAGGTGAAGGGAGGTTGAAGATTGTGCAGATGAGTGTCTTGAGGGGGCGTGACAGGAACGGCGAGTCGAGCCTCTTCTCTGCCCAGGGCGTGATGAGTCCCAGTGCCAATATTTGCATATATTTCCTCCTGATGATCCTGTTGCCACCTGTCCTAATTGCATTTTCATTGTGGATGACCCAGGAGTTGAGTACACAGGTGTTCAGCATCCCATAAAACACACACAGCGGCCATCTCTTGGTCTTGCGTCCACAGGAGTAGTGGGCACACATCTGGTCGAATGTGTCCACACCACCTTTCGTGTGATTGTAGAACTCGATGATCTCCGGCTTTCCTGTGGGTCCCAAGGCTGGCTGTGTGTGCATAGAAGACAACAGCAAGACGAGCTTCTTCTTGGTCTTGGACTTTGTTGGGATATATGTCACCAGAGTCATTTCCTTGGTGAAAAGCAATGCACTTGACCCTAGCCTGCGACTGGCCGTTTCCTTCATCTGCGACGGTATCTCCTTTTTATTTCCCCTGACCGTTCAAACAAGGGTCATGCCACAGTCTAAGAGGTCCGTCACTAAGGGCACAGACGTGAACCAGTTGTCTGTGGTTACATTCCTTTGTGTCTGGTGGTATGGCCTGGTCAGCTCCTTGGTGTAGTAATGGCCAAGGTTGATGCCCTGCATGGGTCTTGTCCCATCCTTCCCCAGATAAGGGATCGCACCCACTAAGTACTTGCTATTGCTGTCATTGGCAAGAACAAGCTTGATCCCGTATTTAGCCGGCTTGTTGGGGATGTACATTCGGAAGGGGCACCTTCCTCTGAAACCAAGCAGCTGTTCGTCGACAGTCAGGTTCTCGCTAGGCACGTACATCCTCCCACAATTTCCTATAAAGTTGTCCCAGATCTTCCTAATGGCTGCGAACTTATCTGTCTTCCGCCTCTCCTCCCGTGTGTCATGGTCATCAAAACGCAGACAATTCAGTAGGAACTCGAATCGACCCTGAGACATGGCCGCACGGTATGTGGCTGCGCCGGTGCAGGGGTTCCACATCTCTGATGTTGATAGATGATTGTCCCTCTGGCAGCCACTGAAGATGATAACCCCCAGAAGTGCACGCACCTCGGCTGGTTCTGTTCGAGAGTGTGTTCCAGTCTGCCGGCCGTACTTGGCAGCCTGCAAGTGGATTCGCTTGTTGCTCCATTCAACAATCTCGTCGATGATTTGATCCTCAAACAGCAACGTGAAGCACTTGATTGGGGTGTCAGCACTCCGTGCCTCCGCTGTTGGCCCTGTGGTCATTGCCGGATGGAAGGATGTTCCGTGATGGAGTTCTCATCGACGAACGAGACTGTGGCCGGCAACTCCACCTGAAGCCAGAAGTGCTTGCCAGGGTGCTGGTGTGGAAGTCAACGACTGAGGGAGCATCGTCGTCCTCATCAGGGCGCCTTTTTCTTCCCCTACGAGCAGCCGGGGCATCAGGAGAGGCGGCAGGGGCATCAGGAGAGGCAGCAGGGGCATCAGGAGAGGCGGCAGGGGCATCAGGAGAGGCAGCATGGGCATCAGGAGAGGCAGCAGACGTAGAGGCACCAGGGTCTGGGTCGAACACATGGCGGCTGGTGATAGGCCTAGCTGTCACGTGGGGCGAGCGTGGCTTGGCTGGTGTAGACGTGTGCCGTGGTTTTTTCCATACACGGCGTCTGGTCTCCTCATCACTATGACTACACTCATCATCATTTTCACTTGGTTCAGGTACATATTCTTTGTCAATGTCACTATCATACATGACCTCATATTCTAGGTCATCTTCATTCTCTTCATCATCAGTTTCACTATAATCAGGTAATTCCCCAGTTGTGTTCATAATTCTTTCAAGCTCATCACTTGCGTAATACTTCACCTGTTTATTAGACATGATTCTTGCAATAGTAATAGCACTTTAGTACACCTAGAATGTCATAATCAATGCCTGTAAAGAAAAATAACGTAAATAGCAAACCAGATATGTACACCACTGCAAACCTTGGGAGATTTCCACCCGCTAATAATTGCACCTTGTATCACAAACGTCGGGTGAAAATCACCCAAAATATACTCTACAGGAAAAATCAAGCGAGCGACACTTAAACCACTACCTCTCTCGACCACGGCTAAACACGCACTGCAGCTACTGGGCAAGGCAGGTGGCTGCCACCACTCCCCACAACATGGTCACGTGATCAAAATATCGTGGGGTGATTTTCACCCGAGGTTTGTGTTCTAGGGTTAATAATATTTCACCGCTTAAAGTATAGGGAAACCTGTATTCGATATGAAGGGCTTTCATATCGTTCAGTACTATTTTTGTTCCCACTTTACAACCGGTTGGTAAGTCATCTTTAAATACGTCTAGAATACAATGAAAAACACGCACAAAGAGTTCATCGTTAGCTACATTATTAAACACAAGTTTATAAGCACGCTTTTCCAATCGAGGGTTTATTTCTACCGACTCGAGCTTTTCAATCGTGAACTCACTCAACATAGCGGCAATTGAAATAATCTTCTAAATCGTTACGACAACTGCGCGTTATATAAAGAAATAGTTCTTCAGGGTGAACGGTGTAGGTGAGCTCAGCCTTGTACCGATCAATTGCTTTGTACCAAAGTTCATGGTATTTAAAAGAGTCTAAACTTTTAAAATAAACGTCCAGCACTAGACCATTCTCACCAGCCCTACACTCGGTAAACCCATCGAGCAGAGCGGTGTAGGCGTATTCAAGTACTGTATCAAATAAAGCATGTCCGTAACACGCGCGTCTAATATAGGTTTCAGCTTGCGGAATCCGACGATTTCAAACATTCTGTCGAGGATGAAACGGTTTCGAGTAGGAACAAGAGCGTTATTATCAGAAGCATTCTTCCACATCAGCCGTATATCAATGCACGGCCGATCGTTATTTATACACAACGTACATACAACGGCGTATGGGGGTGCGTCACTAATCTGCTCTCTTCTTGTACCTACGTTAGCAGGTATTTTATAACGATCTTCACTCCACTTCTCAACTATCACGAAGATTCTATTCATCTCCTCGACACTTAAATAAACCCGTTTGTTTGTTTGTCTACATTCCGTTTCCAGTACATAGCTAATGGTACCGGAATTACGCCTGAACACGCGCAACGATTTCGTCACGGACACATCGTACGAGGCGTTGAGAATGCTGCTCAAAGGAAGTTCCATCGTATTCGAGGAGCGCACGTCCACTCGGTTCAAGCTCTGAGATAACTATGAGCCGTGTGAGGCACGCAGGTAGGCAGGAACGGTTCGACGGGCGGCTGACTCGATGATACGTGAATGGGCTTGTTCGTATGATCCGCGAGTCGTACCGAATTGTTGTACATATTTGTTTTTCCGGTACAAGAATTAATTTCATCACTATCAGTCTACGCACCAGACATTTTACCTCAGGATAAGAACTAGGAACATTTTATGTTTTACTAAACATCTTCACACTCCGGCGCACTATTTGAGAGGAACATATGCTCATATTTTTCCTTTCTGCCCATCAAACGATACTCGTCTCTAAAGTCTGTTAAAAACTCACGCAGGGCACTAGCCACAACCTCACTACGAACCTCATCATGATATACGTTAATATAGTGATAAAAATACTTAAGATTGTCCATGATCACGAGATTCACATTTTCAGTCGTAGGGTATGAGTAATCGACATGGTGTAGCATGACGTAATACCGCTTGTCACACCACCCATCCGCAAGGCTCATTATCCATACCTGCTGCTTCTCTTCTGCACGCGTTGTTTCTTTTACTTCACGGTGTATGTGAGACTTTATAAAGTTTAGCTCTGCAGTATACTTCAGCACATCGTCTGTGCAACGAAAGCCTTCAACGGTCTTAGCAGAACATCCGTAGAGTATTTGTACATCTTGGAACTTCGCACAATCCAATGTGTTTTTAAAAGAGGTATAGGAGGGAGGAATAGGAAGTTTTTCGGTATCCACCACATCCTGACACTTTGCTGAATACCATTTCATAAACGTTGTACAAGCAATATTAAAGGTAGCCATTTGAATACACGTCTGATCTGAATACACGTCTGATTTCTCGGGCTTACTGCAGTTGACTGACCACGCAGGGACTCCCAGATAGTAGCATGACTCACGGTCTTACAGTGGGCGGAGCTTAGAACTTTCACCTGCGCGCGCACACACACACACACTCACACACACACACACAATAGAGAAAGTAAAACGCTAATTGAAACATGATTTATTTAATAAACGAGATATTCAAGTTATATATATTTACAAATACGATTTAATAAACGAGATATTCAAGTTATATATATATTTACAAATACGTGTAATAAATCAATAGATACCTTACAAATACGAATTAATAAACGAGATATTCAAGTTATATATATATATTTACAAATACGTGTAATAAATCAATAGATACGATTATATACAAGATAAATACGTGTGAGTTAACAATAGAAGCATCATACGTTATGGTATCCAAAGGGTACGGTATCATAGGTACCAGGTAACTGGTAACGTTTCCTTAGGTGTTACGGCACACCTTCGTACCCCTAAGTTCCTTCACGCCCCCCAGCTTCTGCGCCCGAAAATTGTGGGTGCCTACAATTGGGGAGGTTGTTCGCCCTCATCATCGTCCAAACATACTAGATCCTTCAACGATTCAAAGTTAACAACCCGCCGATTCGCATGGTTGAGCGTAATACCCTTTGCCTTCACGATATATTTAATTTCCTCCCCCACCCTGACCCGTACCCCATAAGTCTTAGGTCCTGTTGAGAAAAAGAGTCGGCGTATGCGTTGTCCCCATACTCATCCTTGATCTCATCAGTGAGCTCGCCGAGGAACTCCCCAATAGCGGGCATGTATTCACCCTCCCTCTCTGTGAATATCACGCTATTTGTATCGGCATACAATACTCTCCGCCAAGAGAATGCAATAGACCCCAAAGTTTTATACGGGCGTAGGCTGTTGTGAAGCTGGCCACAGGTATGTTTGTAACCCTTGAGGTATCTGTGGCAAATTCAGTGTTGTTGTACTTTATTATGTAAGTATTACCTACATTCACGATCTCCATGACCTCTTTATCGGGAGCATTGGCATAATCCCAGACATCGCTATAACTTTGTGCCAAATGAATGCTCCCTCTGCCGGTATTCTGCGCAAATTTTCCCCATAGACTGTTTAGACACAACTTTGCACTAAAGCGCTTGCCAGGATTCTTTACAATTTGGACACGATCAAGTTGTATACCTTCGCGGTCGCGGTAACGTTGAATATAGGCAGACTTTTCATCTTCGGTATCAAATCCTCGCGGATACCCTGATGCCTCAACCTTATCCTTCAAAAAGGCGTTTATATATGGTGTGAAAAGGATGGGTAGCTTCTGAAACCTCCACACCTCATGTATCATCAGTATTCTATAACCATGGCGTACGGCCAGGGCCAGCTCAGGACTTGTATATACGCCTCTGATCTTACGCTGGTGGGGTATATGGTTACATTCGCCGTTATCCTCTTCCGCGCACTTCACGCACAGGGGAAACATGAGCTTGTCGTCGATAACGACAGGTAAGTTCGGCATCCATAAATTGCGTGGGGGGAGTACGTCTACGAAAGAGAGCCCAAAGTAACGATCATTCAAATTTTTTGAAAATTCATTGATGGAGGGTAGGCTAGGTCCCACCAGTTTCTCAGGAGCGCCCACGGGGTACGGATTGCTCTTCATCACGTATGGGTATAAAGAACAGAAATCGTAGTAATGGAGCTTCACGCCATCCGTAGGTGGAAAGTATAGTCTGAAAGGATTTGTACGTCCTCCAAACAAGCTATCACCACATTTGAGAGGATCCAGCACCATTGAACGCTTGATCGTGTTTATTTCCTCACGGTACACCTCGTCTGTCTCCATCCGTGCATCATATTCATGCTCCCACAAGACTTTGTGAGTGAAATGTGATCCTATAAGATGATCGCTGGTGCGGGTCGATGCAAGACAGTCGGCAGGAGACCTACCGTGGATATCTCCGGTGATTCCGCACTCAGGACGGGGGCATCCATGCCACCAGCAACCGTTAAAAGAGTACACAGTCTTCACACCAGTGACACGGTTTTCACTTAACCCATCAACCCCAAAAACACGTCCATTAATCTTCATGGGTACTTCACCCGTGTTGCGGGCGTGCTTTATGTATACACCTGTCTGTTGCTCTAGGTGTATGAGCCAGTAAATAGCCTTGTGCCCGTAACTGCGGGGATTGTTTCGGTGAATAATGGCTAAGGTGTCTTTAGGCATGAAGTTATTCTTGAACACCGTAAAACATAATGATGCGATGGTGGTTGCGACTTGCAGTGGATCGCATTTGAAACGGGCTATGTACATCCTTCTAAAGGCCTGGAAACATACTCTAAGCACGCGCACATCATTCACGCAATAACGCTCACATTCATCAGCTATATTATAAGGGTTACTTTCATTAAAACTGTCGTAGTATCGATCAAAGTCTTCACGTTCATCCATACAGTCGTCAAAATAATGTTTGGGGGGTGGTGGGCCTACGTAGTTTAAAGTCTCGCTGGTGAGGAAAGTGTAAGGGAAGTATCCTTTGGAAACTTCAGCTGCTACTCCCATCACCTTGGGTAGCTTTGCTAATTTACAAGGTGTGAATAATAAAGTATCTTTAAATTGTACATTGCCTCTTATCTGCATCTGTATTAATTTGTTGCCTCTTTTCAATGGATCACCTGTAAATATCTCAGAGGATTCGTGTTCAAGCAACTCCTTATAAAGGAACTGCGTGTCAAACTTTGCCCCGTTATGGGCGAGAATATACACAGTCATTTTTTTGAACTTGTCGGCTAACTTGACAATATAGGACACAAATAGTTTCACAGGACTATCGCGGACATTCGTTTTAAAAACGTTTGTCCGTTTACCGCATTTGGGGCACTCGTCACATTCGATACCCATACACTCATCACAGATGGTCTGGCTCACAAGTAAATGTGGAATTACCTCTTTGGTTTCAGCGTTCGTATATGTTTCTATATCGTAGTACACAGTTATACAAGGGTTATTTTTAGGCTTAGCATCTTTCATATAACATACATGCTTTACTCCATCCGCCTTATATTCCTCCTGGCATGTAGGACAGTGAATTACGTCACACTTGTGCTTAAATTTCCCCCAATTATCCATTGTGTGAAACATACCACATTCACAGATTCTCATTTTCCTCCACGTGCCAATTGATTTATGGAAATCAAAACAGCTATTATTGAAAAATGTGCGTCTACACACATCACAGTCTCTCTTCTCAGCTTCAACTACACGGCTTTCACATTTGGTGCTTTTACACTGCTCACATACCATGTGACATTCTTTACAATGTCGCACAATATCATCCGCAAACTCGAGGCACCCCTTACACAAATCATGATGTCTCCCATATTTTCGACTTTTGTCATAACTCGCGTAAAGCCCCCTTATATTACGGATGGGGAGATACGTTGTCCCTGACAATCCTAAAATAAGTAGGGGTCTTGTACGATCTCTCACACAGCTTTTAAAAACATACACAGTCCTACGACGATCATCCAACCCAAATACAACTATGCGGACATTCATTTCCTGTTCTACCCTTCTCAGCTCTTCAGGCCCCATATTACAGTCAAATTCAAGTTCACAGTCTACAGCTAGTTTACGGGCACGTTCCACGACCGTAGGCAGCCAAATTTTTTGAGCCCGTGTATTTTGTACAGTAAACATGTTAGCCAAGACTACTGCTATAAAGCCGCAACCACGATCGACGTTTATATGCCGTCTATAAATAGCTTGAGAATTGAGGTTAAGAGTGTACGGTATGGCACTAAGACCCGCAACACGGAATACACGGTAAATATTTACCGTGAAGTTGTCCATATTGAAGGCTATACTACTTTGGGCGGCTTGCATTATACGTCCTAATATATATTCTACATCTTCAGCCGCCAAACGTCTAAATGGCACTATCACCCAATAATCGTCTACATCACCGTCATCTGACCCGAATCCAAAGGACAGACTCGTCCTGACTTCACGCTCGTCGCGATTCTGAAGAGCAAACTCTATAATACGCTGTAGAACCGGGCGTAGCCCGCGCTCAATTCCATTGCTATACATGGCTCTAGGATCGACCCTGACTCTATACCGATTTCTAGTCAAGGCTGGGGTGGGGGCTGCGGAGCGCACCAACTCGAACGTTATTTCATCCTCAACAGAACTGGGGGCGGCGGATGAATTAGGGGATATATTAGCGGAAGGTGCTGCTGGGGGGCCTGTTGCGTAGGAGGTTGATGGTTGGGGCTCTATTATTGTAGACTTAACAGAACGGGGGGCGGCGGATGAATAAGGGGGTATATTAGCGGGAGGTGCTGCTGGGGGGGTTGTTGCGTAAGAGGTTGAGGGTTGGGGATCTATTACCGCTGCAACAGGCGCGTATTTCGGGCGCTTTATACCTGACGTGGGGTTCTCACACTTTCGCTTTGGACGTGCTACTGGTATCGCTGGTGAGGGTTCGTTGGCAGGGGAGGAGATCACAACTACACTGTCGTCGAGGTCATCCGTAATGTCAATGATGGGATGCTCTACCTCATCGTCATTCACGGTTCTGTGGGAGAAGAAAGCAAAATATAAGGAACGGCACTCAAAATTTGTAATATTTTGTAAATGACCCACTTAGGAGTGTGACGTGTTAGAAATGGACTCTGTAGAAAAATTCAGATTCACGAGTCCATCCACATGTATTATATCTGGACCTACAGGATGTGGTAAAACTGTGTTTATGCTTAAAATCATTAAAGAAAAGGGAGAGATGTTCTCGAAATTTGTGCATAAAGTTATATGGTGCTATTCGACGTATCAATCAGTGTTCAACGAGTACCGAGATGATATTTTGTTCCACAAAGGCGTATATGACGTTAATTCGATAAAGGGAACTGAACATACAATCATTGTAATTGACGATCTCATGTTGGAGATGGATAAAAAGTTTGCCGAGACATTTACAGTATTCTCCCACCATCTTAACATAAGCGTGTTCTTCATCAACCAGAATCTATTTTTCAAAAATAGATACATGCGCGATGTGTCGTTAAATACGCAATAACTAGTCTTATTCGCACAACGTAGAGATGTATCACAAATTGGGGTATTAGCCAATCAAATGTTCCCGAATCAGCGTAAGGAGTTTTTGGAAGTTTATAAAGAAGCTACAAGCACGCGTTACGGATATTTGCTTTGCGACCTTCATCCGCGAAACACGTTTAGAGTGCTTCTGCCAACGAATATATTTCCAAACGAGCCTGAAACGGTGTATATTCGAGAATGACAAAGAGACTAAAGAAATACCGTGAATTAATAAAAATCTATCATCGACTGCCCCGGGCAATGCAGCAGATGTTTATTAAAAATATCGATGCCGACTTTTTAAAATGCATCTGTGAAATCTGTCTTAACGTTATAAATTGCAATGTATCAATGAAAACCCATCAGAAGGCTCGCCTACGCCGCTACAAGAACATAATACGTGCACTCGCTCGTAAAAGTCAAACTGTAGCGAAGAAAAAACGAATTATTGTACAAACAGGAGGGTCATTTCTCCCCATCTTATTTTCAGTTTTGGGTCCTTTACTGACTAGATTAATATAATGAAGAAAGTGGTAGTGATTCCCCACGAGGTGTACGCTTCACTGCAAAGGAATCCAGACACGGATCTAGATCCCCGTAAAAGCTGACTTAAAAGAATGGAAAGCGATTTGCTAGCTCTATTAAACAGTGAAAAAACACCTGATGAGAAAAGAATCTTATACCAAGAAGCTCTGCAGAAATTTCTTCACGAGTACGAAAATTATAAGAGCCCTACAGAGATTCCTGTGGTTATTAGGCACAGCACGGGGACGATGGACATGGCGACATAGGATCTGAGCCCGACAATACAGCTGACCAACCAAAAAGATTAGCCACACAACATATCGAACATGTATTAAAAAGCACCCTCCCACATACATTGATGAGTAAAGGCTTAAGTCTTTATAATCTATTGAATGAGGATCCAGCCATACAATGGACCGATACAGGCGAGCTCATTGTGGAAGGATCAAAGGTACAGGGATCGAATATCGTAGACATTGTCCATGATCTGGTGAGAAAGTGGGATAGGCCATCACCATCAGGCTGGAAGCATATTAAAGCAAGACTACAACAAATAAATGTCCCTAAAACGTTGATAGGAAATCTGAACAGGTTAAAAGACTTGGAACATGCAACGCATGTGACACAATTGAAGAAGCCGTCACCCCCGGCGGTAACACCTTTGAAGAGGAGCAAGAAGAGGTTAAACCAACCCTACCCACGTGCCTCTAAAATACGCAAATGGCTAACGTATTAACTAAACGCTATTATGACGTTTCTAACCCATCCTCTTACGGCGGCGTAGATTGACTGTACAGAAGTGTTTACGGAGTAGGAAAAAAAGATGTTGAAAGATTTTTGAGGGAGCAGGACGCTTATACGCTTCATAAGCCTGTGAGAAACAGGTTTAAAACGGCCAAGACAACGGCTTCCTCGATTGATTCTATTTGGCAAGCAGATTTAACAGACATGCAAAGATATTCTGTGTATAACGATGGTTACCGCTACATTCTATTCATAATAGACGTATTCTCTAGATATCTGTGGCTAGTTCCTCTGAAAAATAAATCACCTGAAACAGTTGCTAAAGCCACCAAAACGCTAATGTTAAAAGAAAACAGGGTTCCTGGCTATTTTTGTACGGATATGGGGAAGAAATTTATAGGCCGTGCTTTTCAAAACATGTTGACAGAGTTTAATATCAGCTATTACACAACCAATTCTATACATAAGGCTTCTTTAGCTGAAAGAGTTCAGCACACCATAAAGGAACGCATGCACCGTTATTTTACACATAAAAACACATACAGATTTCTAGACATTCTGGAATCATTGGCATCATCCTACAACCGCTCATACCATCGCACGATTGGGACAACACCTAACGAAGTTTTAGAAAGAGGTACGCTCCCGAGAAGAGACGGATCACCACCACCACCACCACCACACTCTTCGCTCTTCAAAATCAATGATTATGTAAGGCTGTCGCGTTCGGGGAATAAATTCGCAAAGGGTTTTGAGCAAGGATGGACACGCGAGATTTTTAAAGTTAGGGCTATGAGACCTAAAGGTGAGATAATGATGTATTACAGTGAAGATTTGAATGGGGAAGAAATCTCAGGAGGTTTTTACCGCGAGGAATTGCAGAAAGTTGCGTTTAATTTAGGAAAAAATGTGTTTAAAATTGAGAAAATTTTTGGAAGCAAAGGTTCAGGAAAGAGAAAAATGTACCTGGTGAAATGGCTAGGGTACCCAGAAAGCTTCAACACCTATATAAAAGCTGATGCAATAATGAAGCTTAAATAGTATGCAACATGGCTCCTAACCATTTCTACGTCACACTCCCGTCCTCCTCGTCCCTGTCTGTACACCCTAACAACACACTAGCCAACTTTGTAACAGAACTCCACAAGCACATTGAATTGGGTCGTGATTCGTATGAGGTGGAGATATGCGAAATTCAGCTGGACACCATCTTTTTAAATATTGAACATAAAGAAACCGTTTTTACGATTCTTAGAGACATTGACGAGTGTGAAAAAGCTGGGGTAGCTATGGATGAAACTATGCGCATCGCTCGGACTAAGATTGCACGGTATTACAGTACAGAAGTAAGACTAGGACCGGGTCAATATGGTTCGGCCGAGGATGTTGTGAGAGGCTTAAACGTAAGTTTAAGAAACTCAAACCTTACGAATGATTTAGTATACGAAATCGTAAACAACCCTGCACATACACTAATCCTAAAATCAAAGACTAACAGACGTATTAAATACCATAGAAAGTTCCAAATTCTAGCCAATGGTGGATATAGCGCAGCCTTCCAAAGAGACACATCTCACGAGACACAGCATGACTTGTCCAGATTAATGTATCAATTGAAGATGGAGAAATTGGCTGAAAGGTCCCCAGACATGTGCTATATTTACAGTAATATAGTGGAGCACCAGTTTGTTGGGGATACCCAGGCACGCCTGCTGCATTGCTCACATCCCCAACCATAGAGGAAGGAGTTTGAGTATTACATATGACAGACCCCATTATGTGAATGTCGCAACTAATTTAATAACCAATATCTCAATATATATAAGAACGATTGAGGGTGAAAACTTCCCATTCGGTAACGGGAGCTTAACAGTGAAGCTACACTTTCGACGCACGGAGTTATAATGGATAGAAAGCCTTTCACCGTCTATCGAGGGGTGCGATACCAGCGCGGCAGTGGACTTGGGTCCATTGTTCATCCATACTACGTACGGCTGTTCCTTTGCTGAAGAGGGGTGCCAGATACCTTGGAAGGAAAGCGCTACAATCAGGTATTAACACTGCAGAAGACATATTGGCCGGGGCTAAACCTAAAGAGGCTCTAAAAAAACATTTAAAGCGTACACGGGACGAAATCATCAAAGATGCAAAGAGAAAAATGCGTGGTGGCGGGAAGAAGAAGAAGCGGGCTGCCCGGAAGAAGAAGGGGTCACGTGGTATTAAACGTAAAAGGCTATCAAAAAAGAAGTGCTGTAAGCGAATGAAACCTATGGTTGTCCACTTTTTTGACTGATATAAGCTAAGGACATTGATCTCATGAATCATAGTTTGTTTACCACTTGTCGAGAGAGGAGGCACTATTTCACCATGGCACGCTTCATCCACCGATGTAGTTCACAATGCTGTAAATCGGAGCTGTCCCTTTTTGAGCTGCCTCCAACCCAAGTTTCTATTGAGCACAGTGACTTTATTACAATTAACCCTTTAAACACAATTAGTTCCCCGAGTGCACCTATAGAATTCGTGATACCCAGCTCAGGTCCTTACTTTTTTGATCCAAGCTGTGTGCACATGTACGCTAAGCTACGTATAGCCCATTCTGATTGAACGGTCTGCGATGACAAATATGCTGTATACCCTGAAACAAACTTTCTGCACTCCATATTCAACCAGTGTGACGTATATTTAAATCAGACCAACATATCGGCAGGCACGGGGTACTATCATCTACGAGCCTATCTGGAAAATGTCCTCAACTTTTCCAAAGAAGCGAAGGCTACCTTTTTAAGTGCCGAGGGATATTATCAAACTAAAGATGAAAGTAGTATAAAGGACAAATTTAAAAATTCTAAAAAGAAAATATACGAGTGTTTTGGACGGTTGCACACAGATTTCACTTTCCAGGAGAAGTTGCTTGTTAACGGGGTGGATATGAAAATAAAGCTCACCCGCACGAGTCCTGAGATCTGCTTAAATCTGGATGCTGATCAAGAGGAGGGTGCAAAGCCCGTTGTGGTTCACATTATGGACACATACCTCCGCGTACGGCGAGTGATATTAAGTTCACCAAAACAACTAGGAATTGAGAAAAATTTACTAAACGCTACAGTGAAATATCCTATTAACAGAGTGCAAATCAAACTATATACGGTTCCTGCAGGGTTGGCATCGAAGCAGATAGAAAACATTGCCCTGGGAAATCTTCCTAAAAGGATATTAATCGGTATGCAGGACCATGCTTCGGTGAATGGGAAATATAAAAAGAGTGCCTTTAAATTCGAGAATTTCTGACTTAAAAATATAACTCTATACGTTAATGGCACTGCTTTGGGTGGAACAATGGGTACGGACTATTCATCAGACGCTGTGTTACCTCTTTGTGCCAGAGCCTATAGTAATCTGACCCATATTGCAGGTGATTGTGATGAGCTTGGTAATGGGGTAACGCAGGAAGAATTCATTGATCAATTTAACCTTTATCCGTTTGACATTACCTGACTTATCTGCTAGCGTAAATACCCATTTAACCCCACAGCAGAGCGGAAACATCTCAGTGCGGCTGGAATTCGCCAAGCCTATAGACGCTCCTATTAGTGTACTAGTATATCTCGAATCGCAAGCCCTAATAGAAGTAGATAGATTTAGGAGCGTTATCACTGACTTTTAAAATGGATGCTAATACACTTCAGAAAGTAATGGAACGAGTCACACGTTCCAAATTTATAGGAGTGTTTGCCAAGAATGAAACATTGAGTTTGCCAAGTACGCGAGAATGCGGTAGTCTTATTGTGAACACAGATGTCATCGGTAATGAAGGGATTCACTGGATCGCTGTCTATTTTAAAAATAGACAGCGCCTGTACTATTTTGATTCACTCGGTACTCAACCCTGGAGTGACCCTATTATTGTAAAATTTCTCGCTCATTTACATATTCCCGAAGTTGTATGGAACCCATTTCGCATACAAGGATATTTTAGTAATGTTTGCGGAATGTACTGCGTCTCATTTCTCACGCATATGTCATGTGATAAAGAATTTATAAATTTTTTAAATTTATTTGACCCGTTTCACACTCGCCGAAACGATGAAATGGTATGCAGACAGATAAAAATCCGTTTTCCAATTGTACGTACTCGTTGTATAGTATAATGTTTTTGTTCGTATATTTGTAACGATATATTCTGTAGTTGGTTATTGTACTGATTTCTTTCATTTAATAAATTTATGAAAATATATTGTGTCTTCTTACCCCAAAAAGATCGAAAAACACTTACATTATTTCGGTGTGACATTGCTGACTGATCAGTATATCCTTCGTGTTCATGACACGAGATTCTTCAAAAGATTGTATAACACGTGTCAAATCCTCATCGGACCTTAAAGGAATAATGTTCATTCTTTTAAAACATATACAGAGTATACAGACAGATCCCCATTATGTGAAGATATCTTTGGTTCATTTAAAAGGAATAACATTGATTACCATAAAAAATTTCGATTTTAGCATAATGGGGATAAGAAGTAAAACAAAACAACATTGATTGCCATAAAAAAATTTCGGTTTTTGGTGAGTATCTATTTGACGAGACACAACAACCCATTCATATATATATAAAATCGAATTATAGACACTTACATTTCTATGGTAGTCCCTTGCGTCGGATTGTAAGGAGCGTCACTGCAAATATCTTCAACGGTTTGCGTTGGAAATAATTCATCACGGTCAATCGCGTTAAAAAGACTAATTGCGGTTAATGCTGCAGTGTCATTTTCTTCATACAAATCTGGGGAGACGTACAGGTCCATGGTGGAGGGAATGATTATTCACTGACGCGAAAATAGCTACTGTTACTCCAAACTGAAAAATATCTCCTTTTATATGTACAATCGCCAAGCTCCGCCCCAAAAGACCAGATGTTCGTAGTGATTGGCTGCCGGTGTAGCTGGGTGGAGCTATGATGTGTACCAATCCGCTATAATGGGTCCGGACGAGTAACATATATATAAAATCGTGTTTCTTGTGAATAAATTATAGACACTTACATTTCTATGGTAGTCCCTTATATTATATTTTTATTTTTACTTACAAGTTATTAGTAATGTTTTCACAAATTCTTGTGTTAACATAATTTCAATTGTTAACTTATTTTATAATAAAGAAATTATAAATATAGCCTAATTATATTTTAAAAAAAGCATTCAGTTTCCACGTTAAACTGTGGGTCTAAGGCGGAGTGAAAACCTTTCTAATTCGGCGAGAAATTGCACTAGGGTACAAAGAAAATTATTTGGTGATTCTTATAGAACTTTTGATACTGATTCCAAATATAGTTTCAGAATTTTTCTATCACCCATAGTTTTCGAGAAAATAATATTTCCATTTACTCAGAGTTTCCCGCATCATTAGTCACTAATGTAGTCGAGAGGATATAAAGAAATATAGCCTAATTATATTTTTAAAAAAGCATTCAGTTTCCACGTTAAACTGTGGATCTAAGGCGGAGTGAAAACCTTTCCAATTCGGCGAGAAATTGCACTAGGGTGCAACGAAAATTATTTGGTGATTCTTATAGAACTTTTGATACTGATTCCAAATCTGGTTTCAGAAGTTTTCTATCACCCATAGTTTTCGAGAAAATAATATTTCCATTTACTCAGAATTTCCCTTGCTAATAACTCTCAGTAGCCGAATGACGTCACAAGTCGTACCTTTTCATTATAAATGGAGTAAAGCATTTAATTTTAAGAATGGTTTAATAGATTTTTTATAGTTTCCGGTTTTTATTTTTACTTACATGTTATTAGTGTCATCCCTGCATGACATCAGTAAGTACGATACACTCCTAAACAAAGAGGTATGGTAGGGGTAAGTACAGTAGGTAATTTTACGGCCACATATTTTTTGGAAAAGTCGGAAATCACGCCCAGCGATCCCTGACTGTCCGAAAGTTGATGACATGGGGAAATTGCTCTACACCCTAACCTAGCGTACGCCTGACGTGGCAGAAGACTCACCCTGACTGATATAACATAATATGGGTATGGTTTTCGACTTTCTCAGAAATATGATACATGTTAGCCGCGGTATTCTTTACTGAACTTGATTGCTAATAACTCTCAGTAGCCGAATGACATCACAAGTCGTACCTTTTCATTATAAATGGAGTAAAGCATTTAATTTTAAGAATGGTTTAATAGATTTTTTATAGTTTCCGGTTTTTATTTTTACTTACATGTTATTAGTAATTTTTCACAATTTTTTTACCTAAAAATGGCACGCTTCGGTTTGCCACCACTGGATTCCTTTATTTGAACAAAACTCTCGCTCTCTTTCTATATATATATATATATATATATATATATATATATATATTTGTTAGTACTCTCATGTTTGCCTACCTTATTTCTTTCGCTGATTAATATTTATTAATGAGCAAAACTCTCTCTCTTTTTCTTTCTTTCTCTTTCTCTCTCTCTCTCTCTCTCTCTCTCTCTCTCTCTATATATATATATATATATATATATATATATACATATATTTATTAGTACTTTTAGGTTCGCTAAGAAAGGGAGTCAAGAGAGTTTTTGGCCGATGTGAATGCAAGAAAGGTAAAAATTATGGGCAGAAAAAAATCCTCTTGGGAGACGATTCGAACTGCCCTAGCTTCTGCCAGCCCTCGTGTGTGTGTGTGTGTTTGTGTGTGTGTGTGTGTGTGTGTGTGTATGGTTTATTCGTTTATTATATATATATATATATATATATATATATATATATATATATATATACGGGTTTGGAGAATGACAAGCGTGTGTTTCATAAATTTCTCTTCATTTGGAGAGAAGGGAGACTTATCAGGGATTGAGTTTATTATATATACAAGTACAGATGGGTGCGGGGTTTGGGGAATGAGGGAGGAGGGTCGAGGATATAAAGAAATATATCCTAATTATATTTTTAAAAGAACACTCGGTTTCAACGTTAAACTGTGGGTCTAAGTTACGCGTAAATATAAAATATTTTCATTGTAGAAATAATAATAATAATAATGATAATAAGAATTGATGTGAAAGGTGGTTTTTTTCAAGTAGACGAAGAAAGGTTAACTCTCGCCCAGAAAATGGTCTCTAGGGGGACGATTCGAAATGACCTAGGAACACCTGCTGGTTGAGAGACCTTCCCCCCAATCCCTGATAAGTCTCCCTTCCCTCCAAATGAAAAGAAATTTATGTTTCAATTGATTAATTTCTTTAAATTTCGTTTTTTTTCAATTTTCTTCGCAGGGGAATTTGTGTTTTGGCTAATTTCAACTTTTAAATGAATTGTTTCGTAATTTTCATTTCGTTTCGTGACTTAAATATTTATAATAAAAATTAAGTGTGTAAAAATTATTTATTTAATAAACAGAATTTAATTGGATTCATCTACCGTCATATATTGTGGTAAAGTCTCCCTTCTCTCCAAATGAAAAGAAATTTATGTTTCAATTGATTAATTTCTTTAAATTTCGTTTTTTTCAATTTTCTTCGCAGGGGAATTTGTGTTTTGGCTAATTTCAACTTTTAAATGAATTGTTTCGTAATTTTCATTTCGTTTCGTGACTTAAATATTTATAATAAAAATTAAGTGTGTAAAAATTATTTATTTAATAAACAGAATTTAATTGGATTCATCTACCGTCATATATTGTGGTACACTATTTAAATGGATGAATAATATATGGTTTTTGCTATCTGGAACACATGGCGCTATCTGGCAACTGAATACATGGCGCTATCTGGCAACTCAGCCAGAATAGAGGTTTATAAAAGACCGAGAGACGACTGACGGAGTCATTCAAGCTCGGCTCCCAGCCGAGCAAGGACCTCTGGTCCTTCTCTTTCTGGCCCTTTGGGAAAACCCCTTAGAGGCCTCTTAGGTTAGGTAAACGAAAATAACTTGGGGGAGAACTCCGCCTCCAAGTTGCATGCCTTGCAATCAAAGGCAACTACTCTCTCTTTCTCTCTCTCTCTCTCCTTCAGGTGCACCACTCTCCTCCTTTCTCTCCTCTTTTCTCTCCTTTCTGGCCCTTTGGGGGGAATAGCTTGGGGGAGAACTCCACCTTCAAGTTGCATGCCCCTTGCAACCCCGGTTGGCAACAAAGGCCAGTACTCTTTTTTTTCTTTTTTTCTTTTTTTCTTTTTTCTTTTTTTTTGCAACACCCCCACCCCCTTTGCAACACCCCACCCCCCTTTGCAACACTACGTAATCACTTGCAACATTCTTGCACTCTACCCTTTTGCGGCTATACTACTGACCCTGTCCGAAAGCTGGGTCCTCTCTGCTTAGCAGATAGCTGGTGAAGGAAGCTATAGTTTGGGGCCTCTGTACTAGTGACCCATTGCCCGCGTTAGGCTTCCATCATGAAAGAGAAATACTATAGTATTCGTCATTTACCATTACTTATTCGGACTATAGTGGATTTAATTTTCGAAGAGTTCCTTGTTCCATGCATTGTTTGTGTGTACCATACGGTGTATATATATATATATATATCAGTGGTGACTGGTGAACTTTTCATCTAGGCATGCAAACAAATTTAAAACATAAATGAGTACAAAAACCAATTGCAGAGCCGGGAAGCCAACGTTTTTCTGTATTTTCGGAAGCATTTTCTAACATTCTAACAGGATTTATTTAACATCATATCTTTGGGAATTTTCCAGATTAGCTGCAGTTGGACTGCTGTTGGGCCCAATCACTTTTTCAAAAGATGTCATTTATAAGTTCTTATTATCCCCCCCTGCCCCCCAAATTCGATTCAAGCAAAAAAAAAAAAATTTTTTTGGGTGAAATTATCTTTTATTTTTTGTCTTAAAAAGACGTATTGTGCAGAAATAATAATAACCTATAAATAGCATGTTTTGAAAAAAGTGATTATAAAGTGTTCAAAACAGGCCAAAAAAATTGTAAAATTACTCATCAAATTATACATAAAATCTTACCTGAAATTTTTATTCAATATTTATTTGAACTGAAAATCCACCCTCCGAGTTTTTTGGCAAAATTCTTCAGTGACTATGTTGTAAAAATGTTCTCTTTTCTCCATCAATTTTCTTAAACAATATCACATATCACATCATTTGAAACTGTATTTCTTTCCTCACTCATTATTTAGGGGCAGTTAATCAACTTATTAAATTTTTTTTTTGTAAAAAACACGACACTTCCTCTCACAAACACAGGCCAAGTACACATTACAAACTATACAGTATTGAAAGTTGTCATTGTTTTTACGATCACGTGACCCACTACTTCGAAGAATAATTAATAAAACAATCATAGGCCTAAAGAATTATTATTAAAGAATTATTATTTATTATTAAATAATTATTAATAAAGAAATATTACCTAAAGAATTATTATTATGAAATTGAAATTAATTAAAGACGCCTTGGCATTTTAACGACATCTCTCTAGTTTCCATTTGTCCTCAGCAGGTTTTGAAACAGCCAGAAGCGGAATCGAAAACTGCATTCAATCGAACAAATGATGAGTTCCTCAATGATAAAACCTATTTTCTATTATGTAAAGATCGAATTTTGCATCAATTCTATTTAGAATATGAATTATTAGGAATAGTTGACTTTTAAACTTTTCACATGCAATATTTAAGGTTTCACTAGTTAGAAAGACTAAAATTAGGTGAACACATACTTGAGATAAACAATAAACTTGTTTATTTCACAAACGAATAAGGTTTTTGGCGAGAAGCAGATGCACCGATTCTTCTGAAAAGAAGCTGAGATGGCATTTTATGCCATTAGGACGGGAAAGTAACGCTCATTTTGCCGTGTTGTGGAAGATCAATCCATCTTTCAGTGATTTTGTTGTTAAAAAATTCTGTATTTGGTGATCGTTACTTATATATTAATATTGCTCTAAAACCTAATATTTATTTACATTTTAGAAGGCATACACTGCATGCGTTGCATTCACAGGGAAAAGGAAACACAAAGACCGCGTCTGTCGAGACCGAGATCGAGACCGAGATCTAAATAGCGGAGACCGAGATCGAGATCGAGATCTGCAAATTGGGTCTCGAGATCGGTCTCGAGACCGAGACCAATCTCGAGACCTACATCACTGACTGAAACGCTCTAAAATCACCGAGCAAACCAATCGAACTTAGTTTTGTCTGTGCGATTCGCATTTTAAGAGCTTAAAGCGAGCTTCAAATTATTGTAATTTTCACACTCGAGAACCAATGACTGCATTTTGACCTTTCGATTATTCAATTTGGATGTTTGTGACATTCAAAAGTTGGCTAATTTATTTTTATATGAATCTAACTTTTAACTTTTAATTTTAGAGAAAATTAGTGATCTTTCCCTTCGTATCTCCTTTTCACTTATGAAAAGACTTTGATTTAAAAAATTATTACAATTGAGGTGAAGTTAGCTGTAAAAGTTAAATATAAATTTTTAAATAGGGTGAACTTTGATGAAAAAATAAAGAGAGAGAGAGAGAGAGAGAGAGGAGAGATAGAGAGGAATTTAAAGAGAGAATGCTGAAACTCTCATAAATAGGAGTAGATACAATTCGTAAAACTTTGAAAATACAACTATCCTACCTTATGCCCTTCCCTTTTGCCTTGTGTATTTGTTAAAGTATCAGAAACTGCCTTACATTAATTTGTGGTATTTGTAACATATTTTTCTTTAAAGGAGCTTTTGTTACTTTTAAGCGAAGTAGAATAATTCCCCTGCCATATTTAACAGGTGTTTTTGCCATCTTTTAAAGCATATTATTTACTTATTATGTCTTAAAAGCTTTTTTTTTAATTTTAGGGCATTTTTTTTACGTCATAACTTCTAGATGTTTGTAGAAAAATAACATAAAAGAATATTTTTAACTTGTTTTGCACTGAATTTGGCATTTCTTTCAACCAAACTATTCATAAAAATTTGATCATAAACGTTTTTGTACCTGTTCAATAAATGCACAATTACACAATTACTTATTTGAATTTTTCTAAGAGAAGTTTAATTCTAGTTTACTTACATTAATAAAAATCATGCCATTTTCAATATGATTTACGTTCTTAGCAAGACATTCTAGTCCTTTAATTAAAAGAATTATCAAGTCCATTATCATCATATGCAAAACCGTTTATCCACATATCACTTGCAGAACATCCGTTAAGGAACGCACATATTCTCTCTCTCACACACTACTACCTAATTCTGAAGGAAATCTTTCCTCACCCAATGTTGGCATATACGAAGCCAAACGTTCGTGTTATTCGAAATTTTAATGTTTATGGTGTACACTGTAAGTTTCAGAAATAATGAATTATAGATGTAAGACAAGTTGAAAAAAAGAAACAAAATTAGACTAATATAATAAACTTAAACAACTTAAAGCATGAACAAGGATACATATACTGTATGTGTACACACACACACACACACACACATATATATATACATATATATATATATACTTCAAAGATATGTCCCAAACTCTAGAAAAGAACTAGAAACACACTGGAATGAGAGAAGAGGTAGATTGTGTAAAGTCACAGTAGGAGGAGATTGTAGACACCAATCGACCAGAGTAGTATGAGAGCAAAAGGTTAGAGTGCAATTGAAATGCAATGTTGATCAAATGAGTGCCAGTGCCAAGCAATGTTCCCTCTAAGGTGTGCGCGTGTGCGCGCGCACACGAGTCGTGAAACCCGCGCACACAGCAAAATAAAATGCGCACAGGCTCAAGCGTATCATGCCCATTTGGAAGACAGGTTTCCTGAAAATGAAGTAAAAGAATGGTCTGCCTTTGATTGCTCGGTTATTTTACAGAAAGACTTTGACTTTGGCATTGAGCATGTTAAAGTTTTATGTGCAAAATATGCAGATTTTCTTGGTGAAAGTTCTACTATAATCGAACAGTACAATGATTTTAAATTTGTTGTATGCGAGAAAATAAAAAGTAAGCTGGTTAAAAACTTTGATGATATGGTGACATTCGCCCTCCAAAATGAACAATTTTGTGACGTTGCTAAAAAAGTTGATGGATATTGGGGGAACTTTCCTAGCATCTAGTGTGGACTGTGAGCGTGGCTTCAGTTTAATGAATTCTATAAAGGACAAATTAAGAAACCGCTTGAAAGAAAATCATTTGGACATGCTCATGCGAATTAAATGTTACCTGAAGGATGACGGATGTATTAATCTTCATAGAGTTTATTTGGAATGGGCAAATGCTAAAGATCGTAGGGAGAAATCTCAATCATACTTAAATGAAAGGCACTTTCATTTAATGTTATTTTTATTATATTTTATTTTATTGAATTTTATTATTTTTTATTTTATTCTTATTTTGTGAATGGATAAAATCATGTATTAATCTTGATAGTCTATTTTAAATTGCTAAATGCTAAAAATTGTTTAGAGAAATGATAACTAAAATAGTCATTTTCAATTAATGTTATTTTTATTTTATTTCTTTATTTTGTTGAATTTTATTTTACTATTTTTTATTTTATTCATATTTTTAGAATGGATAAAATGTTTTCTTTAAGAATATAGTACCGTAATGATGAAGCTATCACCTTATGGAAATAATATTTATTAAGTATTTAATATTTATATATATTTCATTTTGAAGATAATAGCGCTCAGAAAAGTTTGCACAATTTTTCACCATGAATCTAAATGTATGCACAACGAAAATTTCTTGCGCACACGGAATAAAAAAAATTAGAGGGAACATTGGTGCCAAGCCCCCTTTTCCCTTGTTGCAAGGTGCCACCCCTATCCCCCAGGGTGCCAAAAAAGGGGGAAACCCCCCAGATGCCTAAAGCTGGCGGAATCCACCTAACCTAAGAGAGGGAGGAGAGAGGAGGAGAGAAGAGAGAGAGCATGCTTCGCCTAGGAGACCCAGACGCATAATAAGATTTCATCCGTACATCAGATCGCTTAGAACATTCATTCAACCACTGGCATAAAAGCCAGTGCCCACCAGGCATACCAGCCAGTTGGCACAGTGTATAATATATATATTAACGTTTGAGCAGCTATTTGCTCTAAAAGCACACACACACACACTTCCAGACTATATACACGCTCATAGATTCCCTATTATCATACACACACACACACACACACACACACACACACACACACATACACACAAAACACACCTTATATATATATACACGTTCATAGATCTTCGATGAAGTAAATCGAAGTTAAACTCGAAAAACAATTCCCTCCATCATCAACGATCTTATTCAATCTCAGAATACATAATTATATAGAAGGAGATTAGTTAACATTATGATGAGCTTAATGTTGAATATTTTCTCCAATCGTCACCCTGTAGATGCTCATACAACTATATATATATATATATATATTACCTAAAGGCACATATCTATAATTACTCGCATTTCGATTGAGACCTGTAAAATCTCCCATTAAATTTCATATTTTTTCAGGATAAACTACAAATTTCATTCCGTCACAGCTATTTTAAATAATAATAATCACTCTCTCTCTCTCTCCTCTCTCTCTCTCTCTCTGAAGTGGGAAAACAGGACTGCCGATGCTGAAGGGAGGAGGCTAGTTGACTTTGCTGATGAGAACTTCCTCACTCAGTGGGTCAACGAGCCTACACGAGGCGAAAGCGTTCTAGACTTAGTATTCACGACCGAAGACAACCTCGTCACTGGCCTCACCGTTGACGAATCATTGGGCGGGAGTGATCACGGTCTTATTAGGTTCCGTGTGTGCGTCCCTCGGGTGAAGCGTAGTAACTCGAGAGGCAGTAAGCTCGATCTCCGGCGGGCGAACTTTGTTAGCCTCAGGGATAGCGTAGGAGAGATGGGGTTAGAGGTTGGCGGCGATGTTGAGGGAGTGTGAAGTGCATTCCGGGACGAGTTTATGGTGCTGCAGTCTGCTGCCATACCCTCAAAACCGGTCACCCCTGCTTCAACGCAGCCTAGGTGGTTCAATCGTGACATCGCTTCGGCTATCCGAAATAGGAAAGTAGCGTATAGGAGGGCGAAGGCCAATCGTTCCCACGAGAACACTGAAGCGTATGTCTGCCTGTGTAGGGAAGTGAAGGCGAAGATTAGGCTAGCGAAACGTAACGAAGAACTACGGGTGGCAAGCCTCTGCAAGGGGAACCCTAAGGAGTTCTTCAGTTATGTTAATAGTAGAAAGCCCATTAGAAGCATGATAGGTCCGTTAAAGGACGGAAGCGGCGTTCTGCGGACCTCCTACGCGGACATCGCTAATGTGCTTAATGAGTACTTTGCGGGAGTGTTCACCAGGGAGGATACCCGCGTCATCCCCGAGCCAGGCGTGAGGCACGAAGGTGCTGGCCTGGATAGTGTTAGATGTACCGCGACAGTCGTTGCCGATAGAATAGACAAACTGAGCGCGTTTAAGGCTCCTGGGCCAGACCAGTTTCTCCCCTGAGTGTTGCGAGAAGTGCACGACCAGGTGGCTCCCCACCTGGCTACAGTCTTCAACAAATCGTTGGAGATGGGCCAGGTGCCTGGTGACTGGAGGGAAGCCAACGTGACCCCTATCTTTAAGAAAGGGGATCACGAAAGTCCAGGGACCTATCGTCCCATTAGTCTCACTTCAGTTGTAGGTAAATTATTAGAAGGGATAATAGCAGATAGGATCGTTGACCATTTGGATTCCTACAAGCTGCTTGGGGACTCCCAACATGGGTTTAGACGGCATAGGTCGTGTCTCACCAACTTGCTCGAGTTTTTCCACGTCATGTTGAGTGAGTACGATAAGAGTAGGGCGATTGATATACTTTATCTCGACTTTCAGAAGGCCTTTGATAAGGTACCTCACCGCCGGCTAATGGCGAAAGTGCGCGCGCTGGGTATCGGTGGGGAAATAGGTAGGTGGATTGAAAACTGGCTGAGGAATAGGCGGCAGAGGGTGGTAATTAAAGGTGCTAGTTCGGGTTGGGCCTCGGTCACTAGTGGGGTTCCTCAGGGTTCCGTTTTGGGGCCACTGTTGTTTATCATTTACATAAATGATATCGACGGTGGCATCGTCAGTCGGATCGCCAAATTCGCTGATGACACCAAGCTTGGGGCCAATGTTGGGACGCCCGAAGCGATCGAGGAACTGCGTGCGGACCTAGGTAGGATAGGAGAGTGGTCCGAAAAATGTCAAATGCCGTTTAACTTGGATAAATGCAAAATGATGCATATTGGCTACGCCAATCCCAAGTCGGACTACTCGATGTTGGGTAGTAATATCGAGGTGACTGATTTAGAAAAGGACTTGGGTGTGCTAATTAGCAGCGACCTTAAGTTTACGAAACAGTGTGTAGAGGTGGAAAAGAAAGCCCAGAAACTATTGGGTTATATCAGGAGGCAATTTCAGTTTCGGAACAAGGAGATTGTGCTCTCACTGTACAATTCCCTTGTTCGGCCGCACCTGGAGTATGCTGTGCAGTTCTGGTCGGCCACGCTCAGGAAAGATATTGAGAGGCTGGAGCGAGTGCAGGCGAGGGCCACAAAGTTAATCCCTTCCGTTAGGCACATGGGCTACAATCGACGGTTACGCGCCCTGAACTTGTTTTCGCTTGAAACTCGGAGGCGGCGCGGTCAACTGATCGAGGTTTTCAAGCTCTTACGCGGGTTGAACGATGTCGATTTTAGAAGTATGTTTAGTTTAAATGATAACCCAACTCGCAACAATGGTTGGAAGTTGGATTTGAAACGGTTTAGGACTAGTGTGTGGGAATTACTTTACGTATAAGATCTGTGACACATGGAACAGGTTACCTTCGGAAGTTGTGAACAGTTCCTCTGTGGATCAGTTCAAGAAAAGGGTAGACCAAATCTTGCACACTATTTGAGTGTGTACAAAATTTTCCCTGGCATCCGTTGCCATTGGTACCTCCTCGGTATGGGCCGCAAGGCCTTTTGAGGTCTCTCTCTCTCTCTCTCTCTCTCTCTCTCTCTCTCTCTCTCTCTCTCTCTCCGCAGGGGGTATAAAGGTTATGCACATTTCTTCTGGATGTAGTAAAGTTTATACTTGGGGTGTGACAGCCCTCCGGTCCCGAGTCGTGGGATTCTAGAGGAACTGGCTGCCAGTTCCTTTAGGTTCTCTCTCTCTTTCGGGAGGGCGGGTGAAGTATTTTGCACAATCCCGTCCCTTGGGTTACTAGGACCCCATCCCATCCCTACTCTGTCCTTTTAGCTTATGTTAAGGTTGTTCTCCTCTGACTGTAAAAAAAAAAAAAAAAACCTTAGTATCAAGTCTTTTTCTCTTCTTTTACTATTAGGACCCTACTGCTACCTCATGCGTGGGAAGAGAGGCTTTGGAACCTCTATAAATAACACCATTTAACGCTCGTAGGTTGTGAGAGACTGGGATGGAGGGGTCCCAGGCGTAGGGGCGCGATGAATGGAGTGTGGCTAGTGCCCCGTTAAGCCCATTCATAACACGTAATGGCCTGACCAGCCCCCTGCGACCGTTCTTTGGTGACCAATTGATGGTGCTTGGCTGTACTGCTCTGAGGTGAGAGAGCTTTACTGCCCAGCTGGTTGCCAGGCCAGCGTAAAGTCTCGGGCGTGGGCTCTGGGTCTGGTGGGATATCCCTTGAACACTGGATTCTAAGAGTCTGGCCGCTTGTGAGTGACTAGTAAGACTTAGTAAGGGGCTGCATCTCGCTGTCGCTCCTGGCGGAAATCCGTGACGCCTGCGTCGCGAGTGTTTGTCAGTTGGTAGCTGCGACACGTTTGGGACTGTCCGGCCCTGGGGAGACCTTTGGTCGGTGCGGCAGCAGCGAGAGGTGTAGTCTTCTGGAAGGGATGAACGTCACTTGCAAATAGGTGGATGCGTCTACGCGCGGGATGAATTCACCCCCCCCCCTTTTTTATATACTGGTCAGAACGTTTTTGATAGTTTTCATTGCTAGAACGCTTTATCTTATTCAGAGTATTCAGAAAAAAAAAAAAAGAGAAAATATGGCAGGGCCAGCTAAATTGAAAGCAGAATGCTTTAAATGTAAAGTTAATCATTGGTGCGTTGACTTCCCTGAATGTAGTATCAGCGATATCACATCCCTTAGTGTATGTTTGTTTTGTAAACTTAGAGACAACCACGAAAAGGAAGTTAAAGCGCTAAAGGAATTAGTAAAAAAGCTTGAAGCTAGGGTCGTCGCACTGGAAATCCAACCCAGTGGACAAGATCAAACTAAAAACACACCAGCAGATTTAAACTGTAAGATTAAGCATCTAGAACAAAGCGTGGCACGCTTCGAAAACACGGTGACTATTCCGGAAAATAGAACGGAGGAACAAGAATTCAAATTGGTAAAAAATAAAAGACCCTCCAAACCAAAACCAAAACAGAAGGATTTGGAACCCATTACCATCAAAAATAAGTTTCATTTACTTGCTGATGAGGAGGATGAATCCTTTTTAATTGGCGATTCTATGGTAAGGAATCAAGGGGACTTTTTCGGAGCAAGACGGGTGACCAAGAGAAAACTCCGATGTTTTCCGGGTGCCACAAGCCAGATAATTAATAGGGAATTAGGCAAAATTAATATCAAGAATAAGAGTTGCCCTATTATTGTCCATGTTGGTGGCAATGACGTTTTTCTGGGAGGGACAGGAGGGCAGACAGAGCCCATTATAAAAGAATTCAAGAACCTAACTGACAAGGTTAGGGATAGGACAGACATGGGTATGGTCGTAGGAATTCTCCCTCGAATGCGTGCTACTGACTATACTCTTAAGTAAAGCCATTATCATAAATAAAAGAGTTAAACGTATGTGTGATGAAAAAGGCCTAAAGTTTGTCGATTTTTGGCCTACATTCTACGGAAATGGGGAATACTTTGGTTCGGACGGGATACATTTTAACCAGAAGGGGAAAAAGAAGTATGGTGATTTACTGAACATTAATTTGTAAATCTTTTTAAACTAGGACCCCCCAAACCAGCAATTGATCCTGCTCCCCAAACAGTTAAACCCTCCCCCAGCAGTTAGTCCCCTCCCCCAGCAGTTAGTCCCCTCCCCCAGCAGTTAGTCCCCCTCCCCCAGCAGTTAGTCCCCCTCCCCCAGCAGTTAGTCCCCCTCCCCCAGCAGTTAGTCCCCTCCAACAGCAGTTAGTCCCACTCCCCCAGTAGTTAGTTCAACTGCGTCGGGAAACGACTCAGGCCAGTTAGGAAAAACCACAACTTAAAATCACTCAAAACTGTGCTCTTCAATGCTAGGTCAATTAGAAACAAACTAATGGAATTTATAGCGCTTGTCAAAACTGAGAACTTTGATATCATCGGAATAACGGAATCCTGGATTCATTCTGAATCAAGGGATTTTGTAGGAGAATTTGAAATGGTAGGTTACAAAATGTTTCACAAAGATAGGAACGGAAGGGAAGGCGGCGGTGTACTTTTGTATGCTCGGGACTCCCTGCACCCGGTAAACAGTAATATCGTATCTGCTCATGAAATGTTGGGAATTGATCTAAACCTAAATAATAAAGTAGTGCAGCTACTTCTAGTATATAGACCACCTCACTACCCCGTTGATAAGGATATAAACTTGTATAACAAATTAAGCAGAATAGTGAATAATAAGATCAGTGTGATTTTTGGTGATTTTAATTGTGGTAATGTAAATTGGGAAAACAAAACAGCTGATGCTGAGGGCTCAAGACTGTTGGAATTTGCCGATGATAACTTATTAAGTCAATGGGTTGACGGGCCTACTAGGGGTAATAATAAACTAGACCTCATATTCACGAACGAAGATGACCTAGTCTCTAACCTGACTATTGGTGAAAATTTAAGTAACAGCGATCATAATTTGATTAGGTTTGACCTCAGGGTTCCAGTTAATACACGCGAAAAGACTCGTGAAAGACTGGATTTCTCGAGAGCAAATTTTGAAAGCTTCCGAAGTAGTTTAGACACTTGAAGTTCTAATAAGTGAGGATGTCAATGTCACCTGGAGCTCATATAGGGATCAATTTAGAATATTACAGAACACTTTTATACCCACTAAAATGGTTTCCTTGTCAACAAAGTCACCGAAATGGTTTAACAACGAAATTAGGAGGGCTATTACGGAAGAAATAGAGCCTACAAACTACTTAAGTCGCATTTCAACCACACTAATTCAGAAAACTATATAAACCTACGTAGGAGGGTTAAGTCCTTAATTAGATCAGCCAAACGTGATGAAGAAGCTAGAGTTGCCTCACTCTGTAAAGTTAACCCTAAAGAATTTTTTGCCCATGTTAATAGCAGAAAGCCAATTAAAAATTCTGTAGGCCCCTTAAAAGATAGAAATGGCGTACTGAAATTCGGTGATAAAGATATAGCTAATACGTTAAACGAGTTCTTCGTTACAGTCTTCACGGAGGAAGACACAATAGAAGTGCCAAGTCCTCGGATTACATATGACGGTGACATCCCGTAGAGACCATAAGTTTTACGAGAAATGAGGTACAGCAATTAATTGATAAGATGAATAAATACAAATCACCTGGCCCGACTTATTTCTTCCAAGGGTATTAAAAGAGGTTAGCCACAATGTTGTTGACGACTTAGTAACCATATTCAAACAATCAATCGAGTTAGGGAAAGTTCCAACCGACTGGAAGTTAGCAAATGTAACACCTATCTTTAAAAAGGGTGATAGGGAAAATCCTTGTAATTATCGCCCGATCAGTTTAACATCAGTTGTCGGCAAACTGTTGGAATCCATCATTACAAAACGTATTGTGTATCACCTTGAATCTAACAATCTAATTTTTTATTCTCAACATGGATTTAGGCGACATAGATCCTGTCTGACAAACCTGTTAGAGTTTTTCCATAATATGCATACACTGTACGATGCAAGTAGGGCAATAGATATAGTGTATCTCGACTTTCAAAAAGCCTTTGACAAAGTCCCTCACGCTAGATTGATAGCTAAAGTCAAAGGACTAGGAATCACCGGGCTCGTTTCCAACTGGATTGAGGATTGGTTAAAAGATAGAAAGCAGAGAGTGGTAATAAATGGAGTGGCTTCGGAGTGGGCGCCCGTCACCAGTGGTGTCCCACAGGGTTCCGTTCTGGGTCCTTTACTTTTTATCATCTATATTAACGATATAGACTTGTGCAATGCATACGAAATTAGGAAGTAGTGTAGGTACTGAGGAGGGCGTAAGAACGCTTCAGAACGATCTTGACAGGTTGGGCGAATGGTCTGCTACTTGGCAGATGCCATTCAACTTGGACAAATGTAAGGTAATGCACATAGGTTATAAAAACCCGAAGACCGATTACTCTCTCTTGGGAAGGAACTTGACTGAGACCGATCTAGAGAAAGACTTAGGAGTCTATATCAGCAACGATCTGAAACCGTCGAAGCACTGTGCAGAAGTCGAAAAGAGGGCCTTAAAATTATTAGGTTATATTAAAAGACAGTTCCAGTTTCGGAACAAGGAGACTGTAATGTCTCTTTATAATTCTCTAGTCAGACCTCAACTGGAATACTGTGCGCAGTTTTGGTCTCCATCCCTCAGGAAGGACATAGAAAGGTTAGAAAGAGTACAAGCAAGGGCTACAAAATTGATCCCTTCAATGAGAATGCAAAGCTACCAACGGAGATTGGAGCGCCTAATCTGTTTAGCTTAGAGACGAGGAGGTTGCGGGTCAGCTTATTCAAGTCTTCAAGATGCTCAAAGGAATAGACAGGGTAGATTACAGAAACTTATTCTCACTTAATGCCAATCCGACAAGAAATAATGGGTTTAAACTGGAACTAAAGACATTTAGGACCTCTGTCTGCGGAAATTTCTTTTCCTATAAAATAGTTAATATCTGGAACCAACTTCCCTCAGAGGTTGTTTCCAGTCAAAGTGTAAATGTGTTTAAAAATAGGCTAGACAAAGTACTGAATACTCTCATAGTTTAAGATTAAAACATAAGAAAACTCTGCAGGAGTTCGCTTGCACGGTGTCTCTGTGAGCAAGCTAAATATAGAGCTATTTATATATTCTCCACTTTCCTGTAAAATTTCCTTGGCTACTTTTCCAGGGTCAAGGTATTTTCTTCAACCTTTTTCCGTACCTGCCTCTGGCAGGGAGGGAGCGGAGGGTGGGGAGAGAGCCTTCTACTTTTCTATCCAGTTTTATACTACTGCTAGGATAGTTGAAAGAAAAATAAACTTGTTTTATAACAGGAACCTCCCAGAGTGGACCGAAAGGTCTTTGAGGCTTCCTCTTGTCCTTGTAACTCCTTGTAACTCTCTCTCTCTCTCTCTCTCAAATTTTGACTAGGCCGTCGTTAACACCTTTCGGGCGAGTTAATCCGGAACACCTGCGTGTACATTTTAAATGTTTAACTGCTACTCCGTCGTTCTCTCTCCATCATTTCTGAAAATCTGATAACTTATACAATAAAGATTTAAAAAACTTTGAATTCACGTTTTTAATTTTTTTTAAATAATTTTCATTTTTGGCAGCTAACACCTTTCTGGTTAGTTAATCCTGAACACCTGCGTGTACACTAATATTTTATAATACATCCTTCGATATCTCTCCACCATTTCTGAAAATCTGATAACTTATGTTTTAAATGCATGGAAGGTGAGAGGTAAAATTTCGACTCGGTCATCACTAATACCTTTCGGAGAAAGAAACTAATCCGGCGCTTTGCTAAATTCATTTCTCTGAGCAAACACCTGAGACCTGTTATTTTTGTCTTAAAGACACTTCGATATACGTTCTGAAAAGCACGGAATGGAAAAACTGTATTTTATTCTCATCATGCGTGAACTTAATAAAGGTTTTCCTTTTAAAACTATAAAAGTAAACAAAAAATTTAAACTTTTTAGACTTTAAAAGAGTTTATTTCTTTAAAATCTCGCGAATAAAAATAATCAAAGGCTTTCAAATTACTTTTTAAATACTTAAAAAAGAGGTCGAGAGTCTTCCCTTTAATACAAATCAGTTTAGGTAAAACTATAAATTTATACAATGAAGATATTAAAAACAATAAATTTACGCTTAAAAAATTTTTAAATTACATGCTGCTAAATTTACCGGCTTATGATACCTTTCAAAACAATTTAAAAAAATCTGAGGAATGAAAAAGTAAAATTTGGTAAATACACGGCCCCAGAATTCGCGGCTCGTCCAATTACAACCCAACGGGCGGAGTATGAGAACGAATCCATGGTCTCTGGTTGGTGGAAAGCCTCGCACACACGTTACAGCTACACCCAAATTCACTGACATCCAACAGGAAGCTTGTGAATCGAATATTGGTCTTCTGATGGGTGGTTACAATCGGGATCACGTATCGTATATAAAAGGGGACATTTTCAGCTGGAACCCACAGCAGTTATTTTTATCAACAAGTAACCACACATTCTCTCGTTATGGACGCCTCCAGTCAGCCAGAACTCTACTGTTCCCCAGAGGTGTTTGAAGTCGGTGACCCCTCTGCCGGGGCCACACTCGCAATTCACTTGGAAATCCGAACAGAAAATGTTGCTTCACCGACTGTCTAGTTAGTAGGGATTTTGCCATATTTAGATGTGAGGTTAAATTTCTACAGAAATATCACATTATGAAAATCTGAAAAAATACAAAACACGGAATTAGTTAAAACAAATTATATATAAGCTCTAAAACTAAAATGTAAACATATTTTACTCATTAGTCTTTGTAGCCACCCATGCTACAATATGCAGCATGCAGCTCCTACCCCCATCCCTTATCAGCCACATGCAAGATGTCATTGGCCTCCAGTGAGACTGATGTTTAGATAAGTATCTGTGTGTTCTTCAGTAGTTGGTGATTAGTAAGTATCGCTTGTGTTGTGTGAATATATTTACTCGTTATCATAGTTGTAACCAAATAACGCACAATATAACGCGATATCTTCTCTCAAAAACCGATAGATATTATACTAGGGGTCTTTCAAAATATGACTTTCCGATATTTTGTTTTCGGCAAAAATGCGGCAGGTGGAGGATCCTAAAAAGAAAATATCTTTTTAGAATTTCTAGAGGGTCAATACACCAAATCATGAGTGAGGCAAGACGGTTTAATATTTTCACTCCACCCTAATATATATATATATATATATATATATATATGGGTCGACCGCAGGTCGATCCTGAACCGTCGTTCAAACTCAACAAAAGTGTGTGTGTGTGTGTGTATATATACATATATATATATATATATATTATATATATATATATATATACACTGTGCCAACTGGCTGATATGCCTGGCGGGCACTGGCTTCTATGTCAATTGGCTGAATGACACTTCTGAGTCAGCTGATGCTCGGATGAAATCTTATTACGCGTCTGAGTCTCCTAGGCAAAACATGCTCTCTCTCTCTTCTCTCCTCCTCTCTTCTCTCTCTCTTAGGCTAGGTGGATTCCCCCAGCTTGTGGCAGTTGGGGGTTTCCCCATTTTGGGGGGGCACCTTGCAAAAAGGGGAAAGGGGTTGGCACTGGCACTCATTTGATCAACATTGCAGTGCAATTGCGCTATAACCTTTTGCGGGCATACTACTGACCAGGTTAGTACTCCGGGCGTGGGGAACATTAGGCAGACGACAGGGAGTGTCGGAACTCCCATTTCTTCTCGTTTCTTCCTCTTTAGCTGATCTTTTTCCGTGTCTCATGTACCCCGTGAGCACACACACTTCTCTCCATAAATTATTCTTTATATTTTGTCTTTCTCCTTCTTATATCGAAAGGGGCATTTTTTCGGGCGTTCGCCCTTGCCCTCTCCTTCCTACATAAAAAAAATAATATATATGTGTATATATACTTCACCAGGCAAACTCGAGGGGAGGGGCGACAAGCTTGACCTTCATGAACTGAGGAATCATCGCACGGAACATTTGAAAGGTTGAAAGTTACATATATATATATATATTATATATATATATATATATATATATATACAATATCGGGACAGCATGTATCGAAACATAAAAAAGAAGGGAAAATTCTCGGAGGATCACAGGCCAACGAAACATGAGTTACAAAAGGATAACGAATCAGGACAACATAAAGAAGAAATTGAAAATGAAAAAATAAAAATAATCCTAGTCAGCATACAGGGGCTAAAACCAAACCATTCTCTGGACAAAGGTCACATACCTGAAAGGATTCATGCAAGAAACAAGAACAGACTTACATGCCTCACGGAAACTCATCTGAAGGATTGATAAGCGAACTGTGAAAAGTGATTTTTGTATCGACAAAAAAGATTACATACTTCGACCCGACAGAACAGTAAGACAAAAAGGAGGATGTGCTATTTATACACATGAAAAACATGTGGCAGAAATCACAGTAGGTAATTCAAACAACTACGTAGAATTAGTATCGGCAAAAGTCGAAAAATTAAACATGGTACTAATTGCAATATATAGACATCTGAACACTACAACTTCAAAATTCTCAGGCATCATTGCAGAGGTTAGGACCTGGATAAAAACTCTACACTCCCAAACCCCAAATATGCGGTAGTTTTAATTTCCAAATTTATGAAATATAAAGGGATAAGAAGAAATAGATGTGTATATAAACCAAGACAAGGACAAGGAGGCATGCGGGAAGACCAGGAGCAGAAAAAATGTTACTAGCTCTAGGTGATAAATTTATGTTAACACAAGAAATAACAAAAAATGCAAGACAAATAACCCCCTGCATTTGGTAATCACAAACAACAGCAACCTTATTGATCACAGAAATATCCCCAACTATGATATCAGATTACAACATTACTGAAAAAATAACCGATATAAAAGCAACAGCGATTCATTCATAACTGCAATATAATGTTAAAAAGCTAATCTAAAGTACATGGGTCGCTATAATGTTTTTCCTACACACACCAAAATTATTGACAGGATCGTCAGAGAAAAATTTGACTTTTTGGAGACTCAGAAAAAATGAAATGATAACCGAAATGGATTCCTGTCAGGAAGATTGTGCAGATCACAACTAATAGATCACAACTAATGCACTCTTAAATAATAAAAACTATGAGGTGATATACACAGACTTTCCCAAGGCGTTTGACAAGTGTGGCTATGGAATCATAGCATATAAACTGAAATATATGGGAATAACAGGAAAAGTAGGATTAGTAATTCGCGGACGGCTTTTCTGAAGACTATATCTTTTTTTTCAGAAGAAACTACACCATACACACTTTATACCAAAAGATGGAGGATGTCCTCGCGAATACTTTGATGTAAACATCGAACAAATTCGTTCACAACAAAAAGGTTTAGAGCAAAGTTTGTGGCCAAAATGTTGTTCAGCTAAATAAGATTTTTGTCCACGTGATGCGAGACGTGTGACACTTATTCGTCGATCGAAATTGGGTGAGAATAACAAGAGTAATCCTGTCTGGAATTAATAATAAAAAGAACAATAACTGTATTAATGAAGGTAATAATTAGTGGTGTACCGATTAATCGTCATCGGGAGAATCGGCCATTTTGGGGGGCATCGGACAAATTTATCCGATTCTCTTACCGATTCTTTGAAATTTTAAACTTTTCATCGCGAAACAAAATCTATATTTATAGAAAATTGAACATACAAGAAAACACTATTTATGATAATTCATACTCATTTCAAAGTGTAATTGTATAAAATACATTTTCCATTCACAGAAAAGGCAAAGCTTAGTAAGCTAAATGACCAATAAATTTACATTTTCTTTGACAACCTAACCACTAAATATTATAAAACAAAGTGGTCGACAGCAGGTCGATCCTGAACCGTCGTTCAAACTCACATAAAGACTATTTAATCTCCTACTGTATATTAATAATAATTCTATATTAAGTTGTATTTTATAATTTTTACATTAAACCATCTTATTATGTTGACTTTATTTTAAGTATTTTAATAAATTTTATAAACCCACAGTCAATATCCATTCTTTTATTCAAATAGGCCACCAGGGACTTGAAATTTTTAAGAAAAATTTTGTCGTTGTTTACATTGTTGAAGAAAGAAAATACCCTCAACATAAGGAAAACCAATTACTTTAAACATTGGTATTCAATTTATGAAACTAAAATAAAATTATTTTAATCATTTTACCGAGTGATAAAACTTTTTCACATTATTTTAGCTAATAATAATACTAATAATAATGTAAAAAAGGCTCATATGTAAACTAAACCTAAGGTCTATAATACAATGCCATAGCAACACTAAATATTATTTATTACTTAACGTACAATACTTAAATTTTATGCCTCCAAAGCATAATAACAATGATAAAACTCTGCCATGTGGAATGACACCTGGAATCCCACGCCGGTCCCAAGCCCCGATAAAAGAGGAGGGTTGCCACGACAGGCCTAGCAAGCCGAAGGTGTAAAAACCTTATCGCTCGAGAAACTCAAGAACCAGCCTCGGAACCAGGATTGATAAACAGATCACGGACAAGGAAACGAAACTGGACACAAAAAATAGACACACTCAGGATTAGATGCGGAACGATTAACATAGCAACTTATAGTGGGAAAGAAGATGAAATTCTGGACATCATGAGAGAAACGAAAATCGACATCTTAGGAATGGCAAAAACAAGGCATGTGGGTGGAGAACTTGGAAGGGACTTGGGGGATGGATATGTGCTCATGTACAGATGAGTGGAGGAGGATCGGACGAGGATGCACGGAGTGGCAGTGATTATTGGACCGAGGCTGTCCCCAAACATACAGACTGTAGAATTAATAAACGAAAGACTAATGAAATGTAGGTTGAGAATCAGGAATAAAACATATATTCTCTACCAAGTTTATGCGCCACAACAGGGTCATAGTGAAGAGGAGAAGGCCAACTTCATGGAACTACTAGATGACAATTATGAAGTGGGAGGAGAGGAGGTGGGACTGTTTATGGGAGATTTCAATGGTAGAGTGGGAATGGAGAGGGAGAGAGTGGAACAGGTAATTGGACCTTTCGGAGAACAGAACAGAAATGAAGAGGGAGAGAAACTAATAGATTTCTGCGTAAGGAACGAACTAAAGATCATGAACGGATTTTTTAAACACCAGGAGACCCATAAGTTTACGAGATACAGGTGGAACCAAGTGACAGGAAGCTTTGACCAAAAATCCATCATAGATTACTTTATATGCTCCGATAAGAGAATTATTGGAGATGTCAAAGTGATACCAGGGGTTACCGTTAGACTCTGACCACAGATTACTGATAGCAGATTTGAAAATGCAGAAAATAGTAGCAACAAAAGATGAGAAGAGGAAGGTAATTAAGACAAAGAAACTGCAAGATGAGAACATTAGAGTCGGATTCAGAGAAGAACTTGAAAGAAACATAGCTGAAATGGAGGAAAACAATGAATGGGAAACCGTGAGAGATTGTGCTAAGAGGGTTGCGGAGGAGATTTTGGGAACTGAGTGGGTTAGGGGAGGAAGCAGAAGACATACACCATGGTGGACAGACACAGTGAAAGGCGCAGTAAAACAGAAAACTATTAAACATAGGAAGTGGTTGAAGCAACGGACACAGGAATCAAGACGGGAATATGTACAAGCAAGAAATGAAGCTGAGAGGGAGAAGAAAAGGGCAAAACAAATGGCAATGAGGGAGTTGGGAGAAAAGTTGAGAGAAGATGAGAAGGGAAAAAAAAACTGATTTACAGCCTTGCAAAATCTTATAGGAAGGAAAAGAAAAAAGTACACAGCATTAAAAATGAAGCGGGAAATGTGATAGTGGCACCTGGAGCAATTAATAGAAGATGGTCAGATTATTTTAAAGATCTATTGAATGGAGATCCAGAAGAAGTGGAGGAAGCAGATGGAATATATCAGGAATTAGCAGAACAGGTAATTATTACCAGAGAAGAAATGGAAGAGGCTCTTAATAAAATGAAGAATGGAAAGTCAACGGGAGTAGACGAGTTTCCGATTGAACTTATAAAGGAGGGAGGCGAAGCCATGAAAGAAAATATTCGAAACCTGTTGAATAAATATTGGAGAGAAGAGCAAGTCCCCTGTGATTGGGGAAAAACAATCATCGTTCCAATACAGTATATAAAGGAAAGGGTGACAGGTAGATGTGAGAATTATAGGGGAATATCGCTGATTAATCATATAACAAAACTTTATGAAAGAATAATAGAAAAAAGAGCAAGGCAAATAATTGAAGCAAAGTTGGGAGAGGAGCAGCATGGTTATCGCAAAGATAGAAGTACGGTAGATCTTATTTTTGGCCTCAGTTCTGTTGTAGCAAAGGCATGGGAGTTTAATACTAACATCTGTGTAATATTCATAGATCTTAAAAAAGTATTCGATACAGTGCCCAGAGGAAGAATGTTGAGATGTTACTGGTATGCATCAATTTTGCTGTCAAGGGTTTTGTAAGTGATTCTTATAGAGTTTTTCCTGCTGACTTCGAATCTGCAATCCGTTTTTCTCAATCAGCTCAGGTTATCCGGCTATGGCCTCATAAGTAAAATAGAATTTTTCGTGATTTTGTCAAAGCAGAATTGGAACAGTAACATCTATCATCACTTGTTTCACTTGTATAGTATCTTTTTTTACTTTTCAGGCATATAGATAAAATATTTCATAATGAATAGAGCGTGTAAAAATGATCCCAATAGATTCTGCTACATATGTGGGACGGTTACCATGCCAAATAACCAGTCCCAAATCACTAAATTTGTGAAGACAATGTATAGAGCATACTTTGGAATAAAGCTAGGCGACCAGGACAAAAATTTCGCCCCTCATATGTGCTGCAAGACGTGCATTGAAAATTTGAGAAGATGGAGCAAAGGCAGAGCGAAATCTTTGCCTTTTGCAATTCCCATGATTTGGAGAGAAGGAAAGGATCACGTGACAGATGGCTATTTCTGCATGACAAATCTCCAAGGTGGGCTTATAAATTTATTTTTCTTAAATATTTTGAAATCCTCGTATGAAACTTGACATAATATTCACCATAATGTAATATTCACCATATATAGCATAATATTCACCATAATGGTAATCATACATTTACATATACATATTGTTATAGAAAATACATTTACACATACATATTGTTATACAAGTTACATTTACATATAAAATGATTGTATATTTTCTTTCTTTTTCATTCATATTGTCCCTTCGGGGACAATATGAATGAAAAAGAAAGAAAATATACAGACTCCATCGACCTATTTCATATCTTACAGACCGCAGCCTTCCCTCACGAGCCGCCACTGTCTGAATGCTTCTTCTTTTCATATGCAAGTTTTATATCCATGTTTCTGTGTTTCTATTTTCAGGAGTTAACAAGAAGAATAAACACATTGTTGTATACCCTGACATTCCTTCTGCTATGAGACCTGTACCCCATGGTCCTGGAATTCCAATACCCGACCCACCTCAAACCCTGGACTTCGATGATTCTGATGATGAATCAATGACCAATGCCAATGACCAGTCCCAGTCGTATATACCTCAAAATACCGCTTCAAATGAGCCGAGGCCTCTCAACCAGGCCAAACTTAATGATCTTACCAGGGATTTAGGACTTTCCAAATTAGCTGCCGAGATCTTGGGCTCACGACTTCGAGAGGACAACTTGCTGGCTCCGGGAACAACATTCTCCTGGTATAGGAAACGAGAGGAAGAATTCCGCAAGTTTTTTGCAGTGCACGAAAATACCTCTTCCTTAGTGTACTGCTGCAATGTTGAGGGGCTAATCGAATCCTTGGGCATGCCATATAACGCATCAGAATGGAGGCTATTTATAGACTCGTATAAACGAAGTTTGAAAGCAGTACTTCTCAACATTGGGAATAGGGTTGCATCAGTCCCTGTAGCACATTCCGTACAACTTGCTGAGAGCTACGATAACATGAAAATTTTACTGGATGCTCTCGTATACGACCAACATAACTGGAGGATCTGTGGAGATTTGAAGGTAATACTAATATCATAAGTAAACTATTGCTATTGACTATGTTGTTTTTCCAAAGGTTATTTGAGAGCGTATAAGAACACTTAACTTCCCCACAGAAGTGATACAGTCCAATGCATAGATTTTTTTATCTGATAGAACAAATTCTCTAAATTCTTTAAATATTTTCATATTTTTTCAGATTGTGGCATTTGTATTGGGAATGCAATGGGGATACACGAAATACCCATGTTTCCTCTGCAAATGGGATAGCCGAGCGGATGAGAAGCACTATGCACAGCGTGAATGGGCATCCAGAGAGAATTTTGAACCTGGGTCGCATAATGTCGTTTCAGTGCCCCTTGTACCACCAACAAAAATTTTGCTCCCACCACTTCATATTAAGCTGGGCTTGATGAAAAATTTCATCAAATTAATGAATAAGGAGGGTTCAGCATTCCGATATCTCGAGAGTAAATTTCCTCATATATCTGATGCTAAACTAAATGCTGGGGTTTTTGATGGTCCTCAAATTCGAACTTTGATCAAGGATACTCAGTTCGAAAACGCAATGACTCCAACTGAGAAGAATGCCTGGCAGGCATTCAAATCAGTTGTCACTGATTTTCTTGGCAAGCGTAGAAGTCCAGAATACGAGTCCGTTGTCGAAAACTTGATGGAAGCTTTCAAAGCTCATGGGTCGCGCATGTCCATAAAAATGTACTTTTTGTGGTCCCACTTGGACTATTTTCCTGAAAATTGCGGGGATTATAGTGAGGAACAGCGTGAACGATTTCACCAAGATATCAAAATAATGGAAGAGAGGTACCAGGGAAACTGGGATATCAATATGCTGGCGGACTATTGCTGGTGTTTGAAGCGAGACGTGCCCGAAGAAAAACACAGACGGAAAGCCAAAAAAACTTCATTCCTTCCTCAATTAACTTTTTTCCATATTCATTGTATGAATAAAAGTATTTATTCACACAATGTTTTCATTTTTCACGAGTGTTCTTATAATACTACTCGTATCTACAGTGTTTAAGCTAAAAAATCAATAAATTTGGGGATAAAATTGGACTTATAATAAATGGCCAATAGAGAAAAAACCTGACCTGATTGAGGAAAACCAATGTCATTTTCGAATTCAGCATTGTCGAATTATATAATATGAGTTGAAAAAACCCTCACAGCAGACAAAAAAATTTCATATGCATACCAGTGTGTTTGGAGGAGATTTATGGGGTAAGGGGGGCACTTCTTAAGGCTTTGAAAAGTTTGTATCAAGTTAGCGAATGCAAAGTAAGGTCTGGACACAAAAATGATGAGTGGTTTGAAGTAAGAACAGGGGTGAAGCAGGGCAGTGTTATATCACCACTCCTGTTTATAGCCTACATGGACACAGTAATTGCAAGTTTCAAGGGACGTCATGAAATAAATAATAATAATGGAATAATGGCATATGCAGATGACATAGCATTCCGGACGACAGAGAGAGAAGATATAGAACAAGCTTTAATTGATTGGAATGAATGTTTGAAGGAGGGGGGAATGGAAATGAATGTAGAAAAGACAGAAATATTAAGTGTATGTCGAAGAGACGAAGGAGAATTCGGAGTTCAAATAGGAGATAAGGAAATAAGAAATGTTGAAAAATTTAAATATCTAGGGAGTATGTTTACTAAAGAAAGTGGTAATACACAAGAAATAACTGAAAGAATTGCAAAGTTTAGTAAAAATGTTGCGGAATGTTATACCTGCTACTGAGAGATGAACATATGCCCCTTGGGAGTAAGAAAATAATCTTCGAAACAGTTTTAACACCAGTACTGATTTATGGGTCGGAACACTGGAAAATGCGCATGGCAGATCGAAGCAGAATTCAGGCGGCAGAAATGAGACCGCTGAGGACTATTCTGAGAAAGACGCGAAGAGATAGGATAAGGAATGAAGAAATAAGAGCCAATGTGGGAGTAACGCCGATTTTGAGAAAAATCGACGTTGCCAAATTGAGATGGTTGGGCCACTTGGAGAGAATGGAGGAGGGGAGAACTGCGAGGTGGTGCTGGGAGTGGAGACCAGCGAATGGCAGAAGACCGCGAGGGAGACCGAGAAGGAGATGGAGGGACGAAGTGGAGAAGAGCTTGCGAAGATACGACTTGCCCAGCATGCAAGAGCTCGAAGAAACGGGAGTGCTGCTGGACAGGGCGGAGTGGCGAAGGAGGCTGGCTCCACTGACAGGCTGACTAGTCTACCTGGGAGCTGAAGAAGAAGAAGAAGAACAACAACAACAACAATGATAAAAATAATAATAATAATTACGATGGTAACGGGAACAACACGAATAGTGGTGTGGAAAAACTCAATGGCACTTGCAGTAATAAGGACGGAAAACTAAACTGGATTATAAAGAGGTGTACTGGAGAAATATTGAAATCATAAATACAAAATAAAATAAAAGGTAAGATATTAAAGGTTTTCCGAATTTTATTCTAGGTTTGTTTCTTTGGGAGGTTGAGACCTAATCATCTTTAAATTCTATTCCGTTTGAATTTACAAATAGCGTTTTTTCGTGTTGAGTCTTCAGATATATAAAAAATAGTATTCTAAACTTAATATAGTCCTGTATCAGACGGTTTGCGATTGCGGATGCTTACGGTTTTTGATCCAGTTTGTGTAGAGCAAGACTGAGGTAGTACGAGTATAACTAACTGATGCAGGTAAATTTGTACTGCCTTAGGGAGGAAACACAATCTTGCTCCTTAAGTATCATGCACCAAGACTGATAATAACTGGAGGTGTCTGCAATGCAAACTAGCGAAAATTGCAGTAAATTAAATACAGATATTGATGTTCTTTGAACTAGACCACCACAGAGAATTGTTGCTTTTAGTGGCGATGAACGACGTACGAAAGCCTCTTCAGTAGTTTGACCCCCTATTTGCTTGGCAGTGCTGCTGCGAGTTGCTTGTACCCTGAAATGGGCATAGGGCGGGATGAGTCTACATGTGAAAAGATGGGTTAATATTCGATTTATCCCTGAGGGGGCCTTCAACTATTTGCGTATCATAAATAATCAGTTTTTAATACCGATTCCAAATATAACAGCCGTTTCTTGTGCAAATTCTTAGTCTTTCAGCTATTTACTCTCAAAGATAGCACTACTTTCAATTGCGCGACGTGTTCACCGGTACTAGTGCATGTGAAAATCCCTGACGTCATCTGTCTGCCGTGAGGTAACATGTTCAGCACATGCGCCGATGATAGGAACTATTTCGCACATGTGTTGATTTCAAATTTCTTCCGCGCCAACCAGTGACAAATTCGAAATGGAACCCAGTACGTGCTCTGGTTGTGAGTTATCTTATTTCGACGTAATTCGCCGGGTGCATGCTAATTAGATTAGATTATGGTTAGGTTGGTTATATTATGGGAATAGGTTTTTCTGGTGTATTTGGGTTCAAAATTTGATAATTTGCACAAGAAATGAAGGTCAGAGTTGAATAAAACATACCAAAATATACCAGGAAAACCTATTGTCATATCCAAATCGACTTGTAGATGTAAAACGAATAATTACCCAAAGATGTTTAACTCTTCATACATTCACTTAAACTATAAATACAGTATATCGATGAATAATACACATAGATTTTTGTTCACGTGACGGTAACATATATATATATATATATATATATAGAGTGTCCATAAATGATTACCCTGATTAAAGCATGCTATAACTTTTAAATAAACACTCGTATTCAAACACAGTTTTAATCATAAGTAGATAAACATACAAAGTTTTGATATATAATTAATGAACTTAATAAGTTTCCACATGTGCACCCCTAGTGGCACGTGAAATGTCTAAAAGGTATTCACACTCACGCCACACATTTTCCAACATTTGTGGGTTAACTGTTGCAATTGCATCCGTAATGCGTTCTCGCAATGTCCTGATATCTGGAACAACTGTTGCATAAGCCAAATCTTTAACATGACCCCAGAGAAAGAAATCCAGCGGGGTAATGTCTGGTGAACTTGGGGGCCATGGGATTGGCCCATCACTGCCAATCCATCGATTTGGAAATGTTGCGTCGAGAGTTTCACGAACAACATGCGCCCAATGAGGGGGTGCCCCATCTTGTTGGAAGATGACAGTTGGTTGCCTGTCCTGCAGCTGGGGGATGGCGTAATTGGTGAGCATATCCAGGTACACAGTTGCGGAAACTGTTCTCAGCGAAGAAGAAAGGACCAATTATCTGGTCATGCATTAGTCCACACCAGACATTGATCTTCGGACTGCCCCGAATATGCTCCCTTACGGCACGTGGGTTTTCCGATCCCCAAATACGCACATTGTGTCTGTTGACTCTACCACTAAGATGAAACGTAGCCTCGTCTGAAAAGCAGACACGTAACAAGAAGTCATTATCCTCGTCAATGCTGTTCAAAATGTCAATAGCGAATTGTTCACGTTTTGGACGGTCATCAGGCTTCAGTTCTTGAACAATTTGTACCTTGTAGGCGTGTAACTTCAAACGTTTCTGTAACACTTTGTGCACCGTAGAGTTCGGTATCTTTAGTTGGCATGAAGCGTGTCTCACAGATTTCCTTGGTGACCGTGTGAAAGCAGTTTGAATGTTTTCCACCGTCCCATCTGAAACTGATGGTCTACCACTGCTCTTTCCCTTTTCCAGGTTTCCAGTTTCCAAGAATTTTTTCATCCACGACTTAATTAACTTCGCATCAGGTGGATTCTTTCCATACTTTGTTCTGAACCTTCGCTGAACATTGACAGGAGATTTTGTTTCTGCAAGCCACACAACATTGTGCCTTCTCTGTCACAGACGCCATCTTAACTGAACAGCTACTACAGCGCTCCTAGCGGCGAATGCGGTAGACGAAACACACCAGCACAGAAACTCTATGCGTGTACGAGATCACCTGTAAAAAGAAAACGGATGTAAGATTCGTCATTAAAACACGAGAGCATACTGTTTTCAGGGTAAACATTTATGGACACCCTCTATATCAGTAGCGACGGAGGGGGGTCAGGCAGGTCAGGCTGAACCTGACCTGTTATTTCTCCTGCTAGGGACTTAAAAAAACTAACATAAAACTAACAATACACAATCCCATCTCTTGTCAAGTTGTCAAGCTAAAAAAAAATGCATAAAAATGCACAATTCCACGTCTTGTCAGGCAAACAATTTTAAGCCTGACGTCTCTCTTTGAAACATGTTATAATGTAAATCTTATGATTTATTTATAATGTTATAAAATCATTTGGCTATTCACTATACGTAAAGTTAATTAGTATATTAATTGATTTATTACTTTGTATCCACCGAATAACCAAGTTTTTAATGTTTGAAGTCAGGCAAATTCGTATTTGACTGACGACTTGGTGCTGTGCCAAATATATATTATTATCTTGAATCACTAAACATTTAAAAGCAATATTTGCAAATCATACTGACAGTTGGGTATTTCTATATATTCTACTTTTGCATCATACAGTAAATTTTAGGAAATTTAATACACAACATATGGAAAGTGTTAATTTTATATAAAATCTGTTAATCTGCGTCATGGCCGTCACATGGCTTACCTCACATGGCTTAGCTCTCAGTTTGAGTTAGCCTTTATTCGTGTTTTGTGTATCCTAGCTTGTGAATTTTGTAATGAAATGTAATATAAAAGTATTTTTGTTTTGGTAGCCTAATTTGTAAATTTTATCATAGAAGTTGATATTATAAGGGATTTAAAATCGAGGCCATTTAGTAGAAGTATCGAAGAAAAAACTGATAATTCAAAAAGGTCGACCTTTACCAGTTTTGGCGTGTAAAGTGGGCAATAGATCTTTCCAGACGAGTTGGTATTCTCAAACTGACTGGTTATGTGGAAGTACTGACAATCAAAAACGTTTTTATTGGCCGTGCTTGTTGTTTAAACGAAGAGTAAAACAATCTTGGACTGATGAAGACTATAGTAGTATGAAAAACATTTTGGGTGGCAGTGCTGTTCACACAAAATCTTCATCTCACCTTAGCAATTTTAAAGCTTGGAAGTGTTTTGGAAAAACCAGTATTGAAAGTGCAATTAGCAGAACATATGAGACAGAAAGAGAAAATCACAATCAGAAGTTGATGAAAATAGACAGTATCTGTAGCATTTAGTGAATGTTGTTTTATATTTAAGTAAGCAGGAATTAGCATTTCGTTGACACGACGAAAGCAGTGACAGTAATAATAAGGGCAATTATAGAGAGCTTTTAAGTTATTTTGCAGAGCTAGACAGTGTTTTTGCCAGTAGATTAGTTGCAAAGGAAGGATTTCAGAGTTTTCTGGGTTGTCGAGTGCCACACAGAATGAACTTATAACTTCGATTGATAAAGTTAATGGTAACATTATTCACGAAGAAATCGAAAAGGCTCCGTTTATTTCGATCCAAGCTGACGAAACTACAGACTGTTCTGTTCAGTGTCATTTATCAATCATTATTAGATACGTTCATAATTACGATATCAAAGAGCGTTTATATGTTTTTTTCAATGTAAGTGCAGACAGAAAAGCTAGTGATTTAGTGCAAACAATGTCAAAGTGCTTACAGTCATTTAGTAATGTAGAAAATAAATTAGTTAGTCAAACATATGATGGAGCTACAGTGATGGCTGGTGAATTAAACTGAGTGCAAGAGAAACTAAGACAGTGCGGCTACAAATATGCTCATTTGATTCACTGTTATGCGCACACACTGAATTTAGTTATTAAAGTAGCGAATCATTTACCAGGTGTCAAACTTTTTTCCTCTCACTTGAAGGGATTTGATAAATTTACTCCCTCAAGCACAAAGAGAAAGAATGTATTCAATAATTTTAAAGTTACCATTCCAAGTTTAAGTGAAACACGCTGGTGGGATGAAGATAGGATAGCTCGTGAGATGAAGATAGTTTAAACCAGGCTGAAAACCTTCACGCAAAATTAGATGACTTTTTATTTATGTTTTACATTTGCTGCTTTGAAGAATTACTTAGCCATGCTGAAAAACTATTTGATGTTTTACAGTGCAGGATAGTGGACATGGAATTTGCAAAAGAGAAAATTAATAACTTTATTAGTTTTCTGAAAGGAAAAATCAATGACAAAAGTTATAATGAAATTCTTAAAAAGACAGGTGACATAGTAAGTTGTCCGACCATTCCTCCCCCTACTAAGAGACTCAGAGGAAAAGTGAAAGACTTTAAAGAAATTTACTTTAGCATTCTGAATACCTCTGTAACAGCCTTGAAGGAACGATTTGAATGGATTCAGGAGTTCTCATTTTTTGAACTGTTGAATTCATTAATGTTTGCAGTATATAAAGAAAATTTCCCCTAAAACTTAATAGAAGCACTTGAATATAAGTACAGTAATCTATTTGACGTAAAAGCTTTAAAGTCATAATTAAAATACATCTATCAGGACTCCGATTTTTATCAGTGCAAACATGCAAAAGAAATTTGAAAGCCTTGTTTTGACCTTAGACTTACAACAGCCTTACCTGAAACGATAAAATTAATTCGGCTCCGATAATAAAAACCCACTCTAATAGACAGAGTTTATTTCCACAGCAGTTTCGATGCACACTGGCATCCTCTTCGGGTGGATACAGAAAAACGAATGAACCAAAAACAAGAGGGAAAACAGTCCACGGACCATTGAGAAATTCACACATAGGATAGATCCCGTTCACCCGACAACGGAAGGACATTTTATCAAAGGGTCCCGCTTATAATTACCTTCGCACAAATTAAAATTACCTTCTTTTCTATACATACAGATTCTCTTATTTTTGACATAATTATTACAATTATAATTACATTTATTATTGCATTATTATTTTTCTACAGAAATTATAAATTTATTATTACATTGATTACACCGTACAACAAATTTTCGGTTCAGAAAAAAAACGGGAATAACATTCGGTCATTCGTAATATTTCGAGTGTGCTGATTCCAAATCTGAAAATGTTTTTTTTCTATCACTTCACGTTTTTTTGGTGACAGGACAATTGCGTCCTGGTCAAGTGCGTCCCGGACAAATGCGTCCCGGACAATTGCGTCCCTGGATAATTGCGTCCCTGGACAATTGCGTCCGGTTTTATTTCGTCCCGGACAATTGCGTCGCGGACAATTGCGCACTTCCCCAACTACTATATGAAGTTTATTTACTAGAGAAGTAAATAGAAAGTTCATTGTGACTTCACCTACGCAATTGTCCAGGGACGCCAATGACGAGGGACGAGTATGTTTGTTATTGTAATTTTGTATGGGAAATAATGTCCGGTTAGATTAATTGAATGCCCAGTTAGGTCAACTGTATGCCCTTGACGATTGGTTAGGTTAAGTTGTGATATTTTTGTTAAAACTAACGAAACTAACTTTATCTTAAGTGGACGTAACCCATAAAATTTGACAATGATGTTGCTGATGATGGATAAAGTTTTAGAGAACAGTTTCGAACAGAACTTATGAACATATGACAAGTTTAATAGGTTAAAATGAAAAGTATATTTGAAATTCCGATACTAACTTTCTATTCACTTCTCTAATAAATAAACTTCATATAGTAGTTGGAGAAGTGCGCAATTGTCCGGGACGCAATTGTCCGGGAAGCAATTGTCCGGGACGCAATTGTCCATGGACGCCAATGACCGGGACGCATTTGTCCGGGACGCACTTGACCAGGACGCAATTGCCCTAGAACCGTTTTTTTGTAATGACTGCTTAAAATCTTCAGACCAAAATATAAGAATATATTGATAAACAGATAGGCTTTATCATATGGAACAGTTTAATTATTGCTATACTTCAACATATATGCACAAAATTAACATAAAACTCTTGTATTATACGTATTATACTGTTTTCAACTCATTATTTGTATTTATGCCGGCGTTTGTGTGATGCTTCTGGTTGGTCACGCTTTAAATTCCAGCAGAAATCGGCCAGCATAGCAGGACTCCAATTCCCTTTGTATCGACTCTCCATTGTGGCTATATCGTGGTGGAATCTCTCCCCGTGTTCGTCGCTAACAGCAGATGCGTTTTCCGGAAAGAATGAGAGATGTGAATGCAAAAAATTAATTTTCAATGACATCTTACATCCGAGACGTTGGTATGAGTTGATAAGTTGATCCACAAGTGCAGCATAGTTGTCGTATTTAGTCTTTCCTAGTAGACCGCTGCACACGTTTTTGAATGCACGCCAGGCTGCCAACTCAACCTCATCCATCACCGCTTCAAAGTGTTCGTCTAGCATGAGTTGGCGAATTTGAGGGCCGACGAATATGCCTTCTTTAATCTTGGCATCACTTATTTTTGGGAATTTTTCCTTCAGATATTTGAAGGCAGGCTTATCCTATTTCAACGCCTTTCCAAATTGTTTCATCAGCCCTAGTTTTATGTGAAGTGGCGGCAAGCTAACCTTTTCTTTTTGTACTAGTGGTTCGTGAATAACATTGTGAGATCCAGATGAGGAATTTTCTCGCCGCGGCCATACTGAGCGTGTCTAGTGTTCGGACCTTGCTCGGCTATCCCACTTGCATAGGAAACATGTATTTCGTATAGCCAGTTTGCAATCCATTGAGAATAGCCACAACCTTCAAATCTGCGCAGATAAGCCATTCATGTTCATTGTGTTTTATACAGTCCAGAATAAAAGCAACATTGTCATACGTTTCTCTCAAGACGACTGAATGAGTGATCGGAACAGAAGGCATTGTGTTCCCATTGTGTAGCAGTACACCCTTATCACTGTACAGAGATGCATCAATGAACAATCTTCACTGATTCGATTCATAGCACAAATCCAGAGCATCGAGCATGTATATCAATGCAATAACAAAGATTGTTCTTCATTGTGAAATATTAATATACCTGCAAATCCAAGGAGCGCTTTCGGAATGCTGTAATTCGTATGTCTTCCGCCAGCAGATTCCATTCTTGTAGACGTGAGGCCAGCAGTTCACTTTGTTGCTTGGTAAGTATTAAATCACGGACCAAATCACTGAGTTCAGGCTGCGTGATGAGATGTTGTTCTTTCTTGGCCTCGACTTGAGCTTCATAGCATTCGCCGTCTGATTCCGATTTGTCAGAGTCTGTGTTATCGGTCGGCATTTAGCCGGAGGACGAGGGATGGGTATATCTGTAGAATGTTCCACAGGACGCATAGCAGAACAAAGATTTGGGTAGACTATAGCCTTTTTCTCTTTTCTGTTGCAACCTCTAATGTGAGACAATTGACATTGTTGACTACTTAAGAAGCATAATTGTGTAATATATTATGCAGAGTAGGATATGCTAAAATGTGCTAAAAACACCAAATTTGACATATATTCATAAAAATAAAAGATTCAAACCTGTGATGTTCGTTAAACAGAAATAGTAATCAGTTGAATGGTCCAGCGGCTCTCTCCATACCATTGGGACACCGAATCCCAGACCAGGACCGGTGCCTTTGAACGATGTAGATAACGAGCTTGTACATCTCACACAGCAGATATGAGGCGCCCAGTGCTTGTCCTGATCACCAACTTTGCATGCGAAGTATATATAATTCATAAAGCTTTTTCACATGAGAAGTCAACTTCCTTTTATACTGTTTTAACGTTAATGTCCCACAAATATAACAAAAACTGTCTGGCGAATTTTTGCACTCTCTAGGCATTGTAGCATAACATCAATAAAAACCTGCAAAATAAGAAAATGATAGATCAATTTACAATTTCACACAATATAGACGTTGTTGGTGAAATATACATAATTTGATAGCTGTTATTCAATAATACCCACTTATAGCACCGATTTATGATAAAATATGGCTGACAATTTTGTTTTAAATGATTAATGAAATAAATGTTTCATAAAATCAAAGTGGAAACACAGAGCCGAACACCACCACCACAGCATATGCATGACTGAACAAAATGTAAAAGATGCGTTCATGATACAATGAAATATGGTCATTTTCATAAAATCGGTGGGTGATACAAATAAATGAGTGTTATTTTCGCAATCTACGCATATAATTAGCCATAAAAATGACGATCTCATTTCCGTTTTTTTTTCACTGTTGTACAGTGTTATTACATTGTTGTTTATTCTTCAAGTAGAAAAGTAAGTTTTTTGCATTTATTATGGATCCTACGATTAGACGCCATCTATTCGCCTTCTTCTTAGTCACCTTTCCCCAACTTGTATCTTCCTATCGTCTATATGGAAAAAAACACTAGTGGCTCTGAAGACCATGAAGCTGCAACTCAAGTTCCTGCAAAAGTGTTTAGTGGAGCAAGTGTGCCCGAAGTCCTTAATACCGTTTACCTTCAGGAGGGACCATACGCCGTTTCCGAACTTTGCCAGGGTAATTATGAAGGAACGTATTCCGTGTGTTAAAAGAGAGATTGACCGTACGTATTTCAAACTAGGAAATTGTCTACTCGTCCTTAAATCGCATGTGTCGTGTGAACTACTGTACTTGTGGCGCTGTTTGAAACAACAGATTATAAGTACGATTTGGAGACTAGACGCAGCGAACAACGACTTAACAGAAAACTATCCAATTCATGTGATGAAAGTGCCAGGTCAAAGTGTGCGGTGGAAGGTTTCGTTTTAAATTTATCGACATATGTCTTATCCAAATCCGAAAAGGAAGTTCTTAATTTAGGGCTGTCCTTTGCCCTTGAACCCGATAAAAACATTGTTTTAGATTTTGTGTCTTCCGTAGTTAATTCCAGGGTGGATATTCCGTGCTTAAATGGTTTGATTCTGAGCAAGTTTCTGGAACATTTCAACTCAATGGACTCGATTCCCAAAAGATTCCGGTTAGCCTTAGACGAGCTCAGGAAGAACGAAGCAATATTTGTCACTAAAGCGGACAAAAGTAACACTGTGGTTATTTTGGACAAGTGTGATTATAAACAAATAATGGAAGCGTTACTTAGTGATGAATTCACCTACACCAAAGTGAGATCGTTCCCCCTAAAGCGTCTTTCTGGTGAATTCAACAAAACTATCAGAAACTTATTAAAAGATGTCCCGGCGATTGACCCTAAAAGATTTCTACAGATTAACCCCAAACTCCCCCACATTTACGGCTTACCCAAAACCCATAAGATTAGTATACCACTCGGTCCCATTATTTCACACAGGGGTTCCTTTAGTTACAGGTTATCTAAATTTCTTGCAGATAAATTGTCCCCATTAGTTGGTAAATTTTCAGGCTCGCTTTTAAGGATTTAAAATATCCTGAGTGGTTTATCAGAAAGGCGTATTTTAAAGCCAGAAAATCTTTTCATGCCCCTCGGGAACATTCAGTTAACCAAAAACAATATGTGAGTTTCCCTTACATTGCCGGCTTAGAAAGTGGAAAACCTTTGACGAAAGATTTTAAGTTTGCTTTGGCGTTCAAATATTCGTCTACTGTAAAAAGTAAATTGGTTAGGAATAACGTTGCAAAACAGAAACAAGCCTGTATCTACAGCATTCCCTGTAAAAATTGTGATTTAGTATACGTAGGAGAAACTGGAAGAAATATTGAAACCTGTATTAAAGAACATAAATATGCCTTCAGAAGTTGTAATGCTAATAATGCAATTTTTCATCACGCCAGCCAAAATGATCATGCTATAGATTGGGAATCAAGTAAGTTACTTTATAAATGCAATAATTATGTCAAACGAAAAATAATAGAATCTGTATGGAGAGAACAAGTGGATAATTTTAATTTTGCGAAGGTACTTATAAGCTGGATCCTTTAATAAAATGCCCTTCCGGTGTCGGGAGAACTGGATCTAATCTAGGTGCGAATTTCTTAATGGTCTCTGGATTGTTTCCTTCTCGCCCTTTTTCATTCGTTTTTCGGTTTATAATTTCTGTAATAATAAACAACAATGTAATAATCAATGTAATAATAAATTTATAATTTCTGTAGTAAAATAATAGTGCAATAATAAATGTAATAATAAATGTAATAATTATGTCAAAAATAATAGAATCTGTATGTATAGAACAAGAAGATAATTTTAATTTGTGCGAAGGTACTTATAAGGGGGACCCTTTGATAAAATGTCCTTCCGTTGTCGGGAGAACGGGATCTATCCTATGTGTGAATTTTTCAATGGTCCCTGGACTGTTTTCCCTCTTGTTTTTGGTTCATTCGTTTTTCTGTATCCACCCGAAGAGGATGCCAGTGGGCATCGAAACTGTTGTGGAAATAAACTCTGTCTACTAGAATGGGTTTTTATTATCATATTTTGACCTTCACGTAGAAAAGTGAAGTTTTTTGCATTTAATTCGGCTCCTTTTGACAATCCCTGTAACCAGTGTGTCAACCAAAAGACGTTTTTCAACGCTTAACAGAATAAAGACGTACCTACGGAATACCATGTCAGAGGAAAGGCTGTCTAGTTTAGCAAGAATTGCCATAAAGAAAGGAATTGTAATATCGCTAGAGAAGAATAAAATGTTGCACGACAAAGTTATTGAAGAATTTGCATTAAAACCAAAAATATTGGAGTTCATGTATAAATAAATAAGGTAAGGCGATGTTTTGTTTCCTAAATTTATGCCAGTTAAAAATATTCTAATTATAATACATAATACATATCACAGTGAAACAAGTATCAAATTATACACTATATATATATATATATATATATATATATATATATATAATAATTCTTTCTTTACCCGTGTAATTTCCTTCACCAGTTTTACAAAGACAAAGGTACAGTTGCACAGAAAAGTTCGTAGGCGTCCTTATATGGCTACATAGGATATTTGTGTATATGCTGGAAACTCGTTGGTAAAGTTTTGGATGCTGATTTTCGGGAGATTTAAAACCATATGATTGGGTGAAAATAATGCGCTTTTTCACTTAGCACCACCTTTCATTTTAATGTATTATAAGCGAAATAAATAGGAGTATATAAATGGTAATGTTTTCGTAAAAATTATTTTACCTAGCACCGAGAATAATTATTTGATTATACAGTATATCAGCAGATTTGTTAAATACATAAGAAATAACTGGGGTGGTTTCTGAGTGCCTTTCTCATTAGGTAAAGCTATGTAGTAACTTTCCCACACAGAAGTTGATACGCCGGCTGTAGCGGGATTCGAGCCGATGGCCACTGAACTCGTAGCCATACTCGTATCGATACTCAACACTACACCACCCAGGCACTATAACTGCATACATACCAATAGAAATTGGAATACATTTCTCTCTCTCTCTCTCTCTCTCTCTCTCTCTCTCTCTCTCTCTCTCTCTCTCTCTCGCGGATAGGATCGTTAACCATTTGGATTCCTACAAGCTGCTTTGGGACTCCCAACATGAGTTTAGGCGGTATAGGTCGTGTCTCACCAACTTGCTCGAGTTTTTCCACGTCATGTAGAATGAGTACGATAAGAGTAGGGCGACTGATATACTTTATCTCGACTTTCAGAAAGCCTTTGGTCGGCTAATGGCCAAAGTGCGCGCGCTGGGTATCGATGGGGAAGTAGATAGCTGGATTGGAAACTGGCTGAAGAATAGGCGGCAGAGGGTTGTAATTAAAGGGGCTACCTCGAGTTTGGCCTCAGTCACTAGCAGGGTTCCTCAGGGTTCCGTTTTTGGGCCACTGTTGTTTATCTTTTACATAAATGATATCGACGCTGGCATCGTCAGGAGGATCGCCAAATTCGCTGATGACAACAAGCTTGGGGGCAATGTTGGGACGCTCGAAGCGATCGAGCAACTGCATGCGGACCTACGTAGGATAGGAGAGTGGTCCGAAAAATGGCAAATGCCGTTCAACTTGGGTAAATGCATGGTCATGCACATTGGCTACGCCAATCCCAAGTCCGACTACTCCATGTTGGGGAGTAATATCGAGGTCACTGATTTGGAAAAGGACTTGGGTGTGCTAATTAGCAGCGACCTTAAGTTTACCAAACAGTGCGTAGAGATGGGAAAGAAAGCCCAGAAGCTGTTGGGTTATATCAGGAGGCAATTTCGATTCCGGAACGAGGAGATTGTGCTCTCTCTACAATTCCCTGGTTCGGCCGCACCTGGAGTACGCTGTGTAGTTCTGGTCACCCACCTTCAGGAAAGATATTGACATGCTGGAGCGAGTCCAGGCGAGGGCCACTAAGTTAATCCCTTCCGTTAGGCATATGGGGTACAATCAACGCTTACGCGCCCTGAATTTGTTTCCGCTGGAAACTCGGAGGCTGCGCGGTCAAATCATCGAGGTTTTCAAGCTCTTACATGGGGTTCGACGATGTCGATTTTAGAAGCATGTTTAGTTTAAATGATAACTCAACTTGCAACAATGGTTGGAAGTTGGATCTGAAACGGTTTAGCACTAGTGTGTGTAGGAATTACTTAACCTATAAGATCTGTGATACGTGGAACAGGCTACCTTCAGAAGTTGTGAACAGTTCCTCTGTGGATCAGTTCAAGAAAAGGTTAGACCGAATCTTGCACACTATTTTAGGGTGTGAGGGTGTAGGAATTTTTCCTTGGCACCCGTTACCATTGGTACCTCCTCGGTATTGACGGCAAGGCCTTTTGAGGTACTTCTTGTCCTTGTAACTTCTTGTAACTCTCTCTCTCTCTCATACATATACTACAGTATATCTATCTATATAAGAGGTGCTCCGGACCACAACCTGCCAAGCGCCAGTGGGGTTTGAATTTAGTTATTTGTACCACTATATTCCCCCACCCTTCTTCTGTCCCGTGGGTGAGTCAGGGAGCAGATTGTGGGCCTGTAAGTATGGTCGAAATCAATCAAATATCGTTATTGGTTCAAAAGTTATGGCATTTTGCAAGTTGACAAACTTTAACTGCATTTTTCTACGTCTCTTAATTTTGGCGCTCGCAGCTTGTGGTCTGGAGCGCCTCATATATATATATTATATATATATATATATATATATATATATATACACTTACTTTTAGATACTTTTAGATGGTTCGAACGACGGTTCAGGATCAACCTGCGGCCGACCCCTTCTGCATCATCCCGCCTCATTTGCGGGATTTAGTGTACGAGAGAATTGGTTTCCGCTCTCCTCTTGCCCTCGTAGCCAGCCACCCATGGCTGATGAGAGACTTTGCACAAGAACCTATCCAACTGTTTTTTTAAATTATTCAGGTTGGTGTGCTCGAAGTTCTTTTGGGCAGGAGATTAAAATGTTTCGAGCCTCGTACTCTTTGGGTATTTTCCACCCTCGTTTTCATGGCTCCCTCTCCCACCGCAATTGGGGCAGCACAGGATCTGCTTCTTCTCTCATTCCAGTATGTTTCTATTTTATTTCACTTCTCCGGTATTTTCCATATTTTTTTTTGTTTACCGCTCGCGTCTCCTTTCCAGGGAGAAGAGTTTCAGGGATTGTAGTCAAGCCCAGTACTTTTCATTCTTCGTTTCTTCAGTCTCAGACATAAAAGTCCTTTGTATGGCTTCTAAGTTTGCAATGTCTCGTTTTCTGTATGGGCTTGTGAGAACTGAGCAATATTCAATTACTAGTAGGACTAAGCTCGTCCATAATTGCTTTTCTTCTGTAGAAACGTACCATGATAATCCACATTACTTTTCTAGCTGTTGTGATTTTAATGCTATAGTGCTTTCTGAATTATGTATCTGATAACATTATTACTCCAAGATCCATTACTTGTGGGTTTGGCTTGCAGAGTTTTGTACCCTTAATTCTTTAGTAACTTCTTGTTACCATATCTTAAAAGTTGGAATTTTCTTTCGTTGAAGTTCATATTGTTTTCTTCCGCTCACTTGAATAATGTTTCAATGTCGTTGTGTAATTTTTGTATGTCACCTTCACTTGATATTTCTTTGCATATCTTTGTGTCAACCGCAAAACACGATAAGATACTGTCATTAATATCTGCATCACTGTCTGCAATCATTATTATAAACAGCAAAAGAACTAATCCTGTACTTGTGGGACGAGCTGACGTCTTCTGAGACTTTAGATTAGACTCCATTTACTACCACTCTTTGGTAGTAAATTTCTTTGGTCAGAAAATTAAATATCCTTCGTCCAAGATTTCAGTAATTCCTGAGTTCTTGAGTTTGTGTGCTATAATTTCATGATTACATTTATTGAAGGTTTTAGTAAAAACAGTATACTCTATATTACACCCATATTTTGACCTCGACACAATATTTCCATTATTACCTCTTGGTGGTCTTATAACTGTGATAAGCATAGTCTTTCAGCCCTGAAACCATGTTGGGTCGGATTAAATAAATTCTTTTCTTGTAGGTAGTAAGCAATTTTGCATCTAGTCACCCGTTTGAATAAGGGGGCAATGTTCGAGTTCTTTAATGGAGGTGGAATTTGTCCTGTGACGAGTGATTTTCTCCATAGTAAATATAGCGGCCTGAAAATACTCTCTTTACATTTCTTCCGAAATGTGGCACTCCATGTGTCTGGCCCTGATGCTGAATTTTCTTGTATTTATGATAAAGCCTTAATTACGTTTTTTTTCCAAGAATTCTAAATCTATTAAAAAATTGTGTCCGAACTTGTTATTGGCTGATTTGTACGTATGTCAAAGAATTCATCTGTTTCTTCTACTTTTTTCTTGGACTTCGCCGTGCTAAGCGCAGCATAAAATTGTTCCTTAAGCAGTTCACTCATTTTTTCTTGGTGATTTGTGTATTCGGTCTCCCATCTATTGACGGACCAATATTCTCTTTGCAGTGCATTTTTCTTTTCGCAAACGTGGAAAAGTATTCTGGGTTATTTTTTTTCTGTTTTCTGCTATCTTGTTTCCCTCCTCGTTTGTCTTGCGGATAAATGTTTGTTTTTGGTCCATAATTTTTCCTTTAGTTTGTATCTCCTTGATTCAGTTCTGCATCTGTGGAGATTTTGTACGGTTTATTTCCGTTGTGTAAATAAGTCCTCACTTTTCTCTCGATCTTTCTACTTTTTATTTTTTGTCTCTTTGGAACATGTCTCAGTAAAATACTGTAGTTTACGTTTCATTTCCTATTGTAGGCAGTATTTTTTTTGGAGTCTTTTCGTGAAGTAACAGTTCCCAATTAATTTGCCTTTTATCTTGTAATTTCTTTTGAAATATGTACTTCATTGCCACTGTTATTACTACTTCTATTTAGGGTTTGTGTTGTTTTTCTCGTTTTCTTCTTTGAATAACTTTAATTAGAAAATACGGGCACTCCATATTTAGGCATTTTTTTCCCTAACTGACTGTTTGCAAATAGAAAGGTGGAAATAGTAGCAGTTTGTTCCGTACCTGCAACTTTCATTCCTCATAATGTAGAAACATTCTTTAGGGTGATTGTACGAGGACCACTCAATATATTTTGCCCCACCTTTTTTTTTTCTTTCCAAGTTTCCTTGTAAGTTCCAGATATTTTGTACACAAGTAGTTACATACCATTTTTTACAAGTTTTTATTTTTCCACATAGTCTCCATCCTTTTCTACGGCTTTCCTCAACCTTGAAACAAGGGCCTTTATTCCTTGCTGGTAAAAGTCCTCTGGGTTCCGTTGGAGCCACCTCTTAACCTCGTCAACAACCTCATCGTCACTCTGAAACTTATCTTCCACGAATAGCATCCTTCATTGGACCAAACAAATGGAAGCCTGAAGGTGCCAGATCAGGGCTGTATCGAGGGTGCGGGAACACAGTCAAGCGTATTTTTGTGATGGCCTCTCCTCTCTTGTTTGCAAACTGTTGTGTGGTCTTGCGTTATCGGGAAAAAGAAGGGCGTCTTCCAGTTTTGTCTCCGATCAAACTCGCTTTATACGTCTCTGAAGTCTCTGTAGGGCAGCAATATATGCCTCTGAGTTGATTGTTTGTCCTTTCTTCATACTGTCCACCAGAATCACCCCTTTCATGTCCCAGAAGATGGTGGCCATAACCTTTCCTGCAGAGGGAGCCATTTTGAACTTTTTCTTGGTGTGGAGTCTGCGTGATGCTACTCCATGGATTGGCGTTTTCTTTCAGGTTCAAAGTGGTGTACCCAAGTCTCATCCCCAGTCACAATTCGTGAAAGGAAGTCATTCCTTTCTGTCTCGTATCGAACCAACGACTCGGAAGCAACTTCTTTTTTGGGGCTTTGTGATCTTCAGTCAGTTCGCGAGGAACAAACTGCGAACACACTTTTGAGTATCCCAGTTGCTGAACTATCGTATTCACACTTCCTTCACTAATTCCTAGCTCCAGTGATAGCTCCTTGTATGTGACGCGCTGATTTGGTCGAATGATGCTGTTATCACGTTGCACAGTGTGAGATGTCACAGCCGATGCCGGGCAACCGCTGCGTGGCTCATCATCGAGGCTGGCTCTCCCTCTCTCCGATGATCTCACACTTTTAGACCAGCGTCCAACTGTGCTTCGATCAACAACAGCATCTCCGTAAATGTTTTGTAGACGTTTGTGAATATTTCCAACTGTTTCCTTCTCTGCGGTTAAGAACTCGATAAGAGCGCTCTGTTTATGACGCACATCACTGTCAGACGCCATTTTCGAAACTGCGTTAAACATCGGTTTTATACATGGGCGTTTAAAAGCGGTTTTATACAAGGAGGGGAGGTCCAAACTAGAAAAATCGGGTTATGTGAAGCGAAGAAAGTTCAAACTTACGGCCCAAAACATTTCATCCCCATGGCCTATTATTTAGCTAAGAAAAAAGGGTGGGGCAAAATATATTGAGTGCCCCTGGTATATGCAATTTGAGCCATATTTGCACGAACCTATTTTGTAATATTTGCCTCTTCGACAGTCGTGAGATTCAATTTCTTTACTTTGTTCTACTCTTTCCATTTCTTCCCTACTCATATTTTTTTAATCCTTGATGTGTTTTCCTTTGTATTCTTAATGTTACCTCTGCACCTCGTTCCAGTATGTTCTTGTCGGTGTCCTGAATCTCATTTTCGTTTGTGTCGGCGTTTTCTGACGACTCCTGGTTTCTGTCGATGGACCTGTTGCAATTGATTCTTCTATTTCAACATTCTCCATTCCCGTTTGTACTACTTTCCTATAGTTTTCAATGCACTTGACGCACATGAAGCATGAAAGCCTATGATTTTTTTACTTGTTCTATACATCATTTTCCTATCTCTTTTGTGCAAGTTTATACATTCGTAGTGCTTAAATATATAGCGAAGAATGCAATTTAAACCGATGGTCTGGTCTACTTCATTTTTGCAATCGCACAAATGGTACACGGCGCATTCCATTAGGCATATTCTATCTATATTCACCTTACTGCATTTGAAGCAATTTACATATTATTTTGTATTTCTGTGCCATGCTTCTTTATTTTCGTCTATTTTCTTTCTGCTTTTCGAATTTCGTCTGCGAAATTTAATCCTTCCCGGTTTATGATCCTTTTCCTTTTCCCTATCGGAAGAATTTCACAAAAGCTGTTACTTACTTCGTTGGAATTGTTTTCAATTTATGTTACTGTCTTTGTTCCCGCTGTATGAGACCAGCCTTCACTTAATAAATTATTTTGGCGTTTTCACACCATTATATATACATAGAATTAACCGCTGAAGTGACTGATAAACACTAGTCATTTTGAAGTAACCACAGAACGGGAACAAAGCATCTGTACACCACGAGATAGAAACGCTATACCTTGGTTAACCTTGGTTTTGCTTCCGCAAAAGTTGTTTATTCTGAGGAAGGACAAGCTTGTCACTCCACATTAGACCTACAATTTAACGTGGAATCCGATCCACGTCCCACCAGCAGCCCAGCGTTTTAACCACTAGACTACTCAGGGTGCCCATTCATCTACCAACCAATTTTTTTATTGTGTGGAAGGATGAACAGCTGGATTTTGCTGCGCGCAGCCTGCCGTCAACGGGTCTCGATCCTGGGGCCAATGAATTTGTAGTCAGCGGCGCTAACTACCACACCAGCTTCTATCACCTTTACAAACGTTTGAAGATCAGGTTTCTTCATCAGTGTAAAGATTACCTTGTAAGGGATACATGGATTGAAATGAAAAATAAAATTAAAGTGAAAATTAAAAATTAAAATTGTTAAAATTAATTTCTACGAGTAATATGAAGGGGTACAGTTGCCCGCATATGTAATGTTTCTGGCTTCACAGGCGACTCCATACATGTAGCAACGCCGCAGCAATAGTCAAGTTACCCCAACTGGGGGAAGGTGGAGTGGAGGGGGGACAACCATGTCCAACAACATATAACATTGACATAGAGGTAAGGCGCCGTTCAAAAATTACGTAACACTATCTTGGCTAAAACCTGACACCCCCCTGTATCGTTCCGTAATGTGTGGGATGTGGGCAGGGCCGGTTTTAAGCCGATTAGACCGATTTGTTCAAATTGGGCCCCGCGCCCCGAGGGGACCCCGCGCACGCGCTCGAGTGGGGGACGCTATGATGAATTAATGAGTGTCCAGTGTGCACGAAGTTTCTTGTTACTGTGAAGGCAGTGAAACTATTCAGTCCGTCCTCGTATATCTATGTTTCAATGTTTTATTGCTAATCGTTTGTTTATTTGTTTTGTAATTTCAGTTTATCGTCGCCGTTTAGCTTTTTTAAAAAAAACGTAATTTGTGGACGATATTCAAACCCTCAACACAGAAAGAGCGCTGTTAATGAGATTATATAACATAAAGCTTGGAATGTAAAGTTGTGTTGTTTGTTAAATATGTCCAAATTGTTTATATGTCCAAACTGCAAACTTGAAGTGTCTTAAGCCTGCATGTAACAGAGAAACGTGGTGGTAAGTAGATCCTACATATTAAATTAACTAGTTTTTGCCTCATTATCATAGAGAGCATTTACATTTCTATTTACTAGAGCTTGTTCTTTTGCCCCCTGCGCTTTTCTTCTTACTCCCAGGCTTTTAAAAATCATGAAATCTTTTGCTTTAATCATTAGATGCATACATGCACATCTTTATTATTTTTCAGTGCCAGGGAGTCTTTATTGTGAATGATTTTGTTTTTTTTTTTGTAATTTCAGTTTATCGTCGCCGTTTAGCTTTTTTAAAAGAAAAGTAATTGAAAAAGCCCTTACATCATCGTCATCATGGCAAGCACAAGCAGAGATAGAGACAAAGGGCGAAAGTATTTGAGCGGCAATCAGAAACGAGCACTGGCCAAGGCTAAGGCAGCTGAAAATGAAAAACAAAGAGGTGCTCTAGCGAAATTTCTTGTCACTCCAACTTTGAAACGACAACGGGTAGAGGGCCCCGCTAGGCGCTAACAATTTTCTAATTGGGCCCCGCACTTCCTAGCGCCGGCCCTGGATGTGGGGTAGGGGAAGTGTTACATAACATCCAATGGGGTGCCTGGTCTAGCGTTACAGAACGTTCCTGGAGGATCTGGGGTGTCAAGTTTTAGCCAAAAGTGTTACGTAATTTTTGAACGGCCCCTAATTATAATGTAATGTCAGAGTTCAACGCTGTTCACGATCATATTAATCGTTTATCTTTATGAACACAATGTTTACTAGTCTTATACAGTAATAAGGTTCCAGTATGATTACTGCAAGTCTATATGAACAGATGCCACAATACAACTTTTTATATAATAGTGAATTTGAATCAAAAATAGACATTAAACAACCATCCTCCACACTCCCTCATTCCCCTTCCCCACCAACCAGTCTCGCGTATATTAAGTCATTATGTAACAATATTAATAAAGCTGTTTGTAAAGTCCGTGTGCAACTTTAAACCTTTACTAACTTACGAATCTACACAATTATATATATATACACACACACATTCAACTGCAAAGAACACGCAGTATAAACAACGTAAAGAACGACGCTTGTATAGGAGATATTCCGCGCAAGGCGAGAGAGAGAGAACGAAACAAATGAAAAAATGAGGTAACCATATATATATATATATATATATACACACATACATATATATATATATATATATATATATATATATATATATATATATATATACATATATATTATATACACATGTATTGACATTGAGCGAAAAAAAGATTGAGACAGTGTGAAAGAGAGCGAGGTAGAGGGGCAGAGAGAGTTAGTGGGAAATGGCTTATCGATTGTTACGCAAAGAACTTAATAGTTTCAATCTGAATAACAGTAACTGATTATCAAACTCACATAAGAATAATCCACGGTTATACTAGCATAAATATATTTATATATACTTACAAATTCATACAATATTATACTAATGTTTGTGAAATGACGTTGATGGGCCAAACCGTGGTGTTGACATGGCTACTCGCTGTCGCCGTCCAGGAGAGACTATATATGGGTGTGTCAGTGGAAACCGTAAGGTGACGGTTGCATGAAGTAAGATATCACCACCAGTTTGTGGCTGATGCCCAATGTTCCCTCTAAGGTGTGCGCGTGTGTGCGCGCACACGCGTTGTGAAACCCTCGCACACAGCAAAATAAAATGCGCATAGGCTCAAGCGTATCATGAGTCACGACAGTAAATGAAGTAATTTCAAAAATATACCGTCACACAAGGTCTGACCATTTGCATCAACATACTCTACTGGAGTCTATAGTCGCTCTTTTAAGTATTAACCCCTTCCGCCCGACTTCGCCGACGTCCGCGGAATTACGCAATATGGATTTTTTTTATTCTATGTATTTGCATTTTTTTCTTTTATACATTAACGCATTGAATATAAACCTTCTCTTTCTTATTTTTGCATAAAAACGAATAGTAATTATCTCATAATTCATAAAAAATAAAATTATTTTTATTTTATTCCTATTTTGTGAATGGATAAAATCATGTATTAATCTTGATAGTCTATTTTAAATTGGTAAATGCTAAAAATTGTTTTGAGAAATGATAACGAAAATAGTAATTTTCAATTAATGTTATTTTTATTTTATTTCTTTATTTTGTTGAATTTTATTTTACTATTTTTTATTTTATTCATATTTTTAGAATGGATAAAATGTTTTCTTTTTTAAGAATATATAATATTGTAAACAGTTTTTTAATATCCATTTAATAGTACCGTAATGATCAAGCTATCACCTTATGGAAATAATATTTATTAAGTATTTAATATTTATATATATTTCATTTTGAAGATAATAGCGCTCAGAAAAATTTGCACAATTTTTCACCATGAATCTAAATGTATGCACAACGAAAATTTCTTGCGCACACGGACTAAAAAAAATTAGAGGGAACATTGCTGATGCCTATTATATTAATAGTGTTTTCCAGATTGTATTTGTATTATCAGTGTGGAGAGAAAATGATTTAATCACGATGGACAGATAAACCCATTAATGTTTTCCAGATTTCCTGTTGCATAATTATCAATGTGGAGATATTATTAGATCTTAACAAGGAATAATATGTATACAAAATAGTTTATCATACAAAATGCTCACAATTTGCCATAGATTAACATAAATACCACAGCTATACCCGGTTCATAGTTAGTATTTGGTCCATCCCCCATTATTGTCTATTGCATCTTGTAATCTGTGTGCCATAAATATAACATGGTTATGTATGATGTGTGGGTTCCTTCGGAACATCTCCCACTCAGCCATAGTGTGATCCAGCAGCTGGCGGCTTGTCCACTCCTGCCCAGGCTCCCATGAGTTCACACATTCCCCCCACACGTTCTCAATGGGGTTGAGGTCACACCCATTACTAGGCCAGTCCAGTAGTTCTAGATTTCGCTGCTCCTCGAACCATCTTACCTTCTAACAATCCTGGGGATGTGGATGGGAGAGTTGTCCTGCAAATGGATTTTAAATATTAAAAGTAGAATTATATCTCATCCATACGCTTCATCAGTAACCCACTATTCGAGATAGGTTTTAACTCCTATATATTAGGGCAGGCCCGTAGCCAAGGGGGGCCAGGGGGGTCAAAGCCCCGCCTGGAAAATAATGTGCCCCCCCTGGGATGTATGATGTGTGGGTTCCTTCGGAACATCTCCCACTCAGCCATAGTGTGATCCAGCAGCTGGCGGCTTGTCCACTCCTGCCCAGGCTCCCATGAGTTCACACATTCCCCCCACACGTTCTCAATGGGGTTGAGGTCACACCCCTTACTAGGCCAGTCCAGTAGTTCTAGATTTCGCTGCTCCTCGAACCATCTTACCTTCTAACAATCCTGGGGATGTGGATGGGAGAGTTGTCCTGCAAATGGATTTTAAATATTAAAAGTAGAATTATATCTCATCCATACGCTTCATCAGTAACCCACTATTCGAGATAGGTTTTAACTCCTATATATTAGGGCAGGCCCGTAGCCAAGGGGGGCCAGGGGGGTCAAAGCCCCGCCTGGAAAATAATGTGCCCCCCCTGGGAAAACCAACCGCAACGGCGTTCCATGCTACAAAAACGCCAAAGCCAACTTGTTTTACTTGCCTTTGAAAATAAGAGAACGAAGCAAATAGACATGTTTGAATTCCTAAAGAATTTCGCTAAAAAAACTCGCCGCATACAGTTATTCTAAAATTAAAAAAACTTACAAAGACTTTTATTTACACTAAATTTAGACTAAATATTGTATTCTATAACCCAATATGCCTATCTACAGTATATGTATCGGTTTGATCATTTTTTTATTTAGCCTACGGTGTTTTACTTGTTATATGAATGTAATTTTCTGCAGTATATTTCGATATTCACAAAAAATGACATTAAATTTTTTCATTGTCCCCCCTGTCAATTTCTCCGCCCCTCCTACTGATTTGGTCTGGCTACGGCCCTGTATTAAGGGTTTCTCTCAGCTAAATGTAATTGTGCGCCGTTATACAAATAATACAGTCTGCAGTTATCCAGAATAAAATCTTAAAGTGTTGTCATAGTACTGAAAGAGTCAAAGAACAATTTTATGACCATTATTCGTCCCATGTAAATGTGGAAACAGGACATACAAATCCGTGTAATACATAAATCTTACTCTAGTAATAGTATAATATTCTATAACACACAAATACAACATACCTGCATAAAGATAATCTGCTCAGGATAAGGCAAGGCATACGCGCGTACAGAAGGCAGCATCACCTCCACCATGATCTCTCTATATTGATCTGGCGCAAAACCTTCCCGTGGATCTCAGTCAGCTCTCCTAGTCCTTGCAGGTGCATCCATCCCCACACATTCGCAGTCACGTGCCCACTCCCTGCCACTTCGTAAATATTTTGGCGCGCATATCTCGTGTTCTCCTGTCGCCACCACCGAAAACGGCCTCGAGTTGAAGACGCAAACGTCTTCTCGTCAGAGAAGATAACTCTGCTGCAGTATGCGAGATCATCATTTATATGCTGGCTAGCAAATGAGAGCCTGGCCTGACGATGTCGTTCCTCAATCCTCTCTTTTTTGGCAGGAGTACGGTGGTGATATCCTGCTTCATGCAACCGTCTCTTTACGGTGTCCACTGACACGCCCATATGTAGTGTCTCCCGGATGGCGACTGCGTTGTTGATAGGATCGTTCCGCACTTCGTTGATTAATCTCCAGTTTTCTGGGTTGGTCTTTCTTGGTGCCCCACACTTAGGACGATCCAGCAAATTCCCAGTCTCCTGCCACCTCTGCACCCAGCTGCGAACAGTAGGCTTCGAAATTCCCAGTTCTATGGCTATGTCAGCTATAGAGAGGCCTGCTTCCCGCATAATAAATTATCCGGCCTCGCTGTGCAATTTTATCTTGAGCTTGATTAATTTTCAGAGTCGGTGTTCGTCATACGGTGTAGAAATATAATATGAACATAGATCATGCCAGTAACCATGTCAACACCTTGGTTTGGCCAATCAACGTCATTTCACAAACCTTAGTATAATATTGCATGAGTTTATAAGTATATATACTCTAAACCAGGTTAATTTTGCGGCAGCAAATTTTCGCTCTTTCATATCCTTGGACGAGTTCGCGGCATCATAATTTCGCGGTCAACAGTTGCTAGTTATAATCTTACAGATTAAAATGACGTCATGAATGACGACAATAATGCTGGACTGTGATTGGTGGAGGTTGAGGTCGTATATCAAGGCAAGTTTTACCTCTTGGTATGCGGATAAAGTTTCAGCAGCACTCAACGGAAATGAATCTCTCGGTAAGATAGATTTGAAGCTCTCCACACTGAAACTTATTCATGCTAAATGGATTGTCTCTGCATGGGATAACCTACACAAAATGAAGGAGACCATTCGGAAGGGTTGAGAAATTAGCAGCATTCATGACATTCTTGTTATACAATAATAATATAGTATAATTTAAAATGTTTTCACTGCTTTTACTTTACAATGTTTTATTACTATATATATATACTGAATTTATTTTTCAAATAAAGTATTTTAATGAACTAAGTTTTATTTTCTTACTATCTTCCAAAGATTAGTTTAAATTGTCAAATTTTCACCTGCTGGATATTTTCGCATAAACTATAGCCTACGCGAAAAACGCGAATATTTCCTGCAGGCGAACATTTCGCATTCACGAGTATATAAAAAGTTCTATTGTGGTAGTTGTTCATATAGATTTGCAGTAATCATAATGGAATCTTATTACTGTACAAGACTAGTAAACTACATAGAGTTCAACGCTGTTCACGATCATATTAATTGTTTATCTTTATGAACACAGACTTGGACTTAGTTGTCCCCCCTTCACCCCACCTTCCCCCAGTAGGGGTACCTTGACTAACATCGCGGCGTTTCCACATGCACGGAGTCGCCTGTGAGGCGAGGAACATTACATATGCGGGAACTGTACAAAAGAATTATTTTCATTTAGTGAAGGTTTAAGCTTATATATATATATATATATATATATATATGCGCCACGGTGGTGTAGTGGTTAGCGTCGCTGACTACGAATCCATCGGCCCCGGGTTCGAGAGGCGGTGACGGCAGCCGGCGCGCAGCAAAACTCAGCTGTTCAGCCTTCCACACAATAAAGATAGTGGTTGGTAGATAAATGGGTACCCTGGGTGGCCTAGTGGTTAAGACGCTCGGCTGCTGGTGGGACGTGGTTCGGATTCCACGTTAAACTGTAGGTCTAAGGTGGAGTGAACAATTCGGGTGGAAGATAACCAAAGGTTATAAAGGTTATATATATATATATATATATATATATATATATATATATATATATCGATCGTAAACTGTTGGGACCCACAAGAGGAACAGACATAAGAGGCATGAGTGCAGAATAACTTTAGAGCATGGTACAGTAATTTTTTCGAAGGATGCACCACATCACAAATCCGCATCGAGTCAATATCTGAAAGATTTAAGTCAATTATGGAGAAGAACATTGGATGGTCAAAGTACTGAATATTTACGATTCTGAGTTCATTCCCATATATATATATATATATATAATATATATATATATAATATATATATATATATATATATATATATAATATAATATATATATATATATATATATATATATATATATATATATATATATATATATATATATATATATATATTTATTTATATATATAGTAACTTTAATATCATTGTCGATGTGCACATGATATCGGGTGTCACTGAATGAAAATTATTAGGAGTTGTACTCAATGACAAACTATCCCCTTTTCAACACATTGAAAACATAGGTCATACTTGTGACCTATCGAAATTCTCGTTATATTAACAAAATTACATTTCCTTCCCACATATACATTTAAAACCCTATACTTTTCTCTAGTCTATCCACATAGACCGGGGTTATCATCCACTGATTGTTTAGTTCTTTTTTGACACGAATTTTGACTTTATAGGGAAATTAGTGTATGGAAATGTATGTGATTACATCATCATCCCTTGAATTATGAATCATAAGAAAATTATTAGAAGAATAAACAAAAGTGATTATTATGCTCATACATCAGGATTCAGGAATCTTTAAGCATTTTTGTATATTAAACTTTAAAACCATATTTGAAGTAAAGATATACTCTCTGATGTTCAGTTCCAAAACAGTTTGCCCAGACTTAATTAATTGAGAATATAATGGACAATCAGATACGTCGTGAACGTAAAAACAAGGTCTACGGAGAGTGAATATACCTCAAAAGCAAACTACACTCTTCAATATAGTAGAAATTCTTACACTTATTTAGCGGTGGAATTATGGAATAATCTTACGAATGAATTAAAATCAATCAATGGTCTCTCATTTTTCATAAAGCAATTAAATCTAAGCAAATTCCAAAATCAGTGAAGCACTCCTTTCTTTATTACTCTCATTATTTATTGTTATTAATTCGTTGTTGTCATTAAAATTATTATTATCCTTCTAAAAATTTCTCCTTTTCACCTCACATTCGTTCTGGCTTCATTAATAATAATAATGATAATCATAATAATAATAATAATAATAATAATAATAATAATAATAATCTTTATTCAGAAGGAACACATTGCATAAGATATACATTACATCCAAACTGGTTTACACAATGTTGGGATTAACGTTTAATTTTTGTAGTTTAATTGCAGTATTCTTATCTGAATATGCCGTTGGGAAGCGTGTCAGCTTTTCAGGGAAAAGTCTTGGGGATTCATTTCTATTTTTACAAAGGAAAATGTCACATATAAATAGAATTTGTGGAAAATAAAATAATGTTGCATTTAGTGAACTCTGTCTTTACAAATGAAAATTGAAACAATCTTTAGAATAATAGAAAATGATAATAGAAATAACAGAAATAATAGAAAAGAAAAATGGTGAACAATACAAATCATGATACAGTCTTAATGATACAAAGATACAGATGAGTGAGGCATATTATAAATATGGCGCAATATAATGGAAATATTTACCATCTAATTTATATGGTTTATGATTGCACCCATTTAAGATTGGGAATTTTGCATATATGTATAATAGGTGATTTTCATTGTTTAGGTATATTTACAAATTTCAATACATATGCATATATATACACACACACATACATTAGTATGAGTTTATAAATTGTTTCTTTAGTGAGTTGAAACGATATTCGTGATGGTGCTTGTCTGATGTTTATAGGTATAGCGTTCCAGATATCTGCCCCTTTGTTGGAGAGAGCATTTCCTGCAATCTGCATGGAATAATTTGGTTTATGTACGAAATCATTGGAAAGCCTTGTATTATGATTATGGTTGATCTGATGGGGAATAATCGCACTGTCAATGGGCGAAGTATAGTTTCCATTATTAGCAACTTTTTACATACTGATACCGAGAGTAAGTTATAAAGGTCATTTAGTTTTAGAATATTTAAGTTCCTGAACATTGGAGAAGTACGAGATCGTCTGTCACCATTTTCTGAGAGAGTTCGTAAACATTTTTTATGGATTACTTCGGATACAGCATATAATTCTTTGTACTACCCCATGCTGTGATTTTATATTGCAAGTGTGGATGGATAAATGAGTAATACATTGTGAGGAGGGCATTTTGGGGAATTGTTTATTTGAGTTTAAACATTATGTAGAGAAATCTAGATATTGTTGATTTGATATGTTGTATGTGGCTTTTGAAATTTAATTTTTCATCTAACTTAATGCCAAGAACTTTAACTTCATTTACTTTTGCAAGAGGAGTGTTTCCGATTATTAATGGTGTGTGCACGATTGCAGTTTTTTTAGTTACGATCATATATGATGATTTTGTCAAGTTTAGTAAAAGCTTATTTGCACACATCCATTTATAAGCATGATTTAATTGCCTGTTCATTTCGTTCATTAAGTAATTGATATCGTGGTGTGTAGAAGTGAGTTTTGTATTGTCTGCATATTGAATACAGTCTATTGTTGTTGATCAATAAAAATCATTTACATGCATTGAGAAGAGTAAGGGTCCAAGGATTGATTTTTGTGGAACCCCATTTTCCAATATAGCATATTCTGATGAAATGTCACTTACTTTAACATACTGGTGACGATTAGAGAGAGATGACTCAAACTAATTTAGCATCTTTCCCCGTATGCCATATGTGTTTAATTTACCTAGAAAGATATCATGTGAGAGCTTATCAAAGGCCTTCGACAGGTCAAGGAAAACTAAGATTGTGTTTTTTGTAGTTTAGGATTTTGTAGATATTTTCTAATAGTATGTTAATGGCGTCTTCTGTTGTGTGGCCTTTTCTAAACCCAAACTGTGTTTTTATTAGGATTTCGTATTTAGCTGAGAATTTGATTTGTCTATTGTATACGGAGACTAGTCGGTAATTGGATGGAAAATCAGGGTTGCCTGATTTGAAAACAGGACAAACCCTGGCTATCTTCAGGTGATCAGGGAATACACCTTACACTATTCACTCATTCATAAGTCTTGAGTGGGGTTTTTATATCATCTGATATTAGTTTATATATTTTCACTAGAATTAAACGGATATCAGCGGCTTCAGTTATTAAGTTTTTTAATGTAGCCGATGTTTCGTTGGCAGAATTCGTTCAAAGAAGAAAGTATTTGGTGTCGGTTGTGGCATATATTCTTGGTAGTGACTGTCTGATTCTGGAATGGCACTGCCGTATTCCTTCCTATTTTCGAAAAGAAATTGCTTAATAAATTGGTCGTCTTTGGGATCACTGTAGGAAATTCCATCCTATGTTAACGAAGTAACGGGAATTGTCTTTTTATTTGGTGTTAACTAGGACCTTTAAAGTATTCCATAATCCTTTAGGATTAGATTTTGGTTCGGAAATTTTAGAACAATAATGATCCACTTTTGCGGTTTTTCTGAGCGAATTTAGTCTGTTACAATAATTTTTATATGTTTATTCATTGATAATATCATTCTTCCATAGCTTATAAAGAGAATGTTTATGGTTTATGTTTACAATGAGAAACGGAGTGATCCACTGATTGTTTAGTTCTTTTTTGACACGAATTTTGACTTTATAGGAAAATTAGTATTAAATATATCCATTAGTGTGTTTGAGAATGTTTGAAATTTTGTTTTTATTTCACAGTTACTTTCAATTATTCTCGACCAGTCAAAACTTGATATATCTCTGATAAATTTTAATTTATTATTATAAGTGTAGGGTCTATGGTAAATTTTATTCTCTCCTGTATTTGTAAATGGCTAATTAGCATTGTATATGTGGGCAGATGGTCCATAATGTGTAATAGGGGTATACCTGACATACAGTCAAGGGGAGATTGCACCCAGATTTGGCCTAGTAAAGTGGAGTTTTCTATGGTATGATGTAGTCTTGTTGGCTTAGTTATAGTTAAATTAAAGCCATTTGCGATAACGAGATTGCAGAAGAAGTTAGCATTATTATTAGAGTTTATTTTAGCGAAATCGCTGTTTAGATCTCCCGCAATGATGCAGTTACTGTTGATGCGATTAGAAATTAACGTTTTATCTATGCTCGCAAAAAACGATGGCACGTTACCATTTTGTAGTGGGTAGATGGCTAACATTGAATAGGAAATATTATTTGTACACACCTCAACTACAAGGGTTTCAGAATGATCATTTATGCCTGTTAATTGCTCATTACTCTCATTATTATGATCAGTGTCTATATAAATGCTTACTCCGCCGCATTTGTTATTATTTCTATGTGGTGAATCGTGTAGCCCGGTATATTAAAAAATGATTATTATTATCATTTAACCAGGTCTCGGTCAATATGATACACGTGAATTTATATTGTAACAATTTTATGTTGGCCGTCAATTCATCAAAGTGATTTGGAAGGTTTCTGATATTTAAGTTCAAAATACATATGTTTCCGTTACTGTGTCGCTTGTTTAAGAAGGTACCCATTGTCACATAGTTGCTATTTATTATATTTTTGAGACTCACTGATTTCATTCACAAATCTAAGAGTACGTAAAGTGTTATTCATAGAGTTAAGAAAAGAGATAAAAGCTAAAAACTAAGAATATACCACACAAATACAGATGTAGTATACTGTATATATAACATATATAGTATATATATATACATACACATAAACACACATACATGCATATATAGTAGGCTATATCCCAGAGAGGCAGAAGGAATATTTGAAGACTTAAACATAAATTCAAAGAAAGTAGATTGAAAAAGTGTAAATAAAGATTTAAAGGAAGTAAATTGGGAATTGCTACTTCACGAGAAGACTCCAGAACAAATAATAGGTATAATGGAGACTGAAACCAAACCTATATTACTGAAGCATGTTCCAGAGAGACAAAAAAGAAAATGTAGCAAGCTCGAGAGAAAAATCAGGACACTATTTAGACAACGGAAGCAAACTGTAAAACATCTCCACAGATGCACAACTGATGCAAGGAGACTCAAACTAGAGAGGAAACTAGACGAAATATAAATGGACCTAAGACAAACATTCATACATAAGACAAACGAGGAGGAAAACAAGGTAGCCGAAAACATAAAAAATAACCCAAAATACTTCTACACGTGTGGAATGAAACTAGGAATGAAACTAAAAAACTCAGACAAATTTTTCGACATTGATACAAATCAGCCAAGAACAAATTCTGGCACAAACCTATTAATGGACTTAAAGTTCTCGGAAGGAGATATAATTAAGGCTGTATCATAGATGCGAGACAATTCGGCACCAGGGCCAGATACATGGAGTGCCACGTTTCTGAAGCAATGTAACCAGAGTATTGCCAAACCGTTATACTTACTGTGGAGGAAATCACTCGACACAGGACAAATTCCACTTCCATTAAAGAACGCGAACATTGCCCCCTTATTGAAAGGTGATAACAGAGCAGTGCCCAAGAATTACACTAGGCAACAAATTTCAACTTTTTTTTTGTTACAGACACGTGAACTACTGATTCCTACTAAAGCGGTGATGCTGATTTCAGATCTGGTATCAAAATTTCTCTATCACGTCCAGATTTTGTGTAACCGAAAACCCCTATTTTTCATTTTTTTTCTCACCCGCTTCTATTACGAAAGCCGTCTAAGCTACTTTTCCGTGCCACGTTTTATGTTAAGCATACTTAAATAATTAGTGAACAGGGATGTCTTTCCTCCTTTATTCTGGCTTAAGACAGACAGCGGAATTCCGCTGGCGGAGTTACCACCCGTGCGCCCAACCATCCACCCAAAGCGCGTTAGTATTTTGTTGTTACTACTGAAAGGCAAATTCCTGTTCTTAAGTGAAACTTTGGTGTGTCCTCTTCCTTTGTCGCTTGTAGGATGACGAGCTCTCCTTCTGCAGGAACCAACAATAATCTCCCATCATATTTGGGTTGAAATTACCTTGGTATCTGTTTTCCATAACTGAGATCTGTTGGTGGAAGCGCTCACCATGCTCGTCACTTACAGCCCCAAGGTTGGCAGGGAAGAAGTCAAGATGAGAATGTAAAAAATGAATTTTCAAAGACATTCTGCATCCCGTTATTTCATAAGATTTAAGCATGTTTTCTACGAGTTTACGGTGGTTTTCAGCTTTGTGGTTTCCAAGAAAATTTTTGACAACTTCAACGAAAGATGTCCATGCTCCTAGTTCATTCTCATTTAGGTTAGATGGAAACGATGAGTCGTGGATGACACTGCGGATCTGTGGTCCAGTGAAAACTCCAGCTCCTAGCTTAGCATCTGTCAATATTCCTTTGAATTTATCCTTTAAATATTGGAAACCACTACCTTGATGATCCATACCCTTCACGAAATTTTTCATAAGGCCAAGTTTAATGTGAAGTGGTGGAAGATGTACTTTCTGAGGGTCAATAAGTGCTGGGTGTTTCACATTGTATTTACCAACAACATGTTCAGTAGGGTGGAGCGAAAAATACTTTTTTTCTCGTATGAAGTTCTAATAGTGATTAGAAGTTGCATTTAGTGGACGAAATATGCCTGCCAAAATATGAGTTCATCTTTTTAAAATTTTCAGCTGCCACCAGGGGGCTAAGGTTAACACAATTTTGTGTAAAAAGGGAAAAAATGTTTCTACTTTAGGTTTGTCAAACTATTATAAAAGTTTATCTTAGAATTATCTAAGAGTATGATTAAGATTCTTAAATGATAGCAATTCGTTTTGTAAAAATGCCTTTCCATATGCTTAATATCTTCAGCTGCCACAAGAGAGCTGAATTTAACACAATTTAGAGTAACTGAGTCATGTTGAGACTACACTGAATGTTGTGGGGGGAGGGTTTGGGGAGGGTTGTAGGGGAGGGTTTTGGTGTGAAGGAATTTCTTTCTGTGAGTCATTAGAACAGTGTGTTAACACTTGTCTTCTTAGGTAGTAGGGCTAGTCGCTCAGTTGATCGGAGAGTTTTTTAATATGATCGGAATATTATAAAACTTTATTTTAAAGTGATTTATATAAAGATAATATTGATTTATTATAAAATGCTTGTTATAATGTATTATATAATTTTAGTTTATTTATATAATATATTATATATTTATATAATATATAATATACTTATAAAATATATTATTAATCTTATATTAATTATATAATGTTTTGATGTTACAGGATATTTTGTGATTGTGAATTTTTCTTAAAAATATTATGGCATCAAATACTAAATATAAACATTTCACTAGAGAACATATGAAGTGTGCCATATTTGAAGTACCTTGTGAGATGAGTGATATGCAACTACCAACTTATAACTGCATTATGAAAGATTACCTGTTCACAAAACATTTAGTGAAGGAGCAGATGAATAACAAGGAGCCTTCATTTTCTGAAATAGCAGAGGCAGTTTCCATAAAGGTAGAAAATATTTGGAAGAAGGCCTCTTTGCCAATAGTTTCACATACACGCGTTTTACAGATGATGCGAGTGTACCATGATAAATACAGGTCCTTAGTAAAGCCATACAAGTCACGCAAGGATCAGCCTAAGTACAAAAATCAGCTTGAAGGATTTGAAAACTCTTCAAAATGCACTTTGTTTGACATCTGCACCTGCAAATGTAAGGAGTTTAGGAGATGCTCATGTGAAAAGAGTAAGAAAGTCCCTCCAAAAGAGCAGGATTTTTTAAATGACCAACGAACACGCAGAATAATGGTGATAGGAAGCATTGACATAGCACACACAAGACGATTACAAGCAAGAGAACATCGAAAGGAAATGGAAAAAGCACGTCTGGAATCCTCACAAACAACTAGTGCTGCTATAACCAATACGTCCAACTTACAAATCGAAACAGAGACAAGTGAACTTCAACAACTAGAAGAGATATCTGAAGATAATGAGGAAGATACAACCTCGACTCAATATGTAATATCAGAACAACAGATGCGTGAGCCACTGCCTTCATTAGCAATTACTTGTGATAGATTCAAAATGTCGGACAGAGCTGGGGCTGCTATTGCTTCTGCAGTATTGGCAGATCTTAAAATTGTTACTCCCGAAGACAAAGGGAATATTATAGACAGAAGTAAGCTAAGACGTGAAAGACAAAAACAGAGAAAGGAACTACAACAGATAGGAGAGCCAAAAACCATGCGGGGATTATACTTTGATGGCAGAAACGATAAAACAATGATGAAAGTCCAGGAGAGTGATGGCTCTAACCACCAAAGAACCAAACGCGAAGAGCATATCAGCATAATATCTGAACCACACTCTCTGTACTTTGCACATGTGACACCTTCCAGTGGCAAAGCTAAATACATTTGCACAGCGCTAATGAATTGCTTGAAAGAAAGGAATGTTGATATAGGGAACATCGTTGCAGTTGGCTGTGATTCGACAGTGGTTAACGCTGGTAGTATTGGAGGCACAATAAGATTACTGGAAGAAGCCTTTAATAAACCATTGCAGTGGCTGATATGCCTTTTACACCTTAATGAACTTCCATTGCGCCATCTGTTTCATCACTTGGATGGTACCACTACTGGACCAAGAGCATTTTCAGGAGAAATTGGCCGAGCACTTTCAGACTGTGAAAAGCTTCCCATAGTTACTTCAAACCCATTGAAATTCAAGAGGACATATGTGAAGTTGATGTAGATGACATAAGTACTGACCAGAAATACCTTCTTGAAATTCACAAGGCTATATCAAGTGGAACATTCTCAAAGAGTCTTAGTCATAAGAGTCCAGGCAATATATCACATTCAAGGTGGCTCACCACAGCAAACAGGACTCTGCGGTTATATGCAAGCACAGAGAATCCTTCAGGCAATTTGCAAGAATTAGCTACTTTCGTTGTTAGGGTATACGCACCAATGTGGTTTCAGATAAAGCGTAAACCATTATGCCAATATGGTGCTAAACATATGTGGCATATGATTGCAAGAAGCCGGTATCTCCGTGAAGAGCTTAGGAGAGTACATGACTCAGTCATTCAGCGAAATGCATACTACGCAAATCAAGAAAACATTCTCATTGCAATGATAGCTGATGAAAGGGAGCATGTGCGTCAGTTTGGATTTAGGCGTATCATAAAAGCAAGGGCATGCATTCAAGAAACAGATGTTATCAGGTATTTTAAGGTGCCAGAAATAAATTTTTATGCCAAAGACTATACAGATCTCATTATGTGGCAAGATTTTCAGATAGCAGAACCACCGATAACCAAAGGAGTTTCTCTTGATGATATTGAATCATGCATCAAACATGGTACTACTCTTCATTCAGAATTATTTCAGTTTCCATGTCATACACAAGCCGTAGAGAGATGCGTCAAGCTCGTTACAGACGCTGCTGGATCAGTCTGCGGACCTACAAACAGAGACGGTTGGATTCGTGCTACATTAGAATCAAGGAAAAAACAGCCAAAATTTAACACAAAAGCAAATTACTAAATAGTCTTTAGCAAGAACCCTTTCTAGAGGGAGGTTGGTTGGGGAAAGGGTGGTAACTCCGCTAAGGCACGAAATAACGTTTCTTAACTGTCTCAAGCCAGTATAAAGGAGGAGAGACATCCTAATTTATGACTGTTCCCTTTTTCAAGTAAATACAGAATCATACTTAATTGTCATTTTTAAGTTAACTTCAGCCCTCTTGTGGCAGCTGAAGATATTAAGTATATGAAAAGGCATTTTTACAAAACGAATTCTTATCATTTAAGAATCTTAATCAAACTATTAGATAATTCTAAGATAAAATTTTATAATAGTTTGATAAGCCTAAAATAGAAGCATTTTTTTCCTTTTTACCCAAAATTGTGTTAACTTTAGCCCCCTGGTGGCAGCTGAAATTATTAAACAAATGAACTCATATTTTGGCAGGTATATATCGTCCACTAAATGCAACTTTTAATCACTATTAGAACTTCATACTAGAAAAAAAGTATTTTTCGCTCCACCCTAAATTGTTCAGTTCTAGATGGCCAATCATGTTTTTTGTAGTGGTTCTTGTCATCTCTGCTGTTCCATAGACGCAAAAAGCACATATGCTTTGTGTAGCCCAACTCTAACCCAAGAAGTAATGATACAACTTTAAGGTCGCCACAAATATTCCATGTGTGGTCCTTATATTTGATGAGTCTTAGCAGCAGTTTCATCGATTCATGAGTCTCATTAAGGCCAGTGGCATGTGCTACAGGTATTGAAGGTTTTTCATTGCCGTTGTGCAGTAATACAGCTTTAAGGCTAGCTTTACTAGAGTCAATGAACAGTCTCCATTCTTTTGGATCATAGCGACAGCCAATCCCTTGCATCAGACCACTGATATCGTGGCAGAAACAAACGTTTTCTTCCTGTAAGTAAAATGATGAAAACTGCAAATGGCGATGGCGGAAATGGGAAACTTTGGTGTTTGGTTGGAGAAGATTAAATTCTTGAAGTCTTGAACCAAGCAACTCTGCCTTTTCTTTTGGTAATTCCAAATCGCGCACTAAGTCATTTAACTCCGCTTGACTTAACAAATTTGGGGAAATATTTGCATCTGGAACATATATGCCATCTTTCCCTGTTTCTATATCACTAGCAGAATCTTCAGATGAACTGCTGTCTGTTATCGTTGCTGGTGGAACTGGTGGTGGATTTGTTTCATCATGTGGTACTGGTTTCATTGCTGATTCGCAGTTTGGGTACGTGATCTTTGATTTGTTTTTCTTTGTGAAACCAGCAATCTTTGTCAAACAAAAATAACAATCATTGAAGTGATTTTTCGGCTCACGCCAAACCATGGGGACTGAGAACGGCATTGCTTTTCTTTTACCATTCATCCAAGCTATTAACATTGCATTGCACTGTGCACAGCAAATATGTGGTGCCCAGTCCCTCTGTTGGTCTCCTAACTTACAGTCAAAATAACACTTGTAGGCAAGTTTAATCTTTGTTGTTATGTTTCTACGTTGTGGCTTAGGTGTATATTGTCCACAGACAAAGCAGAAGTTGTCTGGGTGATTTACACAAGCACGTCTATTTGATGCCATTTTGAATTACCATACAATATCTGAAAAAACGTAGAAAGTAATTATTACGATGTGCAAAATAAAAAGAAATACACACCGTAGTACAAAACAAATGCTATAAAAACACACAAGTCACCACAACCTGTCACTTGCTCATCAGCAGAGAGCTTCAACAACCGTTCTGCTTGACTGTCACGTAGCGACTGACCGTTGGGCCGTTGCCCGTTACTATGCTCTTGACTCAGTGTTGCCAACTCGGGATAAATTTTATTTATCAAAATTGTTCGAATTTGTATATAGTTGGCAAAAAAAATTGCTTTAACCTTGAAAAGCAAGTTTCATATTACTGGCATTAAGCCGACTAAAACCAAAATCTGGACGTGGTAGAAAATTTTACTAAAAGTGATTTGCATTTTACACAAAATCTAGACGTGATAGAAAAAATCTAATTATAGATTTGAAATCAGCATACCGAAATTAGCTAGGAGCACCTATTTGGTCTTCTGTAACAAAATCTTTGTTGCCTAGTGTTATCGGCCGGTAGCTCTCACCTCACACCTTATAAAGTGCTTACGAAACGTCACCAGGTGTCTAGTACCTACGATACCGTACCCTTTGGATACCATAATCTTTGATTGTTATATATATATATATATATATATACATACAGGGTGTCCCATAAGTCCAGCATCATAGGAAAAATAATGAAAAAAGGCAAAACAAAAGCTTTTATTTACAGAACGTGCTCAATATGTCCACCATTGTTTTCAATACACAAATTCAGACGTGATACCCAGTCAGCAAGCACACAGCGAATGATGTCAGGAGTAATGGTGTTACATGCCCCAATAATGCGCTGCCGCAAATGTTCAACACTCCTAATTTTCTCTGCGTATACCAGCGCTTTCAAGTGGCCCCAGAGATAAAAATCTAGTGGCGTGAGATCCGGGTTTCTAGCTGGCCATTCCACAGGCCCTCGACGTCATATCCAATGACCAGGGAATTGTTGTTACGGGTATTCCCTTACTTGGGTGCTGTAATGTGCAGGAGCGCCGTCTTGCTGGAACCATGTTGGGAAATTTCCTTCTTCGTTCAAGACACTGGGAAATACTTCTTCCTTGAGCATACGTAGGTAGGTGCCTCCAGTGACATGTTCATTGAAAAAGAGGGGGCCTATCATGCGATCCTTCCAAATGCCACACCATACCATCACCCGAGATGCACTTTGTTCCTTTGAAGAGATATACCAGTGAGGGTTGTTTTGAGACCAGTAGCGGGTGTTCTGTCGATTTACCTCACCATTTCCATAAAAAACAGCCTCGTCATTGAACAGAATGGTGGACGGGAAATTGGCATCCCGAGCATACTGTTCCGTAGCCCATTCACAAAATTCCATCCACCGGTCGGGATCATCTTTGCTTAATTTCTGTAGGATCTGAAGTTTATATGGATGCCATTTGTGAGCCTGAAGAATGCGATGGATGCTACTTTTCGACCCTCCTGTCTCGGCGGACAATCGCTGAAGAGACTTATTGGGACTTCTGTTAAAATAAGCCAGGATAGCAGTCGCTGTATCATCGTCAGTGGACCCCCTTGAAGGTCCACTGCGTAGTTTATCTTCTATGGATCCTGTTTCCTTAAACTTTGCAACAAGTCTGCTAACACAACTCTGTGTTATTGGCTCGCGGTCTGGATGCAGTCTGTTAAATTCAGCATCGGCCTCTCTTTTACTCCGATTTCCTATGAGTAGAATTATCTGGATTCGTTCTTCCTTGCTCACAGACATTATGGCCTGTAGAAAGAGAAAAATATGAATTATGGTTTGTAGAAATAGAAAAAATATGAATTTCTCCTATGATGCCGGACTTATGGGATACCCTGTATATATATATATATATCTGTTTACTTGTTAATCATATGTTTATTTTATTTATTACACGTATTTGTAAATATATACCTTGAATAATTCGATCATATATTTATTAAATAAATCGTGTTTCAGTTAGCGTTTCACTTTCTACTTTGTGTGTGTCTGTGTGTGTGTGGGTTTGTTTGTGTGTGTGTGTGTGTGTGCGTATGTACAGGAGAAAGTTCTAAGCTCCACCCCTGTATGATCGATCAATGGTCACGTTTTTCCTGGTACTACCTGGGCATATCTCTACTCTCCATGCTCAGTTGACCGCTGCAAGCCCTGCATCTCAGACGTGTATTTGACGAAATCCCACGTACAGTAGATGAAAATTAGTAATGGCTACCTTTATTATTGCGTGTTCGACGTTTATGAAGTGGTATTAGGTAAAGTGTGAAGATGTGGTGGATACTCAATGGCTCCCTAGTCCATCCTCTCTTGATACTTTTAAGGCTACATTAACCGTGCGAAGCTTGATCAACAAGAGGTACAAATACTCTACGGCTATTCTGGCGAGAGCATTGCGGGATTTCGTAGTACAAGTGATGTATTGAACTATGTTGTAGGACTAAACTTTATAAAAGTTTACATATACCGCGAAGTGGAAGAAACAACACGTGCAGAAGAGAAGCAACGGTTATGGTTAGTAAGTCTTGTTGTTGTTGTTGTTTAGCCGATCAGCCCACCCTGATCGAGCAAGCCGGCGGCAAGCAGGTAACAGATCGCCCTCTCCGGAGTGACCAGAGGTTCAGTGCACTAGTGATGTTGTGCTGTGTTCGTTGTTGTGCTAGAGCGGTACAGTCTGTCATAATGTGTTCAATTGTTTGTGGTGTTTCCTGGCACAGGTGGCAGGTGTCGTCTGTGGAATTGTCTAGTCTGTGTTTATATGTCCATAAGTTGGGGTGAGGTCGACATCGGAAACGTACTAAGTTAACTCGATCCGATCTGCTCAGGCTGATCTCTGACTTGTTAATAGGTGGCGGCTTCACACCTAGGACCACATTCGGACCGAGTCGTGTCAGTGTTTTGTGGGTTAGGTGTGTGTGTATGTGTTTTCTGTACTGTGTGATGTCTCTGGGGCGTGGTATGGAATGGAGTATTTGATTATAATGTCTCTCTGGTGTTACCTTAATGGTGCAAGGTGTCGGTGCATGATTGCACATGTAGTGGCAAGGGTGTTGTGGGTTAGTTGTCGCTGCTGCCATGAATTGTGTTCCCCTCATGTCTTCGTAAATGTTCCCTAACTTTCAGTATTTTTATTTCTGTGTGCAGGTGTTCCATTGGTGTTGTTTGAGTGCATCCTGTAATGATACGAAGTGTGTTGTTTTGTATTGTCTGTAAGGTGTTTATGTGTGTGTTTGAGATAATGGGTGCCCAGCATGGGCTAGCATAGTCCATAACTGAGCGAATATATTGTTTGTATATGAGTGATGTTGTTTCCTGCTGGTGTCCAAAGTTTGTGCCTGTTAGTATCCTAAGCGTGTTAAGTCTTGACGTACATTTGTTTTTAATGTCCTGATTGTGGTTTGCAAAAGATAATGATGTGTTGTATGTGACCCCAGGTATTTTGGTCCTGTGAGTGTGTGGAATGTTGGTGTTGTTTAGTGTAAGCTGTGGAGTTATCTGGTGTTCTTTTGTATTGCTTGTAAGCAAGGTGATGGTTGATTTTGTGGGCGTTACTTTGAGTCTATTGTGTGTAAGCCAGTCTTGTACAGGGTGTCCCAGAATTAACTATCTATTTCAATGAAATCGGACAAATTTAATAAAAACTGACATAATTTTGTGTTTATTACTAAATTATGATACAAAAACAAATAGATTTATAAATCATAAGTCAAAACTTTATTGAGAAGTTTCAACATGTGCACCGTCTGTATCTCTGCAACTTTCAAATCTATCCTCAGCGCTGCGAAACACATTTTGAAGCATTTCAGGTGTTATCTCCCGCACTGCCAACTGGATGCGTTCTTTAAGTTCAGTTAAACTATTGATCTTTTGGCGATAAACCTTTGTTTTTATGAAACCCCATGCAAAGAAATCCAGGGGTGTCAAATCCGGAGAACGCGGAGGCCAAGGTCGAGGTCCTCCACGTCCAATCCACTGATTCGGAAGGCGTCTGTTGAGGTATTCTCGAACAATTAGAGCATAATGACATGGTGCTCCATCTTGTTGAAACACAACATTATCAAGAATGCCATCATCAAGAAGCTGTGGTTCGAGAAACTGCTGAAGCATATCAAGGTAGACGGTACCTGTTACAGTTGCTTCCACAAAGAAGAATGGGCCATAAATTTTGGATTTGGTCATTCCAAGCCACACGTTAACTTTTGGAGAGTCTCTTTGCCATTCTATGACTTCAGACGGTCTTTCATTGGACCAGATACGACAGTTGTGTCGATTGACTTTACCACACGTGTGGAAAGTCGCCTCATCACTGAATAAGATGTTATCCAATAAACTTTCATTTTCGATTTGATCCACAATTTCTGCACACCTTGCTGCTCGATTTGGATAATCCTCTTCATTTAGGGCATGCAGTACTTGAATGTGATAAGCCTTTTTCATCAGTGTCGAACGCAAGATTCTATGAACTGTTGTCTTGGATATGTTGAGTCTTCGACCGGCCTCCCTAACCGAAGTTGTTGGTTCATCCTCAAACAATTGTCGTACATGTTCGGTACTGTTACGTGCTGTCCTTGGGCGTCCTCTTCCCACCTCGTCGTGTACGGATCCAGTTCTTTTAAATTTGTTCACAAGTTCACGAATCGCTTTGTCTGTAGGACCGGTTCTGTGGAATCTTCTTGTAAATTTTTCTCTGATTTCATTACATTGCATTCCTTTGATACGGGATGTTACAACAAAGATGCGTTCTTGTGTATTCATTATTAATAGGGTTCTGAAAGAGAATGAAAATAAAACTATGAAAAACTGAAAAAATTATGAAAATAAAATTATGAAAAAAATTTAGAAATTTATACATTTTTAACACATATTAAACATGATAAACATAAATAAAAGTGTGTTTTTAAAAAATTTGTCTGATTTCATTGAAATAGATAGTTAATTCTGGGACACCGTGTATACTGTTTTTGTATGCTTGTAGGTTATTTGTAGCGGTGTCGATTTTGTTTAGGGTGGATGTTAGAGTGATATCATCTGCATATAATGATAAGGTAAGCTTGTTATCTATGGGTGTTGGAATGACATGCATGTATAAGTTGAAGTGTTGGTGAGAGAACAGAGCCTTGAGGGTCCCCGTTCGGGAAAAGCTTGTTTTTGGATGACTTGCCATTAAATGTGACATGTGAGTATCTTCCTGAAAGATAGTTGCTCAGCCATCTTTTGGTGTTATTGTGCATGTTTGTGTTGAGTATTTTGTTTATGAGAGGGAAGCGTGGGATAGCATCAAATGCTTTACTAATGTCTATTGTTGCTAATAGTGTACGTTGAGATGGTCGTCTGGAATTGATGCCATCCATGATGTGCTCCTTGAGGTTAGTGAGTAATGTCGTGGTTGAATGGTGAGGTTTGAATCCATGTTGAGTAGGCGATAGTGGTATGTGCGGGTTGGTGATTTGTAAGATTAGTCTTTCTCTTACTTTGGAAGGTGTGCATAGTAAAGTAATGGGTCTATAGGAAGCTGGTTCTGTTGAATGTTTGTTTGGTGTGAGTAGTGTAATAATTTTACCTTGTTTCCATATGTCAGGAATAATACAGTGTTGGTACAGTATGAATATGTGCTGATATTTGTGAGAGCTAGTATTCCCTGTGGACCCAAGTGTTTAAGGTGTATGTTAGATATGTTGTCTGGTCCGGTAGCCTTCGAATTCTTAATGTTTTTGATGATCTTGGTGGTCTGGTCTGTATTGAAAGGTGTAATGGTCGTGTCGAATCTGTAGGTTTTCTTGTGTCTGTCTGTTTGTCTGTCTGCGTGTTTCTGGTTGTTGTCTCTGTTTAAGTGACTTATCTTTGCGTAGTGATTAACTAGAATGTTAGCTTGTTGTGTATATGTTGGGATATTATTTTGGCTGCGACAGATAGCCGAGCCTGAAGTGTGAATGCCGCTGTTAGAGTGGATAATGCTGTTTATAGTCTTGTATAGCCTGGATGTATGTGTGGAGTGGTTTAGTGTTGTTAGGAATTCCCTGAATGTTTCTGTTTGTTTTTCTTTGTGTTTGTTGTTTATTTCTGTGTTGAGCTGTTGTATCTGCTGTTTTATGGCTTCTGTGTGTGGTGTTTGTGTGTTATGTTTGAGGTTGTTACGTTGCCTTATGAGGTGGGCTATTTCTCTAGTGTAATTTGGGTTGTATTTCCTAATGTTGCCCTTGGGTATGTACTGTATTTGTTTGCATTATTGATGATCTGATTAAATGTCTTGAGTGTTGCACTGATGTTTATGATTGGTGTGCTGTTTAATGTGGTGAATTGTTCCTCAGTCTGTATTTTGAACTGTTCCCAATCAGCTTTCTTGTAATTTCTGTAAGTGTGCCTAAAGCTGTTGGGGCAGAGTATAGAACGTGTTGTAATGATGATGGGCAGGTGGTCTGATGACAGTTGTTTTTCTGTTCTCCAGTGTGTATGTGTTGCTAGTGAGGGGGAACAGAACGTTATGTCTGGAGAGGAGTTTGAGTATCCTGCTTGATATGGTATGTGTGTATGTTCTTCTGTATTTTAAGAATGAAGAGGCTGTTTAGTTGTGTGGGTATGTTGGCGCCTCTGGTGTTCCTTTGGTTATGCAGGTATCAACTTGGGTATTTAGCGTTGAAATCTCCTCCTAAGATGACATTAGTGAGAGAGGCCAGATTGTGTAACTGTGGGTTGTAATTGGCTGGCACCTGAGGTGAACTATCTGGTGGGATGTAAATGTTGATTAGTGTGGTGTTGTGTTTTGCGCGTGTTTTAATGTTAACTGCCTGTATTTCTATCGTGTTATCTGCTTGGATTGTGCTTGTAATGTTTTGGGTGGCATCAGTGTAGCTAATGCTTTTACGTATGTAAGTGATGAGTCCACCCCCATTACCCCCAGTACGATCTTGACGGATTGCCGTGAAGTCAGGGATGGTGGGTGTTTTGTATGTGCGATTCAGTTTTGTTTCTTGTACAAGTGCTATGTGAATATTTTGTTTGTGTACGAATTCCTTAAGCTGCATGATTTTGTTTGTGAGGCCATCTACGTTGTACTGTAATATGTTAATATTATACTTCTGTATGTGTCTTATGGTCCTATTGTGTCTGTCTTTGTGTATGGTGACATATATAAGTTGTAGTGGGTCCTGGATTAGTCTTAATGTCGCCGGAGAGTAAGAGTAGTCCGGGGAGCACGCAATTGCTCCCCGTAAATAAAAAAATAGCACGCTGAAAATAGGTCCGGCCCCGGGAGCCGATCGGCACTCTGACCGTGCCACGCAACAGGCCGTCGACTGCCAGTCTTGCTAACCGTAGACATCCCGCTGCACGGAGATTTGAGGAAGTTTGGCCACCAGCGCGTTGATGTTTCGGTTTGACGTCGCCTCTTCGCGTTGACGTGTCCCGCGCTGGAGGATACAGCCACTGTTAGAAGTTCCTCGTCAGCTGCTAACACTTTTTTCACGTTGTTCTAGCTAACTAGTAAGTCTTGTTGATGAGTGGTAAAACAAGTGGTATTATGTCATGTTGCATCATACCGAGTACTCGTACCCTGCTGCTGAGAATGTAAATCTTGTCATGATGGTGAATTTGAAGTACTTTTTCCACTACATTAATATATATCATGATGAGGTTTGTAGTGAGGTTGTGGCTAAAAGCCTGTGTGAGTTTTTAACAGAATTTAGAGACGGGTATCGTCTGCTAAGCTAAAAGGAAAAATACGGACATATGTTTCTCTCAAATAGTGCGCCGGAGTGTGATTTAAATGTTTTTAGTTCTTGAAAACCCCCCTGAACGAAAAAGTCTGGGGAGTGGAAGTGATAAAACATTAAAACCGGTATTGCTTCATGTATCGCAGATGGAAAATTTCTCAAAACACCTACCCAGTATAATGTGACACAAGAATTCACATGAATCACGTTGGAACAACGCCGGACACGATTCATCAGCTTATGGTGTGACTCACTCCTCTACACCTCCCGTCAATCCGATCCGCCCACCTGTGGCTCGTAGTATCTCAGAGCTTGAACCGACTGGACGTGCACTCCTCACAATAGAATACGATGGAGCTTCCTTTGAGCAGCATGATGAAGTCATTGCGCGTGTTCAGGCGTAAAATCGGTGCCATTAACTTTGTACTGGAGACGGCTTGTAGAAAAACAAGCTCTGGTAGAATGAATGTTGTTTATTTAAGTGTTGAGGAGATGAATAGAGTCTTCGTGGTAGTTGAGAAGTGAAGTGAGGATCTTTATAAAATACCTGCAGGTGTAGGTACAAGAAGAGAGAACATTAGTGATACCCCCTCATATGCCATTGTTTGTACGTTGTGTATAAATAACGATCAGCCATGCATTGATATACGATTGATGTGGAAGAATGCTTCTGATAATAACGTTCTTGTCCCTACGCGAAACCGTTTCATCCTCAACAGAATGTTTGAAATCGTCCGTTTCCGCAAGTTGAAGCCTATATTAGACGCACGTGTTACGGATATGCTTTATTTTGATACAGTTCTTGAATACGCATACACCGCTCTGCTCGACGGGTTTATCGAGTGTAGGACTGAACATGGCGGGAATGGTCTGGAACTAGATGCTTTTTTAAAAGGTTTGGACTCTTCGAAATATCATGAACCTTGGCACAAAGGACTTGAGCGGTACAGGGCTGAGCTCATCTTCACCGTTCACCCTGAAGAACTATTTCTTTATATAATGAGCAGCTGTCGTTACGACTTAGAAGATTATTTCAACTGCCACTATGAATTGTGAAGATGAGTTCACGATTGAAAAGTTCGGATCGATAAGAATAAACCCTCGATTGGAAAGGAGTGTTTATAAACTTGTACTTAATGATAATGTTGTGGCTAACGATGACCTCTTTGTACGTGCTTTTGAATGTATTCTGTCCTTGTTTAAAGATAACTTGCCAACCGAATGTAAAGTGGGCAGAAAAATAGTTTTGAACGAAATGAAGGCCCTTTACATCAAGTATAGGTATCCCAATAAATTGAGGGGTGAAATCATGATAAATCGTACTTCATGTTTAGTGCAAAGCAACAATGATGTAACTGTAGACTCGATCACATGCGAGTTTATTGTTTTACTTAAGCGTACTAGAACATAAAGTGTATGTATTTTGAGGGTTTTGCAGTATATTTATTTCTATATATTTAATTATTTAACATAATTGTATATATACATTTCTCCTGTACTATTATTTGGATGATTATATTCCATCGTTTAAAACTGTGCATTTCTTATATTACTATTTATATATATATATATATATATATATATATATATATATATAATCTATATATGTATATATATATGTTAACCCCTCCGTCTATGGCCTGGGTTGGTTCGAAGTCGGCGGGGGTTCTAGTTAGTTGGCAGCAACGGATGTGTTACTTGCAGTAGTTTCTTCTATATTACTCTCCGAGTTCTTCTATAGTGGCTCGGAGGATTCTGGAAAGCTTACTAAATTCTCTGAAGATTTCCGGATTCTTCTTATAACGTATCGGGAAATTTTAATGACTAAGTTCTCTGAAGAGAGCAAGGCTCGAAGGAGAAGATAAAGACTATTTCTTACTGTAATTTACTGCTAAAATGTACAGGCAGTGCTCAGCCTTTGAGTCTACTTCTGAATGAACATGGAAGAAATTATTGGGGTTTATATACCCCGATTCTACTAACATCTTCATTATTAAATGTTGAAGAGGCTGTATTATTTTTGCACAATAGTTAAAAATAAAGTAATTTTTTGTTGTGGCAATGGTTAAACAGATAAACAGGATATAGGAAGAGGAAGTCATATTTTTATCTTAAACCGCGTATTTTCAGATCTGCTGTTTTCCTGATCCGCCGAGTTAATTAGAAACGGAAATTGAACTATGCATCTTTATACTAAGATATGCATATGAGTAAAAATTAAAGGTTTAAGATTTACAATTAAATGCTTAGGCAAGTCATGACTTCATCTTTCATAACGAAGAGAGAATGTACACAAAACATGAACACTGCAACTTTTAATCAGGATTCATTATTAAGCTAAGTCTAAGAAAATCATTAAAAAATTAAAAAAAAAACAAGTCACCAATTATTATTTGGCAAAGTCGAAAGCACATCAAAAATTTATCCCAACTAAAAAATAATAATAAAAGAAATAATATCGCCGCGTATACATTCCTAATGGTGACATAATGTCGGGTCGGACATTGAGTACATTGTAATTTTGGTTTACTATAACTATGATTATAATTACCAATTAATTCACATTCATTTATTATCGTTAACTTGTTAATTACAGTTTCATTAAAGTACATTAATTACATCATATTAAATCATTATAGTTAATTACAATTGACCACAGTTAACTATAGTTTACAGGGTTTCATATTTACATTAGGATAACTCTTACTTTGAGATTTAACACAAAGTACATGGGCACATATATATATATACATATCACGCATAACGATATATAATATAATCATGCTTTTGAATTAGAATTAAACAAGAGAGGAGATGTGTGTCACGTGTGTCAGCATGACGAGTATCTTGCGAAGGAACAATTAAAAAAAATAACACAAGATAAAGGTCAAGAAAAGACATGGACGTATGAATTGAATAACAGATAACTTGCGTTATGCGAGTTTGGTCCTTATGTAAAAATTAATAATCGAATATAAAGCTTATATAGGAATTATTCATTGTTCATTTTCACACACACACACACACACACACACACACATATATATATATATATATATATATATATATATATATATTCCTCGATTAATGTGTGTATTTCTTATACTATTATTAATTTTTATTGCATATATTCCTCGTTTAAACTGTATATAGAATGAACTATTTTGATTGTATATTTATTTTCTATATATTTCATGAAATTAACTGCGATAATTCGTCTAAATAAACAGAGTGATGTAATGGTTTTTTTTTCATTCTTTTGGTTGTATATATAAACGATATTATTTAATTATATATATATATATAATATATATATATATATATATATATATATATACATACACTGGGTGACCCAGATAAATGGGACCCATAAAAAAAAGCCAAATATTCTTAATATTTAATTCCTTTCATAAAAACTATATATCATTCGAAAGAGTAGAGTTACAAGTTTATTATGAAATATTTATTTTTTAAAAATGACTCCTTTCAAATGTGCTCCATTAGTTGCCAAGCATTCCAGTGTTCTCGCTTGTAAGTTCTGCATCACTTTTGCAAGAGTGTGCGGTGGTATGGCCTGTATCTCATTTGTGATGGCGGCCTTCAATTCTTGCAAGGTCGTTGGGTTATTTCTGTAGACCCTACTCTTTAAATATCCCCAGAGATAATAATCTAAGGGAGAAAAATCCGGAGACCTTGCGGGCCATTCAACGTCTCCAAATCTTGAGATTAACTCGCCTGGAAACGTTTGACGCAAAACTGCCATGCAGTTCCTCGTGGTATGGCAGGTAGCTCCTTGTTGGAACCAGTGGTTTTCTAGACAAAGATCTCTTAATTTAGGAATAAGGAAATTGGTCAACATTTTTTCGTAGCGATCACCATTTACAGTGACCGTGTTTCCGGTGGAATCCTCGAAAAAGTACGGCCCTATGATCTGAGATGCAGTAAGACCACACCAAACAGTTACACGCTGACTATGCAACGGGACTTCGGTAATATTCAATGGATTTTCTGTTGCCCAGAAACAACAATTTTGTTTGTTTACAGTTCCATTCAAGTGAAAATGGGCTTCGTCTGACATAATCAAAGTTGCTAGAAAATTGGTGGTCATTTACCTTCTGTTGGATCCATTGACAGAATTGTCGTCTTCGTGCGAAATCTCCATCGTTTAGTTGTTGCACTGTTTGAATTTTATATGGAAAGAGCATTAAATTTTGCTTGAATATATGGTGTGTTGTTCCATATCCAACTCCTAACAGCTGAGAAGCACGTCTGATGCTTATGTTAGGATTATCCTGTACAATTTTATGAGTTCTGTTAATGATCTCGTCTATCCTTGCTGTGCGCACTCTTCCAGTTGGTTTTCTTTTTCCAATGCTGCCAGTTAGTGAAAAATTTCTGACACACCGACGGATTACTTTCTTAGAAGGTGATTTTGACATCTGAAAATTTGTCTTGAAAGATCTTTGAGCTGAAACTACACTTCTTCCATGCTCATAATATTGCTCAGTTATGAAACGCAGCTGTTCCACAGTCCATGCAGTCATCTTGAAGGGTTAGTTTTAACTAACACTTTTATTTTGTTTTGTAGTATCTTATAATGTCTTGTATTGTCAAAACCTATACAATCCTGTACAAACTTGTAACTATCCTCTTTCGAATGATGCGTATGATTTTATAAAAGGACTTATACTTTAAGAGTTACAGGGGTTTCTTTTGGGTCCCATTTCTATGGATCACCCTTTATATATATATATATATATATATATACCAAATGGCTGGTTACGCCTTTTCAGCCGACTTGCTGCCTAAGACTTGTAAGCCAACTGTCAAGAATACATGCTTTAATTAAATAAATAGTGCAATCTGGCAACTCAACCTTAATAATGTACACCTGAACAAGCCATTTACGCCTTCTAAGCCAGATTAAGCCTTCTAAGCAAACAGGCGGATTAGGACATTCTAAGCCAAGTGCAAAAAAACAAGAACTTTATTATGCGTCTGGCAGAGCCAGGCAAAGGATGGTCTATCTCCTCTCCCCCCCCCACCCTCTCTCCCCTCTCTCTCTCTCTCTCTCTCTCTCTCTCTTTCTTAGGTTAGGCTGATTCCCCGTTTGTAACAAGGGAGAGGGTGAAAGGGGAAGGAGTCGTGCAATAAGGGAGTGGGGGAAGTGGTCTTGCTACCAGAGGTGAGGCAGGGGGAGTGGGTTTTGCAAGTGATCAACATTTGCAACATTGCAATTGCACTCTCTCCTTTTGCGCCCATGCTACTTCTGTGTGGTAAATTCCCAACTCTTTCGGAAGCAAAATTGAAAGAAGGAATTTTCATTAGTCCCCAGATTAGAAAACTGACTTTGGATGAACACTTTGAAAGAACAATGAACAATCTTGAAAAAGAAGTGTGGATTGCTTTTAAGGATGTTATCAGCAAATTTTTGGGGAACAACAAGGACCCAAATTACCAAAACATTGTGAACAACATGCTAAATAAGTTCAAAGAGTTGGGTTATAATATGAGTTTAAAATTACATTTCTTACATTCACACTTGGATTACTTCACTGAGAATCTCGGAGCACTCAGCGAAGAACAAGAAGAACGGTTTTATCAAGACATCAAAGAAATGGAGGAGAGATATCAGAGAAGGATGATGGCTGATTACTGCTGGAAGTTGAAATGGGATACTACAGAATTATTACATAAAAGAAAAGGAACAGTGCTTTCATTCGAGACTAAAAGGCATAGATCTCACAAGAAAGCTCAGGACAAATAAAGATGAATATGTAATTGACGTTAATAGTGTTCTTTCTTTTTAAAGTTGTTTGCATTTGTAATTAGCATAACAAAGTGAAATAGGTACCTAATTAGGCTGACCATACGTACCGTTTTGAACGGGACAGTACCGTTTGTTTTATATTTCCTGGCCGTCCCGTCGTTTTAATAAAAATGTCAATTTTGTCCCGGTTTATGTACTTACTTTTTCATGAATACAGAATATTACATAACCCCCGTCCCTTTTTTGCCATCCCAATGTCCCGTTTTTGTCTCAAGGAAATATGGTCAGCCTATACCTAATGTAAATTGAAATAAATAATATTTATTTATGTTGTTGTTTTTCCGTTCCAGTTTGCAGAAAATCCTTATGTAATAGAAAAAATGGACTCCTTATTCGAAATCAGCGTAGTTGAATTAGGTATATAAAATCAGTTATTAGTAAGAAAACAACTACAAATTTCTCATTCGCAGGCCTGTGTTATTATTAAGCTCTTACACTCGAGCCAATAACCGTGTTTAATGCTATATATACATATATACACGAGGGCCATTCAATATATTTTGCCCCACCTTTTTTTATTTCCAAGTTTCCTTGTAAGTTCCAGAAATTTTTTATACAAGTTGTTACACACCTTTTTTACAAGCTTTTATTTTTCCACATAGTCTTCATCCTTTTCTACGGCTTTTCTCCACCTCCAAACAAGGGCCTTTATTCCTTGTTGGTAAAAGTCCGCTGGAGCCACCTCTTAACCTCCTCAACACCCTCATCGTCATTCTGAAACTTTCTTCCACGAATAGCATACTTCATTGGTCCAAACAAATGGAAGTCTGAACGTGCCAGATCCGGGCTGTATGGAGTGTGGGGTAACACAGTCAAGTGCATTTGTGTGATGGCCTCTCTTGTCTGCAAACTATTGTGTGGTCTTGCGTTATCGTGTAAAAGAAGGACGTTTTTCAGTTTTCTCTCCGGTTGGACTCGCTTTACTATATACTTCTCTGAAATCTCTGGAGTGTAGCAATATATGCCTCCGAGTTGATTGTTTATCCTTTCTTCATAATGTCCACCAGAATTACCCCTTTCATGTCCCAGAAGATTGTGGCCATAACCTTTCCTGCAGAGGGAGCCATTTTGAACTTTTTCTTGCGTGGGGAGTCTGCGTGATGCCACTCCATAGTTTGGCGTTTTGTTTCAGGTTCAAAGTCTCATCCCCAGTCACAATTCGTGAAAGGAAGTCATCCTCTTCTGTCTTGCATCGAACCAACGACTCAGAAGCAATTTCTTTTCTTTGAGCTTTGTGATCTTCAGTCAGTTGGCGAGAAACAAACCGTGAACACACTTTTGAGTATCCCAGTTGCTGAATTATTGTATTCAAACTTCCTTCACTGATTCCTAGTTCCAGTGATAGCTCCTTGTATGTGACGCGCGGATTTGATCGAATGATGCCGTTAACACGTTGCACAGTGTGAGATATCACAGCCGATGCCGGGCGACCGCTGCGTGGCTCATCATCGAGGCTGGCTCTCCCTCTCTCCGATGATGTCACACGTTTAGACCAGCGTCCAACTGTGCTTCAATCAACAACAGCATCTCCATAAACGTTTTGTAGACGTTTGTGAATCTTTCCAACTGTTTCCTTCCCTGTGGTTAAGAACTCGATAACAGCTCTCTGTTTACGACGCACATCACTGTCAGACGCCATTTTCGAAAGTGCTTTAACCATCGGTTTTATACAAGGGCGTTTAAATGCGGTTTTGTACAAGGAGGGGAGATTCAAACTGGAAAAATCCGATTATGTGAAGCGCAGAAAGTTCAAACTTACGGCCCAAAAGACATTTCATCACGATGGCCTATTATTTAGCTAATAATAGCTAATAATATATATATAATCCTGATATCATATATGGAATATTTTGCTGAACAGGTTTGCACTGTCACCTTCTAATCAAGAGTTGGTACTGGAGTTTAAACCCCGTTGTGGATATTTTTTTCAAATATATATATATATATATATATATATATATATATATATACAGGGTGTCCCATAAGTCCGGCATCATAGGAGAAATTCATATTTTTCTTATGCTCGGGATGCCAATTTCCCGTCCACCATTCTGTTCAGTGACGAGGCTGTTTTTTATGGAAATGGTGAAGTAAATCGACAGAACATCCGCTACTGGTCTCAAAACAACCCTCACTGGTATACCTCTTCAAAGGAACAAAGTGCATCTCGGGTGATGATATGGTGTGGCATTTGGAAGGATCGCATCAGAGGCCCCCTCTTTTTCGATGAACATGTCACTGGAGGCACCTACCTACGTATGCTCAAGGAAGAAGCATTTCCCAGTGTCTTGAACGAAGAAGGAAATTTCCCAACATGGTTCCAGCAAGACGGCGCTCCTGCAAATTACAGCACCCAAGTAAGGGACTACCTGTACCAACAATTCCTGGTCATTGGATATGACGTCGAGGGCCTGTGGAATGGCCAGCTAGAAGCCCGGATCTCACGCCACTAGATTTTTATCTCTGGGGCCACTTGAAAGCGCTAGTATCCGCAGAGAAAATTAGGAGTGCTGAACATTTGCGGCAGTGCATTGTTGGGGCATGTAACACCATTACTCCTGACATCATTCACCGTGTGCTTGCTGACTGGGTATCACGTCTGAATTTGTGTATTGAAAACAATAGTGGACATATTGAGCACGTTCTGTAAATAAAAGCTTTTGTTTTGCCTTTTTTTATTATTTTTCCTATGATGCCGGACTTATGGGACACCCTGTATATATATATATATATATATATATATATGTTAAACACAGACCGTGCATGGAACAAGGAACTCTTCTGGGAAAATTAAATCCACTATAGTCCGAATAAGTAATGGTAAATGACAAATACCATAGTTTTTCTTTTTCATGATGCTAGCCCGACCATTACTTATTCGGACTATAGTGGATTTAATTTTCCCAGAAGAGTTCCTTGTTCTATGCACGGTCTGTGTTTAACATATAAGTTTCTCAGGGGACCATTCTGAGTTTGTGTATATATATATATATATATATATAAGAAAACTACTTTTTTGCTCGCTGTATTGTTTTGTAAATAAACATGTGTTTTGCATTTTTTTTTTGTTTCTTACCGCTATCCAATAGCAAATCCATTTGCATAGAAAAAAATACATAGTTTCAATAAATTACTGTTTATATGTTGTGAAAACATATTAAAAAATATATTTTATCATCCGTTCAAGTTACTGTACTTATATTTTAACCATTAGCAAAGCATGAATTTGTTTCGGTAATATGAGCTAAAGTACAAGGTATTCGGGAAACAGTGCTTCAAATATAATTAATCATATTTTTCTTATTAACTGATATGCAATATATACAATCTATACGGTTGTTTACATTTCCAAATTCTTCAAATCTAGAACACTTTCACATGATGACCATCATTCATCACTTGCAGTGTGTATTCGACTCTCAAACTTCATTAGAGCATTAACACGATACTCTTGTGGATTAATTAAGTTTTTCTTACCTAACTAAGGGCTATTGGAGTTGACATAAGAAATGTAATCTTTCCCACTAAGCCTTTACTGTTTGCAACTTTCTAGACGTAACCTTTGTTTGAAGCTGGATAGGCCGTGATAGACCGATAGCATGGCCAGCTGAATCACCTGTCTTAATCTGCTTGGATTTTTACCTATAGAGGTCTGTTAAAACATTTGTGTATTGTAACAAACCCAATAGCCTGGTAGAACTCCGTCAAAAAAACAGAGGTTATTGCCTCCTAGTTCCATTCCATAAGAACATCGTGTCAATGATCAAATGAAGTTCGAGCATCGAATATGCATTATAGCGACAAATGATGGTCGTCTTGCGGAAGTTTTCTAAATTAAACAGTTTGGAAAAGTAAACACACAAATATATTAAATACATATTGATTAATAAGAAAAAAGGCTAATTATTCTTGCACAATTATTTCTTTGACACCCATTACAGTATATTCAAGAGTAAGAGTTGAAAGAGGGGTTTTTCTTACCTTAATTAATAACTTTTAGGTTTATATTTTAAGTAAAATTGCTTTTGATCAACATTAAAAAAAAATCGAGGCCGATGTGGTTTTCTTTTTAATTGAACCTTAAAAGAGACGTTGCATCACTATACAGTATATAAGGTTGTAACATATATTCTGCTCGATCTTTTAGTTCATTCAGAAAAATTAAAGGACTTATAAGGACAAATTTGCTCAATTTTTTAGTTTATTTACAACAAAAATTAAATGATATAATGACAAATTAATCATCAATATAATTCCTTTCTTTTTTTATAACCTCCTCCCACCTGTAGAAAAGTTTTTTATGCCACGTTCGAAGAGATCCCTTGGTTTCGAGTTAAAAAAAGCGATCACTTCGTTTTCGATAGCTTCCCTGGATTGCAACTTTTGTCCATCTAGGTGGTGTTGCAGACTTCTGAATAAATGGTAGTCTGAAGGTGCGATGTCCGGAGAATAATGTGGATGAGCCATTTTTTCCCAACCAAATGCCTCCAATTGGGCAGTGATGATTCGAGCAGTGTGAGGGCGCGCGTTATCCTGGTGGAATAGAACACCTCTGCGATTAATTAATGCAAGACGTTTTTCTTGTAATGCCATCTTCACTCGTTGGAGTTGTTGGCAGTAGACTTCAGCTGTGATTGTTTGGTTATCTGGCAGAAGCTCAAAATGAATAATTCCTTGCATATCCCACCAAACGCATAGCAAAATTTTCTTTGGATGGGGTCCATTTCTTGGCTGAGGCTCAGGCTTTGTTTCATGGCTAAGCCACTGATGTCGACACTTAATATTGTTATAGAGGACCCATTTTTCATCCCCAGTGACGATCCGATTCAAAAACGGTGCCTGCAGTTGCCGAGAATGCAGTGATGTGCAAATATCGATTCAATGTTCAAGATTGGCTTGTGACAAATCATGCGAAACCCATTTTCCAACCTTTACTACTTTTCCTAACAGCTTCAAATGACGATGAATGGTCATATTGCTTACGCCGAGTTGCAGGCCAAGCTCTCTTACCGTTACCGTTGGGTTTTCCTCCACTGTTGCTTTCAGCAACGCTGTCTAAAATATTTAGACACTGGGTTCAGGGATTCTTGAAATATACTCCTGACGGCATAAGTGATCGAAGTATATAAGAAATCAATTGAAAACTATTGGAACGTAACCACAAAATCGACGAGAATGAATAATTGATTCATGTTCGATCATGGTAATTAGGTATTCTATTAAAAGTATATATATATATATATATATATATATATATATATATATATATATATCCATAATATATATTGTATTATTTCATAAAAACAGCGTTGATCGGCTGGAAATTCTGGGCGACAATGTTATACTTCTCTTTTGGCGCGCTCTGACGCGCTTTGTTGCCGGCGAAAGGAGCTTGAGTCGCCATCTTAGTTCGTTCAAAGCTCTCATACGAGTAATATGTATCGGTTTTGACTCCGTAATTTTAGCCGGTTATCATTTCAATTAACTTCGCTTTATAATAAAATGCCAAGATTTAACATCATTCACTAATGATTCTAATAAATCGAATTCTTTTAAGATTTAGAATACCTTTTAAGCTCTTTATTCTCGGTCAGCGGAACCTTTATCATATCTCTCGCTGATACACTTGTACTCGTATATGGAGGCTAAGCTTCACGCCTCACTCTAATTTCTACTCGTTGTAGATTGTGGATTGTCTTACACGAGGAAAACCATCCAGGGGTAGCTATTTAGACTGGTTTGGAATTTCATTAACGATCGTCAAATTGAACCTCCGACAGGTTGACTGGGGCTATCAGCTTTAAACGAGTTAATTGCGATTCACGAGCTTAATCTGACTAGCGATATATATTGTGGAACAACCATTTGCATAACGTCGCAACCTAAATCGATAATTTATAGTTAGGCTTGTTAGAGACTAACTTATTTATCAATTTAAATGTATCCAACTTAGTCTAAACTAAGCAAAGTTAAATCTATCACGTAAAGAGTTTAAGCTTTCATTAAGGATTATCTCCTTTAAATGAATATGCTTAAACAATTAACAGCGTCCATGTTTTGTGAGCCCTAAGTTTAATTTAAACAATACCTTTTCGAACCTGAGGTAAAGGTGGACGCGAATAGCCGTAAAGATAACCCCCTTTTTAAGCTGCTTAATTTTCCACACGCTTCAGCTAACTCATTTGGTCATCCTGTTCGTTGATAATCTTTCAGACTCAAGTCTCCATTTCTGAACTTCTCAAACCATCTCCTACACATCCATTCGCTTACAACATCATTTCCATAAACTCTTTGAATGTTTCGTGCGGATTCACTAGCGTTAGATCCTTTATGGAACTCATACAGCATCACATGTCGAATATGCTCTTTCGTGGGCTCCATGTTTTTTCAATTACTGTAATATCATAGGGGTGGCGTCGTAACTGTATGAAAAACACCAGAGAAAATATTCATTAGCCTACACTACACTAGCCTAAGCCTACACCAGCGTAACTCATTCTGTATCGTGATAAAACATGTGCGAACCTGTCGCCGCGTGTATTTTGCAACATTTCTAAAGCTATTTCACATTATCTTCAGGTTATTCTATTATCTATCGTCCGTTTTCTAATCGAGCAGAATTTATGTTACAACCTGATATATATTAAACCGGTCCAGATTGTAATGGTGTTTTTTAAAAATGTTAAAAATAATGTCTTACCTCATAAAAACGTTAAGCATATTAACACAAAAGTATTGGCCAAATTTTAGCCCAATCGGTAAATATTTAGACGTGCCGCACGAGGGTCAAAGTTTCATCCTTATTACCTTAACGGTTTGCTGTATAGAAATTTAAGTTTGATCATACTGTAACTTGAATATTTTTCTATCCAAACTTTATTATTGTTTGTAACGTTTCCACACCACACAGGAGTTACTGTAGTTAAATCGGCGCACTTTTTTTTATAGTGGTTTCCACACTAGGTATACTCCACTGTTTCTGAGCTTTAAATCTTGTATTTTCATTGCCTATATGGCAGTCTTTGCTTCCAGTTGACACTTTCGCCACAGGGAACTGCTGGTGATGTCTCTCCACGACTTGAAGAAGGTACTGAGCCTGATCTTCATTCTCCGTCAGATGACTGTTGAAGTACTAAATCAAAGGTACAGCCCCCTCAGCATTGTCGTTTACCACATTCATTGACTTTGCATAATTACGAGTGGTCTGGTAGTCGGCTCTGCCCTTCCACTCTTCCGGATCTATTTCGAGAAAAGCAGATGGAAGTGATAATTTTTCATAGAACTCATGGGTAGAGCTAGTGATAAAGCTGGCTAGCGTTTTTTCCAGGTTTATCCGCTCGGGTGGGTTCTCAGAGCCTTCCACATCCAACGCCTGTACCATATCCCGCTTTACTTCTAGTAATGTGTCCTCGTTAAAGAATGAGAGGGCAATAAGTTCCTCACTGAGATACCACAGATGGCGGGAGAGCGCTGTAGATGCCGCCGCTGATATTTCATTGTCCTTATGTCCCAGTAGTTGCAGGAGAAGTGAGAAGTCGTTTGCAGGAGCGGATGCGGCGAAAGGGGCCACAAACTCTGCAAGTACGTAGTGGTACTGGATACATCCAAGTTCACTCCCGTGCGGTCATTCGAAATTGTGAGCGAAAAAAACATAATGATAATGTTGATAATATATGTAACTCGCGCTATCCATCTAGCACGGTGGAGAGCCCCGGGTTGGCAAAATTTGACTCCACATGCAAGGAGCTCCCTATAGTCTACACGAGGTTTACTGACGGCGAGGTTCCGCTTGCAGGTAGCGATAATTACATCCTTCCCCGGGATTTGGATTTTACAGTTTCAAAGAGCTCCATGTCTATCGACTTCCAGTTCTTGTCAAATCGATTGAAGAGTGTGATGTCGGGCACAGAGATGGTACTAGACACTTGTCGAAGACACACGATAAAACAATTTCATCAATGTGGTGGCGGCACGCGAATCCAAGGAACTGCCTTTTAAGCTTATTTTCGATGAGGGTACAAGCTCCAAGTTTGGGACCAGTATTGCTTGCAGTGATGTCAAAGCACATCGCCTGTACACTTAGCACGTCCGTTTAATGTAATACAACTCAGATTAGTCCCCTAAGAAACTATAGAGTATGTCACTTACCATTACTTATTTGGACTCTAGTCGATTTAATTTTCCCTGAAGAGTTTCCTGTTCCATGCACGATGCACGGTCTGTGTATAACATAAGTTTCTCAGGGGACCATTCTGAGTTGTATTACATTAAACGGACGTGTTAAGTGCCTTGAAAAGTGGACGCTCAATTTCCCAATTGAAGTTTGTTTTGTTTTTTGGCTTAAAATACAATAGTTACCCCTTTATCTTTGATGTATTCAATCCCACGTGAATGCAAAGAGTTTTTTGCTTATATTGAGGTCCTGAATGTAATGGGGTTAGGCTGATTTCCCAAAGTTGGATCCTATTTGCTTGGCAGATAGCTGGTGAGGGGAGCTATATTTTGGGGGCCTCTTTACGAGTAACCCGTTGCCCACGTGGGGCTAACATCATGAAAAGGAAAAAACTATAGTGTTCGTCATTTACCATTACTTATTCGGACTATAGTGAATTCAATCTTCCCAGAAGCGTTCTTTGTTTCATGCACGGTCTGTGTGTAAGTGTGTAATATATATATATATATATATATATATATATATATATATATATATATATATATATATATATTAACTGCAAACAACACACAGTATAATTAATGGAAAGAACGACGCTTGTGTAGAAGAACGTTCCGCACAAGATGAGGAGGGAGAACGAGCAAATGAAAAATGAGGTACCTCCCAGGACTCGAACCCGGGATCATCCAATTGCCGGTCAGATATGTTAACCACTACACCAAGGACCCCGATTAGTCAGTACTCGTCATTCTCCTATATACGAGCGGAATCAAATGCCCTGAGGGGGCACCTTCGCATGCCGTACATATATACATTTTAACTGCAAATAACACAGAGTATAATTAATGTAAAGAACGACGCTCGTATGTAGGAGAATTACGAGTACTGACTAATCGGGGTCCTTGGTGTAGTGGTTAACATATCTGACCGGCAATTGGATGATCCCGGGTTCAAGTCCTGGGAGGTACCTCATTTTTCATTTGCTCGTTCTCCCTCCTCATCTTGTGCGGAACGTTCTTCTACACAAGCGTCGTTCTTTACATATATATATATATATATATATATATATATATATATATATATATATATTAGGGCGGAGTGAAAACGATAATTTACAATGGCACATTGATATTTTATTGTAGATTTTGCTGAGTAAAACGAATATGATGATACAAATTGCGCCAGGTTTCTCTAACCGCCCCATTTTTGCATAAATAAAATTTAACAAACACAGAAAATAGAGTTCTCATCCAGCATACATCCGTCAACATTACATAATATGAATAACTCCCATTAATGTCATTATGAAACCACAATTAGAAATTTTTATAACTTTAATATATTATTTTGTGTCATTCGCAGATTTAAGTGTTCCTGCCAAGGTCGTACTATATACTTGTACACACCGTATCTTCTGACTCCCCAGGCACCACAGTTCGCCTGACAGCCAGCTGCAGTAGTTGTCCCCCAGCTACAGAATCCAGAGGTAAGAAGCTACTGAGCATGCTATGAGAAATGAGATAAAAAATATACTGTTACACTTGTTCCAATGTACATTTGACTGATGTGAGTAAACTGAGTACGGTAAATATTTATTGTTTTTCCTTAAGCAATTAAAATTCACTGAAATTTATTTGAGATTTTGTTCTTATTTTTCAGTTAATAATTCACCTGTAGAAGAGCAGAGATGGAATCAGCATCCCACACACCAGTGTCTCCACAACTGAAACAACATCCTTCTTCACATCAAGCTAACAACATCCCCTCTTGCAGCAACTCTACACCAACATCTTTCCATGAAGCAGCATCTACGCTTTCAAGTTTCCTATGCTATTCAGCAAGGAAAAAATTTGTGAGCACAAGGCATTCTAAGCAACATTGTATGTTTGGGACTCCTGAGAAGTTGCCTCATAATCTTTTGCCAACTACTTTATAAGTGGCTCAGTACTTTCTTTATCTCAAAGAAAGGAAAAATGCAGCTAACAAGCCAATCATCAGACAAATATTTCAAGAGCTACTAAAACTTTGGCAGCAAGCATCAATCGCCACAGTTCAGGAAAAAGCTCTTTCAAAAGGTAAAATGATTCATAGAAAGAGGAGCAACGGTGAGTAGATCAAAAACATCAGTGAAACTAAATAATAAATATATGAATAGTTTCAGTAATCTGTTTGATATAGGTGCCTGTAAATGTAATTTAAAATCTCATACAGACATAGGATGCAGTGATGATTGTGGAGAAATTCATATGGATTGCATATGTCGGAGATATAAAAAAGTACCAAAAGAGGAATTGTTTCTACTTGATCAGAGTAGTGATCGTAAAATGTACACAAGTAGTGTAGATGTGCATGCCACACAAATTTTACAAAAGAGATACAAAAGGAAGCTCTCAGAACAAGTAAGTAAAGAAAAGAAAACCATCAATCAATCGTTCCACTGAAGTTCAGCCTTTGAACTTAGTAGAAAATTCTTCAGATGAAGAGAGTGGCAATGGGATAATGGAAACTGAAGACTGTGGTTTCGAAAATACTGCAAGCCAAATAAGAATGTAGGCAAATAAATTTGGTGTATCAGATCGTGCTACTGCTGCTATTGCAATTGCAACTTTGATAGACGTTGGTATGATCACCAAAGATGATCATCTCATAATAGAGAGAAGTAAAGTGCGAAGAGAAATAGAAAGACTTCGAAAAAGTGATAAAGTGAATCCTATTACTTCCATATACTTCGATGGTCGAAAGGATCAGACTTTAAGTAAGGTGAAAATCAATGCTAGATAGTACGGTGAAAAAGAGGGAAGAACACTATGTAATGATTGCTGAACCAGGTGGAGCGTATATTATCCATCAGACACCAGCATCGAGTAAGGCTGCAGACATAGCAAATTTAGTATTGTCAGTTATTAAAGAGGGAAATCTAAAAATGATCTACAGAAGCTAAGGCTAACAAAGACCCTATGATCCCCTCTAAGGTTAGCCCGAGAGAAAGAAGAGAGTAGGGGGTTAAAAGAAGAGAATAAGGGGTTAAGTAAGTAGCAAAACCTATCATTCGTGGGTTAACAGTCATTCAGAAAAAGAGAGAAAGACTCACCATCATCATCCGCCGCAAGTAAAGAGAACATAAGAAAAGAACGAAAAAAAAGTATGACGAGTATAACAAAATGTGGTTTAGTTTGTTAGTTTACGCTACGAACTACATCTAAGTTCGTGTTAGTCTGATTTTTTTCAATATAATTTTATTGCTGGCATATCACAAGCTGGCATTAATCGTCAACAGACTCAAACCTCGACCATTACTCCGAGAGCTCCTGTCGTTAATTGTTTTATTATTCGGAAAATTTAGATATCGGAAAATTTAGATATCATTATGTTCATGAACTCACAGTGATCCCGCGTATATACTTAGCATGTTATATGGGTAATAGTGTCGTGATAATTAATGTGAAAGGATGGTTGTGCATGGATCTGGTGGCATCTAGAATGTGTTTTAAAGGGACAAGAAGTGGACATTCCTACTAGCATCTCCTTCCCCTTTACTCCTCCCGCCCCACCCCCACCATATACACTGCGAATCTCTGCGGGAAATGTATGTTTCATTACGTTATAATCGTACAGTGACTCCGTGTATATACTTTTATGTGTCATAGTTAGTAATAGTTACATAATTAATGTGAAAAGATGCCTGAGCATCGAACCGGTGGTATGTGGAGCATTATTTAAAGGGACGAGAAGTGGACCCCTATCGGCGTTCCCCATATTTCCACCCCAACCACCCCCAACATCTACGCTCCCCCGTAAGCCTGCTCCCCCATCATTACATATACAATGGGATCGTCTGCTGAAAATCGTGTTCTTGTAGAAAATCCTTTGTTATGTTTTATATTTGACAAAGTAGATCATATTAGGTCAGACCTTCTCATATCTGTTTGTCATGATTTCTATGATTCAGAAGAAAAAGAACATGCGAGGGTACAGGTAAACACCCTGTTCAGTGCTACCCTCCCAACTCGTAGTGGTAATTCTAGAAACGAGAATACTCTAAACGACATTATAAATAAAGTGTCGACCCTCCGGGATAATGAGAACAATATTACCTTCTACGTTACTAATTTCCATACAATACCGGTAATATCTTTGGGTGATGTAGACGTCTGGGTGGTCCTCAAACAGTAAAATGAGGTACAAAAGTCGATAGTTGAACTGAAACACCAACACATGGTGTCAAATCAGAAAAATGCGATTTCGCTACAACATTTCCGGTCAGAGTTAGATGCATTGAAAGAGACGCGGTACTTTTGCATTATCCTCCCAACACTAATTTTTTTTTATAAGGCTAACGCCTGCGGCGGGCTGTTTTTACCGTAACCTAACCTAACCTAACCTAACCTAATGCCAACACTAATTTTTTTTATAATGGAAGGAAAATGAAGTACCATAACCAAAACCAAACCAACATTATATAAAAAAATTAGTGTTGGGAGGATAATGCAAAAGAACCAGAGACACTCCACACAAATCCCAGTTACTCGGATGTTGTTCAGCAAGTCAGATCCCCAAGAATCGCGATGGGCAGCGATGGAGACGAAATCCCCGCCCCCAACTCCACCTCTGAATGTTGGGTGGAAACGCAGCATGCAGGGGAAGCGGTTAACCTCCCTCCCGTTCAAGAAAGGACCCCTGCTCCCGATTTCACAATGAGGAACAGGGACAGTCCGATGCCAAGAGACAAGGCATCACTACCCTCTTCCGTACTTTCCACTGCAGGGGAGAGGTGTTCGATTACTCAAACGCCTCGCTGGGCGTGCAGTTCCCCCCACTCCCACCGAAGAAGGAGGGGCACGCGCATCCGTCAGGAGATAAACACCGCTAACAGACCCTCACCAAGCCACAGAGTAGGGGAGGGGCCTCCTATTCCCCCAAGGTCGTGCCACCCATCCCCAAGGCAGGCGAACTCTGCCTCAGTGAGACTGAGGGAAGATGACGGGTGGGTCACAGTTAACAGGCGCTCTTCACGGAGGGTTCCGCAACCTGTCTTCGCGCAAAGGCTACCAGTGAGGAATCTCACCAGACGGTATTATTGTTAAGGAGTTTATTCACTTTTCCAAGAGATTTGATAACAGACAAAATAATAATAATAATAATAGGCGCTCTAACGGTAAAGCCTGAAATTTGTACTGTGTATAATAATAATCATATTAATAATAAATTTTCTATCAGTCATGGCGGATAACTTGTTGAAAATAGTCTCATATAATGTAAGGTCAGTGAGGAATTCAATTGTAGATATTCATAAAATCTGTGAGAGTGCAGACTTGATACTCCTGCAAGAGCAGTGGCTACCTAAGCAAGAGCTAAAATTCCTCTCTACCATCCATGATAACTTTATGTACCATGCATCATCAGCAGTAGACTTGTCAGATGAATTAATGTACGGTAGGGCTTTTGGTGGTGTTGCTTTTTTAATAAGAAAAAATTTGTCAAAACAAAATTTTTAACAAGCGATAATGTAAGGTTGTTAGGCATTGAATTATAAGTGAACAATGAATGCATATTAATTGTAAACTGCTATTCACCATACAACAACGGCAGTAATCTAGATGAATACATTGATTTGGTGTACAAAATTAAGTCATTATCAGATAACCCCAAATATTCTCACTATATAATGATGGGGACTTTAACACGCATGTGAACTCGGAATTCTTTCTAGAATTGGGTAACATGTGCGAGTCGGCCAAATTAAGTATAAGTGATGTAGATGTATTAGAGGTAACCAGTGGTAATTTTACATACGTTAGTAATATGAGTGGTACCACCAGGTGGATTGATCATTGTCTCACTAGTAATAATCTAAAGTAAGGTTGTCAGATTTTGTCCCGTAGAATGCGGACAAAATTTTTTCTGAGGTTTTTTTTATGATCAATTTTTTTTTCAAATTGAAACTCAATTTCTTCAACGTGTACAACAAACAAAATTAGAAATTTTTTATTAAAACAATGCTTAATAATGCTTGACTTTTTGATCAAATGCGGGACTGTCCCGCAGAATATTGGCCGTCTGGCAACCTTTATCTAAAGGATCGAATTGCTAGAGTTCATATTCTGCAGGATTTCCTTCTTTCTAATCATAGATCATTAGAACTATTAATTAATTTTACCAATTTCTGTGCAACACGACATAACAACAACTCAATAGGTAAGAATAATCGCGTCGATTGGTCTCATGTTAATATGCAACAGAGAATAGAATACAAAGACAGAACAGGTAGTAATCCTTGCTCACATCATTCTCACTGTAAACTCATAGATAGGTATTATAGTAAGATAGTATCCCTTTTAAGAGAAGCAGGAAGCCCCCTGATTAAATCTTACAACTATCATACTAAGATTATTCCTGAATAGAATGATTTTATTGCGCCCCTGAAGAGGGAATCGAAAGACACTTACGATTTGTGGTGCTTTCATGGTAGACCCAGATTAGGATCAGTATATATGAATATGTGTAGAAGTAGAGGTCAGTATAAGTCGGCCATAAGGCGATGTAAACAGGAAGAAGAATCTATTCGAGCATCAAAAGCCTGTGAAGCTCGCATAAATAACGATAATAAAAATTTTTGGAAATTTGTTAAGAATCAAACGGGTGTCAAAAGTGTCCTCCCTCCGACAATCGATAGGGTGTCGGGGGAGGATGAAATTGCAAAGCTGTGGAAAAACCACAACTCTAACATTCTTAACAGTGTGAGTAGGGATAATCTTAAGATAGATTACAGCGAAACGACTGCGGGAGGGACAAGGGAAAATACTTTGATATCAGTTCTTGAAGTAAAGAGGTTAATTAAAGAGTTAAAGACTGGTTCTGCGTCAGGGGTAGATAACCTATCGAGTGAGCACTTAAAATATGCCAATGATGTACTATGTCTGCATATAGCATTGCTCCTATCAGCCATGCTTGCTCATAGCTATATCCCTGCCGAGTTCATGAGGGTATATATCTTGCCCCTGATCAAAAATAAGTACGGAGACATTCTGTCCAGCAATAATTACAGGTCTATTGCTGTCGCTTCTTGCTTCTCGAAACTACTAGAAAAACTCTTGTTACTCCGATTAATTAAATGATTACCTATGGATATCTAATCAGTTTGGTCTTAAAAGGTCCCAGTCAACTGACCTGTGTACTTATGTACTAAAAGAAACAATATATGAAAACATTGACAATAATTCAACTATTTAGAGCTGTTTCCTAGATATAAGTAAGGCATATAATAGCGTGAACCACAATATTTTACTTCCAAGCTAGAAGACAGGAAGGTTCCCATGTACATATTAAATTTATTGAAATTTTGGTATTCCCACCAATCTCTTACCGTTAGGTCGGGCAATGTACTATCCGAATGTTTTGGCTCCTCTTGCGGGATGAGACACAGCTTCTGGCTGTCCCCTATGCTGTTTAATGTGTATATTGATGGATTAATTGCTTCACTTAATGAGGCAACAGTAGGATGTTGTATAGATAACACAAGGATAAGTAACTTAGTTTATGCCGATGATATTGTGTTAATAAGTCCCTCTGTTAAAGGTCTGGATCGGCTACTAAATGTCTGCGAAGTGTATTCGCAGAAACATGATAATATTCTTTTTAATGTTACAAAAACTAAGGTTATGCAATTTCAGCCTAAAAGTTGTAAGCAGCCAGCCGATATTAGGTTTAAAATGAAAGGTGAATTAATTGAAGAAATACAAGAGTTTAAGTATTTGGGTCAAACTATTACCAGCTCCTTGAGTGATGACTCGGATATAAGGAAACAATCTCGAAGCCTTTGTGCTAAAGCGAATATGACTATAAGGAACTTTCGGTTCTGCACAAGTGAAGCTAAAGACACTCTCTTTCGTACTTTCTGCAGTAATATATACGGTCAGCAACTCTGGGTGAACTATAAAAAAGGTTCTGGCAGAACCGTAAATTTGCTGTACAACTGGTCTTCTAGACTCTTACATAAATTACCCTCGAGATGCTCAGCTTCGCAAATGTTTGCTATCCGCAATGTCCTGAGCTTCCCGGAGGGAACAAGACGTGCTCAATACAGTCTCATGCAAAGAATTAAAAAATCAACCAACCCCATTATCCAAGCTATCCACGAGTCCTGCAGTTTATCCCCTAAGCTATGGAATTCTTGGTACGAAAACGTATGTCTGAAGCTCCACTTAACTCCGACATTACTGTATTATTTCTAATCAACTGTATATATTTCTATCCTTAGTATGCGAACTGTCATTGTATTAATAATATTTGTCATATGGCCTATAGTCTGCCAATAAACATTTTCATTTTCATTTCAAACGACGTTAATATTTTTAAAATGCCTATCTAAACGGTTTTTAAACATATTAACGCTGGTAGACTTCATGACGGTTGCGGGAACATTATTCCACTTATCAATTACTTTAAACGTAAAAATGTTTTTAGCGATGTTAGTAATGAAACGTCTACCACGTAATTTAAAGCCGTTATTACGAGTATTGCTATTATCCAAAATGAACAATTTGTCAAAATTTACGTTATCGATTTTATTAACGATTTTGAAAACTTCAAATAAGCTCCCCCCTTAATCTCCTAGTTTCGAGTGAATGTAAGTCTAATTCTTTAATCCTATCTTCGTAAGACTTGTTGCGTATAGACGGAATTAGTTTCGTGGCGCGTCGCTAAATCCTTTCTAACCTATCAATATCCTCACGCAAATACGGGCACCAAAACTGAACGGCATATTCTAAGTGAGGCCTGACTAGGGACTTCGAAAGAGGCAATATAATATTCTTCGATTTAAATTCGAAATTACGCGCTATGAAGCCTACCATCGTATTAGCTTTTGCGCAAGACTCCAGGCACTGGATCCTAACTTTTAAATCCTTAGATACGTGTAAGCCTAAATGTACTTCCTCGTCAACGCTCGCTAACTGTCTATCATCCATCGTGTAAGTGTAATTGTTGTTAAGAGAACCTATATGCAAAACTTTCTTTAAACGCCTCCCAATGAAAATTTGCGTCATTACCCATAAATAAATTATCCCAGTCCACTACTCTCATCCTATCCTCAAAACTAGCAAAATTAGCACTACTATCCTTAGTGTTTTCTATCACTAGCTTAAACCTAATAATTTGGTGATCACTACATCCCAAATTCTCACCTACTTCCAAACCTTCAACTATATTTTCGTCGTTCGTCATCACCACGTCTGAAATATCGTCACCGCGCGTTGGTTCAGTAACCATCTGTCGCAAAAAATTATCTTCCATGAACTCAGTCTCAAACCCTCATCATTACCAGTAAAAGTCTCGTAATTAACTTTGGGGCAGTTAAAGTCTCCGAGAACTACACTATCCCGATTATTAATAAAGTTACTAAGAAGTGTGTAACTGATTTTACACACTAAGAAATATTCATATGGCAATGTTGTATGATTCAGCTAGGAAAAACGTGAAAAAGCTGTTAGCAAAATCATGGACATGCAAAATTTTGAATTGAGAGATTTCAAGGTTCCTAATCTTAATTTTGATGCAAAGGACTGGGATGAAATAATTAATTGGAATGGTACTAAACTAAGTGAGCCACCTCTTACAATGAAGTTAAAAAAAAGCAGAAATTTTAGCTATCAAAGAAAACGCATTGAGCATTCCAAATTATCCCAATCATACCCAGAATGTAGAGCGTTGTATTAAATTAGAGACGGACTCCTCAAGTTCGGTATTTGGGTTTGAAGCACGAGATGGTTTTATCAGAGCTAGAATGATTTCACGTAGTCTGACGCCCGACGTAAAGATCAAAGTGGATTTTGTTAAAAGTTTGCCTTCTTTATTCGAATAGTTAAGGTTGTTTTTTGCAGTTACCAGTTGTGTACTCATTTGCTGTGTGTTTCTATACTCTATATGTATTTAATAAATTTTTTTTAAAAAAATGGTTATTTTTCTTTCCTTGTTTCCTTATATTCCTCGTAACGAAACATTAAATTCGAGAATATCATTAATCCAGATAAGAAAAAGTAAATAGAAATTCATTAGCAGAAGATATATTTTTAAGTTTTGTGTGGATTATATCTATTTGTTTTCTATACGACATAGCCAAGAATCAGTTATAAACCACCGTAAACCCAGTTACGACACCCATTTCATGTTTTGGCAAAAAATGGGGCAGTTCAAGATAGTCTAGAACAGCGGTTCTCAACGTTTTTCTTCTTCCGTATCCCTTGAACTCTTTCAAGGGATTTTCTGGATTTTCGAGAGGCATAGAGGATTTTTACTTTCTTTAAGAGCGTGTGACTTGTGGCCGTTTGTTAATCGTATATAAAATTAAAAAGGTTATATTTTCAGGACCCTGTTTCGTATCCTATAAGACTCCCTCGCGTACCCCCGGTTCAGAACCACTGGTCTAGAATATTATTTCATTTTTCTTTGTGTTTCCTAGTTAAAACCACATAATTTCAGTGTGCCTTAAAGGAAAGAAAACTTTTGTCTGGTTTCCCTTCGCTTTAATATATATATATATATATATATATATATATATATATTCTTATATTCATATAATACTTATGTTCATATAATTCTTATACTCATATAATTCTTATATTCGTATGATTCTTATATTCATATAATTCTTATATTCATTATATGCATTATATTCATTATATTCATATAATACTTATATTTGTATATATTTATATTCTTACATTCATTTTTACATATAGAGTCCAAATTTGCATAACGCTGACACGAATTTGGATTTTTTTTTATTTTCTTTCTATTTTTTTTTTGCTGAATAATTGATGAATTATTTCTTTCTAATTTACTTAACCATTTTTTTTAGATTTAGCTTCACAATGTAATCTTGTTAAATTCTGCAATGTTCATTTTCTTTATACATTCTCTCTTCGTTGTAAAAGATGAAGTCATGTCTTGCTTAACACTTAATTTTAAATTTTAGGCATTTAATATTTGTTCATATACATGTTTAATTGTAATTCATAATAAAATGCATATTTCGACTCTCACTTTTAGTTAACTCGGCAGATCATGATAACATCTGATCTGTCAATATGCAGTTTAAAATAAAAATATGGCTTCATCTTCAAATATCTTGCTTATCTGTTTTGACATTGCTACAGCTATAATATTTACCTTATCTTCAAATATTTTGCAAAATAATTCAGCCTATTGATAATAAAAACCAAAACAGGTCAACATTAAATAATAATGATGTCAGTAAAAATTTTAGTATATAAACCCATAAAATTTCTCCAATGTTCATTCTGATTTGACTGATCTAACTTAGAGGCTGAGCATTATTTGTATCATTTTAGCAGTAAAACTAAAGTAAGAGAATATCTTTGTCTTCTCCTTCGAGCCTTGCTCTCTTCAGAGAATTTAATCTTAAATAGAGAAAAATAATTTCCCGATACGTTAAAAGAAGAATCGGGGAACCTTCAGAGAATTTAGTGAGCTCCACAGAATCCTCCGATCCACTACAAGAAGAAATCGGAGAGTAGTATAAGGGCAACTTCTGCGATTCCCTATACGGTACCAGATACGCCAGAGTAACAAATCCGTTGCTGCCACCTAACTAGAACCTCCGTCAAATTCGAACCGCCCAAGGCCATAGACGGAGGGGTTAACATATATATATATATATATATATATATATATACATACTAGGATGCTTATAAATAATCGAGATATCAACAAATATGACGACAGCATTAAAAGACAATACACATATTGAATAAAGAAGTAAATTCGGGGCCTTTAACTTAAACTCCAAGACTATAAATTGGGAAGCAATCAGATCGCACATGACCCAAATAGAATGGAGAACAATTTTCGAGAATAAAACAACTGAAGAAATGCTAACAACCTTGGAAGAAAAAACGCTGAGAATTTTAGAAAAATATGCTCCGAAATCACAGCCAAAATGAGAGAGGAGCTGGCTAGAGAGGCAAAAGAGAAGACTACTCCGCAAAAGAAAGAGAGTGGAGGCGAAGTTAGCCAACTGCGGAGATAATGACAGGAAAGCAATAAAAGAAAAACTGGAGGGTATCGATAAGGAAATACAAGCCCTGATTAAGGACCATACAGAGAGGGAAGAGGAAAAGGCGGTAGAAGCAATAAAGGAAAATCCAAAATACTTCTACAGCTATGCAAAAAGGAAAACAAAAACGCGCGCCGCTTTTGGGCCCTTAAGGACGAGAAATAATGAACTAACTGACGATCCAAAAGAAATATCTGATATATTGAGAGCTCAATATGAATCAGATTTCAGTACCCAAAAAAGTGACAAAGCGATACCTGACATAAATGCATTCTTCGAAGAGGAATTGCAAGGAGAGTATATAACAGACTTTGATTTTACCCCAGAAGATGTAGCGAGAGCTATACGACAAATGAAACCACATTCAGCTGCAGGTCCGGACAAGTGGAACGCAGTATTGATTAAAAACTGTAAAAATGAAATAGCTACACCTTTATACTGGATATGGAGAAGATCCCTAGACACTGGGGAAATACCGAGCATCTTGAAAAGAGCAAACATTGTCCCTATATATAAAGGAGGGGACAGATCTCAAGGAAAGAACTATAGACCAGTGTCATTGACGTCCCACCTCACCAAAGTATTTGAAAGAATAGTTAGAGAGAAAATTTATGATTTCCTGAAGACACGGGAAAGATTCAACGAAAATCAGCATGGATTCCGATCAGGTAGATCATGCCTATCACAACTAATAGAACACTACAACAATATCCTAGATGCATTGGAAGGCAATGACAACTACGATGTTATATACACAGATTTTGCTAAAGATTTCGACAAATGTGACCATGGTATAATAGCACATAAAATGAAATATATGGGAATAACAGGCAAAGTGGGAAAATGGATCTACAACTTCCTCAGAGAACGTCTGCAGGTCGTCAAAATTCAAGGTATATCATCATCAGAATCGGAAGTACGCAGCTCAGTACCACAAGGGACAGTACTGGCCCCACTCCTGTTCATTATCATGCTAACAGACATAGACAGCGGAGTAAACAGCAACAGTATAGTAACATCCTTTGCAGACGATACAAAGATCAGCAGAAAAATCAGCGATATATATGACGTGGAGGCCTTGCAGAGGGACACGAACAAAATATACAAATGGTTAGAAGACAACCACATATCATTTAACATCAAGAAATTTCAGCTCTTGAGATATGATAGAAAAGAAGAACTTAAACAGACTGCATATTATGCTCCAGATAGACAGGAAATTCAGAGAAGCACGAAAGCGAACGATCTCGGGATAATAATGACAGATGATGCGAAATTCGAAACACAAAATCAGATAGCGATAAATAAAGCAAAAAGAGTCGCCGGACAGGTAATAAGAACGTTCAAGAGAAGGGACAGGACAGTAATGATTCTCCTGCTAAAAACACTGATTGTACCAAAACTTGAATACTGTTCAGTTTTGACGTCCCCATATAAAAAGGAAGAAACTAATAAACTAGAAGAAACTCAGAGACATTTCACAGCCAAGATTGATGGCTGCAAAGAACTCAACTACTGGGAAAGACTACGTAAACTAAATCTGTACTCCCTGGAAAGAAAAAGAGAGAGGTACACCCTAATCTACATATGGAAAATGATAAAAAAACTGGTACCAAACCTAAAACTAAACCTAATTACCATTCAAACAACACTGGAAAATAGGAGAGGCAGAATGTGTAGTGTTCCCAAATTAAAGGCCCGACAAAGGACCTCCTCAACTCTGAAGGAAAATAGCTTTGTTGTCAGGGGGCCAAGACTTTTCAACCAGCTTCCAAATGACCTCAGAAACGTAACGGGGGTCAAAGTTGAAGTCTTCAAGAGAAGACTAGATGCCTGGCTCAAGACGGTACCAGATGAGCAGGGCGTGCCTGGCTTTGTACGGTGGAGAGCGCAAGAAAGCAACTCGCTCCTCCACCAAGCCAGACTTAGAGGCGGGGCCACCAGCTTCACCTCCGTGTGAAGAGAGACTAACGCACGAAACAACATAAGGTTCATAAGGTAAGGTAAGGTTGAATAACATTCAAACATTTTATTTACCAAATTCTCCTGGTCTCACCCTACCATTAAAACTATCTGTGTAAAATTTTTGTCCGATCAGATAATACACCACCCATTCAAATAGTATTCATACCCCATCACATACACCATCGTTATAATACCAGACTGCCCAGGGATTTTATACACAAACCTAACTGAACAATAGAAACTGCAGGAAATGCACCCTCTTTCAAAGGAGCAGATGTATGAAATGCAATTTCCAAGCATATCAGGCACGGTTCATCACTAAATGTATTTCGCATATCACTGGAAAAGCACTTCATTAGCTCCTACTGATGTATAAGTTCACTACTTTCATTTTTACCGCAGTAATCAATTTTGTAATTAACTGTTTAAAATATATTAATTTCATTAAGCACTTTAATTTCGTAATCTATACTTTTCTTATATTTTTTATTAAGCAGCATTTATTTTCTACTAAATATACAATAAATCACTTAATTTAAAATTAGGTAAAATTTCGTAAACTTTATATTATATTTATTATTATTACTATTATTATTATATTGATTGTCACTATTACAATTACTTGCCACTTTCACTATTTTTATAATATTTTCTACTAAATATACAATAAATCATTTAATTTAAAATCGTGTAACATTTTGTTAACTTTGTATTGTATTTATTACTAGTGTACCCGTGCCGTCAAGAATGACGGCAAAATATATGCTGCAGAAATAAGAAGACGATTGGCAAGAGAACGACAACGTAGGAGAAGAGCAAGCTTATTAAGTCAGGAATGATACCTTGAACACTGTTAGTATAAAAAAGGATAGGATCATTATAAAATATATTTATTATTATTCCCGTCGCTTCGCTGACGGTTAGACAGGCTAAACTACAAAAAAAGAACCCAGCCATGAAAATTTTGAGCTTCACATTGTGTCAACATTTCTGAATCTGGTATCTCCCAAAACCTCCTCACCATTCATACAACTTGGGGGCTAACCCACTCCCCCATTACCCCCACCCCTCCCCATTACCACACCCATCCCCCATTACCCCCACCACCATCCTTCCCCCCTGCCTCACCCTTCCGCCCACCCCAACCCTTCCCCCCACCCCCACCCTTCCTCCCACCCCCACCCTTCCCCCCACCCTCACCCTTCCACCATTGCTAAACTACAGTACAGAAAAGAACACAGTCATGAAAATCTTGAGCTTCACATTGCCGCCCGTAATACAATAATTCATAGTTTCTAATTATTCCTATCTAATTCCTTCAGAGCGTGACACAATTCTGCAACAAACAGACAGACATATAAACAAACAAACAAAACTTGGCTATTATTATAATGGGGATTATTGATATTATTATTATTTTCGTTTATTTATTTTGCATGCCAAGTGAATCATCTTTCACGTCAAAACTAGCTTTATAATTTTTATATGATATCTTAATTGCGGTTGATTTGTACTATGATTAGTGATTAATCAGAAGTTTATATTCTTCATTAATTGAAATCAATAATTTAGTTATACTCATATTTGCTTCAGTTGCTGACAAACAAAACAAAATTCATTTAAACAGTGAGATGGCAAAGACTAGTGGTGTAAATACAAGAAAGAAAACAGAGATCTGGTTGATAGAACATCAGCGGAGACCATCAGCGGAAGTAAAGTTTCATCCCCTCAGCAAGTCTTATCTTTGTTTTTCCACCACCATTATAACCTCAAAAATAACTATCAGGGAAAGTGCACCCTTGGCGATCAGGGAAAACTACAACCTTTTGGGCTGAAGCTCGTGTTCTCTACAAGTAAGAATGCCACGCCATCGCAATCAACGTCTCAAGTTCAAAAGTAACAAGAATTCATAAAATCACTTCATGACCTATTTGACACTGCTGACGCAGATGCGATATCGATGATCAAAATCGGTAAGGACAAGGCGTTTTTGTTGGCTGAAAGCGAGAAAGGACAACGTGGCTATTTGGGCTCCGAGAACAAAAATCAGACCGCCAAAAAATTCCGGCCCGCAAAGCTTAGCGAAAGAAATCTATAAACGGGGAAAAGAGGTAGAGCTCATCTCCACCAGCATCAGCAATAATGAAGAGATAAGCGATTGAGAAATTGTGGGCTGCCCTGCTGTTAGAAGATTATTGTCTCGAAAAAGAGCCAAAAGACTTTTTCAGATTCTCAGTTCAAAACTAACTGCAGCGCTAGAACGTACAAAGATCAGCAACAGAAATATTGTATATGTGCTCGCTGCCTCGGCGAGTTGCTTGGGGAACAAAGTTGAACTCGCTCGGCGTGCCTAATCTCAGGAATTGGGGAGACAAAAAACTTAGCAATGATCTGCTCTATCTTGCGTGTCGGCATCACGTGTTTGAGATCGTAGTAGATAAAGGTGTTTCGATGCTGCTTTAGACCTTCAAGTGGTTCTGATATTCAGCTATTGAAGGGGTTCCAACAGCAGTGGGACCGTATTGACAAGTCACATGCTGAAACATTTTCTGATGATCAAGACGCCTCAAACATGTTTCATGAGTCGAAGGACCGCATTCTGGAATTTGCCTTGGAGTGCTTAACCAAATCTCAGCTAAGTGGTGACTCTGGAGAGCTTCTTGAGCTCATGATCACCATCCTTGGACACATACTCCCTAGAGGTGTACGCTTTTTGGCTTCTGTTATCTTTCAACTCTCCAGGTAGATGGGCAAAATAATTTATGCAATGAAAATCTGGAGGTTTCGTTCCCAGTTCAGGCTAACTAAGTAAAAAGTCACAACATTCAGAGATTTTAGCATATTTACCACCCGCCTTTACGTGAGAACATGGTTCACCGTTCTTCTGCCTGTCTCCTCTCCCCTTCATGATCTGACATTTTTTAAGGATCTGACTACGTATAAAGTTATCAGTCTTTCCAATGTCAGGACTGCTTCAACTGCATTTTTTTTATGCAAGAAGGAGAAACCAAGGGCGAATGCCAGAAAAAGCGCCCCCCCCCCCCAATAGAAGAAGATGAGAGCCAAAATCAAGGGCTAGGATTTTCAAGACACCTGGCCACTCCGTTTGAAAGATTGGAGGTCATAGACAAGGGAAAAGATAGACTGTTGAAGACTGTTCCAGAGTTGACCGGTTGAGGAGGTAAAAGATTGAAAGTACCGATTCACCGGTACACATGAGAAGTGTACTCCATACAGGGGCGGACAAGAAGCTATTTTGGAAAGAGAGTATATGTGATTTTTCCAGGAATGATCACGAGAAAAGGAAACACCAAGAATGTTAAGAGAAGGGGAAGGATTTAGTTGTGTAGTGTTGAAAGTAAGGGGATAGTCGTGTGGGAGACTGTGATCAGTAGACGGATGGAGGAACTGAGTTTTTGAGGCATTAAAAGACATAAGGTTTTCTTTGCCCCAAATCAGAGATGGCAGAAAGATCAGAGGTCAGGTGTACCATAGCCATCCTACACGAATGATGAAGTGACTGCTGAGAGGGACGTTTTGCGAAGCGGGTGAAGTGAAGAGTGGAATCATCGGCATAGGAGTGAATAGGACAGAAAGTTCACCTTAATAGATCATTGATAAATAAAATGAAGAGAGTGACTGACAGGGCAGAACCCTGGGGAACACCATTATTAATAGCTTTAGGAAAATAACAGTGGCATTTACAACCGTAGCTATAGATTGTTCAGTAAGAAAACTGCAGAGAAAGGCACAGATAGAAGGATAGAAACCGAAGAAGGGCAGTTTATAAATTAAAGATTTATGTCAGACCCTTTCAAAAGCTTTTGATATAACCAGAGCAATAGTAAAAGTTTCACCTAAATCCCGAAAGGAGGATGACCAAGAGTCAGAGAGACATGCAAGAAGATCGCCAGTGGAGCGTCCCTTGCGGAACCCACAATAACGATCTGAAAGCAGATTCTGAGAAGAGAGGTGTTGAAGAATCTTCCTATTAAGGATAAAGTAAAAACTTTAGAAATGCAAGAAATCAAAACAGTTGGACGATAGTTGGAGGGTTGAGAGCAGTCACCCTTCTTTGGGACAGGCTGAGTGAAAATGAACTTCCAGCAAGAAGGAATAGTACCAGATGAAAGACAAAGACGAAAGAGATTGCCTCGGCCTGTTTGCGTGGCATATTTGGGAGAGTAATTAATTGCACTGGCATTTTTTGATCCGATGATCAGCTTATTTGAAAAGAAAGACATTGTGTCAGCATCAAAGAATGAGTGACCTGTAAATCGAATTAAACGAGTCTAGATAGACACGAGGCGATCAATGAAAAGAACCTATCTTTCTTCATTCCCACGAACACAAGGGAATTTTTCTCAGTCCTCAATCTCGACTCTCAGTTCCTCGACTTAGATCCAGAAAATTGGGAATCTTCCCCAGAGTTCATCCGAAATCGGGCCTACATTCGGGAACTTTCTGTCGTCAATGATTTCACGAAGAGAGGAGTAGCTCTCACGCAGGAGTGCAACATCATCCTGTCGAATAATAAAGAGCTGAAGCAGTGCTTGGCAAAAGTGAGTGAATATCATCGACGCCAGTTTCCCGATTCGAAGAAGACAAGTTTGATCTCGGCCCCCAAAACCAGGCAACAATGAGTGATTAACCTCAAATTTAGATGATAATACTCATTCTAAAATGAGAGGGATTTAAATTACCTTCACGCATTTCTGAAAATAATACATAAAGGACCTGCGCAATTCCTAAATATCAATTAATGGGGCTGAAAAAGTCCATCGATCGACAACATCAAATCAAGATTTTCATTTCTATGTACTTGTCTGGTCCCATTTTCAGGAAAATATCTTCAAATAAAGGGGGGGGTTAAGGCATTTTCTTATTATTCTTATGGATTTTGACCTTCTAAGTTCAAATCTGGCTGTTGCCAAACTGAATTTTTAGTATTAGACCTTGAAATTTTGAGAAACAAAATGGCCGTTAAATCTTAAAAAAAGCATATCTTTTGATCTGTTCAGAGTTAAAAGCATGATTAAGAATTCTTTTCCTACATTTTCATTCCAAAGGAACCAAATAGACAAAAAATAAACACCATTTTTACCTTAGGCGTTTTAATAAACATTAAAATCCACTACCTAGATGGCGGCAATTTTTCAGGTTATGTTCTCTAGCTTTATTAAAAAATGTTAAGGTACTAGGGGCACTCAGTATATTTTGCCCCACCCTTTTTTCTTAGCTAAATAATAGACCATGGGGCTGAAATGTCTTTTGGGCCGTAAGTGTGAACTTTCTGCGCTTCACATAACCGGATTTTTACAGTTTTAACCTCCCCTCCTTGTATAAAACCACTTTTAAACCCTCTTGTATAAAACCGATGGTTAACGCAGCTTCGAAAATGGCATCTGACAGTGATGTGCGTCGTAAACAGAGAGCTGTTATCGAGTTCTTAAACGCAGAGAAGGAAACAGTTGGAAACATTCACAAACGTCTACAAAACGTTTACGGAGATGCTGTTGTTGATCGAAGCACAGTTGGACGCTGGTCTAAACGTGTGACATCATCGGAGAGAGGGAGAGCCAGCCTCGATGATGAGCCACGCAGCGGTCGCCCGGCATCGGCTGTCACATCTCGCACTGTACATTATAGGGTGGCCCACTTTTCAATTTTTTTTTAAAAGTATAGGTTATCGTAGTTTTTCCCATTATTTGGCACTATACTAGCACATTGGTACCATTTTTACAAAAATTGATCAATATTTAGGGGTCTCGCATCGACCTTGAAATTACGAGTTGTTTTTTTTAAATGCGTACTTTTTAACTTTTTACTGAATCAAGATAAATCATTAAGTAGGGATGTTTTCTGAATCCTCTTGATGAGAGAAGTCGTTTGGTGTGCCTTCCAATGTCATACGACTAACGGTTTAAAAGTTGTGCCTGTATACAGGTAATACCAATGTGCTAGTATAGTGCCAAATAATGGGAAAAACCACGATCACCTATACTTTTCAAAAAAATCAGCAAATAGCAGACAAATAAAGAAGAAAGAAACAATAACTTAAACAATCTGTGCAATGAGGAGCCCCGGAGATGAGAATTGCTTGGCGGTGCTCCGCCGTTCCAAGGAAGTTCTGAAACACATGCCATATATTTCAATTTCATGGTTGTAAAGTAACCTATTTTTGTTCACATTCAGTTCTCTTTTTAATTGACATTATGCTTCATGAATCTCATTACTAAATTGATAGCTATGAAAACTTAATCAACTGACCTTGACCATTTTGCCATCCCAGTGGACAACAGTGTGCCTCGGTGGCGTGAAGGAGTCCTTCACAGCCGTCGCCACTTCACGGCGATGTGACACTCTTCCCCGGCGAGCCGTTTCTTTCGAGATGCTGAACTGATTGAGGTCTGCTGGTGGATCCGCCGAGCGTGTGATAGCAGCCACAATGCTTACTACCTATGTAGAGAATGGAAAGTGGAAAGGAAACTGTCAAGAATACATGTGGGTTACGGGACACTTTAAAACTGACGCTATCGATGAATACTATACACAATACGCACCTGATTATTGGACATGCGGAAACGATCAGCCACTTCCATGACAGCAGGTGCATTAAGGATGCGGCGAGGAAGATTGACAGACACACTTGGCTCTTTCGGCAGGGGGAACGCTAGTTCTGTCTCCGACTCTCCTGACATGCCAGTATCATCATTCTCCATGGCCTCATCTCCGGTTTCGTATGCACACTTTGAGGTTTGCGGCTCCTGGCGAAGACGTTTTCTTCCTTCCTGTAGCTTTCTTTTTACAGCGAAAACTTTATCGTTCCCGCTCATCGTTGCCACCCGAGGACCACGTTGATCGAGGTAGAAGTCAATGTCTTCTTTCTTGTCCTTGTCGGACAGCAGTCGATTCTTCTTTATATCTTCGACAGCGTCAGATGCTCCGATATCCCACAGCTTGTCCACACTGTCCGAAAACTTCTGCCGTTTTCCTCCGGCGTCAGTTTCTCGTTTTCTGCTCTTTTGGAGTAAGTGCCACTCTTTCCACAATGCCTCTAGCTTCCGTTCGCAGTTGAGCTTTGTGATTGTTTTAATGCGGGCCATATTCCAAAACTTTAAGACGTTGTTTACGGTTTCTTTGAATGCGTCTTTCCTGTTAGCAGTGTACTGGATAACACTGAAGAAGTATTGCAAAACCTGCCGTGTTGTTGGCAATTTGCTACCACTGATGGAGGACGACGGTTGGCCAACTAAAAAAATTTCCGAGGCCGATCTTAGAGAAGGTAGCGATGTTATTTTCGCCTTTCCTTTTGATGACTCTCTATTTGTAGCTTCAAGAGTTCTTCCAGTTATGGTTGCCATCGATTTGTCCATGACAAAGGATGAGGAACTCAGACAGAATTTCAAAATGTTATGATCTGCAAAAAAAGAAATAGGTTAGGTACCTGGCACAGCCATAGTGCATTTTCTAATTACCTATATACATTATACATTCCGCCAAGGGTATGGTGACTCATTTTTTTGAAAAGTATAGGTGATCGTGGTTTTTCCCATTATTTGGCACTATACTAGCACATTGGTATTACCTGTATACAGGCACAACCTTTAAACCGTTAGTCGAACCACGATCACCTATACTTTTGAAAAAAATTTGAAAAGTGGGCCACCCTACTGTACAATGTGCTAACAGCATCATTCGATCAAATCCGCGTGTCACATAAAAGGAGCTATCACTGGAGCTAGGAATTAGTGAAGGAAGTGTGAATACGATAATTCAGCAACTGGGATACTCAAAAGTGTGTTCGCGGTTTGTTCCTCATGAACTGACTGAAGATCACAAAGCCCAAAGAAAAGAAATTGCTTCTGAGTCGTTCGTTCGATACGAGACAGAAGGGGATGACTTCCTTTCACGAATTGTGACTGGGGATGAGACTTGGGTACACCACTTTGAACCTGAAACAAAACACCAATGCATGGAGTGGCATCACGCAGACTCCCCACACAAGAAAAAGTTCAAAATGGCTCCCTCTGCAGGAAAGGTTGTGGCCACCATCTTCTGGGACATGAAAGGGGTGATTCTGGTGGACATTATGAAGAAAGGACAAACAATCAACTCAGAGGCATATATTTCTACCCAGCAGAGACTCCAGAGACGTATAAAGTGAGTTCGACTGGAGAGAAAACTGGAAGACGTCCTTCTTTTGCACGATAATGCAAGACCACACAACCGTTTGCAAACAAGAGAGGACATCACAAAAATGCGCTTGACTGTGTTACCGAACCCTCCATACAGCCCGGATCAGGCACGTTCTGACTTCCATTTGTTTGGGCCAATGAAGGATGCTATTCGTGGAAGATAAGTTTCAGAGTGATGATGAGGTTGTTGAGGAGGTTAAGAGGTGGCTCCAGCGGAATCCAACGGACTTTCACCAGCAAGAAATAAAGGCTCTTCTTTCGAGGTGGAGGAAAGCCGTAGAAAAGGATGGAGACTATATGATAAAATAAAAACTTGTAAAAAAGGTATGTAATTATTTGTGTACAAAATTTCTGGAACTTAGAAGGAAACTTGGAAAGAAAAAAAAAAGGTGGGGCAAAATATATTGAGTGGCCCTCGTATAATGAATTAAATAGCTATAGTTATTTTTTTGTATGATTATGTGAGAAAATAGGATAATATATAGTATAAGAATATTGAATATTAGGGCGGATCGAAAATGAGGTTTTTAAACGTTTTTTCGAAATTCAAATATGGCTAGTGCGGAACATATGTGGGTGCTATAGATAATAACTGTGCATAAATATTAGTCCTGCGAAATTATATCTTCAGGTGCCACAAAGCCGTCGAAAAAAGTGAAATATAATGATTTTCTTATATTCTGCATTAGTACAATAACTGAAACTTACTTGTTATTATTATATATTAAGTGTTCCAATTATCAAAATAGTTACTGAATTACGCAGCTCTTAGTTTATTTAGATCAATGTTCTTTTGATTAATGATCTAAATAATCCAGAACTCACCACGAGGAGGTGGCTGCGTGTCGAGCTCCACCCATGCCCTCCCAACCACCCATCCTTGCGCATGTTTTTTTCTATTAACGTTTTATTTAAACTTTATATTCAGCTTTACTTTCGAATGATGGCATTTTTTTACGTGACTAAAGTGTTGATCTTATGAAGCCATCTCGCGCGTTCAATCCAAATACTTTTGATGATGCTTCAGTCACTAATTTTACCATTCTTTCTACTACTTGTGTATGACAAGGGAATTTCTCGAATGGAGGGGTACTCTTGTTTTCTATGAATTCTTCAATCTCATTTTCTGTCAGGTGTCTTGTCACAGGTGGTTCAGTGACAATGCATTTTTGCCAATTAATTAAATCAGTATAATCAGTAGCTTCAAATTGAATAACAGGTACTGTGAAACGCCTCACAACTTTTTCCTTGTTTGTTTGCCTTGCTTTCTTTATTCGCCTCCACGCTAATTCTCTTATGGCACTGCGGTCATCATGAATCATTGATGCTAGAATATTTTCTGGATTTTCAAAAAATGCATTTCTTTGTATGACAGGGTTTACAATATCCTTTACTTCGTCATTCAGTGTTCTTGTTAGTTCAATAGTTTTGAAAACATGTTTTGAGCCATTGACAAAAGACGTACTTTGCTTAATAGAAAACCACATTGGGATGTAGACCTTCATTATAAAAGAAGCAATGTTCATGAGGTTCTCAGATGGACTTACAGTTGAAACGTATAGACGAAGCAAACGATTTGCTGTAGTCAGCCATCGTGAATGTGCCATTTTGCCTGGACTACGATGAGCAAGATCTGGAGAGCAATATCCCTTTGTTATGGCCTGATGAATATCAATTAGATATTTTTGGTCTGTGCTAAGATCTTCACAGTCTACAGTTGGTTCCTCAGCATCAATCCTTTCAAACTCGACAATAGGAAGACTCTCACAGTTCTCTAATTCCCTGCCAATAGGACCGGTGAATCCGCGGGGGCCAGATGTTTTTCCATCCAGCTTTGCAACTAAATGGCGTAATGGCAATTCATTGGCATGGAGCTGGCACACTAAATGTTGAACTGGCTTCTTCAGCTTCAATTCTATAAGCCTTATAACGCCTCCCTTTTCTCCAGTGTTGACTGCTGCACCATCGCATCCAATGGCAACAAGGTTTTCCAGGTTCATGTCATTATTTCCAATATACTCAAACATTCCTTTACATATTTCTTCAGCTGATCCAGAATTCACAGAATAATGGCCCAAATAATCTGAACCAGGTTCTCTCACTAAAGTGATATGTTCTTCTGTTACCTTCTTCTGATATACTTTGGACTCTTTTTTTTCTTGGAAGAGTGTAGAATCTTTTCGACCATCAAAATAGATTCCTCTGATTGGGACCTGATTTTGATCTTTCATAATTTCTGATCTCTTCTTTTGTCTTTCTCTTCTGATTTTACTCCTATCCACTACTTCAGATGTATTGTCAATAGAAACTTCTCCAATATCTTGCAATACTGCACTAACAATGAATGCTGCAGCTCGATCTGAAACTGCAGTCCTGTCACAAGCAGTAGCCACTGAAGGTAGATTTGTAGTTTTCCCTTTCTTGAATAATTGTTCTTCAGGTTGTTCGAGCTTTCTCTTCGAGCTAACTGGCTCTGGAAATGTATCGTCTGATATTTCGCCAGATTCACTTTCACTATTTGATGTCGATGATGATAATTCAACATTTGTATCCTGCAATTTCTCCTGTGAAGATTCTTTGGTGAGCCTCACAGCTTCTTTTTGCTTTCTTAGCAACGTAGATGCTTTTTTCTTTGAGAGTGTAATATCTACTCTATCAATAAACAGTTTTCTTTCACTCCTTTGATCTAAGAGGAACGTCACTTCTTCCTTTGGAACCGTTTTTTCTTTGGGACAAGAACATTGTGTTAGTACTTTGCACTTGCACGATGCAATGTCAAAAAGTTTCGTGTGTGCTTTTTTTTGAACATATCAATCTTTGCTTTGTAAGCTTCAGAATTTTTTCTGCTTTGGTATGGCTTCATAATGACACGATACTTTTCGTGGTAGCTTCTGAACATTGTTTCAATTCGCCTGTCTGACAGAATTGGGACGGAAGCACTTTCCCAAATTGTTTTCAATTTATCAACAACTTGTTCTAATATTTGAGATATTGAAGGATCTTTATTAGTATTCTGTTTCAAATCGTTTCTTACAAACAAGTAATATTTAAAAACTCCTTCGTATGTAGGAAGATTCCTGTGCCACAAATCTTCCCCCATACCAAACATGGGGCACTCAGTTGAGGCCCTGGTTGATTTTGCACAAACTCGAGACATTTTGAAAGTATACAAATCTGAAAAAGAAAGAGCTAATATCAATTATACGTTAATTTCAGTTAATAGTACATGGCAAACTTAGGGCAACACAATACAGAAATGCAAAATATATAAGAAATATAGTTTAGACTATCTGAGTAACGCCAACAACAGAACACCCACCTGCTACGAGAGCGACAGCTACACTGAACCGAGGTACTCACGTGAGAGCTGAGTGAGCTGACTATAGAAAACTGTTTTTAGAGAATAGAAACTTTTTTTAAAGGTTGACTGAGCTATTTTTATACAAGTGTGAATAAATTCTTGTCTATTGTGCATCGTGGACTCTTCTGTAATTATTGGTTAAAATCTGCTTTTTTCAATTTTTTTCAATATTGAAGGTCATTGTGGCACCTGAAGATATTAATGTTATGATTTTAAATTTATACCAGCTTATGTGCTCACTACTCCACACATTTTCCACACTAGCCAATTTGAAAATTCGAAAAATGAGTTTTTCACTCCGCCCTATTGAATATGGTGTACTGCCCTCACAAATAAGGATAAGATCGGATAATTTACAACTAAGAATTCTAGGCACATTTATAAAATAAAATCTTAGCATTTTCATGAGAGAAGACATGCAACAGATCCTGCATTTTAAGTGAGCCTATGAATTTGTATGTTCTTTCGTTGGTGCACATAAAATCTGAAGAAAATGTCACTTTGTAACAGAAAATAATTTAAAAAGTTTATTCATAAATGACTCATTGAATCTATTGGGACACTAACCAATAAGCATTAACACATATGCATACAAGGCTTCTTGAATTATACAACATTACAATGCAGGCAATTTACATTTAAAGGAAAACATAACCTACTAACAGTGTAGGGCATTGATGCCGTTACGTTCAGACAACAGAACTAGTCAACATTCATACAGTCAAATTAACACTTGCAAGTTCCAGTACAGTAGGGTGTGTCATGCTCATTGAAGCCCGAATTACAAGATTGACAGTATGTATTCCTATATAAAATTAAATTTTAGGAGGTGTTTGTTTTTTTGAACTTTTGCTAAAAATCACGTTTAAGTGTTCAAATCTCCACTTTTTCGTTTCCTGGTTATGTACAGAACAGCTGTGCAGGACATACACTGTAGTGTAAATGTAACAGACCGGTTTCTTACCAAACAAAACCATTGTAACAGTTGTTATAGGCTACTAGAGTTTCACTGTGATAATTTTCTATGTTTCAGCTGCAAATCTTGGTGAAGATTGTGTAACCACCATGGCTGAGCAAGGACGAAAGACCAGAAAAAGTTCTGGTTCAAAGCTGAATGATCTGGTGGGTCCAGGCAAGCAGTTATTTTCCACAGAAGTTCCAACCTGGAGAGCTGTGTTTCAGAGAGGAATCCTCCTCCAGGGAGAGAAGCTGCTTCTGGATGATATGAAGAGAGCTCAGTACCCTCTGCAAGATTTGGCTAAGGACTTGGCATCACTGGTACTAGCACAGTGGCGCAAAAGCAATGCCAAGTTCACTCCTCCTGTGATCATTCAAGAGAGATCCATTGCCAGGAAGATTCTTGTCAGGTGGAATGAAATGATTAACCTAGTGAATGGCAGAGTGAAGGCTGCAAAGAGAGAGAAGAGAATATCTGAACTTGATACATTGTTTGACATAACAACTTGCAGACATGATATCACTCTCTGTGGAACTGAAGCATCTGGCTTCTCTGGCTGTGCTGCTAGAGTTCATGTCAACTGTGACTGTCCTCTGCCTCAGAAGATTCCAAAGCTAGAGCTAGAGTGGCTCCATTACCAGAGGATCAAAACCTCAGAAGTTTCTGGCTTCCGGATGGCATCTGTTGATGTGAAGGAAACCGTGTGCGGACGGGATGCCGAATGCACTTTCGCCGAAAGTCAGGAAGCCGAAGCCAAGACGCCGAAAGGACATGAAGCCGAATGGACATGAAGCCGAATAGACATGAAGCCGAATGGACATGAAGTCGAATGGACATGAAGCCGAATGCACATAAATTAATATCAAAATATATAATTGGAATATTTAAGAAATAAAACACTATCAAAGGATGATTTTTTAATTGTAAAACAATTATTTTAATAAATTAATATTAAAATATATAACTGGAATATTTAAGAAATAAAAAAAACTATCAGAGGATGATTTAAAAATTGTAAGCTAATACTCTTAGGAAAGCCAATCCTTCTTCTTTATTATACGAACTGAAAATGGATTTTATTCTTTCGTTAATGGCGTCATACTTTTTGTTAGGTTAGGTTAGGTTAGGTTAGGTTAGGTTTGATGCTATTTATCGTTGCTCTCTCAAAGTCGACTGTTATCGAAGTTGGATTCAGAACTTGTCTATCTTTCAAAAACTGAAATATTTCGTCATACGTTCTTTCGTCCTTGTTGTTCGCAATGCAGTACATTAATAGTAAAGTTTTACTATCGGAAATAATTGCATGTATAGTATACAGTTGTTTTCCAACGGGGGCAGAATCAAAAGTACCGTCGCAAAATATATATATATATATATATAATATATTATATATATATATATATATATATATATATATATATCATGTTCATTCGACTTCATGTCCATTCGGCTTCATGTCTATTCGGCTTCATGTCCTTTCGGCTTCATGTCTGTTCGGCTTCATGTCCTTTCGGCGTCTTGGCTTCGGCTTCCTGACTTTCGGCGAAAGTGCATTCGGCATCCCGTCCGGCTACCGAAGGAAACAGTGAAGCAGGTGAAGGCTGCTAAGAGGAAGGAGGAAGAACAGAAGGCAGCTGAGAAGAGAAACAGAAAAGAGGAAGAAGAAAAGGAGCTACTGCTTAGAGCTGATGATGGTGATGATGATGAAGATGAGGTGACTTCCTTGCAAGAGTCTCCAGGCAGAGCAGTTCCTACTGCTGACACAGATTTTTCCAGTACTGCACCAGGCACACGCTCCAGTGTCAACACTGGCAAAGTCTCCACCTCTGCCAGGAGGAACTACATGGATATCTCAAGCACTGCTGCGGCTGCAGTCAGGTTCAAGGTGGCAAACACTCCTGCAGCAGCCATTGCAACTGGTTTCTTGCAAGATCTCATCAAAGCTGGCCATCTCTCTGCTGATAAGGCATATCTAGCTGTTGACAGGATGAAGATGTGGAGGGGCAAGGAGTCTGTAATAGGTACCTCGGTGGAGGCCCTGGAGAAGAGGACAGAGGGAGAGGAGATCAAGGGAATTTTCTTTGATGAAAAACAAGATAAGAAGGAAATGAGAAACCTGCACTGAAGATAGCTCAGGCTCTGTTTGAGTGGATTAGTGCTCATGGTGTTAAAGATACTATTGTTTCCTTGGTAGTGACTCCACCAACACAAACACAGGACATGATGGAAGAGCCATCACTCACTTGGAGAGACTGCTAGGCTACAAGTGTCACTGGCTGATATGCCAGTTGCATATTAATGAACTCAGCCTCAAGCACAGGATCATCAAGCTTGATGGTCCCTACACGCACAAGTCTGGGTTCAGTGGCCCAGTAGGAAAACTTTTGGAGATCAATGATATACCTGTCAACTTTAGCTTCAAGGCTCTGCCAGGAGAAGAAGATATAATTGAACTGCCAGAAGACATTGTACAGAACCTTAGCACTGATCAGAATAACTACTACCTACTGATTAAAGCTCTCAAGACAGGAGATTTGAGCAAGGAAGTTGCTGGTCTGAAGTGTGGCCCACTGAATCAGTCACGCTGGCTGACTACAGGTGAGGCTCTGTTGATGCTGTGGATGAGGCAGCGTGGTCTGAATGGGGAGGTGTTGAAGAAGCTGGAGATGCTGCTGAAGTACTGCCTGGACTTCTGCTTCAAGATATATTTTGAGATCAAGGTGAAGCACCACATGAGATATTAGGGCGGGTCGTACTCAGGTGACAACATGAATCTGAAGGAAATCCTACCATCAGGGGTGTCTAAATTATGTGTTTTTACATGGGGAATTCAAATATGAGCTTCTTTTTTGGATAGGATAACTCTAACCTACATCATTTTGTATTTCTAAATTGCCAATTTTACCCTTTTGAACCCCTTTATAATATATTAAAAGATATAAGGTAAATCATTTATATTGACAAGGCCAAATCAACTTTACATATATTTATTAATATGTGAACTGCATGTATATCACTGGATATAATTACAAAGATCATTCTCCTGACATCTTGAGCTTTGCCAGGTTACACAAATCCTGCTTTGACTCAGACTTGGACATCAGCTTCCTGCTGGTCTCCTGAGCCCTGATCCCTCCATCCCTCTTTTCCTGTGAGAAGTACTTAGCAGAAGCCTCAGTCACCATTTTAACAACCCTCTCAATGCTTTTTGTGTGGCAAGGCCAGTTGCGCACCTCCATGGGGGTGTTGATGAAGTTTTTCACCTCTGAGGTGCTTAGAAAGCAGGTGAGAGGTGGCTCTGACACACCTTCTGACCAGCTGATCAAGTCACCGATGCTGGAAGCATCACAATTGATGTCAGGTGTCCTTCTGCTCCTAACAGAGGAGTCCCCCAGCTGAGTGTCCGGGTCCCCCTCTCCCTGATGGCCAGGATTCTCTCCACCCCTTCAATCCTCTCCTTCTGATCCTCAGAGCAGAGTAGTGTTTGGAGGATGACTTCACTGTGGGCATACCAAGCAGATCTTCTCACAGTTGGCATCACAATATCCAGCACCTCCTTTCTCTGGGACTTGAGGCAGTCCAGCTGAAAGAGGATGTGCCTAGGCCCTTCGATCCAGGAGTGCTTGACCTTCACGTTGAACCAACATGGGTAATACACTCCAATGATGAATTCCACAATGAATTGCAGAATCTTCAGGTTCTTTCCTTTAAGTCCGTGCTTTGACACCCAGAGCCTGAGAAGTCTGTTCGCTGTGGTGAGCCAGCGGCTGTGGTTTACTGGTCCTATCTCTAACAGAGCCAGCCCTGCAGGAAGTACTCCATCCCTAACTGCACAGACAATTTTATAGCCATAGTATTGATCAGTTGAGAGATCTTGAATGACCTTGTCAGGAAGCTTGATCAGTGGAGGGCCAACAGAGATTCGGGTGAAGTTTGGATTGATATCAAAGTCTGTAGCAGAATCAAGGCGCTTTCCTATTGGCCCGGATAATTTTTTGTCGGACAGAGTAGGGCCATCAAGGTCAACAATGAGATGGCGCAGGGGAAGTTCAACAGTATGCAGGTTGCACACCAACCAGACCAGCTTTCTCCCCAGGTGCAGCTCCAGCTTCCGCATTACTCCAGCTTTCACACCAGTGTTGACATTTGTTGAGTCTCCTCCAATGGCCAACAAGGTCTTATCATAACCCCTCTCTTTCAGCCAGGCAAACAGGACCTTAGCAATCTTCTCCGCATGTGACTCCTCTTTAGTTGCTTTCTCTGGGGTAAAGTGGAACAGATAGTAGCTGCCAGGCTCACTAACAACACTATAGTGTTCTTCCTTGATCTTTGCGGGAAAAGATTGGCCACTGCCCTCAGCTTCCATCATCACATTGGTCAGGTCAATCCGCCCATTAAAGAGGATGCAAGAGATCCCCCCTCCTCCCTGCACTTCTTCTCGAACTGTTCCCCCAGCTCTCTCATCAACTTCTCCTGTGCTCTCTTGACCTTGCTCTTATCAATCACTTTACTTGTATTGTCTTCTGTGATGATTCCTGCGTCAATCAGAGCTGCTGTTGCTATCGCTGCAGTTGGCCTCAGCCCTATGCCATACCTTACACTAGCAAGGGCAATGTTTTGAATCTCATCATAGTTTTTCTGTACCTTTGCCGAAGCTGCTGGCTCAGGTTCAGTTTGAGGGAAGAGCTCAACTTCAGGAACAAACTCATCTTCATCACCACTTCTCTCCAATTCCAGATCCTCATCACATGTGAACAGTAACAAAAAAAATATCAGTAGATAATCACTAAATCTATCCCCTCACTGCAAGCCGAGGTGGTAAAATAGCTTCATAAATCATGAGTCACTTCAAATATTTCACAAAACGTTTTAGAATGTTCTGAAACGTTACATTCTAGCCTCTGAGAAAGGTGGCTCAGAAAATGGCCTTATGCGCGCCAGAAAACCGTCAAAATATTTCATATACCAAACTGTATGATAATTACAATTAAGTGGAATGGCACACCTTTTTATTTGAGTATTTAAATATTATTATTATTATATGAATTACATTATATGTGTTTATATGAATTAGTTAGAACAATGCTCTATGAGAGATAACGTGAGCAGCCATAATAGAAAACGTGAGAAGACATATTCTGGGGTAACTACAATAGTAAAATAATCAACAATTTAATAATAATCAACTGCAAAATGATGTAGGTTAGGGTTATCAGAATTAAATATTTTCTTCAGAATTGTGTTCTATACACCAACGTATGTCATTTGAACACCCCTCTCCATTGATTTAAAAAAAATGCATAGTATGACCCGCCCTAAATTGAGATATGGACCTCACCATATTGCGGCCACTCTGGGGCTACTGAGAAGCCAGACCTCTGAAGTCAGGAACATAATCACTCATGTGATAGTTCTCACAGTGAGAACCTCATTGCCTCTTTCCTCTGCAGTGAGGATGAGGAGGAGAGGGCATTGGGGGTTGAGATGATCAAGAAGATCAGAGATAAGTCTGAGTATGGAGACATGAGTCTGAGAACTCATAGAAACCCTAAACTGAATTTTGATGCCACTTCGCCAATTACTCTGATTAATTGGGATAAGGAGAAACTGAATGAGCCACTCTTCACTTGTAAGATGTCAAGAGGAGAAGTTGAGGAGCTTCTCAGGTCTCCACTTGAAGTTGAGAACTTCTCAGTTCACACTCAAAGCTGTGAAAGAGCAGTCCAGGAAGTTTCAGCTGCAGCTCATGCAGTGTATGGGCAAGAGAGAAGAGATGGTTTAGTTCGTGCTAAGATCGATCACAAAGAATTGTTGCCAGTTTTCAAGTCAAAGCAAGACATGAACGTGTTTTAGATCCCTACAAGACCTGCTAGACAAATCAAGATGCTTTCAGAAGAAAAAATCTCAAAACATTCAGTTGACCAGGATATTATTACAAGCTGGGGGTGGAGGAGGGACTTATACAAATATTAAAGAAGAATTGCAATTGCCAAAAAAAGGATTGAACGTCACAGCAGCTTGCGGAAAGGTGGGGGCAGCTGCCATCACACTCAGGGATGCCGAAAAGAAAATAAATAAAAATTGGTGGAGGCGTTTCTAAAAAAAAGAAAATGCAAGACCAAGAAAAGAACAAAAAGATTCTGCCTGATGAAGAGAACAGCCGCGAAATGTGGTGTATAGGAGACTAAAAATCATATAATTCCTTAGTTTTGGGCCATTTTGGTTATTTTAAGGGTTATGAACCACTTTGGCTGATGTTAAATGGGTCCAAGACTGCCCCTAGAAGTGCTTAAGGGTGTATGTGAACAATATAGAACATATGGAGGTCATTTGAGGTTACTAATTCTTTGAAATTGGCCAAAAATTCCATTTTTCGACAAAAAAGTGCGATTTTGAACACTTAAATGCGATTTTTCGCAAAAGTTGTAGAAGACGAACCCCTCTTCAAATTCATTTTTACATAGGAATGCATACTGTCAATCTTGAAATTCCAAGTTTTTCAATATTCGACATGAGCATGATACAGTGATACACCCTACAGTACAGGCTAGTCCAGATTTTCTGCAGTTGCACCTTAGTGTAGAGCATTTACTAGAAGAGCCACATGTGATTAGTTGCACACATGACTCAGGGACAGGAGGAAGTGAGAGGAGTATTGGAGACATTTGATCATCCTTTAGTTTCCATTCCATGGTGGAAGCATCTGGAATATTTTGCTCGGGTTTGTCTGCTTCACGCCAGATAACAGATTAAAGTTGTGCCCTCTTTATGTGGTATCCTAAAACATTACTCATAGGAGGTAGAAACTCAGGACATAATGCATTTTTGAACAATGTAACTCTGGCTTTGTCCATTGTGTCTTCATTTGAGACATTACTGATTCTCATACAAACTTTTCAACATTAGCCATTGTCAATTCAGTCAGTGACTCTTATACAAGACCTTGCAGTTCTTTGCACTGGTGGAAAATTTTGAGAGCTGTCTTTTTACCGTGACCAAATGAAAAGGATGTGGTGTCACACCCTGTGACTGCATGGAAGGGTACGAGAAGCTTTGCATTTGATGAGTGTAGGTTCTTTGCTTCTATTATCGACTTTACTGAGCTGTAATTTGTTTTTCTATGTGGGTCCCCACCCTCATCCATAGGTTGTTGCATTTGATGCTGGTCAAGTGTGCTATCAGTAACAGTACAATATCTGTATCCCGAGCAGAAACCACAATCATATCTGTGCTTGCATTAATGCATTGTAGTACAATCCTGGTGTCTGCCTCCTCGTGCTCTCCCATAAGATGGACAGTACTTACACCAGGGTTATTGCAGGCTACATGCGTTTCCTCTAGAAAGCCTCCTATCACGACAGCACTCTTGTCATGTGGCGAACTGTTAACCAAACATTCTGATACAACCTTGAGAGGTTAGCTTCATTCTCGATGTCTGACAAGAAGCATTGCCATCCTGTGGCAGAGAAACATCTCCTGACTCTATGGCCTTGTACTATTAGCAATGTAATATTTTGGTCAAGGCCTAACAGAGAACTAGTTTAGAAATGTGAGTAAGGTAAAAAAAAAAATCTTCTGTGAAAATGGCTTTCACCTTACAAGGAAGCCCATGAAGACATAGTATTATAGCTTTGATTGAGTTTTTAATGAATTCCTAGGGATGAAAAAAGTAGTAAAAGGGGCTTTAATCATGACTTTAGCTCAATTTTACAAGATATGATATAGTGTATGGAAAAACCACAACATAGTATCGTATGTGATACCTTTATTTCATAATTAAATATAAATTATTAATTAATTGAATTAAATATCTATACAAAATTGGCTCGGGATTGGCGACATAACCTAATGGGAATGAAATGATTGCCATACATACATAGAAACCGTATGTAGGCGTCGGGTCTGTACAACCACGAGAAACCTTCATTTATATCACGTGAACCAAATTTTCCATTTGCTAACCCATGCAAAATACAAGGGAGAAAGAGTCAACAACCTTTGCAAAATCAGCAATTTATACGAAAATATGAAGATATATTAAAGGACCGCTCTCAGGGCTGTTTATGTTACAGCGAACGCTTTAAACAGGGAAGACGTGTTTTAAGTTTTCCCTCAAGTTCTGAGTGAATTCCTTATAATAAAATTAATATATAAAATAGGATAGGTCTATCCCCAGCAGTGTCTATATTGTGACAGCCCATATTTATTACAAGACGTTAACTCATTGCGTAACTCCATCGTGGCGGCCCTACACCGAAAAAGATCGTAACGCCCTGCATCGAAGCAAACTAAGATCCATCAAAACTAAGGTGAGGCAATTTCATTTTCATTCTAGGGCGTCTAAAATCCCGACGCTAAAATTACCATAAACGATTAAATATAAAGAGGTCCTTTAAAGACCTACATATTCATAACTCTCTAACGAAAATATATAGGGCTTTTGTCGTTCACTCTCCACTGAAATCTGCTGGACATTTCCAACGGATGAGGGTAACAGGCAATCAACCCATAGCTCTATATAGTTTTCACATGGTGGCCCGTGTGGGGAAGGGTTATTTGCTGTGAAAACCTTAACCTTGAATAAAATAACAAAAACAGAATTAAAACAAACAAAAAAATAATAAAATTACGCCTTATCAAACATTTTGACATCTGAACAGAATTTATTCCATGTTTGGCTTTTTCATTACATATAAATAATAATAAATTACGAAGACTACCTCACAAAGTAGACCATACTCTTTACACTCAAGGCCTATTCTAACTAAAAACACTAAATTTATAATTCAACCTGTGGTGTAGGTTATAAAATTTATTTCAGCAATTTAACTTACTCATAAGACTTATTAACATCACAAAAATTAAGTGAAGGACTGTAACATCACAAAAATTAAGTGCAGGACTGTAACATCACAAAAATTAAGTGCAGGACTGTAACATCACAAAAATTAAGTGCAGAACTGTAACATCACAAAAATTAAGTGCAGAACTGTAACATCACAAAAAATTAAGTGCAGAACTGTAACATCACAAAAAATTAAGTGCAGAACTGTAACATCACAAAAAATTAAGTGCAGAACTGTAACATCACAAAAAATTAAGTGCAGAACTGTAACATCACAAAAAATTAAGTGCAGAACTGTAACATCACAAAAAATTAAGTGCAGAACTGTAACATCACAAAAAATTAAGTGCAGAACTGTAACATCACAAAAAATTAAGTGCAGAACTGTAACATCACAAAAAATTAAGTGCAGAACTGTAACATCACAAAAATTAAGTGCAGAACTGTAACATCACAAAAAATAAGTGCAGAACTGTAACATCACCAAAATTAAGTGCAGAACTGTAATATCACAAAAATTAAGTGCAGAACTGTAACATCACAAAAATTAAGTGCAGAACTGTAACATCACAAAAATTAAGTGCAGAACTGTAACATCACAAAAATTAAGTGCAGAACTGTAACATCACAAAAATTAAGTGCAGAACTGTAATATCACAAAAATTAAGTGCAGAACTGTAACATTACAAACATTAAGTGCAGAACTGTAACATCACAAAAATTAAGTGCAGAACTGTAACATCACAAAAATTAAGTGCAGAACTGTAACATCACAAAAAATTAAGTGCAGAACTGTAACATCACAAAAAATTAAGTGCAGAACTATAACATCACAAAAAATTAAGTGCAGAACTGTAACATCACAAAAAATTAAGTGCAGAACTGTAACCACAAAAAATTAAGTGCAGAACTGTAACATCACAAAAAATTAAGTGCAGAACTGTAACATCACAAAAAATTAAGTGCAGAACTGTAACATCACAAAAAATTAAGTGCAGAACTGTAACCACAAAAAATTAAGTGCAGAACTGTAACATCACAAGAAATTAAGTGCAGAACTGTAACATCACAAAAATTAAGTGCAGAACTGTAACATCACAAAAATTAAGTGCAGAACTGTAACATCACAAAAATTAAGTGCAGAACTGTAACATCACAAAAATTAAGTGCAGAACTGTAACATCACAAAAATTAAGTGCAGAACTGTAGCATTACAAAAATTAAGTGCAGAACTGTAGCATTACAAAAATTAAGTGCAGAACTGTAACATCACAAAAATTAAGTGCAGAACTGTAACATCACAAAAATTAAGTGCAGAACTGTAACATCACAAAAATTAAGTGCAGAACTGTAACCACAAAAATTAAGTGCAGAACTGTAACATCACAAAAATTAAGTGCAGAACTGTAACATCACAAAAATTAAGTGCAGAACTGTAACATCACAAAAATTAAGTGCAGAACTGTAACATTACAAAAATTAAGTGCAGAACTTTAACATCACAAAATTAAAATTATACATACAGTATATAAATATATACAAAACAAAGACTGTGTTAATGAAAACAGGGCTGGAGTATTGTAATATTTCCTATGGAAAATAAATTAAATTGCAACACCCTTTTATTTTGGAAAGAGTGAGGACTTTATAAAATGCTACACTTTTTATATTAAAAAGTGAGGAAAAACAAAAATGGAATAACAAATAAAACGTAAATTAATTATAGGTAATCTAAGATGGGTTTTGTGGCCTTCCCTTGGCCACAGCCCAAACTATTACAAGGGTCTTGTGGCCTACCTTGGCCACAACCCAAACTATAACAAGGGTCTTGTGGCCTCCCTTGGCCACAGACCAAACTATTACAAGGGTTTTGTGGCCTCCCCTTGGCCACAGCCCAAACTATTACAAGGGTCTTGTGGCCTCCCCTTGGCCACAGCCCAAACTATTACAAGGGTTTTGTGGCCTCCCCTTGGCCACAACCCAAACTATTACAAGGGTTTTATGGCCTCCCATGGCCAGAGACCAAACAACATAAAAACAGTACAGGATTCAAAGCCCCAACCCTCCAGATCTACCTGTGGAGGAGTAACATTTACTCCACTAAAACTACGGGTATTGACTAGTCTGAAGTGGTAGGAGGTTTGAATACAGTACAAACTCTTTAAACCAAACAACACAACATGGAAGTACAGTACATTTCAATTAACTCACCAACGTAGAAGTCACTTTAAATACAGATAAATAATGAGCAAAGTTAATAACTTTACTTTAATTCCATAAATTTCCTATACCTAAGGGGAGTCGAACTGATTGAAATAACTTTAACTAAACTTGAGAAGCTAACCTCTTGAACTTTTATATTTAAATAGGTCTTGAGTAACCTTTCTCTTCCTAAATTCCTATTTCATTCTTTTCAATCCATTTCACATAGTTTAAAACACACAGTTTATCAAAAAATTTGATCTATAACATACAAATTTTTCTCCGGCCCCCCCCAGTATATGGAAAAACCACAACATGGAATCGTATGTGATACCTTTATTTCATAATTAAATATAAATTATTAATTAATTGAATTAAATATCTATACAAAATTGGCTCGGGATTGGCGACATAACCTAATGGGAATGAAATGATTGCTATACATATATAGAAACCGTATGTAGGCGTCGGGTCTGTACAACCACGAGAAACCTTCATTTATATCACGTGAACCAAATTTTCCATTTGCTAACCCATGCAAAATACAAGGGAGAAAGAGTCAACAACCTTTGCAAAATCAGCAATTTATACGAAAATATGAAGATATATTAAAGGACCGCTCTCAGGGCTGTTTATGTTACAGCGAACGCTTTAAACAGGGAAGACGTGTTTTAAGTTTTCCCTCAAGTTCTGAGTGAATTCCTTATAATAAAATTAATATATAAAATAGGATAGGTCTATCCCCAGCAGTGTCTATATTGTGACAGCCCATATTTATTACAAGACGTTAACTCATTGCGTAACTCCATCGTGGCGGCCCTACACCGAAAAAGATCGTAACGCCCTGCATCGAAGCAAACTAAGATCCATCAAAACTAAGGTGAGGCAATTTCATTTTCATTCTAGGGCGTCTAAAATCCCGACGCTAAAATTACCATAAACGATTAAATATAAAGAGGTCCTTTAAAGACCTACATATTCATAACTCTCTAACTCTCTTTACTCATTTCAACACTACTTTACAATTATATTCATGGTAGCCACGCCGAGACTATGAAAAGCCGTTACAAAACAAAGGGGGGTTTATTAACACTCTTTTAACACTTTTTAACTCTTTTATTTACTTCCGAAAATGGTTTAAGTAATTTAGGGGGATGCGAGTACGGAATTTCTATTATAATAATTTACGTCGGAGAGGAACACAAACAATTAATTAAATTTTACGTTACATGACGCTAACCTCACGCTTAACGCGCCGCCTGAAGACTCAAGACTCCTTTCCGTGGGTAGTCCGCTCTCTGGGCCTCTGTTCAGGACTGCCAACTCTACCCATTTTAAACAATTTAAATCTAAGAACCATACTTTTTCGTAATTTCATAATTATTAGTAAATGATTTACATTAAACATTATCTTAATTAACAAAAATTAATATTCTTAACTAGGCATTACTACAATGATAAAATGTAGAAAAATCGGCAGCCATTTTGTTTTTCAAAATTGCAGGTTTAAAACTCAAAATACAGTAGGTCAAAATCCATAAGAATACCCCTGTTGCCTGAAAACGGGACCAGACTATACGAATTTCGGCATTTTAAGAAACTAAAAACTGTAAGATAAACAATTTATTTGTTTTTGTTTTGACGATATAAAAGAGAAATTCCTTCCACTTTCGAAAGATATTTGGGTTGAACCGTGGTATGTAAACATTTCCTCGTAGTGTACATTTTTTGTATATATTTGTGAATGGCTGATTTCAATCAAATATTATTTGATTTTTTTTCATTAAGTGAAGATTGAACGATATAACTTTTGTCTCAGTCTTTCTCTCATAAACACTCTTGCGTTGGTCTCTCTTCACACGAAGGTGAAGCTGGTGGCCCCACCTCTAGGTCTGGCTTGGTGGAGGAGCGAGTTGCTTTCTTGCGCTCTCCACTGTACATAGCCAGGTACACCTGGCTCATCTGGTACTGTCCTGAGCCAGGCATCTAGTCTTCTCTTGAAAACTTCAACTTTGATCCTTGTAACGTTTCTGAGGTCCTTTTGAAGCTGGTTAAAAAGTCATGGCCCCTGACAACCAAGCTATTTTCCTTCAGTGTTGAGGAGGTCCCTTGTTGGGCCTTTAATTTGGGAATACTACACATCCTGCTTTTCCTATTTTCCAGTGTTGTTTGAATGGTAATTGGGTTTAGTTTTAGGTTTGGTACCAGTTTTTCAATCATTTCCCATATGTAGATTATGGTGTATTTTCTCTTCTTCTTTCCAGAGAGTGCAGATTTAGTTTACCTAGTCTTTCCCAGTAGTTGAGCTCTTTGCAGCCATCAATCTTTGCTGTGAAATGTCTCTGAGTTTCTTCTAGTTTATTATGTTCTTCCTTTTTATATGGGGACTTCAAGACTGAGCAGTATTCAAGTTTTGGTATAACACTGGTCAACACTCATTTTATTGCCAATCATATTAGTGATTTTGGGGTAACTTTGTGGTGCTGATTCCGAATATGACATCGGTTTTGCTAGATTGGCTCTAATTTATAAGATAATTGGTACCCCATTGAAACACGTAAAAATGCAAAAAATTTAATGTTCAGGCGGAGCCTACTTACAAATCGCATTGAAATTGTCTCAAATCATACAAAAGTAAACACATGAAATACATAATGGCATTTTATTCGGTCTCACCATCTAGAATGTTCCTGTAGTTTCCCATATGCACGCCTTATGGTTACGTTTCCTATTAATTGAGGGTATTCATTATCTCAAGAACTAGAGCCAAATCGGAAAAACTACTTTCATTTTGGAATTCAGCGACCCCCAAATCAGATTGATTAACGAGGAAACTCTGAAGATATTCACAGTATATGAAGAAACTGAAGAAAGTTCGCATAAGTAAAGTACCTACCTGATTAGAGTGTAAATAACGAAAGAAAGATTAGGAAAGAAATCTTTTATACTGTAACTTGAAGAGCCTAATCATTTTCATTAATCAGTAAAGTAACATAAATATCATCAACTGTTGCCGCAAAATAGAAGTCAACATCTTCCTTCCTTGACTAATCAATTTTAAAATTAGAAAGAGCCGTTTTGAGCAGAAAACTGAGATTTGTTTATAAAAAACCTCTGAACAGGTAGCTAGAACAACCTGAAAAAAGTGTTAGCAGCTGACGAGAAAGCTTCTAACAGTGGCTGCATCCTCCAGCGCGGGACACGTGAACGCGAAGAAGAGGCGACGTCAAACCAAAACATCAACGCGCTGGTGGCCAAACTTCCTCAAATCTCCGTGCAGCGGGCTGTCTACGGTTGGCCAGACTGGCAGTCGACGGCCTGTTGCGTGGCACGGTCAGAGTGCCGATCGGCTCCCGGGGCCGGACCTATTCTCAGCGTGCTATTTTTTCAATTACAGGGAGCAATTGCGTGCTCCCCGAACTACTTACTCTCTGGCGACATTAAGACTAATCCAGGCCCCACTACAACTTACACATGTCACCATACACAAAGACATAGACACAATAGCACCATGAGACACATACAGAAGTATAATATTAACATATTACAGTACAACGTAGATGGCCTCACAAACAAAATCATGGAGCTTAGGGAATTCGTACACAAACAAAACATTCACATAGCACTTATACAAGAAACAAAACTAAAACGCACACACAAAACACCCACCATCCCTGACTTCACGGCGATCCGTCAAGATCGTACTGGGGGTAACGGGGGTGGACTCATCACTTATATACGTAAAAGCATTAGCTACACTGACGCTACCCAAAACATTACAAACACAATCCAAGCAGATAACACGATAGAAATACAGGCAGTTAACATTAAAACACGCGCAAAACACAACACCACACTAATCAACATTTACATCCCACCAGATATTTCACCTCAGGTGCCAGCCAATTACAATTCACAGTTACACAATCTGGCCTCTCTCACTAACGTCATCTTAGGAGGAGACTTCAACGCCAAAGACACTAGTTGGTACCTGCACAACCAAAGCAACACCAGAGGCGCCAACATAGCCACACAACTAAACAGCCTCTTCATTCTTAACAATACAGAAGAACATACACACATACCACATCAAGCAGGATACTCAAACTCCTCCCCAGACATAACGTTCTGTTCCCCCTCACTAGCAACACATACACAATGGAGAACAGAAAAACAACTGTCATCAGACCACCTGCCCATCATCATTACAACACATTCTACACTCTGCCCCAACAGCCTTAGGCACACTTACAGAAATTACAAGAAAGCTGATTGGGAACAGTTCAAAATACAGACTGAGGAACAATTCACCACATTAAACAGCACACCATCATAAACATCAATACAACACTCAAGACAATTAATCAGATCATCAATAATGCAAACAAATACATACCGAAGGGCAACATTAGGAAATACAACCCAAATTACACTAGAGAAATAGCCCACCTTATAAGGCAACGTAACAACCTCAAATATAACACACAAACCCCACACACAGATGCCATAAAACAGCAGATACAACAGCTCAACACAGAAATAAACAACAAACTCAAAGAAAAACAAACAGAAACATTTAGGGAATTCATAACAACATTAAACCACTCCACAGATACATCCAGACTATACAAGACTATAAACGGCATTACCCACTCTAACATCGGCATTCACACCTCACACGCGGCTATCTGTCGCAGCCAAAATAATATCCCAACATACACACAACAAGCTAACATTCTAGTTAATCACTACGCAAAGATAAGTCACTTAAACAGAGACAACAACCAGAAACATGCAGACAGACAAACAGCCAGACACAAGAAAACCTACAGACTCGACACAACCATTACACCCTTCAATACAGACCAGACCACTAAGATCATCAAAAACATTAAGAATTCGAAGGCTACTGGACCAGACAACATATCTAACATACACCTTAAACACTTGGGCCCACAAGGAATACTAGCTCTCACAAATATCAGCACATATTCATACCAACACTGTATTATTCCTGACATATGGAAACAAGGTAAAATTATTACACTACTCAAACCAAACAAAAATCCAACAGAACCAGCTTCCTATAGACCCATTACTTTACTATGTACACCTTCCAAAGTAACAGAAAGACTAATCTTACAAATCACCAACCCACACATTCCACTATCGCCTACTCAACATGGATTCAGACCTCACCAAACCACGACATTACTCACTAACCTCACGCAGCACATCATGGATGGCATCAACTCCAGACGACCAGCCCAACGTACACTATTAGCAACAATAGACATTAGTAAAGCATTTGATGCTATCCCACGCTTCCCTCTCATAAACAAAATACTCAACACAAACCTGCACAATAACACCAAAAGGTGGCTGAGCAACTATCTTTCAGGAAGATACTCACATGTCACATTTAATGGCAAGTCATCCAAAAACAAGCTTTTTCCGAACGGGGTCCCTCAAGGCTCTGTTCTCTCACCAACACTCGTCAACTTATACATGTATGACATTCCAACACCCATAGATAACAGGCTTACATTATCATCATATGCAGATGACATCACTCTAACATCCACCCACAACAACATCGACACCGCTACAAATAACCTACAAACATACATAAACAGTATACAAGACTGGCTCACACACAACAGACTCAAAGTAGCCCCCACAAAATCAACCATCACCTTGCTTACAAGCAACACAAAAGAACACCAGGTAATTCCACAGCTTACACTAAACAACATCAACATTCCACACACTCACAGGACCAAAATACTTGGGGTCACATACAACACATCATTATCTTTTGCAAACCACATTCAGGATATTAAAAACAAATGTACGTCAAGACTTAACACGCTTAGGGTACTAACAGGCACAAACTTTGGACACCAGCAGGAAACAACATCATCATATACAGACAATATATTCGCTCAGTTATGGACTATTCTAGCCCATGCTGGGCACCCATTATCTCAAACACACACATAAACACCTTACAGACAATACAAAACAACGCACTTCGTATCATTACAGGATGCACTCAAACAACACCAATAGAACACCTGCACACAGAAACAAAAATACTGAAAGTTAGGGAACATTTAGACATGAGGGGAACACAATTCATGGCAGCAGCGACAACTAACCCACAACACCCTTGCCACTACATGTACAATCACGCACCGACACCTCGCACCATTAAGGTAACACCAGAGAGACATTATAACCAAATACTCCATTCCATACCACGCCCCACAGACATCACACAGTACAGAAAACACATACACACACACCTAACCCACAAAGCACTGACACGACTCGGTCCGAATGCGGTCCTAGGTGCGAAGCCGCCACCCATTAACAGGTCAGAGATCAGCCTGAGCAGATCGGATCGAGTTAACTTAGCACGATTCCGATGTGGACATCACCCCAACTTACTAACATATAAACACAGACTAGACAACTCCATAGACGACACCTGCCACCTGTGCCACGACACACCACAAACAATTGAACACATTATGACAGACTGTACCGCTCTAGCACAACAACGAACACAACACAACATCACTAGTGCGCTGAACCTCTGGTCCACTCCGAAGAGGGCGATCGGTTACCGGCGTGCCGCCGGCTTGCTCGATCAGGGTGGGCTGATCGGCTAAACAACAACAACAACAACCCTAAATTCGTATGAATTTCCTTGGCAACGAAAAAAAAAAGTTTTTTTGTTGACCTGTGTAATCAGTGTTTTTAGCAGGGGGATCATTACTGTCCTGTCCCTTTTTTAGAACGTTCTTAGTACCTGTCCCACAACTCTTTTTGCTTTATTTATCGCTATCTGATTTTGTGTTTCGAATTTCGCATCATCTGTCATTATTACCCCCCAGATCGATCGTTTTCGTGCTTCTCTGAATTTCCTGTCAATCTAGAGCATAATATGCAATCTAAGTTCCTCTTTTCTACCATATCTCAAGAGCTGAAATTTCTCGGTGTTAAATGTCATGCTGTTGTCTTCTAATCATTTGTATATTTTGTCGGTGTCCTTCTGCAAGGTCTCCACTTCATTTACATCGCTGATTTTTCTGCTGATCTTTGTATCGTCTGCAAAGGATGTTACTATAGAGTTGCTGTTTACTCCGCTGTCTATGTCTGCTAGCATGATAATGAACAGGAGTGGGGCCAGTACTGTACCTTGTGGTACTGAGCTGCGTACTTCCGATTCTGATGATGTAGACGTTCTCTGGGGAAGTTGTAGATCCATTTTCCCACTTGGCCTGTTATTCCCATATATTTCATTTTATGTGCTATTATATGATTTGTCGAAAGGTTCAGCAAAATCCATATACATATATTACATCGTAGTTGTCATTCCCTTCCAGTGCATCTAGGATAGTGTTGTAAGGTTCTATTAGTTGTGATAGGCATGATCTACCTAATCGGAATCCGTGCTGATTTTCGTTGAATCTTTCCAGTGTCTCCAAGAAATCATAAATTTTCTCTCTAACTATTCTTTCAAATACTTTGGTGAGGTGGGACGTCAATGAACATGGACCACTGGTCTATAGTCTTGCTGAGATCTGTCCCCTCCTTTATATATAGGGACAATGTTTGCTCTTTTCAAGATGCTCGGTATTTCGCCAGTGTCTAGGGATCTTCTCCATATCCAGGAAAGGTGTAGCTATTTCATTTTTACAGTTATTATTCAATAATGTGTTCCAATTGTCCGGACCTGCAGCTGAATGTGTTTTCATTTGTCCTATAGCCCTCGCTACATCTTCTGGGGTAAAATCAAAGTCTGTTTTACACTCTCCCTCCAATTTCTCTTCAAAGAATGCATCTATGTCAGGTATCGCTTTGTCACTTTTTGGGGTACTGAAAACTGATTCATACTGGGCTCTCAATGTTTCAGATATTTCTTTTGGATCGTCGGTTAGTTCGTTATTTCTCGTCATTAAGGGCCGAATAGCTGCGCGCGATTTTGTTTTCCTTTTCGCATAGTATTTTGGATTTTCCTTTATTGCTTCTAACGCCTTTTCCTCTTCCCTCTCTGTATGGTCCTTAATCAGGACTTGTATTTCCCTATCGATACCCTCCAATGTCTCTTGTATTACTTTCCTGGCATTATCTCCGCAGTTGGCTAACTTCGTCTCCACTCTCTTTCTTTTGCAGAATATTCTTCTCTTTTTGCCTCTCTAGCCAGCTCCTCTTTCCTTTTGGCTGTGATTTCGGAGCATGTTTTTCTAAAATTCTCAGCGTTTTTTCTACCATGGTTATTAGCATTTCTTCAATTGTTTTATTCTCTAAAACTATTCTCCACTCTATTTGGCCATGTGCGATCTGATTGCTTCCCAATTTATAGTCTTGGAGTTTAAGTTAAAGGCCCCAAATTTGCTTCTTTCCTCAATATGTGTATTGTCTTTTAATGTTGTCGTCATAGTTGTTGATATCTCGATTAAGTTGTGGTCTGAGATAATGGTTGGGGTTATTTTTATATCAGCAATCAAGTTCGTGTTATTCGTGAATACCAGATCCAGGTAGTTATTGTTTCTGGTATTTTCTGTTATCTCCTGAGTCAGCATAAACTCATTTGTGAGAGCCATCAACACTTTTGCTTGCTCCTGGTCTTCTCTTGTGCCCCCCTTGTCCTGGTGTGTATACAGTATATATTCCTATCCACCTTTTTGTATTTTATAAATGGGAAGTTAAAGTCACTGCAGATCATTATATTGGGGGATGGAGGGTTTATGGCCTTTATTAGCTCTCTGATATCATCAATGGCCTCCAAGAATTTTTCGGTTGGGGTGTTTAGTGGTCTATCACGTTTAGTATTTTCACTGCTAGGAGTTCCACAAAGCTGTTTGATTTACTTACTATCGTCTCTGTCATATGACTTTCATGTACATATATAGCACAGCCACCTTTACGTCTCGTTATTGTATCCGCTCTTAGTAAGTTGAAACCCTCAATATTTATCTCCTTCTTATCAATACAATGTTCGCAGTTTTCACAATTTCCTTGGCAATCCTTAAGATGAGTTTCTGTGAGGCATGCGATGTCCGCCCTTGTTTCGTCCATAAATCCTTTCAAGTACGAAACTTCGTTGAGTGATTGGTTTGGTTTTATTCTTTGAATATTAGCCAGGACAATATTTATGTTCTTTGTTTTTCGTTGCCCCTTGTGCATTTCAAGTTCGTTTTCCTTCCGTATCGCTTGTTTTGTTGCCCTATGGTCTTCCGAAAGAGATCCGTTTCCACCTACATTTTATGGTAGCTTCTTGCCCGGAAGCGGTTTGACTCGGGAGTTTCCAGCTGTGTGAACTGCATGCGTTGGATGACATCTATCAGCCGTATAGTGTCTGCGATGTTGAAAAAATATTTTGTTCGCTTATTGTGTTCCTATTCTTATTCCTATTGTTATTGTTATTCCTATTGAAATTTAAACTTTGTCCTTTGTCCTTTGAGTTCGTCGGGAGGTGTTGAGAGTAGCATTTTTTCCCATATTTGCAGGTTCCATATTTTGCGTAAGTCCTGCAGAAGTCCGGGTGGTAGAATTGGCATCTGTTTCCAAATTTACAATGGCCATTATTATAGAAGAAATTGTATATTGGGGGATGTTCATATATACATTGCCCTCTTTTAAATCTGCAATTATCTTTTATATAATATTTGCATTTAATTTCTTCCCCATATTTACTCGGGGCCTTTGTTTTTTGCTCCTTATTGAGGGACAGTTTCACTCCGGTTTCTTGGTTGCCCTCTTGTCTTTTCATTTTTGTGCTATTTGTGTTGATGTCCTTCGTTGTCCTTATACTATCTGTTGTCTTTATACTCTCTTTCGCCTCCATGGTTTCGGCCTCGTTGTGTGACGGTATTTGATTTTTTTTCTACTTCGCCTTTCTTCGTTTCTTGTTTACCTCTGTTCTTTATTCCCACTTTCCTCTTTTATTTTCTTCTCGTAGTCTCTTTCTGCTTTAAATACCGTAAGAGTTTATTTCGGATATGCATTTTTCGCAGAAAAATTTTATCCCATTAAGTTGCTTCGCGTTCGTTTAAGGGAGATTTTTTCATCTTCCCATTCTAGGCATCTAAAATCAAAGAACAGCTGACAGAGATCGCACCTCATCGCCTTTGTCTCATTTGTTGCATCATTGCAGATACTACATAGTTGCAGGAATTTATTTATCATTTCCATGTTACTGATCGAGGGTAGCCGCTGGTGCACAAAATTAACTCAAATTGACTCAAAAAGGGTATTATGGGAAGTATTTGGTGTGGGGGTTGACTGAAGCTGAGTGAGGGAAAGTATTCTCCGTTACTCCAGGAGATGGGGACTGTGGCACGCTGTATACTTCTCACTGATTGGTGCTCGCGACTGTGGCCGCGAGGGAGAATGGAGGTGGGGGAGTATTTGTTGGAATTTCGATAGGCAGCTAATTTTCTTCACAAGGAAACACTCGGAAAAATGCTGTATAGAGTAATTCGCTTCGTTTTTATTTACTTTTTTTTACATATGCCGCGATATTTACTTTTTAAAAAGGAATACCACTATGCACTATCAATTAACTTACAATATCGGCACCGTTTAAAACTGATTAACTGCAGGATTTTTACTGTAATACCGCTGTTATTCGGACTTCGATCGAAACACGTGTAACCGTCACACTGGCAAAACAATATATATATATATATATATATATATATATATATATATATATATATATATATATGAAAATGAAAATGAAAATGAAAAGGGTTTATTGGCAGACTATAGTCCATATGACAAATATTATTAATACAATGACAGTTCATATACTAAGGATAGAAATATATACAATTGATTAGAAATAATACTGCACTGTCGAAGTTAAGTGGAGCTACAGACAGACGTTTTCGTACCAAGAAGTCCATAGCTTAGAGGATAAATGGCAGGACTCATGGATAGCTTGGATGATCGGGTTGGTTGATTTTTTAATTCTTTGCATTAGACTGTGTTGAGCACGTCTTGTTACCTCCGGGAAGCTCGGGACATTGCGGGTAGCAAACATTTGCGAAGCTGAGCATCTCGGGGGTAATTTATGTAAGAGTCTAAAAGACCTGTTGTACAGCAAATTTAGGGTTCTGCCAGAACCTTTTTTATAATTCACCCAGAGTTGCTGACCGTATATATTACTGCAGAAAGTACGAAAGAGTGTGTCTTTAGCTTCACTTGTACAGAAACGAAAGTTCCTTATGGTCATATTCGCTTTAGCACACAGGCTTCGAGATTGTTTTCTTATATCCGAGTCATCACTCAAGGAGCTGGTAATAGTTTGACCCAAATACTTAAACTCTTGTACTTCCTCAATTACTTCACCATTCATTTTAAACCTTATATCAGCTGGCTGATTACAGCTTTTAGGATGAAATTGCATAACCTTAGTTTTTGTAACATTAAAAAGAATATCATGTTTCTGCGAATACACTTCGCAGACATTTAGTAGCCGATCCAGACCTTTAACAGAGGGACTTATTAACACCATATCATCGGCATAAACTAAGTTATTTATCCTTGTGTTATCTATACAACATCCCACTGTTGCCTCATTAAGTGAAGCAATTAATCCGTCAATATACACATTAAACAGCATAGGGGAGAGCAAGGAGCCTTGTCTCACCCCGCAAGAGGAGCCAAAACACTCGGATAGTACATTGCCCCACCTAACAGTGAAAGATTGGTGGAATACCAAAATTTCAATAAATTTAATATGTACATGGGAACCTTCCTGTCTTCTAGTTTTGCAAATAAAATATTGTGGTTCACCCTATCATATGCCTTACTTATATCAAGGAAACAGCTATAAATGGTTGAATTACTGTCAATGTATTTAGATATTGTTTCTTTAAGTACATAGAGGTCAGTTGAGTGGGACCTTTTAAAGCCAAACTGATTAGATGTCCATAGGAAATCATTTAATCGGAGTAACAAGAGTTTTTCTAGTAGTTTCGAGAAGCAGGAAGCGACAGCAATAGGCCTGTAATTATTGCTGGACAGAATGTCTCCGTACTTATTTTTGACCAGGGGCAAGATATATACCCTCATGAACTCTGCAGGGATATAGCTATGAGCAAGCATGGCTGATAGGAGCAATGATATATGCAGACATACTACGTCATTTGCATATTTTAAGTGCTCATTCGATAAGTCATCTACCCCTGACGCAGAACCAGTCTTTAACTCTTTAATTAACCTCTTTACTTCAGAAAATGATATCAAAATATTTTCCCTTGTCCCTCCCACAATCGTTTCGCTGCAATCTATCTTAAGATTATCCCTACTCACACTATTAAGAATGTTAGAGTAGTGGTTTTTCCACAGCTTTGCAATTTCATCCTCCCCCGACACCCCATCGATTGTCGGAGGGAGGACATTTTTGACACCCGTTTGATTCTTAACAAATTTCCAAAATTTGTTATTATCGTTATTTATGCGAGCTTCACAGGCTTTTGATGCTCGAATAGACTCTTCTTCCTGTTTACATCGCCTTATGGCCGCCTTATACTGACCCCGACTTCTACACATATTCATGTATACTGGTCCTAATCTGGGTCTACCATGAAAGCACCACAAATCAGGCGTCTTTCGATTCCCTCTTCAGGGGGGCAATAAAATCATTCCATCCAGGAATAACCTTAGTATGATAGTTGTAAGATTTAATCAAGGGGCTTCCTGCTTCTCTTAACAGGGATATTATCTTACTATAATACCTATCTATGAGTTTACAGTGAGAATCATTTGAGCAAGGATTATTACAGGCAAGGTGCAAAATTTCTAAATTATTAAAGAGGTGACATGTTCTGTCTTTGTATTCTATTCTCTGCTGCATATTAACATTGGACCAATCGACGCGATTATTCTTACCTATTGAGTTCTTGTTAAGTCGTGTTGCGCATAAATTGGTAACGTTAATTAATATTTCTAATGGTCTATGATCAGAAAGAAGGAAATCATGCAAAATATGAACTCTAACAATTCGATCCTTTAGATTACTAGTGAGACAATGATCAATCCACCTGGTGGTACCACTCATATCGCTAACGTATGTAAAATTACCACTGGCTACCCCTAATACATCTACATCACTTATACTTAAATTGGCCGACTCGCACATGTTACCCAATTCTCAAAGAATTCCGAGTTCACATGTGCGTTAAAGTCCCCCATTATTATACAGTGAGAATATTTGGGGTTATCTGATAATGACTTAATTTTGTACAGCAAATCAATGTATTCATCTAGATTACTGCCGTTGTTGTATGGTAAATAGCAGTTTACAATTAATATGCAATCATTGTTCACTTGTAATTCAATGCCTAACAACCTTACGTTATCGCTTGTTAAAAATCTTATATGTTTTGACAAATTTTTCCTTAATAAGAAAGCAACACCACCAAAAGGCCTACCGTACATTAATTCATCTGACAAGTCTACTGCTGATGACGCATGGTACATAAAGTCATCATGGATGGTAGAGAGGAATTTTAGCTCTTGCTTAGGTAGCCAGTGCTCCTGCAGGAGTATCAAATCTGCACTGTCGCAGATTTTATGAACATCTACAGTTGAATTCCTCACTGACCTTACATTATATGAGACTATTTTCAACAAGTTATCCGCCATGACTGAGAGAATATTATTAGTAAAATATTATTATTATTAGTAATATTATTATTATACACAGTACAACTTTCAGGCATTACCGTTAGGGCGCCTATTATTATTATTATTATTATTATTATTATTGCCTGTTATCAAATCTCCTGGAAAAGTGAATAAACTCCTTAACAATAATACCGTCTGGCCATTGACTCATATTATACGGGTTGAAATGCGCATTTACACCTTTAATTATTACTTTAAAAGTTATAATACGGAGATTTCGTGTTTAGTTTATTAACTATCACTATACTGTGTTCACCAATGATTTCTTCTATCATGTGTCGAATATCGCTTGCCTCGTTCGAGAGCTGAATTCGCGACACAAATAGGGTGAGATTCTCCATCGGTGGCCTCGCCGCGGAGACCGGTTGAGGAGACCTTTGGGACGGGCGCCTATTAACAGTTACCCACCCGTCCTGCTCCCTCGATCTCCCTGAGGCAGGGTTCGCCTGCCTGGGGGATGGGTGGCACAACCTTTGGGGGATAGGAGGCCCCTCCCTTACTCTGTGGCTTGGTGAGGGTCTGTTAGCGGTGTTTATACCCTGACGGCCGCGCGTGCCTCTCCTTCTTCGGTGGGAGGGGGGGAACTGCGTACCGAGCGAGGCGTAATCGAACACCTCTCCTCTGCAGTGGGAGGCAGGGAAGGGGCAATGATGCCTCGACTCTCGGCATTGGACCGTCCCTGTTCCTCATTGTGAGATCGGGAGCAGGAGTCCTTTCCTGAACGGGAGGGGGTTGACCGCTACCCCTGCATGCTGCGTTTCCACCCCACCTTCAGGGGGGGAGTTGGAGGCGGGGATTTCGTTTCCCTCGCTGCCCGACGCGCTTCTTGGAGATCTGGCTTGCTGAACTACTTCCGAGTAACTGGCTTTGGGAGGAGCGTCTCTTTCAACGCATCTAACTCTGACCGGAACTGTTCTATCGAAATCGCGTTTTTCTGATTTGACACCACGTGTTGGTGTTTCAGTTCAACTATCGACTTTTGTACCTCATTATACTGTTTGAGGAGCACCGAGACGTTTACGTCACCCATAGAGATTACCGGTATTCTATGGAAGTTAGTAACGTAAAAGGTAATATTATTCTCATTATCCCGGAGGGTCGACACTTTATTTATAATGTCTTTCAGGGTATTCTCGTTTTTAGAATTACCTCTACGAGTTGGGAGGGAAGCACCGAACAGGGTGTTTAATTGTACCCTCGCATGTTCTATTTCTTCTGAATCATAAAAATCATGACAGACAGATACAAGAAGGTCTGACCTAATATGATCTACTTTGTCGAATATAAAACATAACAGAGGATTTAGAGATATATATATAACTTATATATATATATATATAATATATATATATATATATATATATATATATATGCTGCAAACCCACAAGGAAAAAGAAAAACGATTCCAAGGCCTTTCGTTTATTCAGAGCTACACCTCGTCAGGGAATGAAGAGAGAAGGCAAGATGCCCATAAATATAAACAACGTAGCGGAAACCAAAACAATTAGCACATACTTAACAAGAGTTAATGAGAGGCAAAAGGAATTTTAACAAGATATTGTCAATTTTATACATTCCCGCACATTTACGACATTTGTTTGAGTGAGGCCCGTGGTGTAATGGTTATCATATCTGACCGGCAATCGGAAGATCCCGGGTTCGATTCCCGGGTGGTTACCTCATTTTTTCATTTGTTTCGTTCTTTCGCTCTCATCTTGCGCGGATAATTCTCCTATACAAAGCGTCGTTCTTTACGTTAATTATACTGCGTGTTTGCAGTTATAATGTATATATATATATATATATATATATATATATATATATATATATAATTAAGTGATTTTTATGACTGATTTTGGTATTTTGGTAATATGATTTGATGAGACCTTTTTTGTATGTTTAAAATTTACGTCCACTGCAGTGTAAATTATTTCATCTCAAACTTCGAATCCTTGTCAAATATTTTGAGTTTGTATATTGGTATCTTGTAAGTTTCTTGTTGATTTACGTTTTGGTGTACGTCAGACAAGGAAATAGAAATTTCTGTAAATTATAACCTGTTCACACCCAGGCGTTCGGACATAAATCCTTCTCATAATAATTCTGTCCGCTTTACCATGTGTGAAAATGAAAACCTCAGTGTGACCAATATCATTAGACTCTTAGCTCTTCCGAGTGCAATATCAAAATGTTATGATGCCATAAACGGAAAACCGCTGAGCCTAATATAAAAATTTGGCATAAGAAACTGGAAATTTATTTAAAATATGAAAAGATCACAAATAAACAGTCTAAAATATCCAAATCGAACTCTTTCGTGGATTATGCTGCTGGAAGTGTCTCTAAATTCATTGTAGAATGTCCAGAGCGTCAACAAACCCTTACTGGGAAGAATGTAAAGTCATTTTAACTGGTAATTTTGGCGACATTTACACAGTTTAACCGCTAACCTCTTTCTCCCTTTTACTCCAAAGTAATTGGTCAACCAACGAAGATCTCATTGACTTCGTAACAAAATTGAATCTTGCCCTGAATGATGCCACAATCGCCATCCGAAATGTGTACAACTCTGAAATTCCGCGAGAAATCCAACGAATTTTGGGTTTCACAGTTATGCACGCAAACCTGGTGCCGGAACATGGAACGAAATTACAAAGGAGGCGACAAATGATGAGCCTCTAATGGCCTCTTTGAACAAAGTGAAGCAATCGTGCATTGATAGCTCCGTGTTCATGTTAGACATTCGCTTAAAGACAAACATAAACCGGCTCAACCCATTAGATATGCGTCTACTGCAAAATCTGAACAACAGTCGCAGGACTCTGCTAGTTCTCCTTATCTCCACGATGTTACAATTACGACCAGTTAGGCCATTTAATGAAGCTCTGCAAGAACGCTTCATACTGTTGCAGTGTAAGGAATCTCGATACAGACGAGGATCGACATAGAAATGCCATAGTAAACGACCGCGCTTTATGCAGAAATGGTGCAACTCGAGATGGAAACCTCCACATCTTCCGCATCAAAAGTGGACACAAAATCGTTCTACCACAAAATATTTTTCAAAAGCTAAAATGACTCGGGTTGTACATGAATATCCGGACGAGGACGTTGGTTCCCCAGAAAGTATGATAGTTCCACTGGAAATGAAGAGATGACTTTTTTTTTTTTAGGAACCTTGGGATTCGAACGCTTGGATAAATGTATAGAAGATAAAAATAAGGAACTGTACATTAATTTTAAGGATGTAAATTTTGAAATGAGTTAGTGTAACAAACCGTCACCCAATCTACCATAGTTTTCTCTAGAATAGATGATGCCACGAAAAATGGAGGTTAAAACGAATAGTAGAACGCCACTTGGGATGTCATCGATAAATGGTAAGGAAAGTATTGAAAGTTATGAATTTTTTTTTAGTAGTCTTAGTAGTTACGAACCTGTCATTTCTGAAACGGAACCATATGCCAGTACAAAGAGCCTTAGGACCTAGTATGTTTCATGGACTGCTCTCGATTTTCCTACGAAATTGCAAACAAGGGTTTTCTTGAGAAACCTAACCTAATCTGACCTAACCTAACCTAACCTAACCTAACCTGACCTAACCTAACCTAACCTGACCTAATCCTGCCTAACCTAACCTGACCTAACCTAACCTAACCCGACCTAATCGAATTTATTTTACTATTGTTTTTTGCAAGATATATATCGCACTAATTCTTGTCATTTTTTGTGAATTTGTATGGTATAGCGTAAGCGTCACACCAGCTCGGACTTATTCAAAAAGATGTTGGAGTGTATTGCGTCGTTTCAGTAAATAAATTTATTCAATATCCAATAACATTTTTCTTTATCATTTCTCAAGAAAACCGATTGCAGAAACAAAATCAGGGTCATCGACTGCCCTTGTTTGCAATTTCGTAGGAAAATCGAGAGCAGTCCATGAAACATACTAGTCCCGAGCATTATATGTTAATATTGAAACTGTCCATATTGTTAATAAAAGTTGTTTAGATTTAAAAATTCCGTTCAAAGTAAGACCTTTAGATTGCGCTTGTTTAATTGACACTGGTAGCTCAGCTACATTAATTAAACAAAGTAGTTTGAATAAGCTGAGGAAGGCTTCGCCTCAGGACTTGGAATTTTTAGTTTTACGGTAGTTTTCATAAGTGTAAATGGTAAACAGATCACGTATAGTGAGTTAGTTAAAGTTTAGTTTAAATTAGGCAAGTTTAGTTTTCCTACTGATTATATTATACTAGTACAGTCCATGATATCGTACATTTTCCGACAGATGTGTTGATAGGTTCAGATTTTTTATAAACCAATGGTTGGATTTTGAATATGCCCTTACATTCAGTGCAGATGAAAGGTAGTTTGACCTTCACCACGAGTGTCATGGTTAAAATTAAATGTGTGCACATGAAAACGTCTACGGTACACGCAACTCTGAAAGACAAGCGACGCTTCTCATTTTTATTTTTTCGGCCATTTGGAACGTGGTCATGGTAATACTGTTGGGTATGACTCTTTTGTGAGTGATTCTTTTGTGAAATCTGAATGTTTGAATAGCATAGATCATGGTTATGAAGAAAACCATGAGGTTTTTGTCTGAAAATCAGGTCTTAAATTGTAGAAGAACCGATTGGTTTAGTTCTCGAGAATAAAATTATCAGTCAGTTGTTGAATTCTAATTTGCAATTAGCATGTTCTTTAAACGTTTCAAGGAATTCTCTATTCCCATCCTGTGTATGAACTTAGGAAAAGATCTTATAGTTCTGCAACCAAATATGGAAGTGGGTAAAGCCTATTTAGCTGATACAAAAATGTTTGAAGAAACCTTTCGGGATTCCTCATTCCATGTTCGAGTTACTTCGAACTCATCAGACCTCTCTGATGAACAATCGCGTTCTCTGTATAAACAACATTTATAGTCTGATCCATCGACTTCTAATTTTGTAAATGATTCATTCCTTTATAACAAATTATTAAACTTTTTAATGGAGCACCGAAATATCATTGCTCTTAATTAAAGGTAATGCTTTAGGTCGAGCCGAGTTAGTTCCTTTCCACATTCAACTCGTCGGTAATGCCAAACCTGTCTACATTCCCCACTACTGTATGCCCAATTCGCAGCTAGTGACAGTAGAGAATATGATTAGTGAAATGTTAGACCAGAATGTTATTCAACATTCTGTTAGTCCATGGTCATCGCCTTTAATTCTGGTTAAAATGAAAGAGGGGACTTTGCGGCCATGCATTGATTAACGGAAACTTAATAACCATAGTAATAACCATACCCAACCAATATCCTTTACCGAACATGTAAGAAGTCATAAGAAGTCATTCAGTATGTACGTAAGGCCAAATATTTCCTATCTTTAGATCTCGTTTATGGCTTTTACCACAAATCAAGGTCATTATGAATGGACTGTTTTGCCATTCGGATGCCTTAATGGTTCGACTAACTTCTCGCGACTTATGAACATAGTCTTGCAAGGACTAATAGACCTAAATACCTCAGTTTATCTGGACGACATCGTTGTCTATAGTAACACTGTTGACAAGCATTTCAAACATATTATTTAAACGTTTCTCTAAGCTACTCCTAAACTCAAATTAGCTAAGTGTCAATTCCTTCAACATTCATTTGTTTACTTAGGTTTTCTTTTGTCATCTGAAGGAATTCGGCCAGATCCTTCTAAATTAGTTGCTTTAAGAGATTATCATATTCGTCAGGATATTGACCAAGTTCGCTCATTTATAGGTTTCGTAGGATTTTTATTTTCATACTAAAATTTTCTGACACTGCTGCTCCTTTAACAGATTTATTTAAGAATAAAACACCATTTGTTTGGTCCAGTAAACAACAAAATACTTTTGAAACATTACACGATAAACTCTTAAGTCAACCGATATTACAATATCCGGACTATGACAAAACATTTGTAGTAGCGGCTGATGCTTCAAACTATGGTTCGGTCGCCGTTCTGCAGGAAACGGATGGAACCGAACTTCCCATAGCCTACGCAAGCCGTTTACTATCTACGGTAAAACGAAATTATTCAGGGACTGAACGAGAAATATTAGCCATCACTTGGGTCCTTAAAAAGTTCAAAAACATCATATATAGGTATGATATTATCGTTAAAACTGGTCATTCCCCTTGGATTTCTATTCTTACTAAATAATTTCCTGACGGACAATAAGGACGCTGGGTCTTAACTGTACAAGATTTCACTTTCAAACTCGTTCATTGCCCTAGAAAACTCAACGTTGTCCCAGATTGCTTGTCCAGGATTAACAAACCTGAATCGGTTCGTGATACTAGTCAAATTCACACCATCAGTAATTCCGATGAAGATCTCGTTATTCACGAACAAAAAAAAGATCCGCGGACTGCTCAAATTATTTTACAGTTTAAGTCTCGCGATAACGAAGAGACCCGTTAGCAATGTACACTGAAAGTAGGTATCATATACTCCAGAGATCCTTCAGGCAAGGGGGTTACTGAAATTGCAATCACACAAGGCTTAGAAGACATTTCTTTAAAGCTTGGTCATGACTCCTTTTGTTCTGGTCACCTTGGAATTAAAGAACAGTGAAATGCGATCAAAAGTAGTCGAATAGTGCAGAGAATGTCCATCTTGTCTGCGGTAAAAGAGTCGGGGTGCCCCCCTCGGGGCATTGGTTTCTGCGCGTATGTAGGAGAATTACGACTTCTGATCGAGTGAGGACCATGGTGTAGTGGTTAGAATATCTGACCGGCAATCGGAAGATCCCGGGTTCGATTCCCGGGTGGTTATCTCGTTTTTTCATTTGTTCGTTCTCCCTCCTCATCTTGTGCGGGATGTTCTCCTATACAAGCGTCGTTCTTTACGTTGATATATATATATATATATATATATATTATACTGTGTATATGTTAACCCCTTCGTCTGTGGCCTTGGTCGGTTCGAAGTTGACGGGGGTTCTAGTTAGGTGGCAGCAACGGATTTGTTACTCTGGAGTATCTGGTACCGTATAGGGAATCGCAGTAGTTTTCTTCTATACTCCCCTCCGATTTCTTCTTGTAGTTGATCAGAGGATTCTCTGGAGCTTACGAAATTCTCTGAAGGTTTCCCGATTCTTCTTGTAACGTATCGGGAAATTATTTTTCTCTATTTAAGACTAAGTTCTCTGAAGAGAGCAAGGCTCGAAGGAGAAGACAAAGATTTTCTCTTACTGTAGTTTTACTGCTAAAATGTTACAAGTAATGCTCAGCCTCTAAGTTAGATCAGCCAAATCAGAATGAACATTGGAGAAATTTTACGGGTTTATATGCTGAAATTTTTACTGACATCATTATTAATTAATGCTGATCTGTTTTTTTTTTGTTTTTTTATTCTCACTAGACTGATTTACTTTGCAAATTATTTAAAGACAAAAATATTTTACCTGTAGCAAAGTCTAGACTGTAAGCAAGAGGAGGCCATATTTTTATTTTAAACCGCATACTGACAGATCTGATGTTATCATGATGTGCCGAGTTAACTAAAAATGGAAATTGAAATATGCCTTCCTATCACGAATTACAAACAAACATACACATGAGCAAAAATTAAATGCTTAAGGTTCAAAATTAAACGTTAAGCAGGACATGACTTCATCTTTTACAGCGAAGAGAGAATGTATACAGGGAATGAAAAAGATTACATTATTAAGCTAAATCTAAAAAAATTATTAATTAGTTTAAAAAGAAATAATTCACCAATTATAAAATAGAAAGCAAATCAAAAAGTTTTCCAAACTCGTGTTAGTGTTACGCGATTTTGGTCTCTATGTAAAAATGAATATATGAATATAAATGTATACAAATATAAGTATTACGTATATAAATATAATGAACATAAGGATTATATAAATATAAGGATTTATATAAATATACGAATTATATAAGAATTATACGAATAAATATATGAATATAGGAATTATTCATTGTTCATTTTTACACACACACACACACACACACACACACATATATATATATATATATTAGGGTGCTTTTAAAAACTGAAAGTGTGAATTTCGGGTCACGGAACACCGCAAATGATGAGGTTCCGGGAGCAAATAAAGCACATTATTTTTTTGGAAAATCATCAAATATTTAGAGGTTGCCCAAAGACCCCGAAGTTTTACCCATATGCTCATTTATTTATGCGCCCTTTTTAAGTCACTTCTAGTGTTTATTAACCCATTGATACACAGCGTCCCCAAAATTAGAAATTGCATTTGTCAATTGCGTTCTGATAATCCATATTTCTTTACTTCAGTATACCAACAAATGAATTTTCTTTAATTCTAAATCGTTTTCTCTTAATTACTCACGTCTTTCATGCATTTACGTAATGGTGGCCAAGAAGCATCACAGTTCTCATAACGGTAAGTGTTATTTAAATAATTCATATATTTCAAACGTTTTTTTTACTTAGCACTGTAATGGATGGTATTATGAATTGTTTGTAAGTATAATGACTTGTTTTACCGGCAATATTTTTGTTTCCAAAAATAGTTATAAGGTTTAATTTTTATGCGTATAAAATTTGGACGCTCTCTGCTTCAGCGTATTGCAATCATCTTTTTTCGCATCGTCTGTGTGAAATAGTGTAGTGTACCGTAGATTATTTTAAATTTATATATGGATTGGATATACTGTAAATGGTTATGTATGCATGATTTCGCAAAATTATTATAATTTTAATACATATTGTGTTCATGGGTTATCAGCCAATCATTGTTTGAACACAGATTACGGTTACAAAGAGGGTGGCTTATTTCTACACATTTTCCTGAGGTACTTTATGCATGAATGGGTTAAATTAACTTACCAATTTCACTGTTTTGTCATATTCACAGATAACTGGTGAACGATGGCGGCATGTACAAGATCGAAGAAATCAATCTGGCTTGTGGGGTCATCAAGTCCTACTATTGCCGGTCAGCAATTACCTTCAAGAGGTGATGTATTGAAGTACCTTTTCCATCTCCACAATGAAGAGAAGAAATCCTTAGCTGAGAGTGTGTCCTCGACATCACAAGCCATCATTGAAATCTGGATGACAGAAGGTTTACCGACGAAACATCCGCACGACGTCAAGAAGCACGTCCGGAAATTGCATGACGAATGGCAGGGTTTGAAGAAGAGAATTTCGCGGAAAACGAAGACCAATTTGGACAACCAGGCTGCGTTCAGGTCAAGCTTGAACAACCTTTTCGACATTGGTCACCAAAATGCCCTAAATCTTATCAAAATTCAGGAGGACAAGGACTTCCTGCTTGCTCAAAGGGAGGAGGGTCGGAGAGGAAGGATTGGAAATGTCGACAAGAAGATTGCCAAAAAAGTCGCAAGGGCCCAAGAAAGAACTGCTCAGGAATTGAAGCGGAAAGACAGGCATGTGCAGGAAATGGAAGAAATCTCTGCTACCGTTGTTATGGAAACCTCATCGTCAGCGTCATCAAGTGAGGAAACAAGTCCCGAAAGAAAGCCAGTTACATCGTTGGCTCCAAAACATCGCCGTGGGACGACGGCAATCAGTTCGGAGGTCGCTGCGGCATTGGACCGCACGCGGATGAGCGACAGGGCAGCTGCTAGTTTCTCATCCCTTTGGCATGCAAATGGGCATTGGACATGCAAAGGGTCAGGACATAAGTGAGATGTGCCTCAGTCCAAGTGCTATTCGGGCCAGCAGATCCAGGTACAGATCAGCCCACGAAGCAGAGGTGAGAGCTTCCTACAAGCCTGAATGCCCTCTTGTTCTTCACTGGGATGGAAAACTTATGGCAGACTTAATGGGAAGAGACAAAATCGACCGTTTAGCCATCTTAGTTACCGGGGATGGGATGAGCAAGATTCTAGCCATCCCCAAACTCCCAGACTCCAAGGCAGAAAGGACAGCAATCGTCATCATCGAAACCATCGAAAACTGGGATCTTGGCCAGAAGATCAAAGCTCTTTGCTTTGACACGACAGCCACCAACACCGGCATCCATGGAGGAGTGTGTGTGCGAGTAGAGCAGGCTCTCGGGCGTGAAATGATTTACTTTGTGTGTCGACATCACGTGCTGGAACTGCTGCTTGAAGCAGTATTTTCTTTCCTTGTTGGAGACCTTTCCAAAGGACCTGAGATTACGATTTTCCAGAGCTTCCGTAATGTTTGGCCGCAACTGAAATTGAATGAATACTCCACTGCCGCGGACGAAGAGGACACGGCTGCAGTGATCAGTCCCTGGGCCGAGAAGATGATTCATGAAGCAAATGACCTTCTGAAAGTGAAGCATCCCAGAGATGACTACAAAGAGCTTCTTGAACTTGTAGTCATTTTCTTGGGAGGAGTACCTCACGGACGTCCGAGTCCTGTGTTCATGGCTCCAGGGGCTTTGCACCGAGCACGGTGGATGGCGCGTGGAATTTACTCTTTCAAGATTTGGATGTTCAGATACCAGTTCACGATGCACATGAACCAATGTCCTTCAACATCTCGTGGAGCAAGTAGCAGTGACCGCCTGATTTCTGGGTTGCGGGACTTCTGTCTCTTCGTTGCTCAAGATTACGTCCTTCCGTGGTTTTCAGCAAGAGAAGCAGCAAGCGCTCCACGAAGCGACTTAGCCCTCCTTCAAAAGTTGCAAAACACCAACGCCGCTGGGTACAAGAGTTTTAATCGGCATCTCTGGTACCTCAGTGAGGTAAACGTGGGCCTTGCACTATTCGATCCTGCAGTCGATGATGATGAGAAGCGGAAAATGGTAGATAATATGAATTCCGTTGAAGGGTCAGAAGTTCCCCCCGACGAGTCTGGATTCCAGATCCAGAGGAAAGACCCTGGCAGACTTTTGCTCTTCCAATACGTACAATCTGTTCACCCTTCTAGATCTTCCGGTCGATTTCCTGCAAGAGGATCCATCAAACTGGGAAAACAACACCAGCTTTGGTTCAGCAAAGATCAGGGTGGATTCCTTAAATGTAGTGAATGATGCAGCAGAGCGAGGCATAGCATTGATTCAAGAATTCACGAAGGCTGGAAGGACTCGGAACGAAGAGCAGATGCAGTTCATGATTCAAATCGTCGAAGAACATCGTAAAGTCTTGCCGACAGCCTCCAAAGCCACTTTGTTGAAAAAATGAACGCCAACACTCGAGGTGTCATGTACTTTAATCGTTAATTATGAATTTAGTGAATATACTCACACGATATATTTGTTCTGAATACTTATTGGAGATGCAATTTATCATTTAAACTGAGAATTAAAATTTCCATTGCCCTATAAATTGAAAATACCTATCAGCTGTAGGCAACCTCTAAATGTTGTTGGATTACAAAGAAATTTTGGCTGTTCTGTTTTCTTATGTATCCTCACAAAATAAAGGGTTCCGCTCCCTTGCATTTTCATTTCGCATTTTTCACCATATACCATAAACACCCTAATATATATATATATATCGGGTGGACGAAAAAAACCTAGACACTTTTTTTTCCTACAAATTTCAAACTATTCAAGCTAATACATCTAAATTAGTAAAAGATGTAGCCAATAGTATGGTTATTATGTGCTGAAAACCTCAGTTAATTATCTTTGGCCGTTTCTTAATTATAAAAAATTTAACTTGACGAAACAAACAGCGAGATTTTGTGAAGCTGACTACGCCCTTGGATGTCAGATGTTCGCTACAAAACAAGAAGTTTGCGCACGCGCACCTAAGACAATGATAAGTGGCTACATGGCGAATTGGTAGGCTAGCAGTGTCAGGTTTCTTTAAGAAGTGTTGGCTGATGGAATGTTTTTTCTTATTTTTTTCTTGTGGTGTTAATTACAATTCTATCGTAATGGTTTTAAGTAAAGAAGACTTAGCTGTTATAAAGGCGTGTTTTGCCGAGAAGGGATGGAGTGCTAGAAAAATAATCAGGGAATTTTCGGGAAAAAATTGGAAAAGCAGTACAATACAATACGTAATAAATAAACTTAGACAATCAGGGTCAACTGACAGAAAACGTGGCAGCGGTCGTCCGCGTACTGCTCGGACTCGAGAAAACGAAAGGCACATTGAAGAGCATGTGTTGTCGCAAGAAAATAATTCTGGTACTCATCTTTCACAGAGAAAAATGGCGAATAATTTAAATATTTCGCGCAACAGTGTCCAAAACATAATGAAAAGTAAAGGAATCAGATCTTTTAAAAGATTGAGTGCCCCCAGATTAACAAAAGAAGCCATGGGAAAACGGTTAGAAAGGTGTAATTCTTTGTACAGGAAATTTAATTTAGCAGACATTAAACGCATGTTTTTTCAAGATGAGTTCGACTTTACATTAACTGTATCAACAAATCGACAAAACAACCGAGTCAATGCATTAACTCCAAAATCGGAAATCCCGCCAGACCGTCTTTATCGTCCAATTTCACGATTTTCAAAGCAATTAATTGTATCTTGTAGTGTGTCTTACAATGGAAAAACAAAATTATTTTACTGATCCACAGAAAACAAAAATGAACTCGCAAAATTACATTGAACACCTCGGAGAACTTTTACCGGAATGCCAAGACTTGTACCCGAACGAAGATTTTATTTTTGTTCGAGACAATGCACTATTTCATTCAGCCAAGGCAACCCAAGAATTTTTGATGACGAACATTCCTGAATTCATAAAAAGTGAAGAATGGCCACCGAATTCTCCTGACTTAAATCCTCTGGATTACTTCGTGTGGAATGAGCTGGTTTTAGGAAAGTTAATCGCCCACAATTCACCGCCCACAATTCACTGCCCACAATTCATCGCTCATACATTTCACCGCAACACAATTCATCGCCCATGCAATTCAACGAACATACATATATACTATATATATATATATATATAAATATATATATACATATATATATATATATCAGGGCTGGCAGGTCTGACCCGGACCCGGACCCAGACCCGGGTTTAACCTGAAAGTGAGATAAGACCCGGACCCGATAGTGAATTAGAAAAAAGACCCGGACGGACCTGAAAGTGAATTTTAAAATTGACCCAGACCCAGACCCGATCCGAAAGTGAAGGACCCGCACAGCCGGGTTTTTAGTTTACAAAATTTATGTGTGCACCTTTAGATTTGGCAACAATGTATTGAATTATCACTCCACCCTCCAAATGACTCACTCGAAGTGGAGGGTTAACGGTGACGGAAGACTAGTCTAATCCTAATATATTTTATTGTTTGTTTGTGAGTTTGTGAGTTGAATTTGCAATGCCTTTACAAGGTCTTTTTTCGGTGGGGAGTGGTAGCATAAAAACTAGCCTTACAATGAATATTTTAAATATAATAATATTGATAAAACATCTATATGCCAAATTGAAAAGTGTGGAAAAGTGTATAGTGGCACAACTTTCAATCTAGATTCTAGGAGAAATAAGTAGGCCCGATAGGCTATGCCGCTATATCAATATCTATTTTAAAGGAGTTCACAGAATATGTTGCCCTCAAAATATAAAGACAATATTACTACCAAATGACTAATTATTTCATACTGTATTATCGGTTTTATTTTTGTTTTTTAAGATAAACAAAGTATTTAATTTTAATGCAAGAAGATGATAATTTCCATTGAGTTCACTCTAAAAATATAGAATTTGTTTTCACAAAATTAATTAAAATTTAGAATAAGGGGGCTGAAGAGAGCAATCATACATCGTACTTTGCCCCTTAGCAATGCATGTATAACTATACCTAGTTTCTATTAAATATTAATACAATTAATACACCTAATTTCAAACATTTCCAAAATCGGATTAATTAATATATATGGTTAGGCTACTACCGTACAGCCATATAATATTTTACTATGTTTCAGAAAACATGTTAATGTAGCTTCGGTAGCAGTCTTATTACCTATCCTATACCAGATTATAATTATTACATTTTTAATAATGAACCCGACCCAGACCCGGGTCATATACTGAAAGACCCGACAGGACCTGAAAGAGAACTTTTGGGTCTGACCCGGACCCGGACTCGGACCCGAAAGTAAATTAGAAAAATGACCCAGACCCGGACCCAACCCGAAAGTGATAAACCCGCACAGCCCTGATATATATATATATACACACATATATATATAAGAATGCAAGAATGCAATCGCTGAGCCCCTATACTGGATATGGAGACGATCATTAAACACGGGAGAAATACCGGGCATCCTGAAGAGCGCGAACATAGTCCCAATATATAAAGGAGGAGATCGATCCGAGGCCAAAAACTATAGGCCAGTGTCGCTTACATCTCATCTCACCAAAATATTTGAAAGAATTGTTAGACAAAAAATCTATGACTTTTTGGAAACTCAGAAAAAATTCAATGATAACCAACACGGGTTTCGGTCAGGCAGATCATGCCTGTCACAACTAATGGAACACTACAACAACATTATTGATTCACTTGAAAGTAATGAAAACTATGATGTACTATACACAGACTTTGCTAAAGCGTTCGACAAGTGTGACCATGGAGTCATAATACATAAACTGAAATATATGGGAATAACAGGAAAAGTAGGGAAATGGATATAGAATTTCCTTAGTGAGCGGAGGCAAGTCGTTACAGTACAAGGAGTCTCTTCATCAGAATCAGAGGTCCTCAGCTCAGTACCACAAGGTACGGTATTAGCTCCACTACTCTTCATAATCATGCTAACTGACATAGATGAGGACGTTACCAGAGAGAGCACAGTAACATCCTTTGCGGATGACACAAAGATCAGTAGAAAAATACGAAAACCAGAAGACATAGGATCTCTACAAACCGACATAAACAAAATTTACAAGTGGACGGAAGACAACAATATGAAGTTTAACACCGAGAAATTTCAGCTATTACGGTACGGAAAAAGAGAAGACCTAAAGTCCATGGAATATTATACCCCAAATGGACAGGAAGTCCAGAGAAATTCCAGAGCAAAAGATTTAGGGGTTGTAATGACAGATGATGCGAAATTTGAAACACAAAATAAGATAGCAGTAAACAGAGCAAAGAGAATAACGGGTCAGATATTGAGAATTTTAAACGAAGGGATAGGAATGTAATGATCCCTCTACTGAAAACCCTGATAATACCCAAACTGGAATACTGCTCGGTCCTAACATCCCCATATAAAAAAGAAGACATTAGACAGCTGGAGGGGATTCAAAGAAGTTTCACAGCCAAGATCAATGGTTGCAAAGAACTAAATTACTGGGAAAGGTTACGAGAACTAGACCTATATTCACTGGAAAGGAGAAGAGAGAGATACACCATTATTTACACTTGGAAAATAATGGAGAAACTAGTCCCTAATCTTACTCTGAATCCCATAACTCCCCAAACAACGGTGGAAGGTAGAAACGGTAGACTGTGTTGTATTCCCAAATTGAAGGCGAGACAGGGAACATCCTTAACCCTGAAAGAAAATAGTTTTGTAGTGAGAGGACCAAAACTATTTAATCAGCTGCCCAAAGACCTAAGAAACACGAAGGGAGTTGCAGTGGAAATCTTCAAAAGAAGACTTGACGCCTGGCTCAGAACAATCCCCGATGAGCCGGGTGTACCTGGCTATGTGAGGTGGAGAGTGCAAGAATCCAACTCACTACTTCACCAGGCCAACTCGAGAGGAGGGGCGACACGCTTGACCTTCGCGAAATGAGAAATCATCACGTGGAACCTTTGTAAGGTTGTAAGGTAAGGTTATATATATATATTCACCCCAACAAAATAAGAATGAATAAGAAAACGTTTGAAACAATATTTATTTACTAAAACCACAATAAAGAAATGTGTCACATATTTATTTATTAAAACGATACTCAATAAAAAGTATTTGTGAAAATGATGTCTATTATCGTGGTTACTTTTTTCAAAGGTATCTAGGTCTAAGCCTATCTCTCTTGATCTTTTAGCGAACCTTTGTTTACAAAAAAGTTGATTTTGGTACTTACGTATTATCGGAACTACCAAACTGTTTATTATGTATTTTTGCTCTCGTCATTTTCGTTTAAACTAACGAAAATATCACAACCTAACTTAACCAATCATCAAGGGCGTACAGTTGACCTAACCTGGCATTCAATTAACCTAACCGGGCATTCAGTTGGCCTAACCGGGTATTCAGTTGACTTAACCGGGCATTCAGTTGACCTAACCGGGCATTTTCCATTTTATTTTGTCTAAAACACTCTAATATGAAATATTATGAGCTATCCCTCTTATATATTCAATAATACAATGCTCTGGATCGCACAATTGCAATATTTTCTTTTTTTCTTTTGAGGTTCGTGGCCACCTATGTACTGTTCAATTCTGATTTCATTTAAAGTTTGTTCTTTCTTAAGGCACTCCAGAAATTTCCAAATATTTGGATGATGGGCAGCAATCTGTTCTTCTGGGCGATGAATTGTGGACGGTGAATTGTGGGCGATGAATTATCCTGAGCGATGATTTGTGGGCGATGAGTTGTGGACGGTGAATTGTGGGCGATGATTTTTCCAGATACCGAATGGGCTGAAGTCATTGGTGTACCATGGTCGCAGGGAACCATTTTCAAACCTAGAAGCACTTAGACAAAGAATTGAGGTTGTTTGGCCTGTGGTGTCCCAAGACAAAATCAATTCATCCATAGATCATTGGAAAAGGAGAGTACTGGCCGTAATCCAAGAAAATGGGGGGGGGCCAATACAACATCGATTTCAATAGGGTAAGTTTTATATGAGTTCCATTGAAATTTTTAGCACATGATAACTATACTATTGGCTACATCTTGTACTAATTTGGGGGTATTAGCTTAAATAGTTTGAAATTTGTAGGAAAAACAAAAGTGTCCAGGTTTTTTTCGTCCACCCGTTATATATATATATATATATATATATATATATATACACAAACTCAGAATGGTTCCCTGAGAACAATATATGTCCCGGTTGAGGTTTAAGTTTTGTTTTTTTTGGCTAAAAATACAATAGTTACCCCCTTTTTCTTTGATTTATTCAACACGACGTGAATGCAACGAGTCTTTTACTTATATAGAGGTTCTGAGTGTAGGGATCTAGGTTTGCTTTAAACCCTAGATCCACGTCCCAAAGCTGGATCCTGTCTGCTTTGCAGATAGCTGGTGAGGGAAGCTATATTTATGGGATCTCTTTGCGAGAGACCCGTTGCCCACGTCGGGCTAAAATCATGAAAAAGGAAAAAAACTATGGTATTTGTCATTTATCATTACTTATTCGGACTATAGTGGATTTAATTTTCCCAGAAGAGTTCCTTGTGCCATGCACGGTCTGTGTTTAACATATATATATATATATATATATATATATACACACACATATATATTGATATATATACACAGGGTGTTTCAGAACCGGTCTGCCATACTTTGGGGGGTAATTTAGGGGGGGTGATATCGAGTAAGGAAGTTAATACAACATAGGTAATATTTCCAACCGTTGCGGAGCTACGGAAGTTTTCAGGTGCACAGAAAAAATAAACGAGAGTATTAATCTGATGTATTTATTGCTACAGTTTATGAGATACACCTTATAAATGTTCAAAATGTCCAGCTCGGTTTTGAATGTACAGCCTTGCTCGTTCCAAACAAGACTCCACTACTGCCCATTGAATCATTTCGGGGTGTTCTCGTATGTAAGCAGCGGCATCCATAATACGAAGCAAGAGTTCCTCTCTCGTTTGGACTTTGGTCTTGTAGCCCATCTCTTTCATAAGGCCCCATATAAAGAAATCTAAAGGGGTTAGGTCCGGAGATCTCGGGGGCCATGATATTGGATCAGCACGACCAATCCAACTTTTCCCTTACCGCTGACTCAAGTAATCCCTAACATAACGACCAAAATGTGGTGGTGCCACATCGTGCTGAAAGAACATCCTGCGCCATGTCTCCAAGGTCACGTCCTCCATCAAAAGTGGCAATTCGTTCGTCAAGAAGTTCAGATAAATATTAGCAGTTAATCGCTGTTCCAAAACGAACGGTCTAATCAGTTGATCTCCAATTACACCTCACCAAACATTCAACGAGGTCCGTGAACGAATGTTGAAAATTTCCTTCAACGATACCGTGGGGATTATCGGCGGACCACAAGTGGAAATTTCGTCTAGTGTTAATTCCATCCCGAATGAATTGGGCTTCATCACTAAACAGTACGTGATTAAGAATTTGGCGATGCATAACTTTCCACTGGCAAATCCATTGAGGATTAGTAGTGGTAACTTCGTTAACCGAAACTACCACCAGTGCTGCCATTTATCGAATTACACACAAGTAGGGCTTTGTTGTTTGCACATCTTGAAACGTCCGTAGCTCCGCAAAGGTTGGAAATAGCACTTATGTTGTATAACTTTTTTACTCGATATCATCTCCCCCCCTCCCAACACCCTCCAAATTATGGCACTGGTTTTATATATATATATATATATATATATAGACGAGGGCACTTCAATAAGTATCCGCACTTTTTATTTTAGTGATAATATAGTATACAGGGTGAGTCAAAATTCTCCATACATAGGCAAAATGGTCACTTTATTATGCAATCACTTGTAAGTCACAAAATATGTTCTATGTGGGCACCATTACACTGAATGCACATACGGATGCGTTCCTCCCAGTCATGGCAAACGCACGTTAACGCGTCTGGTGTTATGCGCGCACACGCATCACTAATGCGTTCCTTTAGGTGGTCCGTGTTTTGTATTTTCACCTATTACACCATGGCCTTCAAGTGCCCCCACAAGTAAAAATAAAGGGGGGTGAGGTCTGGGGACCTCGGACGCCACTCCATGGGACCACGGCGGCCAATCCAGTGACCCGGAAACTGCTGATCCAGCCACTGGCACACGCAGATACCGTAATGGAGTGGCGCCCCGTCTTGCTGAAAGTACGCTGGAAATCCCCGTCCTCGTTCAGCAGGGACGGCATGACTGTGTCTTGCAGCATGTTTAGATACACTTGGGCATTCAGATTGGTGTCAATGAAAAAAGAGCCAACAATTGTGTTGCCCCATATCCCGCACCACACCATCACTTTTCCAGCGTCTTGCGTCTTTGAGGGACTCATCCAGTGCGGGTTGTCACCACTCCAATAGCATACGTTTTGACGATTAACCTCTCCATGAACATAAAAGTTGGCTTCAGCTGAAAACAGAATGCCAGGCCAGAACTCCGTGATTTCGTCCACTTTTGTTCTTGCCCATTCACAGAATTCCAGCCACCTGTCCGGGTCGTCTTCGCTAAGATACTGCAATATTTGCATTTTGTATGGATGCCATCTGTGCTCTTTCATAATGCGGACGATACTCTTTTGGCTGACACCGCATTCTGCAGACATCCGTGGAGTGATTTTTTGGGGACTCTTTGCGAACGCTGCCAGCACCATGGTCGCTGTGCCTTCATCGGTGGCTGTTCGTGGACGGCCACTTCTCGGTTGGTCTGCAACACTTCCAGTCTTCTTGAACTTCTCAATGAGTTTGGCAACGGTGTCGTGTGTGATGTGCGTGCAGGGGGCGTGTCTCCTGTTAAAATCCTCGGCAACCTTGAGACAGCTTCCTGATCCTGCCAGAAAAATGATCTCTATACGTTCTTCTTGGGACAAAGGCATCTCAGCACATCACCTGCAAAAAAATTAAAAATAAATAATCATTTATTTATCATGACCATTTTGCCTATGTATGGAGACTTTTGACTCACCCTGTATATAATATATATACTCGTAATAACGAACCAAATTGAGATATATAGGCTTATTTAGGCTACTCGTAGCTGTCATATATTGTACGGGTAGTGAGCATGGCTGCGCCGCTTTCAATTTGTACTCAGGAAGAACAGAGATCCGTGGTTCGTTTTTTGTGGGCAGGTGTGAAAGGAGCTGAAATTCACACGCGTTTATGTGCTCAGTATGGGAATAATGCGTTACCACGGCGAAGTGTGTACGAGTGGATTCAAATGTTCAAGGAAGGTCGGACACGTGTGACAGATGCTCAGCGCTCAGTACGACCGTCAACATCAACCAGTGGTGACAAGCAGGAAGAAGGTAGAGTTATGATTTTCGATGACAGAAGATTAACAATAAAAGAAGTTGCAGCTTCATTAGACATCAGTCAAGGGTCAACTTATTCGATAGTTCATGAAATTCTTGGCTTTCACAAGGTTTGTGCAAGATGGGTGCCCAAACATTTGACAGAAGAGCACAAGCGTAATCGTATGGACGTCTGCTCTCGTCTTTTGGCACGGTATCATAATGAAAATGAAAACTTTTTGGAGCGCATTATCACTGGAGATGAAACCTGGATCCATCACTATGAACCAGAAAGCAAACGATAGAGCATGCAATGGAAGCATCCAACATCTCCCGTTGCAAGGAAGTTCAAAGCGCAGCCGTCAGCAGGTAAAGTTATGCTAACACTGTTTTGGGATAGACGAGGCCCTATCCTTGAACATTATCTAGAGCGTGGAGCTACAGTAACAAGTGCATTGTATTCTGACATGCTCCGGAATGAGTTAAAGCAAGCAATTTGCATAAAACGGAGAGGGAGATTGTCGGAAGGTGTTATTCAATTACACGATAATGCGCGTCCTCATACCGCTGCACAGACTAGAAAATGCCTTCAAGAACTTAAATTTGAAGTTCTCGACCATCCAGCCTACAGTCCAGACCTGGCAACTTCGGATTTTTACCTGTTTGGACCACTAAAAGACGCTTTGAGAGGTCAGCGATTCCAAGGCGATGATGACCTGAAGGAGGCGGTGCATGACTAGCTATGCACACAGCCAAAAACATTCTTTTGTGATAGCATTAGGAAGCTTGTAGATCGCTGGACTAAGTGTATTGAGAAACAGGGAGATTATGTTGAGAAGTGATGTGTTTATAATCTGTCAGATGATGTGAAAATAAAATTGTGAAAATAAAGGTGCGGATACTTATTGAATTACCCTCGTATATATGTCGGTATGTTGTGTTCTTCTTCGTATATATATATATATATATATATATATATATATATATATATATATATATATATATATATATATATTCTACATCATTCCCTTTGTTAGGTAACTGATTGTGTTGCGTCGTTGCGCCGACAAATGAAGTGTATACTCCTTACGTCCAGGTTATTCTGGTAACTTGATCTGACTGCCGCTTCAACAATTTATATTTAATACCTTCGTCACTGGCGTCCCTTCCCTCGATTCGTTGAGAGAAAAGGAGTTTTCATAGAAGCCGGCGAGAATAGGATAAAAAACGAAGCGTTACCCTTTTTCAGTTTTATTTCACAAGATAGTTCACCTTTAAGATATTAGATTTCTTTTACAAAGCAAAGTAAAATAGAATTCAAAGTTTTATCACTACACTTGTTTAGAGAGTTATCAAAGAACAATGCCCAGGCAGTGTGGCACGAACTGCTTCTCTCAAAATGTTTTCCTGGAGGAGCTCCCTGGTGCCATATTTACAATAGATTATTAAGGTTGCAAAGTTTTAGTCTAACAATGGGATTAGCTAATGAATATATATAAAATTCAGGTTTTATGCTTAACTCCTTTAGGTAATTTATGTTAGCTGAAAAGAACACTTATAATTTAGGAATCTCCGTTTAAGATTATAGATTTGGCACCTCTGGAGTGTGGTTAGGCTTAAGAGAAGCTACCGGTCGCCAGACAATCTACTGAGCATGAAGGCAAGTTATACAATATTAAAAATTTAAAAGATCAATATTTTAATTTAACAAACAGAATAATATCTTTAAATTTTAACGAAAATTAATTTCTTGTGGAAAACCTTTTCCATATATATCAGTTAGCCGTGACTGAGGGCGGTCCATGATCACGGATAACTCGATTTCACGATTAACTCAATATAACCTGCCGGTGAGTGTGGTGCAGCAGCTGCTGCCCGCCACCACTGACTGACCTCCCACTTCGCGCGCCACCACACACAGTATTATTCTATTACAGTACAATATATATGATAGTTAAGTAGGTTGCACTCACTACAAAAGGTGAGAATCATTTGATCCTGAAGGTTGTAACTTCTCCCTCTGCTAACATCGCTGCTTAATTGTCTTTGAATCGCGTGGATAGCACTTTCTGTGGCTCGCTATAGTGGGTTAACTAGATTTACGGTTAAGTGAATGACGAATAATCGCGTGAGTACTCTATATATATTTTTTGTGTTTCCTTGTAAAAATGCGCAGAAAACATGACTTTCATAAACTTTTTATTCTTTGATGATTCCGAGCTTTTGTATTGTCGTTTTACAGAGTAAAACTTAGTAATGAACAAAATAAGTCAGCGAATATATATATTAATAATAATAATAATAATAATAATAATAATAATTACTTCCGTGTAACTTTTTAGGCGGTTGGCGTTTGGTTTAAAAGGAAAAGAGAGAGAGAGAGAGAGAGAGAGAGAGAGAGAGAGAGAGAGAGAGAGAGAGAGAGAGGAAACCGTCAACCCCTAGCGATTTTACGCTGTAGTGTTTCTCAAGAAGTTTCTAACCATATATATATATATACAAGGTGTACACAAAGTCCTTTCCCGATTGTAAACTTTAATTAATTACATAAAATCCAAAGAAAACAGTAATGCTTTGTTTTACATCTCGTTTCATAACATATCAATTTTATTATGTTTCTCATTAAATCTCAAAATGTGTGCTGTTAGTTACACGTAGCACATCCAAGTGAAATTCAAGTTCAGCTCATACCTTCGTTAGCATATCTCTCATGACATTGTTCATGGCATCACAAATCCTTGCACGAAGAGTGTCAATGTCTGCAACAGGAGTATGGTACACATAATCCTTTATATATCGCCAGAGGAGGAAGTCCAGGGGCGTGATATTGGGGGATCGTGGAGACCTTGGCACCGGTCCGTCGCGTCTAATCCATCTTCCAGAAAAAGTGGTGTTCACGCACTAACAAACCCCAGAGTGTGTGGGTGCAGGTGTGTCTTGCTGTAAAATGATGGATAGTTGAAGGTCTTCAAGCTAGAGAGCTACAAAGAACTCGCTATCCAGGTACACTTGAGGAGTATAGCCGCAAAGTGCCAGAGTGCAGAAACGTTACGTAATGTTGCAAGAGTGCCACCCCACCCCCCTTTGTTGCAAGCGTTGTACGTAAATTCCACCCCCGAAAAATCCACCCAGTAAATTCCACCTATAGTAAGTTTCACCCATGGTAAATTCCACCCATGGTAAATTCCACGCAAAGGGTTATCAAAAAAGTTTACAGTTTATTAAAGTTTATTAAAAAGTTTAAGCAAAATAAAAAAACTGGTAAAATATATAGGTTAGGTCAACTGTACACCCTTGATGATTGGTTAGGTTTAGTTGTGATATTTTCGTTAAAACTAACGAAAATCACGCTAACTCAAAAACAAGTGATTTGCTATAGAAACGATGGTCAAAATCATTCGAATCACCTAACAACACACCAGAAAAACACTGTCCAGTGACTATCAAAAATTGACCTTAGAAAATAACAGTTATAATTGTTAAAATTCTTAAATTTTCTGATGGAATTTACCATGGGTGGAATTTACCATGGGTGGAATTTACTATGGGTGGAATTTACTATGGGTGGAATTTACTGGGTGGATTTTTCGGGGGTGAAATTTACTGGGTGGAATTTACATGGAACCGTTGCAAGAGTGTAACCCTCATCCCCCTTTGTTGCAAAAAAAAAGAAAAAAAGAAAAAAGAAAAAATTCCCCGCCCCCCTTGTTGCCAACCCCAAAATGGGACTGCAAGGGGTATGCAACCTGGAGTTATCCCCCCAAAGGGAAGTGCCAACCTTTGTTGCCAACCCCAAAATGGGATTGCAAGGGGTATGCAACTTGGAGGCGGAGTTCTCCCCCAAGCTGAACCCCCCAAAGGGGCATACCTAACCTAAGAGGCCTCTTTTGGGGGAGAAGGGAACGCCTCACCCCCCCAAAGGAGCAGAAAGAGATAGAAGTAGAGGAAGAGGAGAGGAGAGGACCCAGAGGTCCTTGCTCGGCTGATTGCCGAGCTCATATGACTCCATCGTCCGACCCCCGCCCTCTTATAGGGCACTGATCAGCCAGTTGGCTTATTCAGCCAGTGCCTCGGGCACATCAGCCAGTGCCTTAGGGCATCATCAGCCACTGACTGCCAGCGCCTCAGGGTGCCATCGGCTTAGATCATCATCAGCCAGTGCCTCTCGGGTGAATCATATGTTAATTACCAGTTGGCTTAGAACCCCGAATTGTCAAATAACAATTAATTAAATATCCAGAAATCCGATACCAAACAATTATATAATCAATCAATACGATACATTATTGCAAAGTGCAAAACTCGCACGTACTAGAGACAGATGTCACAGTGACCGTGCATACTAGTGATATATATATATATATATATATATATATAACGGGAACCGGGGTCGCACCTACTCTAGGTCAGACCTGATGCTGGGGGCCCTGTACCTCAGCCAAGTGCCAGTACCACCCGGGTGAAACATAATAATTACCCAACCAAACAAATTATATAAAAGCGCTCAAGGGGTAAATAAAACACCATTACAATAGATTTGAAATTATATAATCAATCAAAACGGGACATTAAAGAGAACTATTTATTTTAAAAGAAATACACTCAATCTGAATTAGATAAAACGCCGCTGTTTCAATCCGAAACAATTCGTGCGGTAATACATTAGGCCAGTGGTCCCCACCCCGTGAAATAATTATTATTATTATTATCATTATTACCACTACCAATATATATATATATATATATATATATATATATATATATTATATAATATATATATCCTATTCTGAACAACTCCATAATTTGTAACATCATTCTGTTTTTAAAGGAAGTTTTAAAGTAAAGACGCGCTGTATCATCAAAATGCACAAGGTTGTCTCTCTTCATTCCCCAATTCGTACAACAGAGTAAACTATTTTTTAAATATATAAATGAAGGCGTGAAAAGAAAAAACATATATGTATATAAAACGGGAACCGGGGTTCGCATCCCGGCCCGGACTCGGTCCTTTTGCTGGAAGCCCTGCGCCTCAACCAAGCGTTGTAGAGAGGTTGGGCTGAGGAAGTAGTCTTTTATTATTTATTATAATTTATTTAAATTCATTATTTCTTTATTTTCTTTCTTCCATCATAAATTATTGTAATTTGAAGTTCTCTAGGAGAAGTTATTAACATCGTATAACAAATTTATGTTTATTCAACAAAGTTATTTATTTATTTTGCAATTTTTTTCGTTAACAAAATTCAAGTTAGATAGAGAAGAAATCATTATTTAATTTAAAAGAAATACACTGAATCTAAATTAAATAAAACAACGCTGCTTCAATACGAAACAAATCGTGCGGTAATACAATAGGCCAGTGGTCCCACCCGATTGTGACACATCTACAGATTAAACTATCGCAGTCCTTGAAGACAAAAGGTTAAGCTACCTTTCTCCGCTTAACAAAAGATTGTTCCGGGTAAAGGGTTTCATTTTTACGCACAAACTTACAGTATATATAAGCAGGAGTTCCCAACTAAATATAAATTGTATTTATTCTATTTTAAGCAAGTTTTAGGCATATGGATGTCCACATCGTTTATTAGCATTTTGTCCGAAAAGTAATCTAAATTTATGGAAAGGTGTCACAGTACAATACAAAAATCTGGAACCTTGTATATATATATTTCCTTTGAAAAGTATGACCTTACCCGAAGAAATAAACTTTAAGACATGACACGTTCTAAATTGTATTTTTGTTCCGAAATGAGGACACAATGAGGTCATATATATACACGGTCAAACAATACGCATATATATATATATATATAGTCACGGCAAATAGAACTGGGACCTTTTCATATAGAATTTGGCCTACTTTGAAAATATGACAAATGAGCAGTTTAACACATTAATATTTAGTTATGTTGCTCTTGGCCTTGATGACCATCTGGAGACCTTTTCGGCATGCTATCACTCAGTTTTTGAAAATAATCCAAGGTCATGTTCTTAATCCACAACGACTTGATCTCGCGCTGCAGACTATCGAGTGATGTGGTGTCGATGTTTGAAAGCTTCTGCTTCATGACATTCCAGCAGTTCTCGATGGGATTCAGTTCAGGGCTATTTCCTGGCCACTTCAGCACGTTAATATTATTGTCAGCAAGCCACTTTGACACGTTTTTCGCCTTATGACAAGGCGCACTGTCGTGCATGAAAACACTGGCGCCGTGTATTTTGTAAAAATTAAGCAGATGGTCCTCTAAAACAGTAATATACCTGTCTGCATTCATAGTAGTGTTTTTGGGCAAGAAATACAGACCACCGCGCCCATGAGAACCACTGAAACAACCCCAAACCATCACTGATGTCGGGTGCTTGACGGTGCAGATGGTATACAAAGGGTGGTATCGGCTAACATTGGGGGGTCGTCCCACCTTACCAGCACGACTTGGAATACACTAAAAGGTATTTTCATCCGACCACATGACCTTCCTCCAATGCTCAGGGGTCCAATCCTTATACGTCTTAGCAAAAGTAAGCCGTTGCTCCCTCATGCGTTTGGTCAGGAGTAGCTTCCGTGCGGCGCTTCTGCTGGGAAGTTGAAGATCCTTCTGGAGTCGATGACGTATGCAGCGTAAGGACACGTTCTGTAGCAATTTTGGGTGACTTCATTTAAGCTGGGAGGCGGTCATTTGTGGGTTCTTGATAACTTCTCGCCGCAAAAGGTTATCTGTGGACTTTGTCATCTTCCTAGTGCGACCACGGTAAGGTTTGTAGGCAGGAACAACGTTTGGTGGTAGGCCCACAGCCGCAGCAAGCAAGCGCATAATGGTGGATTTTCCCCGGCCGCTACGACGACAAATTTCCTTGATGGGGACTCTTTTGACTCCAAACAATAATACGTGCTTTTTCCTCTTTAGAAAGATTGGTAGCACCCATATTCACTGTATGAATAAAAAATTATAACGTCACAAAGCACAAGCTCCGTAATCCTGTGCACTTAGGTTGGAGCGGTAAAGGCAGTAACACTCCCCACAACTGCTACATGCACACTGAGAGCCGTTGATTTATCCCATACTCACGCTCTAGTTCCTGGCAAGTTGCCAGACACTGCAAGATTATTTCGTCACTCGTATAGAGCCACTCTGGCAAATTAAACTGGGGCAGCTTGACAATGGAGTTTATATGGAAAGGTCCCAGTTCTATTTGCCGTGACTGTATATATATATATATATATATATGTATACACGCGGCTTTATCCTTCACAGCTCACCTTTCTGTATTTAGTTTTGTGTTTACATTTTCTGATTTAGCGAAAATTGAAATAAAGATTTTTCCGAAATTTGATTTGCTTTGTTAACACTTGTAGAAAATCCTTTTCCCAAATATAAAGGCTTCCCTATTGTGTAAAGTGGCCATAAGACATTGTTCGACCGACACGGCCACAGGTCCACATTTCGCTGAAAAATAATGCTGTATTGTCTGCAAAGCAGACAAAGGACCTTCAGGACAATAGAAATATGCAGGTGTCTGTGAGAGCAAATCTAAATAAAAAAACTTTTTGAATTTCAACAATACGAGAATGAACTGTTTTACCAACAAACGGGTATGATGGCTTCACCCAGATTTGATGGCGATCTGCCAATCACCGCGCGGAATACCTGAATTAACTCGTTCTCAAGAAGCCTATAGCTAAACCCCGCCCCACCTTTCGTTGCTCCTCCCATTCATTGCTCGTGAAAAGGGAGCTCTGCTCACGGATTGGTCGAAAAAACATGAGCCGTAAACCAATAGGAAGTTAAGATTATGCTTGTGGGTTGGTCACATAGACACCTATAAAATGAAGAGTTTCGTCGTCTAGGGCCAGTTTCTCGTGCAATTTATAGCAACATACACACAAATGATGGATGAAATCTATAACTGTCCTGAACTGTTTTTTGAACAAGACCGTTACAGCCATGTGGCTCTTTATCTGTTCAGCGCCGCAGATCGTTGGGACCTTTTAGCATCCCAAGCTGTTACCGAAAATTGTGACGGGGTGCAAGAATCTACAGCCAATTCAGTTGAAATGTAAGTAATTTGTAATGTCATAATAAGTGTTTTGAAAAATCATGTTTAATTAATGTCTGTGCCCATATATTCAGTATATATATATATATACTGAATAATATATATACATATATATATATATATAATATATAATAATATATATATATATAATATATATATATATATCAGGTCATCCCATAAGTAATGTCGTTTTTAGATCGGAATTTGAAGGACAAAAAAACTGAACTGAAACTTTTTAATCTAGTATATATTTTCCAACGGAATCAATGACACTCTGCCAACGTCCTACAAGCTTTTCAATGCCATGTTTGTAAAATTCAGGTGGTTTTGAGGCAAAAAACGTACAAAGACTGGTGTGCAGGTCATCTAAAGAAGTATACTGTTTCTCGTCAAGATAGTTTTGCAGACTCCTGAAGAGATGATAATCTAAAAGCGCAAGATCTGGAGAATATGGAGGATGTGGAAGTTTTTCCCACCCAAGCTCCTCAATTTTGCAGAAGTAATCCGAGCGGTATGAGGACGTGCGTTGTCGTGGTGGAACACGATTCCTTTCCGATTAACCAAAGAAGGTCTCTTTTCTTTTAGTGCAGTGTTCAATCGATCCAATTGTTGACAGTAGACTTGAGCGGTGATTGTTTGGTTGTGTGGTAAGGTTTCAAAGTGTATTACACCACCTTTATCCCACCAAACACTAAGCAACACCTTCCGAGGGTGAAGATTTGGCTTTGGCTGTGGTGTCGCTGGTTCTCCGGCACAAACCCACTGTCGACGGCGCTTAACATTCTGGTACAGTATCCACTTTTCATCACCAGTCACTAAACGGTGCAAAAACGGATCTTGGAGTTCACGGGAATGAAGAGCTGTGCTAATGTTTACCCGCACCCTCAGATTGTCGACCGACAATTCATGTGGCACCCATTTTCCTAACTTAGGCACTTTCCCGAGTTGTCGCAAATGTCGATGGGTGGTGGACGGGAATGAATTGAGTTTCTGAGCGTCTTCTTCAAGTGCGGCTAAGAGCAGGTCATCATCAAACTCAGCAGGGCGCGTCCAGAACGTGCTGCATCTGTCAAATAGCAGTCACCATTCCTAAACTTTTGAAACCATCTTTGACATTTCCTCACATGCAGAATATCGTTGCCATAAACTTCCTGAATGTTTCGCGTTGCTTCAGTAGCACTATTCCCTTTTTTGAACTCGTAAAGCATTATATGCTTGATATGCTCTTCTGATACCGCCATGTTTATGAGGGGTTCACATAAAGCAAAACACATGTCTTCACTGGTCAAGGTCTGTAAAGTATGTAGCGAAACACGATAGATCTCCTCTTAGATATAACCGGAAAATTTATGCTTAAACCGAGTAGGACTAGTTTAAATTTAATCTATCGTAAAAAACGACATTACTTATGGGATGACCTCGGCAGTTTTTAATTTTAGAACACTTTTCTCTATTTTTCTGAGAAAAAGTTTGGTGACTTTGCTGTAAGATATAGTTCGCTAAAAATTTTAATTTTAATTTTCTAAAGGTTTAATAGTTATAATATTTAAATTCTTATAAAATATGAAATGCACTACGGGAACTTTGAACTTTATATAAACCTGTAGACAATCATTTCTTCTATATATGGTATGAAATTCATGTATATACTATACATATGTACTGTTCTATTAATTTATGAAGGTCGACGTTCGTATGAACCTGAAGTTTTAGACTTAAAATTAGCCCTACTATGTTTTCAATTATTATCTGTTTCCAACCCGATTATTTCGGCATATATATATATATATATATATATATATATATATATATATATGGTGTTTTATTTGTGCTTTTCTCGTTTTTTAATATTTATAGGAAGTTCTCCAGATTGAATTTATTTTAACATTTGTACGCACTTGGAAATTTTTTTTAAATATTATCTGGTGGCTGATGGATATGTTTTAATTAAAGGTGCGACGCCGAATTAGAATGTGTAATCGCCACTTTTGATGGAAGGATGGTTTCTCCCCTCAACCCAGAACTAGCTGTGTTGGCGCGGGACAGTGGGCGTCAACCTGTAGATGAAATAATGTAGGTGCATTGAAACTATATAGATTGTTTTTACATTTCTTTTGGAATTCAACAAAGTGCAACAAAGATGTTTTGAAAGATGTGTTTATTCACTGCATAATGATCCATATATATATATATATATATATTTACCGCCATACACGTTACTTTTAGCGGCAACCAGTTTCATACAACTATTTTAATTACAGCGGCGATACGGAGTTAGATGCTATTATAAGCACTTTTGGAGAAAGGGTGATAAATGAAGTGGTGGCTGGCTAACACAGCGGGCCAGAAGTCGTAGTGCTGGCACACAACCGGTCAACCGATTGCACCGTCATCCATGAGATTAATATATTTTGAGGATATTAACAAAACATAACATATTTTCATTTTATTAAACAGTAGAAAAACATGTACAAAAAGGGGCAGTCCCCAATTCTTAATTGTTACAAATGCACATACAGGGTGTCCCATAAGTCTGGCATCATAGGAAAAATAATAAAAGAAAGGCAAAACAAAAGCTTTTATTTACAGAACGTGCTCAATATGTCCACCATTGTTTTCAATACACAAATTCAGACGTGATACCCAGTCAGCAAGCACACGGTGAATGATGTCAGGAGCAATGGTGTTACATGCCCCAATAATGCGCTGCCGCAAATGTTCAACACTCCTAATTTTCTCTGCGTATACCAGCGCTTTCAAGTGGCCCCAGAGATAAAAATCTAGTGGCGTGAGATCCGGGCTTCTAGCTGGCCATTCCACAGGCCCTTGACGTCCTGTCCAATGACAAGGGAATTGTTACTACAGGTATTCCCTTACTTGGGTGCTGTAATTTGCAGGAGCGCCGTCTTGCTGGAACCATGTTGGGAAATTTCCTTCTTCGTTCAAGACACTGGGAAATACTTCTTCCTTGAGCATACGTAGGTAGGTGCCTCCAGTGACATGTTCATGGAAAAATAGGGGGCCTATGATGCGATCCTTCCAAATGCCACACCATACCATCACCCGAGATGCACCTTGTTCCTTTGAAGAGGTATATCAGTGAGGGTTGTTTTGAGACCAGTAGCGGGTGTTCTGTCGATTTACCTCACCATCTCCATAAAAAACAGCCTCGTCACTGAAGAGAAGGGTGGACGGGAAATTGGCATCCCGAGCATATTGTTCCGTAGCCCATTTACAAAATTCCATCCGCCGGTCGGGATCATCTTCGCTTAATTTCTGTAGGATCTGAAGTTTATATGGATGTCATTTGTGAGCCTGAAGAATGCGATGGATGCTACTTTTCGACACTCCTGTCTCGGCGGACAATCGCCGAAGAGACTTATTGGGACCTCTGTTAAAATGAGCCAGGATAGCAGTCGCTGTATCATCGTCAGTGGACTTCCTTGAAGGTCCACTGCGTGGTTTATCTTCTGTGGATCCTGTTTCCTTAAACTTTGCAACAAGTCTGCTAACACAACTCTGTGTTATTGGCTCGCGGTCTGGATGCAGTCTGTTAAATTCAGCAGCGGCCCTCTCTTTGACTCCGATTTCCTATGAGTAGAATTATCTGGATTCGTTCTTCCCTGCTCAGTGCTCACAGACATTATGGCCTGTAGAAAGAGAAAAATATGAATTATGGTTTGTAGAAATAGAAAAATAAGAATTTCTCCTATGATGCCGGACTTATGGGACACCCTCTATATATATATATATATAGGTTTACACAATATAGGTCTTACATTACAGGGGGTAGCAACATATGGGAACTTTTTTTTATCTGTCTCCACACATATTTATCGTGTCACACAAATCGATAATTTTAAAAAATTCATAAAGCCCTTCCCGCGCGACATATGCATGAGAAACAAAATACAATACAGTCCACATGTTTCAGTATAAAGCCCTTGAAGGCGATATGGGGACCAGATAATTTTAGGCACACGTAATCGCGCGATAAAATTTACGATTGCCGAGTCAATCCATGGTGGAAATCCGAGTTAGTCAAAACAGTACATTCTTTCCTTAGTTTTAAAATAGATCGCAAACCAGTGAATACCCTCGCCCCCTCGCACCAGTTTCTCGAGGTATCCAGCTTCAATATTTCATTCTTTGCAAAAACTCCGAGAAATTTGGAACGCGAACAGTCACTTTTCATCGCTCTCTGGAGTGTATTTGCATCCATTTAAAAAAATCTGTGTTTATGTTCCGGAAACGGTCCAGTTCTATTAGTGCCTGCGACTCGAGATATATTAGTACAACCATAGGTGCGTCAGTAGGCTTGCGTACTCCAGCCGCACTGAAATCGTACCAGTCTGCTAGGCGTTTAAGTGCGCATTTACGCCCGCGGCTAAGTCAGGTTTAAGGTCGAATGAGTAAATATTAAACTGTTCCACAAATTCTTTCTGCGTTAGGCCGATTCCAAGTTCATCACACGCGCCTGTATTATGCGCTAAACCGATGTAAGCTCTCGCGCAGAGCGGGAACACTGCATCTGACGAGTAGTCCATATTTAATGTCCCACCCAGTGCTACGCCATTGACATATAAAGTAATATTTTTAAGCCCAAAATTTTCGAATTTCAGGGCGCTCGTTTTATAATTTCCATTTGTCAAGGCGTGGTCTTGCATTCCAATTAAAATCCTTTTAGGCAGGATTCCAAGAGCTATGTTTTCTATCTGTTTCGACGTCAGGCCTGCGGGGATCGTGTACAGTTTGATCTCTACCCTGTTAATTGGATACTTCACTGTGGCGTGTACCAGCTCTTTCTCAATTTCTATTTGCTTCGGAGAGCTTAATTTCACGCGGCGTATACGCAAATATGCTTCCATGATGTGTATCACAACAGGTTTCGCACCTTCTTCTTGGTCAGCTCCCAGATTTATACAGATCTCAGTGCTTGTGCGGGTAATTTTCAGTTTCATATCTACTCCATTCATAAGCAACTTCTCCTGGAATGTAAAGTCCGTGTGCAGGCGTCCAAAACATTCGTATATCTTTTTTTCAGAATTTTAAAATTTATCCTTTATACTACCCTCATCTTTAGTGTGGTAATACCCCTCGGCGGATAAAAAGGTGTCCTTCGCTTCTTTTGAAAAGTTGAGGACATTTTCCAGATATGCTCGTAGGTGATAGTACCCCGTGCCTGCTGAGATGTTAGTCTGATTTAAATACACGTCACACTGACTGAATATGGTGTGCAGAAAGTTTGTTTCGGGATATGCAACATAATTATCATCGCAATCCGTTCCGTCAGAATGAGCTATGCGAAGTTTAGTATACATGTGCATACAGCTCGGATCAAAAAAGTAAGGGCCTGAGCTGGGTATCACGAATTCTATAGGGGCACTGGGTGAACTAATTGTGTTTAAAGGGTTAATTGTAATAAAGTCACTGTGCTCAATAGAAACTTGAGTTGGAGGCATCTCAAAGAGGGATAGCTCCGATTTACAGCATTGTGAACTACAAGGATGAATGAAACGGGCCATGGTGAGTTAGAAACAGTGCCACCTCCCTCGACGAGTATCAATCAATCTATGAATCGTGAGAGTGGCGTCCTCAGTTTATATCAGTTAAAAAATGATCGGTCATAGGTTTCATACGCTTAGAACACTTCTTTTTGGCACCCTTTTACGTTTAAGGCCACGTGACCCCTTCTTCCTAACAGCCCTCTTCTTCTTTACGCCACGTGTTGGCACCCCTTCTTCTTCCTATCAATTCTCTTCTTTCCTCCGCCACGCATTTTTCTCTTCGCATCTTTGATTTCATCCCGTGTACGTTTTAAATGTTTTTTAGAGCTTCTTTAGGTTTAGTTCCCGCGAGCATTTCCTCTGCCGCGTTAAAACCTGTTTGTAACGCCTTCCTTCCTAGGTACCTGGCGCCCCTCTTCAACAGTGGGACAGCGGTGCGTAGTATGGATGAAAAAATGGATCCAAGTCCGCTACCACGCTGGTACCGCACACCTCGATAGATAACGTGAGGTTTTCTGTCCATTATAACTCAGTGCGGCGAAAGTGGAGTTTCACTGTTAAGCTCCCGTCACCGAATGGGAAATTTTTACCCTCTACCGTTCTTATATATATTGAGATGTTGGTTATCAGGTTAGTTGAGACATTCACATAATGGGGCCTGTCATATGTAATACTCAAACTCCGGCCTCTATGGTTGGGGATGTGGGCAATGCGCAGCAGGCGGGCCAGGGTATCCCCAACAAACTGGTGTTCCACTATATTGCTATAAATATAGCACATGTTTGGGGGCTCAGGGTCTTCAGCCATTTTCTCCATCTTCAATTGATACATTAAGCTGGACAAGTCATCCGGTGCCTTGTGAAAGGTGTCTCTGGAAAGCTGCGCTATATCGCCCCTCAGCCAAAATTTTGAACAGTTCTTTATCTTTAATATTTCCACTAAGCGTTGACTTTAGCTTCAATGTGCATGAATGCGCGTTTATGTTTACGACTTCAAAAAGTAAATCGCATGTCAAGTATGACTTTTCAAGACTCTTGTTTAAACCCGCCACAATGTCCATGGCTGTGTCATAATGCCCGGCTCCTAGCGAAACAATTGTGCTATAGTACTGTTCCTCGCCGCACAGGGTTGAACGTATAGTATTGTCTAATGTTATGCCTATTTTTTCGCACTCGTCGGTTCTTCTATAGATCAGAAATATGATTTGTTCATTTTCAAGAGTTAAATATTTGGTGGATAACTGAAATTCACATAGCCCCACCTCATACGAATCACGAACCAGTTCAATGGGCCCGTGGAGCTCTGTTACAAAGTTAGCTAGTGTGTTGCTAGGGTGTACAGAGGGACGAGGAGGACGGTAGTGTGACGTAGAAGTGGTTAGGAATCATGTTGCATACTAATTAAGCTTCATTACTGCATCAGCTTTTATATAGGTATTGAAGCTTTCTGGGTAACCTAGCCACTTCACCAGGTACATTTTTCTCTTTCCTGTACCTTTACTTCCTAAAATTTTCTCAATTTTAAAACATTTTCTCCTAAATTAAATACCACTTTCTGCAGTTCCTCGCGGTAAAAACCTCCCGAGATTTCTTCCCCATTCAAATCCTCAACGTAATACATCATTATCTCGCCTTTAGGCCTCATAGCCCTAACTTTAAAAATCTCGCGTGTCCATCCTTGCTCAAAGCCCTTCGCGAATTTATTCCCGAACGTGACAGCCTTACATAGTCACTGATTTTGAAACGCGCAGAGTGTGGTGTGGTGGTGGCATTCCATCTCTTCTCGGACGCTTCCTCTTTCTAAAACATCGTTAGGCGTTGTACCGATCGTACGGTGGTGTGAGCGGTTGTAGGATGAAGCCAGTGAATCGAGAACGTTTATATATCTGTACGTGTTTTTATGTGTAAAATAACGGTGCATGCGTTCCTTTATGGTACGTTGAACTCTTTCAGCTAAAGATGCTTTATGTATAGAATTGGAAGTGTAATAGCTGATATTAAACTCTGACAGCATGTTCTGAAAAGTGCGTCCTATAAATTCTTTTCCCATATCCGTGCAAAAATAGCCAGGAACCCTGTTTTCTTTCAACATCAGTGTTTTGGTCGCTTTAGCAACTGTTTCGGGCGATTTATTTTTCAGGGGAATTAGCCACAGGTATCTAGAGAATACATATTATGAATAGGATGTAGCGGTAGCCGTCGTTGTACACTGAATATCTTTGCATGTCTGTTAAATCTGCCTGCCAAATAGAGTCAATCGATGCGGCTGTTGTCTTGGCTGTTTTAAACCTTTTTCTCACCGGTTTATGAAGTGTGTAAGCATCCTGGGCACGCAAAAATCTCTCAACATTTTTTCCTTACACCATAAATACCTCTGTACAGTCTATTAACGCCACCATAGGATGCAGGGCTAGAAATGTCATAATAGTGCTTACTTAATAAGTTAGCCATTTGCGTATTTTAGAGGCACGGGGATAAGGTTGGCCTTCTACTCTCTTCTTTCTTCTTTTCAGAGGTACGGCTGCTGTTGTGGGCGAAGGTGTACTCAGTTGTGACACGTGCGATGCATGTTCCAAGTCTTTTAACCATCAGCATGTTTTGGTGGGCGAAGGTGTACTCAGTTGTGACACGTGCGATGCATGTTCCAAGTCTTTTAACCTATTCAGATTAACTATCAATGTTTTGGGGACATTTATTTGCTGTAGTCTTGCTTTAATATGTCTCCATCCTGCTGGTGAGGGCCTATCCCACTTTCTCACCAGATCATGAACAATATCAACGATATTGGACCCTTGTACATGTGCTCCATCAACAACGACCTCGCCTGTGTCGGTCCATTGTATGATGGGATCCTCATTCAATAGATTATAAAGACTCAACCCTTTATTCCTCAATGTATGGGGGAGGCTGTTTTTAGCACATGTTCGATGTGCTGTGTTCCGCTATACTTTGGTTGCTCAGGACCTGTGTCACTATGCTCTGCGCTACTCGAGCTGTGCCTCACAGTGAGCTCTGTAGGATGCTTATAATCTTCGTACTCATGAAGAAATTTCTGCAAAGCATCTTGATACAAAACCCTTTTCTCATCAGGTGCCTTTTCACTGTTTAATAGGGATAGTAGCTCACTGTTCATTCTTTCAAGCCTACTTTTACGGGGTTCTAGAGCCGCGTCTGGGGTCCTTTGTAATGAAGCATACACTTCGTGCCGGATCACAACCACCTTCTTCATTATATTAATCTAGTCTGTAAAGACCCAAAAATTGAAAATAAGATGGGGAGGAACGAACCGCCTCTTTGTACAATAATACGCTTTTTCTTATCCACAGTCTGACTTTTATGGGCGCGCGTCCGTATTATGTTCTTGTAACGACGTAAACGAGCCTTCTGAGAGGATTTCATTAGAACATTACATTTTATAACATTAAGGCAGATTCCGCAGATGCACTTTAAAAAGTCAGAGTCGATATTTTTAACAAACATCTGCTGCAATGCTCGAGGCAATCTTTGATAGATTTTTATTAATTCGCGGTATTTCTTTAGCCTATTCGTCATTCTGGAATATACACGGTTTCAGGTTCGTTTGGAAATATATTCGTTCTTAGAAGCACCCTAAACGTGTTTCGCGGGTGAAGGTCACAAGGCAAATATCCATAACGTTGCTTTGTGACCTCTTTATAAACCTCTAAAAACTCCTTACGCTGACTCGGGAACATCTGACTGGCTAATACCCCAATTTGTGACACATCTCTACGTTGCGCGAATAAGACTAGAAATTGTGTATTTAACGACACATCGTGCATGTATCTATTTTTGAAAAATAGATTCTGATTGATGAAGAACCGCTTATGTTAAGGTGGTGGGAGAATACTGTAAATGTCTCGGCAAACGTTTTATCCATCTCCAACATGAGGTCGTCAATTACCATGACTGTATGTTCATTTCCCTTTAACGAATTAACGTCATAGATCCCCTTGTGGAACAAAACATCATCTTGGTACTCGTTGAACACTGTTTGGTATGTCGAATAGCACCATATAACTTTATGCACAAATTTTGAGAACATTTCACCCTTTTCTTTAATGATATTAAGTATAAACACCTTTTTACCACATCCTGTCGGTCCAGATATAATACATGTGGATGGGCTCGTGAATCTGAATTTTTCTACAGATTCCATTTCTAACACGTCACACCCCTAAGTGGTCATTTACAGAATATTACAAATAACGAGTTCTGCTCCTTATATTTTGTTTTCTTCTTCCACAGAACCGTGAATGACGTCGATGTATAGCCCCCCATCATCGACATCACGGATGAACCCATTGACGGTGCATCTACAATGCCAGTACCCGCCGATGAACCCTCACCAGCAACACGCGTAGCACGTTCAAAGCGGAGACATGATGAAGAGTCCTCCACGTCAGGTATAAAGCGCGCGAAATACGCGCCGGTTGTTAGACAACCAGTAGTAGAACCCCAGCCCTCAACGTCTTACGCTACCAACCCCACAGTGGAGCGATCCTTCAATATAGCCCCTTGTTCATCCTCCACAGCCCCCACCCGTTCTGTTGAGTCTACACTAATAGACCCCCAGCCCTCAACGTCTTACGCGGCCAACCCCACATCAGCTTCTTCAGCCAATATAGTCCCTTGTCCATCCTCCTCAGCTGCCCCCCGTTCTGTTGAGTCTGCAGTAATAGAACCCCAGCCCTCAACGTCTTACGCAGCCAATCCCACATCAACCAATATAGACCCTTGTTCATCCTCCACAGCGGTGACTCGTTCTGTTGAGGATGATATAACGTTCGAGTTGGTGCGCACCGCAACCCCCACCCCATTCTTGACTAGAAATCGGTATAGAGTCAGGGTCGACCCTAGATCCTTGAATAGCAACGGTATTGAACACGGCCTACGCCGCGTTGTACAGCGTATTGTAGAGTTTGCCCTTCAGAACCGCGACGAGCGTGAATTCAGGACGAGTCTGTCCTTCGGATTCGGATCAGACGATGGGTCTGTAGATGATTTTTGGGGTAGTGCCATTCAAACGTTTGACGGCTGAAGATGTAGAATATATATTAGCTCGTGTAATGAAAGCCTCCCAAAGTAGTATAGCTTTCAATATGGACAACTTCAAGGTAAATATTGATCTTGTATACCGTGTTGCGGGTCATAGTGCCACACCTTACACTCTTAACTTCAATTCTCAGACTATTTATAGACGACATATAAACGTCGATCGTGGATGCGGCTTTATAGCAGTAGTCCTAGCGCGCATGTTTACTGTAAGGGGTTCCAAAAAACCTTAGCCCCCCCCACTTGCAGCCTACATGTTTACTTATATCGAAATAGTTTTTATTGATTATAAAAATATATAAAATTCTTTATTTATTGCAGCTATTAAAATTACTCTAGCTGATAAAGTGATAATATAATGGCTTCTCAATTAATTGGTGATTCGGAGAGGCAACGTGTGATAGATCGCATACGAGCAATAACATTTCGGGAAGCTCGTGATACTGGAGCCACCTTTAGAACACGTTCATGAGTTGCCAAAAAGTTGCGAAGAAGTGAGGATTTCGTCAAAAGAAATAAACTTTGGATGAATGTGAAATGGATACAACCAAATCTAGGCGCCCAAATTTGCCTCTCTCTCAGGAAACAAAGGACATCATTGAAAGCGGTACGCATAAGCGGAAAAACAGCTGTGCTAAACTTTCTAGAGAGATCGAAGTTTGAGAGGAAAGATCGTTAGTGGTGAGATCATTCGACTGTACCGTCATAGGCAAGGTTTAAAGCCTTGGCATAAACTTCCAAAGCCAAGAAAAACTCAACATCGATGACAGAATGTGGTTTGCCCATTATCTTGAAGATTGGGATGTGGATGATTTCGTGTATTTAGCTGTCTCCGATGAATTTTTTGTTTACGTAACACGTCGGCCTAACGACCAAAATGATCGAGTGTGGGCCACAACACCAGATGAAATCGATGACAATGAACATTATCGCGAATTATTAAAAAGTCCAGACTGTGTTGGTGTGTTTGTTTTGTTCACTGCAAAGAAGCTCATGTGGGTGCTGAAGCCAAATGGTCAGAGTTGGGATGGACAGTATTTTCGTGATATTATTCTATCCCAGCATGTCATTCCTTTTCTAAGAAACCCAAACAATGTTATGGATGTCGATCAGGTCACACTTCTGCACGATAAGGCCCCCTGCTTTAAAGCATTAGCCACTCAACAGTTGTTGCGGAACTATGAGATCGATTTCTTTGGAAATGAAGAATGGCCAGGAAATTCTCCTGACCTGAACGTCTGTGAACACATTGGATCAGTTATAAAGGACAAAGTTGAATGTCTCTTGTTTCAAGAACCTGCAGCAAATCGATTTTCGAAGGATACAATGACTCAACACATTGAAACTGTTTTAGCAAATTCACGTCACTTTTGGCAAGCTACCCAAAGCGAATTCAGGCTGTCTTGGAAGCCAATGGCGGGAACACCAAGTTTTAATTATTTCTCATTAAATGTAGGATTAAATTTTCTTTTGTAAGGTATGTTTAGTTTTACTGTACCTCTAATGGTTAAGGCTATGGGCGGGGGGTACTAAGGTTTATTGGAGCCTCGTACAAAATACGAAATCCGAGCAAATTTGGTTGCCTACGGTGGTGGAGCGTGCCCGTAAACTAGCTGTAGACTGTGAACTTGAGTTTGACTGTAATATGGGTCCTGAGGAGCTGAGAAGGGTAGAACAGGAAATGAATACCCGTATAGTGGTATTTGGACTGGATGATCGTCGTAGGACTGTGTATGTTTTTAAAAGTAATGTGAGAGATCGTACAAGACCCCTACTTAATTTAGGACTGTCAGGTACAACGTATCTCCCCATCCGTAGGAGAAGAGGGACTGTAATGTGTGTAGACGCACATTTTTTAATAATAGCTGTTTTGAGCTCCATAAATCAATTGGCACGTGCAGGAAAATGAGAATCTGTGAATGTGGTATGTTTCACACAATGGATAATTGGGGAAAATTTAGGCATCAATGTGACGAAATTCACTGTCCTACATGCTAGGAGGAATATAAGGCGGATGGAGTAAAGCATGTATGTTATATGAAGGACGCCAAGCCTAAAAACAAACCTTGTATAAATGTATACTACGATATCGAAACATACACGAACGCTGAAACCAAAGAGGTAATTCCGCATTTACTTGTGAGCCAAACTATCTGCGATGAGTGTATGGAGATCGAGTGTGATGAGTGCCCTGAATGTGGTAAACGGACAAACGTTTTTAAAACGAATGTCCACGATATTCCTGTGAAACTATTTGTGTCCTGTATTGTCAAGTTAGCCGACAAGTTAAAAAAAATGACTGTGTATAGTCTTGCCCATAACGGAGCAAAGTTTGACACACAGTTCCTTTATCCCTTAACCGCCGAGGTCTATTTATTTCCATTATTTTTTAAAAATATATTAATAATTGTGGTAAATGAGATGCAAAGAAGCAGTGTAGGCATTAAAATTTATACTTCTTCTTTTATTTATATTTTTAATGAAGGTGGATGAAATCGGGCACCACGGCACATGGAGCTAAAAATATGTGAAACTCTACGGAGAATAAAACATTGAATTCAACTCAAAAATTTTATTAACATATTATAAACTATTACATCAAACATATTAAATGGGTTTGGAATTGCATATTACATTTATATATACTATTACAATTGAATCAGGATATGGAATTTATTGATTCCTAATATGAAATTCTGTGAAACATTTGTTTATTTGTGCAATGCACAAATAAACATTACATTTTTGGCAGAATGTTACAATTCGTCTCTTGCAACCAACCATTTTACACATATGCCTAACAGAACCAACATCAGGCAAATGATGGAGACCATCATATCGTACATCAATATCAGGTAGAGGTAAGCCCTGATTCCCAACTTTTTGGGGGTTGTTCGATAGATGGTCTCTTTCTTTTGCTTGTTTGTGTCACTTTCCCAGCAAACATCAAAGCCTTAGCTACCCTAACTTTAAAATATGATAACTTATTTTGCTTTCTAGGAGGAATATCCATAGCATTGCATGACCTCTTGTACATTAGCCAAGCATTGACTAATGCCATATCAAACAAATGCCAAATAATTCTGTGGTAATATTTTTTTTATTTGAATGAGAATCTATAGAGAGAAACCATCTGGTCATGTAAGTCTACCCCACCCATTGCTTTGTTGTACTCATGTACAGTATTTGGACAAGTTATTGTTACATTCTCCTTTGTCTTACGATCAAACCTTTCCTTTTGAACAACAGGATACGCTGTGGCAAAAGTTGATAACACATGAACAGCCCTGCTGTCAAACCACTTGATTGCTGTTACTCTTTCCCCATCCACATTTGCATCCCATTCCTCAAAGTACCTCTACCTTTAGCCTGCATTTCTTTATCTGAAGAAAATGTGAGACCTGGCAACCTTCTTGACTGAACAGTGCCACAAGACCATATTTTACGTTTTGCTAAGCAAACTTGCAATGGCAAAGATGTAAACCAATTATCATAAAACAGTCTGTATCCTTTGCCATTTGGAATGCTTTGAGCTAAATGCAAAACTATATTTGAACTAGCCCCAAGATCAGGAACTGTAGGGTCATCAACTGGTTGAATCTTTCCAGTGTATGGAATAAAATCGTACACCATTCCCTCTTTGTCAGCTAACACAAAAAATTTGAAACCCCATTTGTGCGGTTTCTTTGGGATATATTGTTTTAGTGCAGAATGGTCTTTGAATGGAATGATAGACTCATCTATGCATATATCTCTGATCATTGGAATTTCTTTAAATTTAGCTCTCAAATGTTCCACGAAGGGGCGTACTTTAGCTATTTTATCATCACCAGACAGCTGAGAATTATCTACAAAATGAATATTACTTTTTATCTCTTCCCACCTATCACGAGTCATCAAGCTTGTGTAACGCTCATCTTTCATACCATCATTCCAGTGCTCACGTGTATTACTTATTTTACAGAGGCTAAACGAAATAGACAGTCCCAGCCACTGCTCAAATTCTTCCCTAGTCAATTTTAGAGGACGATTTACATTTTTCTGCACAGAATATAAATTACTTTGACTAACAATAATATCAAGATATCTTTATCAATAAATTTCGAAAAAAACTGAAATGGGCTCACTAAGTCATCCTCGATATTTTCTGATACGCGAGAGTCATTTTCAAAGTCTGGTTCAGGTGGAATAGGCTGTCGACTGGTAACTTTTTCCAGATAGGGGTACGCTTCTGCGAAGTCTGCTTTCGCCTTTTCTCGTTAGATACAGACAAGGGTGAATGGTTTTCGACGCATAAGACAACTGTGCTAGAAGACAAAATATCGTCCTCTGATTCACATTCTGAAGCTGTACCTTTATAGAAAAAAAAGAAGTTCAAGTTAGAAATATACTTTTTCATCCAATATTTTACTACAGAGGGGATGTAAGAGTGTTTGTATTATAGAGATTTAATTGACTATACTCTTCTGTATTCAGTATTATTATTCATTTATATTAATTCTGTAGCTATCTACTTTTGAAAAAAACATGAAAAGCTTACTTGACTCGTTAGGTCTGAACTCTTCTAAATTTTCTCTTTCATCTCCTTCTGATATGGTCTCTTCATCACTTGTTGCAGCAACTGTACAATAGCGTGACTTCTTGTTACAGTTTCCAGCATAAAAGTTACCAATTGCTATAGAAATTGATGCATGTCCAGAAGATTCACTTGTTCCTAGAAGCAAATTGGAAAAAAAATTACTACAACTTATGAATTGCCATCTGCTCTTTATGACACACACACACACACACACACACATTTATATATATATATTAATTTATTTATGCATTTATTTCAAACTCTCCATGAAATAATTAAATCAAATGAATTATTTCCCCCCTAAAATTCATTTTTATAAAAAAGCATGTGTTGCGGGAAACCCTTCTAAACCCGTGCTGATCGTTTCGAGCACCATGTTCTAGATCATCTAATGATAGTACAAGTAATTTTATACTCTAAATTTTACTCTAAATATAGTCTAAAATATATATTTGAGAGCTACAAATTATTATAGAACTATATCTTACCTGGTAATGATTCCATGGTCTGGTAAAGTTAGGTCCGTGGACTGCATCACCAACATCTGCTGCAGCGTTACCTATAATGGCGCTAAATTCTAACAATTTTAAATTTCGCGGAAAAGCGTTGCTTGGTAACTCCACAGAGTTGGCCGAAAACAGCCATCACGGCGTACCCGACAAAAACGCAACAATTTTGGATATATTTCCATTTTTATTTTGGTGTCCGATAACGGACACTACGGCGGTAAAGGGTTATAAGGAGTTGCTTGAGCACGAGTCCTCTGAGATATTTAGAGGTGATCCATTGAAAGGAGGCAACAAATTAATACAGATGCAAATAAGAGGTAATGTACAATTTAAAGATAATTTTTATTATTCACACCTTGTAAATTAGCAAAGCTACCCAAGGTGATGGGGGTAGCAGCTGAGGTTTCAAAAGGATACTTCCCTTACACATTCGTCACTAGCGAAACTTTAAATTACGTAGTCCTACCACCGCCCAAACATTACTTTAACTATGATTGTATCAGTACAGATGAACGTGAAGACGTTGATCGATACTACAGCAGTTTTAATGAACGTAATCCTTATAATATAGCTGATGAATGTGAGCGTTATTGCGTGAATGATGTACACGTGCTTAGAGTACGTTTCCAGGCCTTTAGAAGGATGTACATAGGCCGTTTCAAATGCGATCCCCTGCAAATCGCAACCACCATCGCATCATTATGTTTTACGGTGTTCAAAAATAACTTCATGCCTAAAGCCACCTTAGCCATTATTCACAGAAACAACCCCCGCATTTACGGCCACAAGGCTATTTACTGGCTCATACATCGACAGCAACAGACAGGTGTATACATAAAGCACGCCCTCAACACGGGTGAAGTACCCATTAAGATTAATGGTCGTGTTTTTTGGGTTGATGGGCTAAGTGAAAACCGTGTCACTGGTGTGAAGACTGTGTACTCCTTTAACGGATGCTGGTGGCATGGATGCCCCCGTCCTGAGTGTGGAATCGTCGGAGATATCCACGGTAGATCTCCTGCCGAATGTCTTGCATGGACCCGCACCCGCGATGAACTTATAGGGTCCCAGTTCACCCACGTAATCTTGTGGGAGCATGAATATGACGCACGGATGGAGACAGACGGAGCGTACCGTGAGGAAATAAACACGATCAAGCGTTCAATGGTACTGGAACCTCTCAAATGCGGTGATGGCTTGTTCGGTGGGCGTACAAATCCTTTCAAGCTATACTTTCCACCTATGGAGGGTGTGAAGCTCCACTACTACGATTTCTGTTCTTTATATCCCTACGTGATGGAGAACAACCTGTACCCCGTGGGCGCGCCTGAGAAACTGGTGGGACCTAACCTGCCCTCCATCGCCGAGTTTTCAAGAAATTTGAGTGATCGCTACTTTGGACTCTCTTTCGTAGATGTGCTCCCCCCTAACGATTTATGGATGCCGATCTTGCCCGTCGTTATCGACCACAAGCTCATGTTTCCCCTATGCGTGAAGTGTGCGGAAGAGAATAACGGTGATTGTGACCATACACCCCACCAGCGTAAGATCAGAGGCGTATATACAAGTCCTGAGCTGGGCCTAGCCGTACGCCATGGGTATAGAATACTGAAGATACATGAGGTGTGGAGGTTTCAGAAGCTATCCAACCTTTTCACACCGTATATAAACGCATTTTTGAAGGATAAGGTTGAGGCATCAGGGTATCCGCGAGGAGTTGATACCGAAGATGAAAAGTCGGCCTATATTGAACGTTACCGCGACCATGAAGGTATACAACTTGATCGTGCCCAAATTGTAAAGAATCCTGGCAAGCGCTTTAGTGCAAAGTTGTGTCTAAACAGTCTATGGGGAAAATTTGCACAGAATACCGGCAAAGGGAACATTCATTTGGCACAAAGTTATAGTGATGTCTGGGATTATGCCAATGCTCCCGATAAAGAGGTCATGGAGATCGTGAATGTAGGTAATACTTACATAATAAAGTACAACAACACTGAATTGGCCACAGATACCTCAAGGGTTACAAACATACCTGTGACCAGCTTCACAACAGCCTACGCCCGTATAAAACTTTGGGGTCTATTGCATTCTCTTGGGCGGAGCGTATTGTATGCCGATACAGATAGCGTGATATTCACAGCGAGGAGTGGTGAATACATGCCTGCTATTGGGCAGTTCCTCGGCGAGCTCACTGATGAGATCAAGGACGAGTATGGGGACAACGCATACGCCGACTCTTCTGTCTCAACAAGTCCAAAAACGTATGGGGTACGGGTGAGGATAGGGAATGAATCGAAATATATCGTGAAGGCAAAGGGTATCACGCTTAACCAAGCGAATCGACAGGTCGTTAACTTTGATTCGTTGAAGGATCTAGTATGTTTAGACGATGATGAGGGCGAACGACCTCCCCAGCTAATTGTAGGCACCCACAATTTTCGGGCGCAGAAGCTGGGGGGCGTGAAGGAACTTAGGGGAACGAAGGTGTGCCGTAACACCTATAGGAAACGTTACCAGTTATCTGGTACCTATGATACCGTACCCTTTGGTTACCATAAACTTTGATGGGCCTATTGCTAACTTATTCATCACACGTATTTGTAAATATATATGTATTGAGAACAATCTTTGATGTGCCAACTGTTAACTTATTTATTGCACGTATTTGCAAATATGTACACCTTGAATATTTCGTTTATTAAATAAATCGTGCTTCAACTTGGTTTTCACTTTGCTTGCTTGCGTATGTACAGTAAAAGTTAAGCCCCGCCCCCTGAAAGACCAGTGGCGTGACTCATGCCGTAGCCTGAGCAGGCCTCTGTCCCCGCGTTCTCAGTCGACCTCTGTATACCCTTGAGCTCGGTCGTGTATTCTCTCAAGTGGAAGAAAAATAGTAATGGCAACCTTTAATATTGCTTGTTCAACGTTTATGAAATGGTATTCAGCAAAGCGTCAATATATAATGGATAGTGAAAAACTTTCTATTACCCCCTCCTTTACCTCTTTTAAAACCACATTGGATCGTGTGAAGGAGCAAGATGTACAAATACTCTATGGTTATTCTGGTGAGAGCGTTGTAGGCTTTTGTTGCACAGACGATGTATTCAAGTATGCTATAGACCTAAGCTTTATAAAGTCTCACATATACCGTGAAGTAAAAGAAACAACGCGTGCAGAAGAGAAGCAGCAGATATGGATAGTGAGTCTTATTGATGGGTGGTGTGACAAGCGGTATTATGTCATGTTACACCATACCGAGTACTCGTACACTGCGGTTGAAAATGTAAATCTCGTCATCATGAGAATCTTAAGTATTTTTATCACTAATTAATGTATATCATAATGAGGTTCGTAGTGAGTTGTGGCTAGTGCCTGCGTGAGTTTAGCAGACTTTAGAGATGAGTATCGTCTGTTACACAAAAAGGAAAAATATGGGCATATGTTTCTCTCAAATAGTGCGCCGGATTGTGATGATGTTTAGGAGAGATAAAACATTATAAAATGTGTTTAGCTCGTGAAATTTACCCTGAAGAAACTGTCTGGTGTGTATTCAGGGGAGTGGAGTGATAAAACGTTAAAACCGAAATTAATTCTTGTACCGGAAAATTTCTCAAAACACCTACCCAATATAATGGGGTACAACAATTCATGTTGGGTCAGTGCCGCACACGTTTCATTAGATTATGGTGCGACTCGCACCTCACGGATCATACGAGTTCGAACAAACCCATTCACGTATCATCAGGGTGAGTCACCCGCCCATCGGCCCGTTCCTACCTACCTGCGTGCCTCATGCGGCTCATAGTCTTCTCAGAGCTTGCGCCGAGTGGTTGTGCCATAGTCATCTCGAGCTGTGTGAATACGATGGAACTCCCTTTGAGAAGCATTCTCAACGCCTCGTACGACGTCTCCGTGACGAAGTCATTGCGCGTATTCAGGCGAGAAACCGGCACCATTAACTGTGTGCTTGAAACGAACAGTAGACCTGCGAGCAAACGCAACGTTATTTATTTAAATCTTGAGGAGATGCATAAAATCTTCGTGGTAGTTGAGAGGTGGGCTGAGGACCGCTATAAAATACCAGCTGACGTAGGTATAATAAGAGAGGTGATTAGTGAAGCCTCCTCATATACCGTTGTTTGTACATTGAGTGTAAATAACAATCAACCATGCGTTGATATACGACTGATGTGGAAGAACACAGCTGATAATGGCGTTCTTGTTCCTACACGATACCGTTTCATCCTCGACTGAATGTTTGAGATCGTTGGATTCCGTAAGCTGAAGCCTATATTAGACACACGTATCTCAGACATGATTTACTTTGACACAATACTCGAATATGCTTATACCGCTCAGCTCGACGGATTTGTTGAATGTAGGAATGAGCAGGGAGAGAAAGGAATATCTCTGGATGCGTATTTAAAAGGCTTAGACTCTTCGAAATATCCCGAGATTTGGTACAAAACGCTTGAGAGATACATAGCTGAACTCGCCTACACTGTTCACCCTGAAGAACTGTACCTCTATATAGTAGATAGCTGCCGTTACGACTCGATTGGAAAGGCATGATTATAAGCTTGTATTTAATGACATAGTTAACAATGACGTCTTCGCGCGTGCTTTTGATTGCGTTCTAGTAGCGCTTAAAGACAGCTTACCTGCCGAGTGTAAAGTGGGTACAAAAATAGTGTTGAATGATATGAAAGCCATTTACATCGAATATAAACCGCCGTATCAGTTAAGCGGCGAGGTGATGCTTCAGCGGTTTTACCACATCGTGCAGAGTAATGCCGATGTTGATGTAGCATCAATCAGCATTGAATTTACCGTTTTGCACCGTAGAACGTAAAGACAATATATATTTTTTTACTGTAATATTTTGCTAATACTACGTTTTGTACGATTATATATAATTAATATAAATATACATTTTCTAATATTTGGTTAATACTATGTTTTGTACAATTATATATAATTAATATAACTATTTTTCCTCTACTACTATTTGATACTATAACTTTTGATAATATAACTATATATTTTTCTAATATTTGATTAATACTGTGCTTTGTATGATTATATATTTTCCATGTTTTGTACGATTATATATAATTAATATAAATATATAGTTTTCTAATATTTGGTTAATACAGGGTGGGGCACGGGAACCAAGTGTTTTGGGAATAATCAGGAAAATGATATTTATTTTTGTAAAGAAAATATATTGGTAGAACAACACTCGTAAGAACATAGCATTTCATGTCATAATAATCATGTACCGAAAATTATATCTGGCATATGATGTCCTTGGCCGTCGACGCATTGTTGAAGGCGTTTACGAAAATTGGCCTCCACTCTTCCCAGCAGGTCTCTGTTGATTTGGATGATTTGTTGACGGATCGCTTCCTTCAATGCATCTAATGTACGGGGCTTGTCCTCGTAGACACGTGACTTGAGGTACCCCCATAGAAAGAAGTCACATGTGGACAAGTCAGGGGACCGAGGGGGCCATGCAATGTCACCAAATCTCGAAATGAGATGGTTGGGAAACAGGGGGCGAAGAACAGCCATTGACGCTCTGGCGGTGTGTGGCGTGGCCCCATCTTGCTGAAACCACAAATGTCGACGAGCAATACGCCTTCTTCGTAACTCAGGGATGAAAAAGGTGTTCACCATCTCAATGTAACGCCCAGATGTTATGGTAACGGTAACCCCATTTTGTTCGAAGAAATAGGGACCGATGACGCCAAACTTTCCCACCGCGCACCAAACTGTAACCTTAGGGCTATGCAGCGGTTTTTCATGGAGTTGTCGCGGATTTTCAGCAGCCCAATACCGACAGTTTTGATTGTTGACGGCCCCATTAAGGTGGAAATGGGCTTCATCACTCATTACCACCATCATGTTTTCATTCTGCTCATAAAGTGCAAGCATTTCCTGTGCAAAATTCTGTCGTTGGGGGCAATCGTTTACATTCAATTCCTGCACCATCGCTAACTTGTATGGGTGAAAATGTAATTCTTCATGCAAAATCCGTCTAACAGTACGATTGCTGATTCCGAGTGCAGCTGAATGTCTCCGAGCAGAGCGGCCTGGGCTCTGCAACATCGCTTGTCTGACCCTTTCAACGTTCTCTGGAGTACGCACAGTGCGTTGCGGCCCCTTCGGTTTTGTTTTCATTATTGAGCCTCCTGTTCGAAGATTGTTAACCCAACGTAAGATTGTGTCACGAGCGGGAACAGAGTCATTTCGATGAATGTTGAATCTGCGGCGAAACGCACGCTGAACTGCTGTCACTGACTCGCCACTCCTAACAAAATGATCATACGCGAACATGCGGTGTTCTAACGTCCACTGCTCCATGATGGCACCTGAAAGATAAAGGTGAGTGTTAGTTAAAGTTAAATGCTATGAACCCAGGAATGGAATGCTACCTACCGCACGCCCCTCCCATTCCTAATGGCCGATTACTAGCTATTCAAAAAACACTTGATTCCCGTGCCCTACCCTGTACTATGCTTTGTATGATTATATATTTTCCGTTCTATTATTTGATTATATACACACCCCATTGTATAAACATTAATTAATAAACAGAACGATGTAATGGTGTTTTATTTATTCCTTGAACACTTTTATATCATTTGTTTCTAAAACAGAATAATTAATTAGTTGCTATTTGTCAAATCGGTCTTCTAAATCTGTTAATGGATGAACATATGGGATAATTTAGTCATTCGGTCGTGTATATATAGGAATGTGTGTGTTTAAATTCTAATTATTTATTTAATAAACAGAATTTCCTTTAAAATTAATAGTTCTCTTTAAGGAGAAGATTCATCTGCTGTGGTAACGAATTAAAATAAATGGCGGTACCTGACAACTATCATCATATAAATAAATGGTGGTATTTAGCAACTCTCCCTAATATAAACTAAAATAAATGGTGGTATTTAACATCCACATGGCTGAATAATATAAGGAATAATTAAATAAATATTGCTATCTGGTAACTCAGCAGCCGATTGGCTGAATAATATATGAATTAATTTAATAAATAACGAATCTGGCAACTCAGCCTTCTATTGGCTGATGAATTAAATACATGGCGCTATCTGGCAATTCAGCAGCCGACTGGCTGTTTGGGACCCTATAAGAGGGCGGCGGGCGGCTGAATAACTCGTATGAGATCGGCAATCAGCCGAGCAAGGACCTCTGGGTCCTCTCCTCTTCCTCTACTTCTATCTCTTTCTGCTCCTTTGGGGGGTGAGGCGTTCCCTTCTCCCCCAAAAGAGGCCTCTTAGGTTAGGTATGCCCCTTTCGGGGGGTTCAGCTTGGGCGATAACTCCACCTCCAAGTTGCATACCCCTTGCAATCCCATTTTGGGGTTGGCAACAAAGGTTGGCACTTCCCTTTTGGGGGATAACTCCAGGTTGCATACCACTTGCATTCCCATTTCGGGACTGAAAAGAAAGGGGGCGGGATTTTTTTTTCTTTTTTTTGCAACAAAGGGGGTTGGGGGTTGGCACTCTTGCAACAAAGGGGGGTGGCACTCTTGCAACATTACGTAACATTTCTGCACTCTGGCAGTTTGCAGCTATACTACTCACTTGTGCCGTAATATTCTTTTCAGCAAAGAACAATCAGCCTATCATCCTATCATGCATTAATCCACACCAAACATTAACAAGAACAAACGTGATGTGTTATGCAACAACATGGAAAAAAAAGCATTACGGTATCTTCTTTGGATTTCATATAATTAAAGTTTATAATCGGGAAAGGGCTTTGTGTACATTATATATATATATATATATATATATATATATATATATATATATATATATATATATATATATAATAACTTTGTTGAATGGTTTGTTTCAAATTTTAACCGTTTTATTTTTTACTTAGTAGCCTCATTTTTATACTTGATATTATTTCATTTTTAATCTTTTAGTTCAATATATATTGTAACCTTACTATTAATTCCTGCTAATTATCGCTAAGTGTCGCAGGTCCATTTTAATATATTTGTTTTTGCTTATTATACTTATTTATTTCTATTCGATTTTAACCTTTTTAGCACTGATGATGGAAATTTAACTTTTCCGAAACGTCTGTAAATAAACATGTACCATCTTTTTGTCCTCCTATTCATACATACCTTACAACCTTACCTTACAAAGGTTCCGCGCGATGATTTCTCACTTCGCGAAGGTCAAGCTTTGCGCCCCTCCTCTCGAGTTGGCCTGGTGAAGTAGTGAGTTGGATTCTTGCGCTCTCCACCTCACATAGCCAGGTACGCCCTGCTCATCGGGGATTGTTCTGAGCCAGGCGTCTAGTCTTCTTTTGAAGATTTCCACTGCAACTCCCTTCGTGTTTCTTAGGTCTTTGGGCAACTGATTAAACAGTTTTGGTCCTCTCACTACAAAACTATTTTCTTTCAGGGTTAAGGATGTTCCCTGTCTGGCCTTCAATTTGGGAATACGACACAGTCTACCGCTTCTACTTTCCACCGTTGTTTGGGGAGTTATGGGATTCAGAGTAAGATTAGGAACTAGTTTCTCCATTATTTTCCAAGTGTAAATAATGGTGTATCTCTCTCTTCTCCTTTCCAGTGAATATAGGTCTAGTTCTCGTAACCTTTCCCAGTAATTTAGTTCCTTGCACCCATTGATCTTGGCTGTGAAGCTTCTTTGGATCCCCTCCAGCTGTCTAATGTCTTCTTTTTTATATGGGGATGTTAGGACCGAGCAGTATTCCAATTTGGGTATTATCAGGGTTTTCAGTAGAGGAATCATTACATTTCTATCCCTTCGTTTGAAGGTTCTCAATATCTGACCCGTTTTATATATATATATATATATATACACACAAGGAGACAGAATTATTCCGAGAGGGACGTTAGACAGAAGACAGAATGCTGGAACTCCCGTCTTTTTCCTCTCACTGTCCTTCTCAGCTTATCTTTTTTCGTGTTTCATTTACCCTGTGAACAGTCCAGCATGCTCTCAAACACATTTTTCTCCTTATTTTTCACTACGCATACATGCACTTTACACACAACATAATCTTTTCAAATTAAAAAATTTAAAAAAATGGCAATATTTTCAAGAGCCTCAGAGTCCCCTGGGGAGGGGACCATAAATGTTCCCACGTCTGGCTCCCCCTCTGCCAAACCCGTGAACGCAGACCCAGACAGCGGGGCTGGAGTTGCTACTCCCCATTCGAGATACTCTGAGCATCTGCTTGATTCACTTTTCCTAAACTTCTGCAACATTCGTGGCCTTCCCTCAGATTTTCAATCTGTTGAACACCAACTCTCCCCCTCTAACCCCTGACCTTCTCTTCCTCACTGAAACTTAGGTGTCTAGGACGACTGACACCAACCCCTCTTCTATGCCCTCTTACTTTCTTTATACTCAATTTCACTCCAAAGGTGGATGTGCGTAAATGTACGCAATGACTTAACTTGTTCTCATATTCCCGAACTCTAATCCTCCAAATTCTGTATCATCTGGCTACGGCTTACATGCCAATCTCACACAAAATACATCTGCGCTGTCTACCTTTCTCCTAATTCTATTGACTATCCAAAATTCTTTGACTACCTCACTTCCAAAGTGGATTACAGTACATTCTATCCAATTTTCTTTTTTGATGAAATCTCCATTTCAGGAGATTTTAATGTTCACCAATGTCCACCTTTGACTTTCCTCCCATTTCACAAATATTTCTGGTGAACTAGCTTACAACTTTTCTATTCTAAACCTAGGGCAGATTGTACAGCACCCTACGCGTATCCTTGATCGCCTTGGAGACAGGTCCAACATTCTGGATTTATTTCTCACCTATCATCCTTCTTTTAACTCTGTCAAACTTTTTTCTTCGTTGGGCTGCTCCGACCACAATCTTATATCTGTGTCCTGTCCTATTGCTCTAATTCGGCCTTTGGATCCTTCCAAGAGGAGATGCCTTTGGCACTTCGGCGTCGCTGATTGGGAGGCCCTTAGGCAGTACTTCTGTGATTTCCCATGTGATGATTATTGCTTCCGTGGCCGGGCCATTCCGAGTGTGCTGAGCACATCACGGAGGTGAATCTCCCGGGCATGGAGGTGTATATTCCATATTCTATTCCTACTATTATGCCAAACAACCTTGGTTTAACTTTACTTGTTCTAATATTGTCCGCAACAGAGAGGAGGCTTTTAAAAGGTACCGTCGCCATCCAGCTCCTGACTCTCACTTAGCTTATATTTTTGCCCTGAATCGTGCAAAATCTGTTCTTCGACTCGCTAAAAATTCCTGTATCCGACAAAAATGTGAAAACCTTTTCAGAAGAGGTTCTTTCTACACTATCTGGGCTCGACTCTCGGAAGGCGTACGGTCCTGATGGTCTTCCTCCTGTTGTTCTCAAGAACTGTGCTTCTGTGCTGACACCCCGCCTTTGCAAACTCTTTCGTCTTTGTTTTTCATCTGTTACTTTCCCTTCCTGCTGGAAGTTCGCTTTCATTCAGCCTGTTCCAAAGAAGGGTGGCGGCTCTCAACCCTCTAACTATAGTCCAATTGCTTTGATTTCTTGTCTTTCAAAAGTTTTTTAATCTATCCTTAATAAGAAGATTCTTAAGCAGTTCTTTACTCACAATCTTCTTTCAGAGCGTCAGAATGGATTCTGCAAAGGACGCTCTACTGGGGATCTTCTTATATATCTCTCTAACACTTGGCCATCCTCCTTTTGAGATTTCGGTGAAACGTTGGCTATTGTGCTAGACATATCAAAATCTTTTAATAGAATCTGGCACATTTCCTTAATTTCCAAACTGCCTTCCTTCGGTTTCTAGCCTTCTATCTGTGCCTTCATTTCAGATTTCCTTTCCGGACAATCTATAGTTGCAGTAGTAGTTGACCACTGTTCTCCTCCTAAAGCTATTAATAGTGGTGTTCCTTTGGACTCTGTCCTGTCAACCACTCTCTTCCTTTTATTTATCAATGATCTTTAACGTTGCACTTCCTGTCCTATCTAGTCCTATACTGATGATTCTATCCTTTACTATTCCACCCGCTTCACAAAGCGTCCCTCTTATTAGTCACTTCATGCTTCGTGTGGGACGGCTATATCGCAGCTAACCTCTGATTTTTCTACAATTTATGATTGGAGCAGAAAAAACGTGTTTTTCAATGACTCAAAAACCCAGTTCCATCATCTGTCTACTCGTCACAATCTTCCACATGACTACCTCCTTATTTTCAACAATACACAACTCAATCCTTCCTCTTCTCTTATTATTCATGGTGGTTCCTTTTCTCGTGATTTTTCCTGGAGAATTCACATATACGCTTTTTCTAAAACAGCTTCTAAGAGGTTAGGCGTGCTGTACCTGCTCCTCAGTTTTTTCACTCCCACTCAGTTATTGTCTCTGTATAGGGGTCTTGTCCCCCCATATATGAAGTACGTTTCTCATGTGTGGGGTGGCTCAACTCACACAGCTCTACTTGACCAGATGGAATCAATGGCTTTTCGTCTAGTCAATTTCTCGTCTCTTACTGACTGTCTTCAATCCCTCTCTCTTCGCCACAGTATTGCCTTACTCTCGCTTTACTAACGTTATTATAACAGACACTACTCTTCTGCACTGTCTAACTGCATGCCTCCTACTTTAATGAGAGCATGCACTATCAGATTTTTGATACATTCCTCTCTTTTCTTTCCAACACTCTACGCAAGGATTAATCGGTATTTTTAATCTTTCAACTTCTCAGCCGGTCAGCTTTGGGAAACCTTCCTCAATCCACCTTTCCCCTTGTTTACGATCTCTTATCTTTCAAACGCAGAGTGTGCATGCATCTCGAAAACTCTGCGCTTTGATTTTGGCTCGCTACTTCTTGTCTGGTGTGAGGTATTTTTGCGGGCGTTTGCCCTTGGCCTTTCCTTCCTGCATAAAAAAGAAGACTGTTAGACATAAAATATCTTCCCAGTAAACATGTTGCACCGATGTGTTCGTTATTACTTGCAATGTATGCCTTTTTTTAGGATGTTGCTCAACCAGTGCTTTCATTCGCAAGGGAAAGATTATAGCCATGAAGTTCTTGGAAAAGTATTTTGGGTTCATAAACGTTTCCAGAACACTTGGCGTCAGAGACGGCTTTCCTGAAGGTAGTGAGACCGAGCTGGAGAATTTTTCTGTTGTCTGTATGGTAAACCATCATACAATACACCGATGTAAACAAATTGCGCTATGACTTGACCAAGCAGAAATTCCACATAGGATCTGGTTCACCACTTTCCAACTATGATGGAATCTACATGAATCTTTTGCCACCATGAAGTCACTGAAGATGCACTTTTTGAGGGTTAACTACCAAACTCGTGTATGAACAAACGCACATTTTGCATATTCAGACAACCTCACTCCAGCTGGATATGGGTGGAAGGTTTAATAATAATGAAGGCAGTATCTAGTTTTTGGCAACGCTTACCAGTGGTATGGATGAAATCCCCTACACACACACACACACACACACACACATATATATATATATATATATATATGAAAATTATTTCATGAAAGTAACACGTAAAAAATATTTATGATGAATAAAACCACGAAGGAAAGGAAACACAAAATGGTGCTCAAGCGCTTTCGTCTAATGACATCCTCAGGAACACTGAAGTACATAAAAGGGTAACAGCCTATATATAGGTTACAGAAAGAAAAAAAAAGAAAAATAAATAACATACATACATACACACACACATATATATATATACATACATATCTATATATACACATACATACATATTTATATATATATATATATAATATTATATATATATATATATATATATATATGCAATAAACAGAGAAGTAAAAATAAAAATAAAAAATAAAAAATTAAAGGATTATCAGTGAGGCGTACAGATTTGTAAGGAATAATATCGATTTTTAGCACAAGATCAAATGGATTATAAAAATACAAATTTATATTGGAAAACTGCCCGGGTTTTAACACTCTGCCTATGGTCAGGTTTCGATATATAAAAATAAAATGCAAATTAAAAGTTAATAAAGTAGCAGACAAGTTTACCAAAGATTTAGTGTTCTACCTTTCTTATCTAAATCTGTTTGGAAGGAATTCAAAATAACAGGATCGAGTTGAAAAAGACCTTTGCTTATGTTGAAGTTATTTGAAAGTTGGATAATGGCAGACTCAAGAATATTTCTATTAACAATGTTGCTAGAATGGAATAAAACTGAAGCATTATTCCAATCAATACAGTCGGCTAACTCTGACAAATGGACAAAAAGGGCACTGGACAACTGTCCTGTTCTAACGGAATATTGATGCTGTTTTATACGTGTGTGCAAATCCTTTCCCGTCTGACCTATGTAAAAGGAATCACATTGTTTACAACCAATTTTATAGATAATGCCTGAATTATTGGTAGGGCTATTTTTACTATGATATTTTTCACAATATTGTTATATGAAAATACTACATTAATATCCAAAAGTTTAAATACATTAGCAATGCCTAAAAAGCCCGGGAAAAATGGAAGTACTAAAATATTTTTTGACAAAGTACGAGTGTTATTATTGACACGATAGAAAGTTCGTTTTGCCTTGTTGAGACAAGATTCCATAAACGCAGATGGATAACACAAATCACTTCCAATACCGTTGATTTTTTCCAATTCGGCATCGATGTATTCCGGACTGGCGATCCTAAGGACGCGGAGAAACATTGATGAAAAAATGGCCTTCTTAGTGGGGGTGTCATGTCCCGAGTAAAAGTGTACGTAGGACAAATTGTTTGTTGTTTTCCGATAAATACTAAACTTAAAACCTGGGCTTTCCCTATGTACACGCACATCCAAAAATGGGATTGAATTGTCTTGTTCCACTTCTAAAGTAAACTTAATGGAGGGGACTTGATCATTTAACTGAAGGAGGAAGTTATCCAGGTCACGATTCATGGGCCAGATACACAAAATATCGTCGACGTACCGCAACCACGGGATGCCAACCCCCAGGATTCTCGGAATATAAGTAATTTCGAAAAACTCCATATAAATATTGGAGAGGATAACTTCCTCCTTCAGTTAAATGATCAAGTCCCCTCCATTAAGTTTACTTTAGAAGTGGAACAAGACAATTCAATCCCATTTTTGGATGTGCGTGTACATAGGGAAAGCCCAGGTTTTAAGTTTAGTATTTATCGGAAAACAACAAACAATTTGTCCTACGTACACTTTTACTCGGGACATGACACCCCCACTAAGAAGGCCATTTTTTCATCAATGTTTCTCCGCGCCCTTAGGATCGCCAGTCCGGAATACATCGATGCCGAATTGGAAAAAATCAACGGTATTGGAAGTGATTTGTGTTATCCATCTGCGTTTATGGAATCTTGTCTCAACAAGGCAAAACGAACTTTCTATCGTGTCAATAATAACACTCGTACTTTGTCAAAAAATATTTTAGTACTTCCTTTTTTCCCAGGCTTTTTAGGCATTGCTAATGTACTTAAACTTTTGGATATTAATGTAGTATTTTCATATAACAATATTGTGAAAAATATCATAGTAAAAAATAGCCCTACCAATAATTCAGGCATTATCTATAAAATTGGTTGTAAACAATGTGATTCCTTTTACATAGGTCAGACGGGAAAGGATTTGCACACACGTATAAAACAGCATCAATATTCCGTTAGAACAGGACAGTTGTCCTGGGCCCTTTTTGTCCATTTGTCAGAGTTAGCCGACTGTATTGATTGGAATAATGCTTCAGTTTTATTCCATTCTAGCAACATTGTTAATAGAAATATTCTTGAGTCTGCCATTATCCAACTTTCAAATAACTTCAACATAAGCAAAGGTCTTTTTCAACTCGATCCTGTTATTTTGAATTCCTTCCAAACAGATTTAGATAAGAAGGGTAGAACACTAAATCTTTGGTAAACTTGTCTGCTACTTTATTAACTTTTAATTTGCATTTTATTTTTATATATCGAAACCTGACCATAGGCAGAGTGTTAAAACCCGGGCAGTTTTCCAATATAAATTTGTATTTTTATAATCCATTTGATCTTGTGCTAAAAATCGATATTATTCCTTTCAAATCTGTACGCCTCACTGATAATCCTTTAATTTTTAATTTTTAATTTTTATTTTTACTTCTCTGTTTATTGCATATATATATTATATATATATTATATAATATATATATATATATATATATATATGTATGTATGTATGTGTATATATAGATATGTATATATATATATATGTGTGTGTATGTATGTATGTATGTTATTTATTTTATTTTTTTTTTCTTTCTGTAACCTATATATAGGCTGTTACCCTTTTATGTACTTCAGTGTTCCTGAGGATGTCATTAGACGAAAGCGCTTGAGCACCATTTTGTGTTTCCTTTCCTTCGTGGTCTTATTCATCATATATATATATTTATATAGGAAGGGCGTCGCCCACTGGGGAGGGGTTACTAAATTCCAACCCGTCACTTTTTGATGGGTTTGGAAGCTATATACTGTATATATATATATATATATATATATATATATATACAGGATGGGCCGAAAGTCTGGATCCATAGTAAAATATTTATTTTAATACATAAATTACAACAAATGGTAAGTACATAAAATGAATATCAACTTTAACTCGTAAATGCGTATCCGTGATACTGTACAGTAGTTCATACTCCAGTATAAATACTCAAATCCTTTTTTTATTTCAGCCCAGAAATGGCTTCGAATCTAACAACAGAAGACCGGGTAGAACTTCTGCTCATGTACGCAAGACAGGGCGCTACACACAGAGAAGTTGCTACCGAATTCAATAGAAATCATCCTGATAAGCATCCAGTAACACATGCGACTGTTGGCAAGTTGTTTAAACGTTTCAAAGAAACAGGAAGTGTACATGATCGACGGCGTTCTGGTCGTCCGAAAACTGCAACTGATGAAAATACCTCTGCAATGGTATGTGAAACTTTAACGAATAGTCCAGTAAAGTCAACAAGAAGATTATCAAATGAAACACGCATCTCGAGAACGTCAACTCGAAGAATTATTAAAAATCATAAATTCCATCCCTAAGTGTCTCGATATCAGAGGCCGCCAATTTGAGCATTTGTTATAATTTGTTGTTTATACTGGAGTACGAACCACTGTACAGTATCACGGATACGCATTTACGAGTTAAAGTTGATATTCATTTTAAGTATTTACCATTTGTTGTAATTTATGTATTAAAATAAATATTTTCCTATGGATCCAGACTTTCGGCCCACCCTGTATATATATATATATATATATATATATATATATATATATACAGGGTGGGCGGAAAGTAGCTCCCTATTTTGGATTGGTAAAAAAATACGTATATTATCCATTTATTTCAGAAGAAATAATATGAAAAGGTAGGCATATATGGTAGGTTTTCTCTAAAATTCAATGTGGGCTCCAACTCTTTCCACCAGCTTCTGGAGCCGCCCAGGAATGGCGTCCACTGACTTTAGCAGGAACTCCGGCGGGATGGAGGACATGACTTCCCGAATTCGGTCCTCCAGTTCTTCCAATGTCCTCGGTTTGGTGCGGTAGACTTCTTCCTTTACCCACCCCCAAAGAAAGAAGTCGCACGGTTACCGCTGAAAAACGGCAGAATCGGTTCAGTGTAACGGTGTGGTGTGGTATGACCTCAGATCAGGTTGTGGGCCCGTTCCTTCTGCGCAACACCATGAATGCTGAGCGGTACCTTGCTACGTTGCGAAACGAGGTCTGGCCGGTTGTCAGCACATGGGAGAACATCGACGATCTGATATTTATGCAAGATGGCGCCCCTCCGCACTTCGCTCTTGTTGTCCGTGAGTGGCTGGATGCCCACTTCCCTGGGCGTTGGATGGGTCGTCGTGGTCCACATCAATGGCCAGCTAGGAGCCCCGACTTGACACCGTGCGACTTCTTTCTTTGGGGGTGGGTAAAGGAAGAAGTCTACCGCACCAAACCGAGGACATTGGAAGAACTGGAGGACCGAATTCGGGAAGTCATGTCCTCCATCCCGCCGGAGTTCCTGCTAAAGTCAGTGGACACCATTCCTGGGCGGCTCCAGAAGCTGGTGGAAAGATTTGGAGCCCACATTGAATTTTAGAGAAAACCTACCATGTATGCCTACCTTTTCATATTATTTCTTCTGAAATAAATGGATAATATACGTATTTTTTTACCAATCCAAAATAGGGAGCTACTTTCCGCCCACCCTGTATATAGAAGCCAATAATTATTATGTCATCATGACATCACAGAACACTTTTACGCTATACTGTGCTAATATATTTAAAGGGAACTGAAATACTTTTCCATTTATACCGAACTTCATTTGGTTTGGTATATTTATGAAGGTATTTTTGGGAAATACCTACCCCTACTCCCATGTTCAGTTTTTAGCTTATTGGACATATGATGATCTTACTTCTAGACATTCCCCGTAGAACAGGCAGCAGTTGCCAAGTACCAAACAACTAGATTTTAAATTGCCTTGACAAAGTCATCAAAAAACATTGTCTTCAAGATTCCCTATGAGGGGGATGGATTATATCTGGTCTTCAGTCTACTGAGAATGATAGTTGAAAGGCTGAACTTGAATAAGGCGGCAACAAAGTACGGAAGAAGAGTAGAATAATTCCTTGGAGAAATAAATGGTAAACAGATGGGTGTTCAGAACATGTATAATGTTTAGTGACGATCGTATCTGATGTATGTAGGTGGCTCCGAAATGGTGTGAAGAGAAAAGCAGCTGCAGAATGGACCGATGAGGTAAAGAATGCAGTGAAAGGAAGAGAATATGAGAAAGCAGCCTGGCAAAGCTGAAAAATATATAATGAATTACTCATAGAATGCAATAAGAATGTTAAACCAGATGTAGAAAAATAAAAAGAGGGGACAGTAAATGAAAACTTGGGAAGGAAGATGAATAATTCTGGAAAGAAGTGAGAAAAAGCAATGGTTAGCCTGGTAAAATGACAAGTAATATGAAAAATAAGAATGACAATGTGTTAGTGCATGATGAGCAAATATACAAGAGATTTAAAAAATATTTTAATGAGCTGGTGAGCATGGGCGTCCGCCGGGTGGGGCAGGTTCGGGCACTTGCAACCCCACCTTCGAAAATGAGAAATATATTTCTTTTTTTTTCATTAATACTCTATTTGTGTATGAACTAAGTTGTATCAGTTTAAGAACGAGCCTTCAGTACGCTGCAGGGGCGGATCCAGACCGATCTGACCGATGCACATACATCGGTCAGATCGGTTTGAATCCGCCCCTGCGCTGAGACGTGTCAAAACGTGGCTTCGTTCATTATTGTCTACCGAAGGCGATAGACAGGAAGGAAGCCATCATTAAAGACGCGATTGATGCATTGGATCGGACAAGCGCCGCCTTCAGTACTTATTTAGCCAGTGAAACTAGATATTATCATTAGTGATTTTGTCTATACCTGTTTTGAATAAATTGATACCTTGTCAGGTCTTGCCTTGTTGACCCACCCCCCTCGGAAAATTCCTCCAGACGCCCCTGCTGGTGAGCGAGGTAGATGGACAAGAGGGAGATATGAATACAGTTGGTTTGGTTGGCGCATGTAAAAGTATGCACTAGGCAGTGGAAGAAAATCATTTTAGAGGAAGTTCAGTGAACATGATGGAAGCTGACGAAAGGAAAGTCAGCCGGAACCGGAATTGATGGGATATGTGGTGAGATGATTAGACACTAAGGTACAATGGTGATTAAATAGCTGTGCAAGAAACTTGAAAAAGCGTAGGAAAGTGGATGCATATCATTGAAGCTGTAATTGTCTAAATAAGTTTGGACAGAAGTAATCCAGAATTTTTTTTTACAAATTCTCTCAAATAACGATAACAGACAGTCACATATCTCACCAGTGTTCAGAAATTTGAATATTCTAAAACTAAATAATTTATATAAACAAACTAACTAACTAACAATAGAAGAGCTATCTTAAAAATGTTTATGGTTCCGAACATGCGGTCGACACAGAGTTTTAAAACTGAATCACTTGACCGCAGATCCTCTTTCGTGTATGCAGACACTCTTCTAAAATAAATGAATGTAAAATGATGTACAAAGTCATAGACTAAAAGGGACACCACAACTGGTGCTGACGAACAGTTGTTTTAAATTAAATTTGTCATTTAAAATTTGTTTCAACAATTACGGACCCTGAATTTAAGCCACAAATTTCAAAATTTAGGGAGTGGATGATGGCGTAAAACTTCATTTAAAATAAATTCCAGAGATATATAATATATATATATATATATATATATATATATATATATATATATATATATATATATATATATATTCATATATATATATACACAGTGTGTCCGTAAAGTCATGGTGGGATTTTAAATAGCTATATTATTGCAACGAAACATGATAATGAGATGAAAAAAAGGCAAATTGAAGAACAACTCTAAAAGAATAACTTTATTTCACGTAGTTCGATATGGGCTCCTCTGGTAGCCCTGCAGACATTTAGGCGGTGATTCAATTCCAGCCACACACGCCCAAGAACATCAGGAGTGACGGATGCGATAGCTTCCGTGATTCGCTCGTGCAAGTGATGAATATCCCTAATGGGTACACTGTACACGCTTTGCTTGACGTAACCCCACAAATAAAAGTTCAAAGGTGTCAGGTCCGGAGAGCGTGGAGGCCATGGCTTCCATCCTCCTCTTCCTATCCATCTCTGTGGAAATTTTTCATTAAGGAATTCTCGAACAACGTTGGCATAGTGCGGAGGAGCACCATCTTGCTGAAAGATGACATTATTGTCAATAAATTGGGGTACTGCAAAATGTTCCAACATAGCAAGGTAGTTGTGTGACGTCACAGTGGGTTCCGCGAAGAAAAATGGGCCAATCACTCGATCTCGTGCTAGAGCACACCACACATTAACTTTCGGGCTATTACGCTCATGTTCAACATAGGCATGTGGACAGCCTAGACTAACTACGAGATAAAGGTTAAGCTTAGCCTAGACTAACTACAAGATACAACTTTGAGAGTTGTTCTTAAATTTGGCATTGTTTCATCTCATTATCATGTTTCGTTGCAATAATATAGCTATTTAAAATCCCACCATGACTTTACGGACACACTGTATATATATATATATATATATATATAAACGTTGAGAAAGAAGTCTCATCAAAGTTGAACCCGTTTTCCCGAATGACGCGCATCTCTACACAAGAAGCACAACATTTGCAAAGTTCTCTGGATTTTTGTTCGAATTTTCTAAAATTAGATTCTGACTTTTTGTTGTTGTTTTTTTTTTTTAGCAAATTTTGTAAGATCGTTTCCTAATTTTGAGATTCTGCCTGAAATTCAAATTCGAAAAATAATTAATGGAGTTGAATCTGTACCAGCTTTGCCCACTTTGTCCTTGTTGGAAACTAACGTGAGAGAAAAGATATTTCATAGTACCCCTAAAAATGGAGGGTTCGTCCGAAACTTTGGGCGCCTCAGTACATTTCGTTCCGAAAGTTTTGGAATTTTGTATCTAATATACTATTTCAGAAATGAAGCCTTATATATATATATATATAGATATATATATATATATAATATATATATATATATATATATATATAATATATATATATATATAACAGTTTTTTGCACACACCTACAGGTCGCTACAATTGGTGTAGAACAATGCAGTTTTCACCATTCGATGCGTCTTTTTATTGTGCAGTGCCCATGCTAAAAAAAAATTCCCTAACATAATTCCTTCCCCCCTTTTAGGGGTACAGTTCTTCCCATGCCTGTACACGCATTTTTTTAATTTTTCATTTTTAATCATAATTTTGGCACAAAATAAGTCAATATTTACTAAACATTTAATATCATTCGATTCACAAAAGATTTATTTATCGATTCAATTTAAAAAAGTATATTTTTAAAATTCATAAAGAACTTTTTGCAAAAAACTAAAAACAAACATGCATTTTTAAAATTCAATGATTTTTATACAAAATATTTTTTGATTTTAAAATTCAATGACTTTTATACAAAATATTTTGATATTTTTAAAATTCAATGATTTTTATACAAAATATTTTGATATTTGTTATAATTTTAACATTTTTCGATTCACAAAAGATTTCTTTATCAACTCAATACAAAAAATTACATAATTAAAACGTGCAATTTAAATAAACACGAGTTTAAAGTTAAACGAGCCAGACTCGAAATTATTTACCGTGACTTTTGTGCGTTTTATTACTGCGGCTTTTGTACAAATAATTTTACGTATACACAAACAATTTGATAGGATATTGATTTATCATTCTATTTTTTAGTTGTCATAGAAATACGTTAATTAAGTTATCTGATTAGATGCGCTTTTATAGTTGAAGATCATTTTTAGAAAATTATTTATTTTCCCCACTTTAAAATATTACAAAATTTCTATTAGGTATCCTAATATCATTATGCCTGTCGCTGTACGTAAGAAAATAGCAATTAAATAATTAATTTTAAAACATTAAATGACGTCATCAAGATCATTACGAAACCTATGGTAAAATTATTGAATTTCCGGTTAGGTTCATTGAATGCCAGGTTAGGTCATCTGTACGCCCTTGACGATTGGTTAGGTTAAGTCGTGATATTTTCGTTGGCTTTAACGAAAATATCATGACTTAACCTAACCAATCGTCAAGGGTGTACAATTAACCTAACCGGGCATTCAATTAACTTACCCGGGCATTCAATTAATCTAATCGGGCATTCAGTTGACCTAACCAGCCATTTAATTAACCTAATCGGGCATCATTACCATTATAATTTAGCAAAAATGTGTCTGCCTGTCTGTCCGCAGAAAAAACTTTTACGTTTCTGAACCGATTTCGACCAAACTTCGTATGGTGGATGGAGGTGATGAGTAATGAACGAAAATATATGTGTGACCAGCCCCCCCTCCACCACCACCACCAACAATTACTGGGCCCGAGGGCCCCCCAGCACCGCGATAAAACTATAGAAAAGAACGCAGCAATGAAAATCTTGAGCTTCACATTGTGTCAATATTTGTGAAGCTTAAGATTTTCATGACTATAGTTTTATTGACCAAATAATTGAACCCCCAGTAATTAGGGGCCTGCGACCCCCCAATTACTGTCGGTTCAATTATTTGGTGAATAAAACTATAGAAAAGAACGCAGTCATGAAAATCTTGAGCTTCACATCCGAGTTCATCGTATCAAGATTTGTGAAGTTTTAGATTTTCATGGCTGCGTTCTTTTCTGTAGTTTTATTGACCGAATAATTGGTTCGCCAGTAATTGGAGGGCCACAGGCACCCCAATTACTGAGGCTCAAGGTGAGAGGAATGGGAACGATATCCAGATAAAGGGCTATTGATGTTCAAAATAAAATACGCCGTAGGCCCAAAATTTGGTTTGGGTCGAAGGTCCAAGCACCGCAGATCTAGCAAAATCGGCGCGTAGCGCCGATCTTTTGCTAGTATTCTCCAATAGAGATTTTTAGAACGAGTTCAGACTGAAGTGCGTATCACTAATAACTCTATTAAAATTTTGACTTGGCATTGAAGTGTATATATATATACCTTACCTTACCTTACAACCTTACAAAGGTTCCGCGCGATGATTTCTCATTTCGCGAAAGTCAAGCTTGTCGCCCCTCCTCTCGAGTTGGCCTGGTGAAGTAGTGAGTTGGATTCTTGCGCTCTCCACCTCACATAGCCAGGTACGCCCGGCTCATCGGGGATTGTTCTGAGCCAGGCGTCTAGTCTTCTTTTGAAGATTTCCACTGCAACTCCCGTCATGTTTCTTAGGTCTTTGGGCAACTGATTAAACAGTTTTGGTCCTCTGACTACAAAACTATTTTCTTTCAGGGTTAAGGATGTTCCCTGTCTCGCCTTCAATTTGGGAATACGACACAGTCTACCGCTTCTACTTTCCATCGTTGTTTGGGGAGTTATGGGATTCAGAGTAAGATTAGGGATTAGTTTCTCCATTACTTTCCAAGTGTAAATAATGGCGTATCTCTCTCTTCTCCTTTCCAGTGAATATAGGTCTAGTTCTCGTAACCTTTCCCAGTAATTTAGTTCTTTGCACTCATTGATCTTGGCTGTGAAGCTTCTTTGGATCCCCTCCTGCTGTCTAATGTCTTCTTTTTTATATGGGGAAGTTAGGACCGAGCAGTATTCTAATTTGGGTATGATCAGGGTTTTCAGTAGAGGAATCATTACATTCCTATCCCTTCGTTTAAAGGTTCTCAATATCTGACCCGTTATTCTCTTTGCTCTGTTTACTGCTATCTTATTTTGTGTTTCAAATTTCGCATCACCTGTCATTACAACCCCTAAATCTTTTGCTCTGGAATTTCTCTGAATTTCCTGTCCATTTGGGGTATAATATTCCATGCACTTTATGTCTTCTCTTTTTCCGTACCGTAATAGCTGAAATTTCTCGGTGTTAAACTTCATATTGTTGTCTTCAGTCCACTTGTAGATTTTGTTTATGTTGGTTTGTAGAGATCCTATGTCTTCTGGGTTTATTTTTCTACTGATCTTTGTGTCATCCGCAAAGGATGTTACTGTGCTGTCTCTGGTAACGTCCTCATCTATGTCAGTTAGCATGATTATGAAGAGTAGTGGAGCTAATACTGTTCCTTGTGGTTCTGAGCTGAGGACCTCTGATTCTGATGAAGATACTCCTTGTACTGTCACGACTTGTTATTCCCATATATTTCAGTTTATGTATTATGATTCCGTGGTCACACTTGTCGAACGCTTTAGCAAAGTCTGTGTGTAGTACATCATAGTTTTCATTACTTTCAAGTGAATCAATAATGTTGTTGTAGTGTTCCATTAGTTGTGATAGGCATGATCTGCCTGATCGAAACCCGTGTTGGTTATCATTGAATTTTTTCTGAGTTTCCAAAAAGTCATAGATTTTCTGTCTAACTATTCTTTCAAATATTTTAGTGAGATGAGATGTAAGCGATACTGGCCTATAGTTTTTGGCCTGGGATCGATCTCCTACTTTATATATTGGGACTATGTTCGCGCTCTTCAGGATGCCCGGTATTTCCCGTGTCTAATGATCGTCTCCATATCCAGTATAGGGGCTCAGCGATTGCATTCTTGCAGTTTTTGATCAGTGTGGCATTCCATTTATCCGGTCCTGCCGCTGAGTGTGTTTTTAGTTTCCCTATGGCTTGTGTAATATCTTCCGTCGTAAAGTCGAAATCCGTTATACTTTCCCCTTGTGGTTCTTCTTCAAAGAACGCGTTTCTATCGCAAATCAATTTGTCAGTTTTTGGGATACTGAAAGATGATTCATACTGAGCTTTTAATATCTCAGATACTTCTGTTAGATCATCAGATAAATCACTGTTCTCATTTTTTAAAGGTCCGATAGTCGCTTGGTTTTTCGACTTTCTTTTTGCGAAATTATAGAAGTACTTTGAGTTAACCTTTATATATATATATATACACAGGGTGTCCCATATATATATATATATATATATATATATATATATATATATTATATATATATATATATTATATATACATAGAGGGTGTCCCATAAGTCCGGCATCATAGGAGAAATTCTTATTTTTCTATTTCTACAAACCATAATTCATACTTTTCTCTTTCTACAGGCCATAATGTCTGAGCACTGAGCAGGGAAGAACGAATCCAGATAATTCTACTCATAGGAAATCGGAGTCAAAGAGAGGCCGCTGCTGAATTTAACAGACTGCATCCAGACCGCGAGCCAATAACACAGAGTTGTGTTAGCAGACTTGTTGCAAAGTTTAAGGAAACAGGATCCATAGAAGATAAACCACGCAGTGGACCTTCAAGGAAGTCCACTGACGATGATACAGCGACTGCTATCCTGGGTCATTTAAACAGAGGTCCCAATAAGTCTCTTCGGCGATTGTCCGCCGAGGCAGGAGTGTCGAAAAGTAGCATCCATCGCATTCTTCAGGCTCACAAATGACATCCATATAAACTTCAGATCCTACAGAAATTAAGCGAAGATGATCCCGACCGGCGGATGGAATTTTGTGAATGGGCTACGGAACAGTATGCTCGGGATGCCAATTTCCAGTCCACTATTCTCTTCAGTGACGAGGCTGTTTTTTATGGAGATGGTGAGGTAAATTGACAGAACACCCGCTACTGGTCTCAAAACAACCCTCACTGGTATACCTCTTCAAAGGAACAAGGTGCATCTCGGGTGATGGTACAGTGTGGCATTTGGAAGGATCGCATCATAGGCCCCCTATTTTTCCATGAACATGTCACTGGAGGCACCTACCTACGTATGCTCAAGGAAGAAGCATTTCCCAGTGTCTTGAACGAAGAAGGAAATTTCCCAACATGGTTCCAGCAAGACGGCGCTCCTGCACATTACAGCACCCAAGTAAGGGAATACCTGTACCAACAATTCCCTGGTCATTGGACAGGACGTCGAGGGCCTGTGGAATGGCCAGCTAGAAGCCCGGATCTCACGCCACTAGATTTTTATCTCTGGGGCCACTTGAAAGCGCTGGTATACGCAGAGAAAATTAGGAGTGTTGAACATTTGCGGCAGCGCATTATTGGGGCATGTAACACCATTACTCCTGACATCATTCACCGTGTGCTTGCTGACTGGATATCACGTCTGAATTTGTGTACTGAAAACAATGGTGGACATATTGAGCACGTTCTGTAAATAAAAGCTTTTGTTTTGCCTTTTTTTTTTTTTTTTCCTATGATGCCAGACTTATGGGACACCCTGTATACATATATATATATATATATATATATATTAGGGGTGGTTCATAACTCTATGGGGGAAATTTTTTCTAATGTTTCCTAGCCCCCACCCATATATATATATATATATATATATATATATATATATATATATATGGGTGGGCCAAAAAACTATTACCCAACTTTTGAAAAAATATTGTGGCTCACTCTATATATTGATGTTACTGCTGAGGCCGTTTGTTGTACCCATACTTTTACTCTTTCAAACGCTGCCTTTGAATCTGGATTCAACACCCCATGAGTAGAGTTACAGGTTCACAACTGGAGGGATGTATCAGACTATGGTGCTCAATTGAAAGGCGGTCAAAGTCAGCAACTGATACTTTCAGATGACAGTCAGTTTCTCCATAAATAATTAATTTCCCTAATTTTTACACAAAATAATTAATTCATTTCCTTTTTTATTTCAGACCATCATTCTGCTATAGTTGGTGAAGAAGTTATAACATAATGAGATACTCTTTGGAAGATGAAGCGTTGATATTGAACCTGCGTAAGGAGAAACACTGGGGTGCAAAACGAATGAAAAAAGAGTTTCCAAATAAACTATGGACGATACCTGGACTTCACTATCTCATAAAGAAAATCGATATGACAGGGTCGACCAAACGAAAAGAAGGCAGTGGAAGGCCAAAAACATCACGTACTGAGGAAAATATTGACACGGTTTCATCCATGATATGCAGTCAAGAAGAACGGCCCAACACCAACAAATGCGTTAGAGAAAATTAAAAAACTACTGGTATTTCTCGCTTTAGTGTTCGTCGTATAGTAAAAGGTGATCTGGGTCTTAAATGTTTTAAAAGAGTCGAAGTTCATAAGCTCTACATCAAATAAGCAAGCAAGAGTTGAAAAATGTCTTGCTTTGTTAGATCGATTCCCAGACAGAGAAGTATCGAAAATATGGTGCAGCGACGAGAAGGCCTTTACGATTGCTTCAACAATAAACACACAAAATGACCAAGTTTATGGAAGACAGGACAAAAAGTCTATCAGTCTTGATCAACTTTGCAGGGAACGTCCGCATTTTTCTCAAAAAGTCATGGTTTCCACCTTTATTTCAAAGTTAGGGAAGTCAGAGATTGTTTTTTTGATCAAAATGCTAAAATCACTGCTGCTTATTACCAAGAAAAAATCCTTGATGCAGTACTGCCGTCGATAAGGGAGAAGTCAAGGTTGCAAGCGTGCATTGATAATGGAGGGCACATTCAGCATAATCTTGGACTCAATTAGGTAACTGTACAGAAACAGAAAGTTTTTCTACCTGTGTCTGTATAACAGCGAATTACAAAATAATGGTTACAGTTAGCAAAAATCCAACTTCACCACGAGATAGACCATGAAATTCTATACAGGACACATATATTGATTGTACAAATAACGTTTGATAAAGCTAAAATTATATTGTTCAAAATCAGGGTAATGATTTTTTTGGCCCACCCGGTATATATATATATATATATTATATATATATATATATATATATAATATATATATATATATATAATATATAATATATATATATATATAATATATATATATATATATATATATATAAACAACATCGTTAGACACTTTCGAAGATTTTCCTTTTGCCTTCTTAGAAACAACATTTAAGATGAAGATGACATTTGACTACATTAGAAGAGACCTTCGCACCTCGCCCAGCTACGGAAGTTCGAAACCTCACCAGTCGCAAGCTATCATCTGCTAGGGGAAGGCCATTATTAACGCCTTCCGTTGGGCATATCTTATCTTTCCTATTTTTATTCTGCATTTGTCCCCAAATGTAATCATCATTGTCCTCAACAATTCATGCACTCTTACCTCATTCATTGTTTTGTTTAATAAAGGAAGGAAACTCACTCTACTAATTTCTCAAATTAGTTACAATATTTATGTAATCTGACAAGATATGGTGATCTCGAGCTTCAAACAATTATTTATATATATAACACAAATTACTTTATTATAGTGGGCCCTCTGTCAATGGCCCCTATATATATAAGGGCCTGCTTGCGGATTTGCAATTAAAGTTTGTTTTGGTTTTTGACCCAATTTTCGTCATACGTGATAGGTAAACTCTTCATTTTTGAAGACATAATATTAACTAATTATAGATGTAGCAACTCAGTATCATTTTCTATCCCAAGAGGAGACAATGCCTAATGTATATCATGTGTTTTAAGTGTAAAATGATAAAATTTCTTTGAAAAAACGCATTTTTGCCGATTTATTTACATATTTTGGCTACAAAACTTGAAAAAAAACTTTCAAAAGGTGATAAATCCAAAAAAATCACATGTTCTCATGTAAGAAGAAAAACTATTCATATAAATCATCATAAGATTGAGAATAATGTCCTTTTGACATAAATGCAGGACACATCTTCCTGCTCAGTACTTTAGTAAGGATACATCTGTGACGAGTTTCGAACCCGTACACGGTATGGGAAGCCTCTGTCACTAATTTTAAACTCCTCTCAACACTCTGAGAGTGAGAAGGCAAGTCTGGAATGTCTGGCTTAGTGTTAGTCTCCATGAATGACTGGATTTCTTCATCAGATAGGTGCTGTGTGGTAGGTGGTACCATGACATCAGGGTCAATGAGGTCGATGAGCTCATGCCAGTGATTTGCATTCCAATTCACCTGGGGAATTTTCTTCCCTGCTTCCTGGTTGCTCTCCATTCTATAAATGAAAAATGAAAATGAAAATATAAATGAAAATATAAATGAAAATATAAATAAAAATAAAAATATAAATATAAATGAAAAATAGTACTCAAATATTGCTGTTTCAATAATACAAACAAATTACCCACTTAGTGACAATTATACACTAATATTTTTTTCCATATTTTTTGGAGAATAACTCAGCTTTGGCAAAAAAAAAAAATAATAATTACAAGAAGCGCAAAATTTACCTGTGTCTGAGAGTGAGTATAGTCTGAAGCCCAAGATTCCTGATTCTGTCTTCATCATCTTTCACCATGGCATAGAGGATGTTCTTAGGTCGGAGGCAGAAAACATTACCCTGGATGTTCTGCTTTACAATGCGTTTCACATCATCAAATGGAATCAGCCTCAGTCGGTTGAGAGCAGAGAAGAGGATGCGAGGAGAATCATGCAGCTTAGAGGATGCCTTTATCTCAAACCATGCAGGAGCATAAACTCGAACAATGTAATGGACCAACTTTTTCAAATTCAGGTTTGGTCTGTTACAATTCCGCATAGGAGACTAATTGCGAAGGTCAAAGCGCACGGTATACGCGGTCAGGTAGCTAACTGGTTAGAAGAATGGCTTCGTGCTAGGAGACAGAGGGTCGTAGTTAATGGTAGTGAATCGGGGTGGTTAGATGTAGGTAGCGGTGTCCCACAGGGTTCAGTGTTAGGCCCATTGCTATTCGTAATTTACATTAACGACATAGATGTAGGATTGACTAGTAACGTGTCAAAATTCGCGGACGATACTAAAATAGGCGGTAAGGTTGGCTCCAAGACGATGTAAATACGATTATGGAGTGGACAGATAAGTTGCAGATGCAATTTAACGTAGACAAATGTAAAGTTTTGCATATAGGTTCTCGCAACAATAATTACACGTACACGATGGATGATAGGGAGTTAGCGAGCGTTGACGAGGAAATAGATTTAGGCGTACTCGTATCTAAGGATTTAAAGGTTAGGAACCAGTGCCTGGAGTCTTGCGCAAAAGCTAATAGGATGTTAGGCTTCATAGCGCGTAATTTCGAATTTAAATCAAAGGATATTATATTGCCCCTTTACAAGTCCCTAGTCAGGCCTCATTTAGAATATGCAGTTCAGTTTTGGTGCCCGTACTAGCGTGAGGATATTGATAGGTTAGAAAGGGTTCAGCGTCGTGCCACGAAACTTATTCCGTCATTGCGCAACAAGCCTTATGAAGATAGGATTAAAGAGTTAGACCTGTATTCACTCGAAACTAGGAGATTAAGGGGGGAGCTTATTGAAGTTTTCAAAATCGTTAATAACATCGATAATGTAAATTTTGACAAAGTGTTCACTTTTGATAATAGTAATACTCGTAATAACGGATTTAAGTTGCGTGGCAGACGTTTCATTACTAATATCGCTAAAAACTTTTTTACGTTTAAAGTAATTGATAAATGGAATAATCTTCCCGCGCCCGTCGTGAACTGTACCAGCGTTAATGTGTTTAAGAACCGTCTTGACAGACATTTTAAAAATATTAACGTTGTTTAAAATAAAAAAAAAACAATTAGCAACAAGAGCTCTGGTGGTGGTGGTTGGGGATGAGTCTGTTGACGATGAATGCCAGCTTGTGACATGCCAGCGTGTGATGCCAGCAATAAAATTATTAAAAAAAAAAAAAAAATTAGACTAACACGAACGTAGATGTAGCTCGTATCGTAAACTAACCCACTTTTTGTTTAACTTTACCTACCTTTTTTTTTTTCTCCTTACTTTGCATGTCTGTAACTCTTTTCTTGCATGTTTGTAGTTTGCATGGTATGACAGTGAGTTAAGACTGTGTTTGCATGGTTTGTAAGCGTTCTTATTTTACTTCTTTTCATCTTTCACCCCTCTCCTATTTTCTCCGACTATTTTTCTGACTTGTCGGCAGTGGCCGGCGGATGATGATGGTGAGTCTTTTTTCTCTTTTTCTGAATAAATGTTAACCTATTAACCCACGAGTGATAGGTGTTCCTCTTTACTTAACCCCTTATTCTCTTCTCTTCTCTTAACCCCCTACTCTTTCCTTTCTCTCGGGCTAACCTTAGAGTGGATCTTAGGGTCTTTGTTAGCCTTAGCTTCTGTAGATCTGTAGATCTGTAGATCATGACTGAGGTCTTTCAGTACTTCCTCTGGAATGTACCCTTCAATGATTGGAGTTTCCACAGCTTCAAACTGTACCTGAGGTTCATCCTGGATATCTTCTGCGCACCTTTGCCCAAGGGGCCCGCTGAAACTTCTTGGGCCAGTTGTCACTCCATCCATTTTTTTGAAAAGAGCTTTTAGTGGGAGTCCATTCTGATGCAGTGCGCAACCAATAGTGTGCAGTTTCCTCCCCAGAGTTTCTTCAAGTTTTACCAATAAACCACTTTTCCAGCCAGTGTTGGTTGCGGTATTATCAAGAAGAATGGCTCAGATACTTTCAAGGCTATTATATTCTTCAAGAACACTGAATGTCTCCTGAGCAAGGACCTCACCAGTGGCGCCTATAAAAGGAATTGTTTTGTGGGTCAAGTAGGCGCCAGGAGATTTTCCATCTTCATAGGTGAAGGTGAGGTGATGTTCTGCGTCAACACAATTTCTGAGAACAGTTTCCCCTTCAGGTGTCTCTATTTCTTTGTAAGTCATGGTATTCTCGTCAACCTTCCCATCCACACCAACACAAATGAGCTGTCTTTTTCTCTGATTCCACACCCTCACTAACTACCCTAATTTGGGCTTTGGCCCTGTCTAATTTGCACTTGTCAATCATGATGTGATTGATGTCAACTTCAGGTCTCAGTAAGTGTTTGATGTCATGGAGCAAGGCATTCCCAAGAGCTGCGCCCAGATTTGATGAACATTCACCTCTGACATGTTCCATAGCATATCTGGGAAACTTTAAAAGGCTGTAGTCTCCTGAAGGCCTCTTCCTAGGCTGCCATTCATCTTCTCCTTCCTGAAAATAAATGGAAAATATTAATGCGGTTTCTGTTTATTTATTTATTTAATTTATTTATTTAGTTATTTATTTATTTATTTATAATTACATATAATTAATATAAATAAAAGGAAACTAACCTCGCCACCAGATGAACTGCTTGTAAGTCCAGGCAACTCTGTAGGCTGTATGAAGGACCCTACTAGCTCAACTTCCTCCTGAGGTAGTACATGTTGCTGTCCTTGTTTGGCCTTCCTGTCTCTTTTGGCAGCAGCTGTGTCCACTGAAGACAGCTGGTATGCACTCTTAGGACCTGTTTTGGATCGCTGATCACGAAGGTATGCTCTTTCTTCAAGTGGCACCTTTGCATTTCGAAGGCAAACACAGATAATGTGTTCTTGTGTACACTTGTCCTTCTTACAGTATACTCTTGAATCACTGCAAGGCAAAATATCCAAAGAACAAGAACAGGCAGAAATATCAAAAAGTTTGTCCAAGTTAGCATCCAGATTTCGCTTGACACTTGCCTTAGCATGCTTGCGATTAATGTCTTTCACAAGAGTGAGTAGGTCTTTAACCTTTCTGTCAATGGATTTGTCATTAATCAAAGGCAGCCTTGGATTCACTACAGACCAAATGGATTTTAAATCCTTACTAACTTGCTGCACTAAGGCCCAAAAATCTGCGCCAGGGTTAACATGATTAAGGTCATAATAGTATTGAATCAGCTGCCTGTAAGTGCTTGGTTCGGTCATTAATAATTCACAAGGACCACCTCCATACTTTTCTTCACTTTTCTTTCGGGTCAGGTGTCTTGTTTTCGCTTTCGGCATTATTTACACCGGAAAATCTGAAACATAATGAAAAGTGTTAATGTGAATAGCAATATGTAAGAAATAAGCGTGAACGGTCAAAGGAAATATAATATTTTACCATTATTTTTTAATAAAGATGCATAATTAATAATTATATAAAAATGCAAGCAAAACGTTGATATTTATGCTTATAGAAACAAGTTAATAATTTTGGGTTTGTATCCGGACTGACGCGATTATAGTCAGAATATGGTACTTGCAGGTTTTGGGGCTTAATCTCCCTCGAAGTACACTCCTGAAGCCACACACTTTGCCCAACGATCCTGCCACTTTTGAAAACATTTTTCGAAAGCACTTTTCGGAATTACCAAAAGCTGCTCCGTCGAATTTCTTTTAATGGTCTCAACATCATCGAATCGGTGTCCTTTCAGGGTTTGTTTGAGCTTTGAAAACAAAATAAATCGCATGGAGCCAAATCCGACGACAAATATGGAGGCTGCTGTACTTTGGGGGTAAGGATTTTGGCCAAAAATTGCTGCAGTGAGAGGGCGCGTTATCGTGACTGCTTCAAGTAGACGTCTTCAAACTTCAATGTAAAATTCCTTGTTGATTGCATGACACTTTCACAGTAAAAAAAAACAGGTAACTCTCCGACATCGTAACAAAACACGTTTAATTTTATCAGTTCGCCACAGTGGACTGACGCTACACAATGAAGTGAAGCCCTATCAGTCAACTTGTCTCGACATGCAGAGACATGTTTAACACAGTTACAACTCCAAGCGTGACCGTGTTCTAAAAATAAGCACTCTCTCCGGATACTTTCTGAACAGATCTCGTATATATATATATATATATATATATACCTTTGGTTAACCTTTGGTTAGCTTCCGCCCGAATTGTTCATTCTGACGAAGGTCAAGCTTTTCACTCCACCTTAGACCTCAGTTTAACGTGGAATCCGAACCATGCCCCATCAGCAGCCCAGCGTCTTAACCACTAGGCCACCTAGGGTACCCATTTATCTACCAACCACTTTCTTTATTGTGTGGAAGGATGAACAGCTGGGTTTTGCTGCGCGCCGGCTGCCGTTGGGTCTCGAACCTGGAGCCGATGGATTCATAGTCAGCGACGCTAACCACTACACCACCGATATATATATATATATATATATATATATATATATATATATTATATATATATATATATTCTTTCAAAATTGACCGACCTACCAGGATTCCAATCCATCACCGCTTGAGTAAAAGGTGAGAGCGCTAGCCACTACGCTACGGCAAAACGGGTTTATTATCTTTATTCGTTTGGTTTAAACTGTTTTAATAATTCATTGTCAGAGTACGTTACTTCTTTTGATAATTTTGTTAAAAAAATGTAAGTGCTCTTCTAATGATACAGAGTACCTGAAATGTTTCCGCCTTAATGACTTAAATGGAAACATAAAAAAGGGTTAAGTATTCCAAGAGCTTTATGGCAATGGTATTTCTTTAACCAGACTAAAGAAATCAGAAAACTTAGTCATTGCGAAAACGGATGAAAGTAATAAAATTGTTCTGTTAGTCAAGATTGATTATTTATTTGCGTAAATTGGAAGAGCTTCTATCCGATAGAAATACCTATTAGAAATTAACTCACTGTAACTCTCCAACAGATTCACGAAGAATGTTGAATAGAGGCTTCTCAAATATTTTTCTGATTTAAGTAAAAGGTTCACTTCATACATGCTAAAATTACCTTATTTCTACGGGCTGCCTAAAGTCCAGTAGTATCCCCGCAAAAATGTAGAGTAGGGCGAAGGGGGGTGAAGGTGAGCCATAAATTCAAAATTCTCCACTTCGCCGGAGAGCGGCCCGCTATTCCTTCAAGGCTCCGGTCGAGCATACACGAAGTCTATCATCAAGTAAGGCCCTTTACAATTTCATCCTGCAAGAAGCAACATCACTGCTGCAGGAGTTTCCGTTGGGCCCCTTTTCAACAATCTCTACCAGCCCTCAACACTCATCCTCTCACCGGTAAGACCAGTCCGCCTGCAGAAGCAATCCTTCGAAGACCAGGTCCGTAAACTTTCTATTAGGCTACAAGCCACAAGCCTACCCTTGCCTTCGTGTGAAGCAATTCCCGTGTAGCCTGCATAGTGTAACCGCAGCCTAGAGAATAGGCTATACCCAAAAGTGTACGCAAACAACCGGCAAACTAACTCTCTCATTACGACTGCGGTAGAGCTGTACAATTATTTTACCGTATTCAATTATCTTACTGTATTTGTATCCGTTTGCTTATTTGCTCAGCTATGCATTTCATTTTACTTACCTAATCCATTTAATGTACCATACCGTACTTTCATTATCTCAGTTATTATTGGCTTAATTACTTATTGTGCGTTCACTGCTGCATATCTCATTAACCTACCTAAATTAGTGTTTATCATCATTGTATTTAATTAAAGATTATACTGTATAACCATTTCGTATTGCCAATAATCACTCATTTGTAATATACTATAAATACCGTTATAGAATTCTTAATCACTGTGAACAAATAATTCATTTACTTTTCTAATTAAACACAAAACAACAAAGTAATATCTCTCTCCTTACGAAATATTGTTTGTTTGGGCTGTAGGCCCAAGTTGGTGACCCCTAATTATTCATTTTAATTTAATTCATAAATTATAGTAAGCCTACTATCTTGGTCCCATCAAATTGGTGATCCGTAAGCCACTATATGCCAAACTGAGATCTATAGGCTTATTTAGGCTAGCAACAGTATAGGCTTATTTAGGCTAGCAACAGTAAAGGCTTATTTAGGCTACTCGTAGCTGTCACATATCGTACGAGTAGTGAGCATGGCTGCGCCGCTTTCGCTTTGTACTCAGGAAGAACAGAGATCCGTGGTTTGTTTTTTGTGGGCAGAAGGTGTGAAAGGAGCTGAAATTCACACGCGTTTATGTGCTCAGTATGGAAATAATGCGTTACCACTGCGAAGTGTGTAAGAGTGGATTCAAATGCTCAAGGAAGATCGGACATGTGTGACAGATGCTCAGCGCTCAGGACGACCGTCAACATCAACCAGTGGTGACAAGCAGGAAAAAACTAGAGCCATGATTTTCGATGACAGAAGACCAACAATAAAAGAAATTGCATCTTCATTAGACATCAGTCAAGGCTCAGCCTATTCGATAGTTCATGACATTCTTGGCTTTCACATGGTTTGTGCAAGATGGGTGCCCAAACAGTTTACAGAAGAGCAAAAGCGTGATCGTATGGACGTCTGCTCTCGTCTTTTGGCGCGGTATCATAATGAAGGTGAAAACTTTTTGGAGCGCATTATCACTGGAGATGAAACCTGAATCCATCACTATGAACCAGAAAGCAAACGACAGAGCATGCAATGGAAGCATCCAACATCTCCCGTTTCAAGGAAGTTCAAAGCGCAGCCGTCAGCAGGTAAAGTTATGCTAACACTGTTTTGGGATAGACGAGGCCCTATCCTTGAACATTATCTAGAGCGTGGAACTACAGTAACAAGTGCATCGTATTCTGACATGCTCCGGAATGAGTTAAAGCAAGCAATTTGCACAAAACGGAGAGGGAGATTGTCGGAAGGTGTTATTCTGTTACACAACAATGGGCGCCCTCATACCGCTGCACAGACTAGAAAATGCCTTCAAGAACTTAAATTTGAAGTTCTCGACCATCTAGCCTACAGTCCAGAACTGGCACCTTCGGATTTTTACCTGTTTGGACCACTAAAAGACGCTTTGAGAGGTCAGTGATTCCAAGGCGATGATGACCTGAAGGAGGCGGTGCATGACTGGCTTCGCACACAGCCAAAAACATTCGTTTGTGATGGCTTTAGGAAGCTTTAGATCGCTGGACTAAGTGTACTGAGAAACAAGGAGACTATGTTGAGAAGTGGTGTGTTTATAACACCAGTACACATTTGAAAACTTGTCGATCGATATTTACAAACTAGTTGGTGATTCTATATAATTTGAGTGCGCTGATCTCAAAAATATAGTTAGTTTTTCCCTATCACGTATGGTTCTGTTACTACAGGGTGTGTCATAAATCCCCCATTTATCCCCAAATGTGAACCATCTTATCGAGACCAACATTGGATTGCACATGCTAAACCATAAATTTTGTTGTTATAGACTACAGTAACGCTTACATAATAATGTAGGGTAAATATAAATAACAACCAGTCCCGTTCCCAGCAAAATACTCTCTCCCCTCCCATCAATAGGTGGTTAACATTTGGGGACAGATGAAGTATTACAACACCCCTTGTAGCACGAAATCTTTAGGTGATAGAGTAAAACCTAATTAAAGCAGAATTAAATAGCTCCTAGCTCTTCGACAAGCATATTGCTTGTTTATGAAAGAATAAAAAAATAAGTGAAAGAAACAAAATATATTTACCTTCTTTACTTGCAAACATTTCAGGACTTATTCCAAAGACTTAGGACTAAGAAGGTAGATCTGACTAATGACGACTAAACCGGTGCTTCTTTGATGTTTTCTTATGCTGTGCGTTAGGCTGATCTCGTTGCAGACACCAGCAGTAATCCGCCATCATATTTGTATGCCACCTTCCTTGATATCTTCTTTCCATGGTTTTGATGTCCTGGTGAAATCGTTCCCCTTGCTCCTCACTGACATCTCCGAGATTTTCGGGAAAACGGTCAAGATGCGAAAATAAGAAATGAACTTTCAGGCTCATGTTGCAGCCTAAGGCGCAAAACTTTTTAAGCATATTTTCCACCAGTCTTTCATAATTTTGGCTTTTGTAGTTTCCCAAGAAGTTTTCAACAACATCTTTGAAACCAAGCCATGCTTCTTTTTCTTTATTGGTCATTGTGTTCAGGAAATGATCGTCTGTCAATAACTTTCTAATCTGAGAACCTATAAAAACACCTTCCTTTATTTTCTCGTAGCTAATCTTTGGATATTTTGAACAAATGTACTTGAAACACTCACCTTCTCTATTCAATGCTTTGACATACTGCTTCATGAAGCCTAACTTAATGTGCAAGGGTGGTAGGAGGATTTTATTTGGTTCAACTAGATGTTCATGTAAAATGTTCTTTGATCCTGGGGTAAGATTCTCTCTAGGAGGCCAAGTTTTCCTCTTCCAGTGCTGGTCACGTGCTCGACTATCCCATTCGCAGATGAAACATGGCATCTTAGTGTATCCTGATTGCTGCCCAAGTAACATGCAAAGGAATTTGAGATCCCCACACAATATCCATCTGTGATTTTGATACTGAATTTTTTCTAGAAGCAGTTTCATGTTATCATAGGTCTCTTTTAAATGAGTAGAATGGGCCACTGGGATTGATGCATATTTGTTACCGTTGTGCAGTAACACTCCTTTTAGACTGGTTTTAGAGGAATCTATAAACAACCTCCAGTCACTGGTTTGGTATTCGATGCCTAGCTTGCACACTAATCCTGTGATGTCCTTGCAAAATACCAAGGGACCATCTTCTTCGAAAAAAGGCACGAAGTCTTTCTCACGATTTCTGTACCAAGCGAAATATGTGTCGGATGCCAATAAATTGTTCTCCTGCAATCTAGACCCCAAAAGTTCTGCAGAGTCCATAGGCAGATTCAAATCCCTGACTAAGTCACTTAGTTCGGCTTGGGTTAATGGTTTAGGAGGATCTCGGTCAGCTGTTGGCTGTTCATAAACATCATCATTGTCTGGATTTGGAGCTGAATCAGAATCTGAATTGTATTGATCCAGACTCTCGGGTGGGCTGGGAATAGGAACTTCTGGACCATAAGGTACCGGCCTTATTGCAGATGGAAGACTTGGGTATTGAAGGCTCTCTTTATTCTTTGCATTATAACCTTTAACATTGCAAGAACAGAAGTAGCAGTCGTCGGTATGGTTCCTAGGCTCGCGCCATACCATAGGGATCCCAAATGGCAAACTTTTCTTTTTACCTTTGCTCCAATTCCTTAGTGCCGCAACACACGTAAGACAAACCTTGTGTGGAGCCCAACTTTTGTCTTGATCTCCTAAAGACGTAATGTTAGAATTATCTATCTGAAAAATATGAAAAAACGAAATTAATTGAAGATAAAAAAGGTAAAAAATTACAAAACTCCCCAAAATTGTTTTGCTAATAACTTTAAAACTGTGGGTGATAGAAAAAAACTGGTAGCATTTTTTAATTCAGCGCAGCGAACTGCTTCAGAATCACAACTCAAAATAAAGAAATCGATTTTCATGCAGACCGGTATAATTTATCAGATGTGAAAATAAAATTGTTAAAATAAAAAGTGCGGACACTTATTGAATTACCCTCGTATTAATGTATAGTGGTTATAAAGGCGGGTGGGGGAGAATGGAGGTGTGTGTATTAATCTATAGTGATTATAAAGGAGAGTAGGGGCTGTAGAGTGTCATGTACGTTTGTGTGTGTGTGTATGTACATTTCTGTGTATGTACTTGAGCAAATATCTGGCATCCTTTCACCATGACTTCTTAAAGCAGACTGGGTTGGCCTATGGCTGTCAGACAGAAGCCACAGAATAAGGGAGGGAACGAACGCAAATATGTAGCGTAAGCCAGCTGTCAGCTAGTAGAGACTGCAGATACAGTATATAGAGGAAGCCAGCTGTCAGCGCCAGGAATGATGGCGTAGTGTACAGTTGCCCGCATATGTAATGTTCCTGGCCTCACAGGCGACTCCGTACATGTGGCAACGCCGCAGCGATAGTCAAGGTACCCCAGCTGGGGGAAGGTGGGGTGGAGGGGGGGACAACTGAGTCCAACAACATATAACACTGACATACAGGTAAGGCACCGTTCAAAAATTAAGTAACACTATTTTGGCTAAAACCTGACCCCTCCCCATGTAACTTTCTGTAACGTGTGGAGTGTGGGGTGGGGGAAGTGTTACATAACATGTTAGGGGGTGTCTGGTCTAGCGTTACAGAACGTTCCCGGGGGATCTTGGGTTTGAAGTTTTAGTAAAAATAGCGTTACGTAATTTTTGAACGGCCCCTAATTTTAATGTAATATCTGTGTTCATAAAGATAAACGATTAATATGATCGTGAACAGCGTTGAAGTCCATGTTTACTTGTCATATACAGTAATAAGGTTCCATTGTGATTACTGCAAGTCTATATGAACAGATACCACAATACAACTTTTTATATACTAGTGAATTTGAACCAAAAGTAGACATTACACAACCATCCTCCACACTCGCTTATTCCCCTTCCTCACCCACCAGTCTGGCGTATATTAAATCATTATGTAACAATACTAATAAAGCTGTTTCTAGAGTCCGTGTGGAGCTTTAAACCTTTACTAACTTACGAATCTACACGATTATATATAGGCCTATATATGTATTGACATTGAGCGAGAAAAAGATTGAGACAGTGTGAGAGAAAGCGAGGTAGAGGGGCAGAGAGAGTTAGTGGGAAATGGCTTATCGATTGTTACACAGAGAACTTGTAAACAGTTTCGATCTGAATAACAGTAACTGATTATCAAAATCACATAAGAATAATCCACGGTTATACTAGCATAAACATATTTATATATACTTATAAATTCATACAATATTATACTAATATTTGTGAAATGACGTTGATGGGCCAAACCGTGGTATTGACATGGTTACTTGCTGTTGCCGTCCAAAAGAGACTACATATGAGCGTGTCAGTGGAAACTCTAAGGTGACGGTTGCATGCAGCAGGATATCACCACCGGTTTGTGTCTGATGCCTATTATATTAATAGTGTTTTCCAGATTGTATTTGTATTATCAATGTGGAGAGATAATGATTTAATCAAGATGGACAGATAAACCCATTAATGTTTTTCAAATTTCCTGTTGCATTATTAATGTGGAGATATTATTAGATTTTAACAAGGAATATATATATATATATATATATATATATTATATATATATATATATATATATATGTGTGTGTGTGTGTGTGTGTGTGTGTGTGTGCGCGCAATAAAACACCAATTCTTTATTACAACAAATATGCAATGACTGAGAATGTTTTACTAAATAGTTTATTATACAAAATGATAAAGTCATACAAAATGCTCACAGTTTTCCATAGATTAACATAAGTGGAACATCTATACCCGGTTCATAGTTAGTATTTGGTCCATCCCCCATTATTATCTATTACACCTTGTAATTTGTGTGGCATAGATACAACATGGTTATGTATGATGTATGGGTTCCTTCGGAACATCTCCCACTCAGCCATAGTGTGATCCAGCAGCTGGCGGCTGGTCTGCTCCTGACCGGGCCCCCACGAGTTCACCACATTCTCCCTTACTAGGCCAGTCCAGTAGATCTAGAATTCGCTGCTTCTCGAACCACCTTTTAACAATCCTGGTGGTGTGGATGGGAGAGTTGCCCTGCAAATGAATTTTAAATATTAAAAGTAGAATTATATCTCATCCATATACTTCATCAGTAACCCACTATTCGAGATAGGTTTTAACCCTTATGTATTAAGGGTTTCTCTCAGCTAAATGTAATTGTGCGCCGTTATACAAATAATACAGTCTGCAGTTGTCAAGAATAAATTCCTAAAGTGATGTCAGAGTACTGAAACAGTTAAAGAACAATTTTATGACCATTATTTGTCCCATGTAAATGTGGAAACTGGAAATAGAAATGCGTGTAATACATAAATCTTACTCTAGTATTAGTATAATATTCTATAACACAAATAGAACATACCTGCATAAAGATAATCTGCTCAGGATAGAGCAAGGCATACGCGCGTACAGAAGGCAGCATCACCTCCTCCATGATCTCTATATACTGATCTGCCGTAAACCTCCCGTGGATCTCAGTCAGCTCTCCTAGTTCCTGCAGGTGCATCCATCCCCACACATTCGCCGTCACGTGCCCAATCCGTGCCACTTCGTAAATATTTTGGCGGGCATATCTCGTGTTGTCCTGTTGCCAACACCGAAGACGGCCGTGAGTTGTAGACGCAAACGTCTTCTCGTCAGAGAAGATAACTCTGCTTCAGTATGCGAGATCATCATTTATATTCTGGCGAGCAAACGAGAGCTTGGCCTGACGATGTTGTTCCTCGATCCTCTCTTTTTTGGCAGGAGTACGGTGGTGATATCCTGCTTCATGCAACCGTCTCCTTGCGGTGTCCACTGACACGCCCATATGTAGTGTCTCCCGGATGGGGACTGCGTTGTTGATAGGATCGTTCTGCACTTCGTTGATTATTCTCCGGTCTTCTTCTAGTGTGGTCTTTCTTGGTGCCCCACACTTAGAACGATCTAGCAGATTCCCAGTCTCTTGCCACCTCCGCAGCCAGCGTCGAACAGTAAGCTTCAAAATTCCCAGTTCCATGGCTTTGTCAACTCCAGACAGGGTTGCTTCCCGCATACCAATTTTCCGGCCTCGCTGTGCAATTTTATCTTGACCTTGATTCATTTTCAGAGTCGGTGTTCGTCATATGGTGTAGAAATATGGTATGAACCTAGCTCATGCCAGTAACCATGTCAACACCTCGGTTTGGCCCATCAACGTCATTTCACAAACATTAGTATAATATTGTATGAGTTTATAAGTATATATACTGTAAACCAGGTTAATTTCTCGCAGCAAATTTTCGGCATCATAATTTCGCGGTCAACAGTTGCTAGTTATAATCTTACAGATTAAAATGATGTCATGAATGACGACATTTATTCTGGACTGTGATTGGTCGAGATTGAGGTTGTATATCAAGGCAAGTTTTACATCTTGGTATACGGATAAAAATTCAGCAGCACACAACGTAAATGAGTCTCTCGGTAAGATAGATTTGAAGCTCTCCACACTGAAACCTATTCATGCTAAATGGATTGTCGCTGCCTGGGATAACCCAAACAAAATGAGGGAGACCATTCGGAAGGGTTTAGAAATTAGCGGCATTCATGACATTCTTGTTATACAGTAATAATACAGTATAATTTAAAATGTTTTTACTGGTTTTCCTTTACAATTTTTTATTACAATATACTGAATTTATGGTACTTTCCTATTATCCCGGACCCCAGACTTTTTGCCAGTTGTCAGACTTCAATGTTGACACACAATATTTTCGTTAAAACTAACGAAAATATCACGACTTAACCTAACCAATTATCAAGGGCGTACAGTTTACCTAACCGGGCATTCAATTAACTTAACTAGTTGGTAAGGTTAGGTTAAATAGTGATATTTTCGTTAGTTTTAACGAAAATATTCTGTGTCAAAATTGAAGTCTGTCAACTGGCAAAAAGTCTGGGGTCCGGGATAATAGGAAAATACCGAATTTACTTTTCAAATAAAGTATTTTAATGATCTAAGTTTTATTTTCTTACTATCTCCCAAAGATCAGTTTAAATGGTCAAATTTTCGCCTGCTAGATATTTTCGCGTATACTATAGCATACGCGAAAAACGCGAAAAATTCCTGCAGGCGAACATTTCGCACTCATTAGTATATAAAAAGTTCTATTGTAGTAGCTCTTCATATAGATTTCCAGTAATCATAATGGAACCTTATTACTGGATATGACTAGTAAACTACATGGAGTTCAGCGCTGCTCACGATCATATTAATTGTTTATCTTTATGAACAGAGACATTACATTATAATTACCTGTATGTCAATGACTGCACATTCAATTGTCCTTTAGATATATATGTCTGTGTTATATATTGTTGGACTCAGTTGTCCCCCCTCCACCACACCTTCCCCTATTTGGGGTACCTTGAGTAACACTGCGGCTTTGCCACAGGTACGGATTCGCCTGTGAGGCGAGGATCATTACATGTGCGGGCAACTGTACACACACACACACACACACATATATATATATATATATATAGAGAGAGAGAGAGAGAGAGAGAGAGAGAGAGAGTTACAAATCGGGTGATATACAGGGTGTACATAAAGTCAGGATCTATTTTTGTCAAGCACTTGGAAATTATATGGAATTCAATCATAAAATGATAAAGTGGTAACATTTATTAAATAATTAAGAGTAGGATTCGACGTGACGCCCATCATTATCCCTGCACAGCTCAAATCGTTCCGCAGCATTTCTAAACACATTCTGGAGCATTTGCGGGGGTTATGTTATCTGCAGCAGTTCGTATACGTGTACGTAAGTTTTCAAGACTCGTAATCTTCGTCTGATAGACGTGCGACTCGATAAAGCCCCATGCAAAGAAATCTAAAGGGGTTAAATCTGGTCATCTCGCGACACAAGGTCTGTTGCTTCCGCGTCCGATCCAGCGATTTGGAAAACGTCCATTTAGATAATCCTGAACAATTTTGGCATAGTGACAAGGAGCACCATCATGTTGATAGACGACGGGGATAGGATTGTTAGTACCGTCGTCTATCAACATGATGGTGCTCCTTGTCACTACGCCAAAATTGTTCAGGATTATCTAAATGGACGTTTTCCAAATCACTGATCGGACGCGGAAGCAACAGACCTTGGCCAGCGAGATCACCAGATTTAACCCCTTTAGATTTCTTTGCATGGGGCTTTATCAAATCGCACGTCTATCAGACGAAGATTACGAGTCTTGAAAACTTACGTACACGTATACGAACTGCTGCAGATAACATAACCCCGCAAATGCTCCAGAATGTGTTTAGAAATGCTGCGGAACGATTTGAGCTGTGCAGGGATACTGATGGGCGTCACGTCGAATCCTACTCTTAATTATTTAATAAATGTTACCACTTTATCATTTTATGATTGAATTCCATATAATTTCCAAGTGCTTCACAAAAATAGATCCTGACTTTATGTACACCCGGTATATTAAATAAATATACAATATTTTTTGTAAAGTTATTTCCATGTCCTCTTTCGAAACTTTATTTAAAAACCAATGACACTACTATATATTGAAGCTCACCATGCAAAAGAATTAGAACTACCTCATTGTGTATATGGGAATGAACTCAGAATGGTTCCCTGTGTGTATATATATATATATATGTATATATATATATATATATATATATATATATATATATATATATATATAATATATATATATATATATATATATATAGAGAGAGAGTCACAAATGGGAGAATATATTATATAAAACAACAATTAAAGTACACAATTACATTGAACTGATTCATTAACTTACCAATCTGAAGGCCTTCAAACCAAAAGAAATATAACTACTTTATTTCAGGAGCAACGTAATAGAGTGTCACCATATATGTACTTAAGCCCCACAACCTATCACAACGACTTCTTGAAGCAGACTGTGGCGACCTATGGCTGTCAGACAATGGGCGTCAGCCATTCGTGCTGACGTCCCACAAATAGGGGAATATATATTAAATAAATATTTTTGTGAATTAATAAAGTTATTTCCATGTATGTACATATTCGGGATATTTCCATGCATCCTTTTTATTTTCTGCTGCAACCCAAACCAATTATAAATACTTTATTTAAAATATACAACTCCTAATCTAGTCCCAAATCGGGGAATATACTGTATATTAAATAAATACGTTTTGGAATTAATAAAGGTATTTCCATGCAAGGAAACGACTCCGGTTTTATTTTAATTATTTCTATCTTTATTCTGTGAAAAGAATGTTTTGTTATGAAGACACGCGTTTAAATTCTTCAAAACTGTCAGTAACAATTAACTCGACCATTCCCCTGCCCCCCCCCCCCCAAAAAGAAAAGTTCATCGGATATCTCAACCCGAAGCACAGATGTATTTAACACGATATTGTCAAAGCTGGACGGGGACTCTCAAAACAGCTTATGTAATCCGAACACCTAATATATTTGGCTGTTACACAGGACTGTGTCAATTATTTCAAAATACAGCCTTCATAGATAGGCGATGCTTTTAAGACAGGAAACACAGGTGCGTCGTAATTTACACCAAACTTAACCCGAACACCGAATATATATGTTTGTAACACAAAAGTGCGACACGCGCTTTTGATAGTTCGCCCGGAAACACAGATGCACCTTAATTCACACAAGGTATAGCCCCGTAGAGGCAGCGGTTGCCTTTTAAGGAAGGAACCACATCACCCAGCTACTTCGCCCTTACATTTCTGATATCTCCCCACTTCGTTTCAAACTCGAGTGTAAAAAAGAAATTTAGAAAATAATAGCTTATTTTTGTCATGCAAATAATCCAGCAGTTATACAGCGAATTTAAAAACAGTTTTATAATGCGTAGACTATTAAACACAAAATGTAATATCTCCAATCGAATCAAAATGAAGACTGTAATATCTATAAACATGTTTTATTTTAAAATGGTAGAAATATGTATGATAAACAATTTTTAACAATTTTCTCTTCCGATTTATAGAAATATTGTTACCATAATTAGACAGTGAACCTAAATCAAATAATTGTCTATTATTATTATTATTATTATTATTATACAGGGTGAGTCAAAAGTCTATACATAGGCAAAATGGTCATGATAAATAAAAGATCATTTATTTTTTATTTTTTGCAGTTGTGCTGAGATGCCTTTGTCCCAAGAAAAGCGTATAGAGATCATTCTTCTGGCAGGATCAGGAAGCTGTCGCAAGATTGCCGAGGATTTTAACTGGAGACACGCCCCCGGAACGCACATCACACACGACACCGTTGCCAAACTCATTGAGAAGTTCAAGAAGACTGGAAGTGTTGAAGACCAACCGAGAAGTGGCCGTCCACTAACAGCCACCGATGAAGGCACAGCAACCATGGTGCTGGCAGCGTTCGCGAAGAGTCTCCAAAAAAGCACTCGACGGATGTCTGTAGAATGCGGTGTCAGCCAAAGGAGTATCGTCCGCATTATGAAAGAGCACAGATGGCATCCATACAAAATGCAAATATTGCAGTATCTTAGCGAAGACGACCCGGACAGGCGGCTGGAATTCTGTGAATGGGCAAGAGCAAAGGTGGACGAAGACAAGTTCTCGCCTGGCATCCTGTTTTCAGATGAAGCCAACTTTTATGTTCATGGAGAGGTTAATCGTCAAAACGTACGTTATTGGAGTGGTGACAACCCGCACTGGATGAGTCCATCAAAGATGCAAGGCGCTGGAAAAGTGACGGTGTGGTGCGGAATATGGGGCAACAGAATTGTTGGCCTTTTTTTTCATTGACACCAATCTGGATGCCGAAATGTGTCTAAACATGCTGCAAGACACAGTCATGCCGTCCCTGCTGAACCGAGGTCCCCAGATCTCACCCCCCTTGATTTTTACTTGTGGGGGCACTTGAAGGCCATGGTGTACCAGGTGAAAATACAAAACACGGACCACCTAAAGGAACGCATTCGTGATGCGTGTGCACGCATTACACCAGACGTGTTAACGCGCGAATGCCATGACTGGGAGGAGTGCATCCGTATGTGCATTCAGTGTCATGGTGCCCCACATAGAGCATATTTTGTGACTTACAAGTGATTGCATAATAAAGTGACCATTTTGCCTATGTATGTAGACTTTTGACTCACCCTGTATATTCTGACCTAATGCGTGTCAAACTCATTTCAAAGCACTGTAATAATGAAGAATACGTTTTAAATAGGCATTTTTAATTGAAAATTTAGTAAACAATACTTTTATTTTCGTCAAGCAAATTAAACCAACAATTAAAGCAGTTTATAATGCGTAGACCATTAAATAACTGTTCATTTACTAATAATAAAAAAATATATACGTTTAATTAGAAATATTATCAGTGCTTTAAGGAAAATATACTGGGTGTCCATAAATGTTTAACCTGAAAACAGTATGCTCTCATGTTTTAATGACGAATCTTACATCCGTTTTCTTTTTACAAGTGATCTCGTACACGCATAGAGTATCTGTGCAGGTGCGTTTCGTCTACCGCATTCGCCGCTAGGAGCGCTGTAGTAGCTGTTCAGTTAAGATGGCGTCTGTGACAGAGAAGGCACAATGTGCTGCAGAAACAAAATCTCCTGTCAGTGTTCAGATGGCCTAACTATTTGTCCATAAACAGGACTTCCATACACTTTTGTTAAACAATTACAGCTGAAATGTCAGCTTATTTAACCTAAATTTAATAACCGAAGGGAAATTTATGAACTTCTTACCTTGAAACTGTTATAAATTTTTTCTTGACACCACTAAAACATTTTTATTCCGGCTTTTTCCGTCGCTGTTGTTATGCTTAATCCGCTTTTGCTTATTCAGCTTCTCGCCCTCTTATTCTGCTTATCCCGATCTTTTTCTTCTTCTTCTTAAAACCGTGTTGCTATTTCTAGCCATGGGATCTTTTTTCTTTTCATCCCATATTTGTTTTTTCGTTGGTGTTTATTTAATTTTTCTCAGCAAGAGTTCATGTTCTCCTTCTGAGTTATTTTTTATTATTATTATTTATTTTAATGTCAATATGGCTTATCCAAGATTAGGTGGGTCTTCCATTTCGGTACTCCCAAATTTTCCATACATTGGGGCCAGCCAGAAAGGAAAAATTGCATGTGAAACCCAATTTTTTCTTTAATATTTATTAACCCATCTTAGATTACCTATATTTTATGTTTTATTTGTTATTCCATTTTTGTTTTTCCTCACTTTTTAATATAAGAAGTGTAGCATTTTATAAAGTCCTCACCCTTTTCAAATGAAAGGGTGTTGCATTTTAGTTTATTTTCCATAGGAAATATTACAATACTCCAGCCCTTATCTTTTGTTGTAACATCTGCCTAGCTCGTAGAGCAGTTGAACGTTGTGGTCTACTATTTGTGGTATAGGTTATTGTAGTAGTAGGACTAGTTACATCATTTATTGAACAGGTTAGGTTTGGTATAGTTTGGGTCATATTTTGATCATCATCAGAATCTATTATAGATTCATCATCTTGATCATTTTTGTTAACAGTAGTTGGTCCTACTTCTAGGGGATATAAGAGTGATACATCTCTTATAGTTTCACCTGAAGCAGTTTTAAGTTTTACAACCCTGGTTAATCCATCTTCCCCAGTTTTTAGTTCTAAAACTCTACCTAATGGCCAACACTGTCTTGGTGTATTTTGTCTAATTAGAACTACATCTCCTACCCTAATTTTATTAACCCAGTCTTTGTTTTGTATATATTTATGTCTTTCTCTCAACCCAACAAGGTATTCATCACTCCATTGCTTTTTAAATTTTGTTTTTATATTTGTTATTTGTGATAATCTATTTTGCAAATCATGATTATTATCACTCCAAGGTGGATCATCCAAGGAGATATTGTAATCAGGTAGAAGGTTAATGACTTCTCCCTTAATCAAATGATTTGGGGTGAGAGGCTCTACATCATTAATATTATCCCCTACATAAGTAAGAGGTCTGTTATTGACAACATTCTCAATTTCACTAATGAGAGTGAGAAGTTCAAAGAATTCAATTTGTTTTTTACCTATTGATTTCTTTAGGCAATTCTTTATTGTTTGGATATTCCTTTCCCAGATTGCTCCATACCATGGTGATGCAACAGGGATGTATTTCCATTTTATTTTGTTATTTTGTAGATATGTTATGGTATGTGAATTTTGTAATATGTCATTTATTTGGTTTTCACCAGCCTTGAAATAGGTTGCATTATCTGTCCAAACAATTTTGGGTGCAGAATGCTTAGCACAAAATCTTCTAAAGCTATAGACAAATGATTCTGCGGAGAGATCACTCACTACGTCTAAGCTGACTGCTCTAGAAGATGAACATGTGTAAAGTATGATGTACATTTTTTGTTCTGTTGTTCCCAGACCAACAGTCAAACTTCCTGTATAGTCTATGCCAACTGTTTCAAAAGGCCTATTAAAGGTGACTCTCTCTGTTGGCAAATCAGGAGGATTGGTCTTCCTGAAAGATCTGGAATGAATCCTTTTGCAGGTGACACAGTTATTCAAAACTGTCTTTACAGTCATTCTGCCTTTGGGTATCCAATACAACTTTCTAATGGCATTTAATGTTGTGGAACACCCATGTGATAAAGTTCATTGTGTTTCTCTCTAATAATTAGGGTTGTAATGTGATGGAACCTAGGAAGAAGAAGGGGTTGTTTACTGTTATATGTGATTTGTGATTTGTTTAATCTACCCTTACATCTTAATAAGCCATCTTTGTCAATGTAAAGATTCAAGTTTATTACCACAGAGGGTACTTTGTTCCTTTGTTTACCAATTGTTAAAAAATCTATTTCATTTTTGTATTCTGTTTGTTGTATGTGGTTAATCCAATATTTGGTAGCTAGACTTGTATACATTTCATTATCATTATTTCTTTGTTTATTTATTTTCTTTAAACAGTTGTGAATGAATCTGAGACAGTAAGATGTTACCCTTACAAGTTTGCCAAAGTCAGAATAACTGTTATAATCTAATAGTGGCTCAACTTTATTTGTGGTTATCATGTTAAGTTTTACATTAATTTGTTCTGCTGGCCACATTGTTTCATCCTGAATGAATTCAGGTCCATGAAACCAATTTTTGTTGGATTTTAGTAATTTACAGGATAATCCTCTTGTGAGAAAGTCTGCAGGATTTTGTTTTGTTGGAATGTATCTGAAGGTTATGTCCAAATTTTGTCTAGCTTCTTTAATGTCTCTTAATCTGTTACGGACAAAGATGTTTTTTGAGTTTAGCTCATCAGAGTTGATCCATGCCAAGCAGATTTGACTGTCAAGCCAAATATATGTAGTTGTGATGTTTACATCATAATAGACTTCATGGAGAAATACTGTTATTTTTACAGCTAGATAACCCGCAAGTAGTTCAAGCTGAGGAATAGTTTTCTTTTGTTTTAAGGGTGTTACTTTCCCCTTGGCATAGATCAAATGGCTGCCATCCTCACCTACAAGGTAAGCGCAACAGCCATACACCTTTTCACTGGCATCACCAAATACATGCAAGGTTTGAGGTGTATCTCTGTGTCCACAAACTCTGGGAATATTTATGTTTTGTAATTTATTGAGATCTTTAGCTAACCTTTTCCAGCTATCTTGTTGTTTATTGGTTATAGGATCATCCCAGTCTACTTTCTGTTTCCAAAATTCTTGTAAAAGAACCCTGGATCTGATAGTAGAAGGAAGGAGTAAACCCATAGGATCAAATATTTTTGAACTTTCGGATAAGATCTTTCTTTTTGTGTTAGCTGTTGTATCTAAGGTGTAGCCTTTTGTGCAGAGTGAATCATGAACTTTAGAATCTGAGTTCAAATCCCAGATCATGCCTAATGTTTTCACCCTGTTTGTTGGTTCTGTTAATCCTTTGTCTTCTGATTTTATTTTTTGATTTAGTCTCTCATTATTTGTGATCCACTCTCTTAATTCAAAATTACCTTCTTTCATTATTTTATCTGCTTTTATGTAAACTTCATTTAATTCTGACTCTGTTTTGGTTGATCCTACAAGGTTATCTACATAGAAGTGATCTTTCAAGAACTGAACAGTTAAATCATTTTCATCATACAAATTTAAGTGATGTTTGATGGTTAAAGCCAGTAAACTAGGACTTGCATTTGCTCCAAACAAAACCACATTAAATTTAAATGTTTTAAACCCTTTATTTAAGTCATATGGATCATTAAACCACAAGAATCTTAGTTGATCTTTGTCATAGTTATTTTTCAGATGAATTCTCAAAAAAGCTTTGCTTATATCACTTTGAACTGCATAGTCATCTAATCTAAATCTTAGAAGGATTTTTACAAGGTCTGAAATAAGATTAGGCCCCTCTATGAGACAGTCATTCAAGCTATGCTTATTGCCATCTTTAAGACTACAGTTATACACAACTCTAAGTTTTGTTGTGGGTGCATCCTTTCTATAGACTCCTGTGTGAGTAAGATAATGGCAGTTGTCTTTTTTAAAGGGGTGATCTTTAACTTCTTCAATGAAGCCTTTTTCTAACTGGTCCTTGAAAACATCATCATACATTTTAATTCTCTTGTCATTTTTTAATCTTCTCATCAAATTATAGAGATGACCTTTAGCTACCTTTAGATTATCATTTAATTTTGGACTATTGATCTTCCAAGGTAGTTCAATTGAATAATGGCCATTTTCATACATGATGGTGTTTTCAAAATTTTCAGCCATTAATTGATTTTCATCTGTATGATCACCATCTTGCACCCCCACTGACTCTAATAGCCAGAGCTGTTGTACACCTTTATCTAATTCTTCAGTTGTTAATGATTTATTTAATATTTCAGTATTTATGTCATTATTTGAGTTGTGTAAGACCTTGTCATAATAGGGCAAGTTTGTTAGTCATATATTTTTATTTTTCATTGTTATTTTATATTTATCTATGTGTCCCAGTGGAGCTATACCCCAGTGAGTATCTAGAGCAATCCCATCTCCTATTCTGACTATGCCCTTCTGAATTAAGTGAATATAATCAGCTCCAATTAACATTTGAACATTATCTATTATATCATCATTTAAATTTCTATCTGCAATTTTATATTGCTTTTTAAGTTGTTGTATTACTTCTTTTAAATTTGGTATTTTAAATTTTTGTTGACCAACTTGTTCAATGACTACTACTTCTATGTTTGTTGTTTTATTCTCTGTGGGTATATCCAGATCTAAATTGACTGTATTATATTTTTCTTTCTGTTCATTTTCTTTGACAAATGATGTTATACACAATTCTTGTTCATTTTTATGAGTTTGTAGGCCTAATTGATTAACTAATGATTGATCTACAAATGTTTGTTGGGAACAAGAATCTATTAGACATCTTATAGGAGTTGTCCCACCTTCTTTATTTTTTAAATCCAAGGTTATTGTAGGTAGGAGTACACTAGAATTTTTATTGACATTATTTATTGATATATGTCCATTAAATGTTTTTTCATTTTTCTTTAGGTTTTGTTTATTTGAATTTTTAAATGAATCACAAAGACAAGAGACATGATTTAAACTTCCACAATTAACACATTTGAATCTTATTTTTGTTTTGCAGTCTTTGTTAGTATGTCCTGCACTGTGCATTTAGTACAAAGGTTTAACTGAGAACACCTGTTTATCCGGGATTCTAAGTCTACATATTTAGTACATCGTGTGCTATAGTGATCATCAGCCGAACAAAATTTACACTTACGTACAAATTCTGTCGTAACATTAAAATTTCGTAGTGTAGGAGTTAGACCTATCACTTTTTGTTCTGATTTGTCTTTTTGTTGTGGTTGTGGTTTTGTTTGTATTTTCTTTGTTTGTGAATCAATCTTTGTTTGTGAATCAATCTTTGAAGATTTGTACATTGACAAAACATTTGGAAATTCATTCCTTATTTCATCAAGGGTAGGGTATGTATTTCCCGTTATTCTTTGGAAAATATCCCTAATTTGGGTAGGTAAACAATCAAATATTATGGCTTGGATAAACCATGCTGATTTCTCTAGATCTATATCATTATTTTGTAGATGACCTAACATGCATTCAATTTCACAATAGAAATTGTACAGATCCTGATGGTTATCCTTGGCTGGTTTTATATTTTTTAATTTTATTGCTAAATCATTTACTATTTCTTTTTTATTTAGGAAATTTCTTTCTAGTAATTTGAGAGCTATTTTATATGAACTGCCAATTGCCGGTAAGGCATCAACCAGTTTTAGGGCTGGGCCCTTTAAATAATTAAGGAGATAACTGAATTTGTCAACATCAGATATATAATCTTTGTTGCCAATTAAACTATCAAATTTTTCTAGAAAAGACTGAAATTTTGTTCGATCACCCTCAAATATTGGTACTTGTAATGTTGGTAACTTGGCTTTTAGTTGTTTATTGTCATCATTAGAAATGGATACATTTCTGAAGGCCTCAATCAAACTTTGATTTGTAGCCTCTAAATTATTTGGTAGATTATCTAAAGCAGCATATAATTCATTTATGTGAGAATCTATTTCAAAAATATTCTGTTCTTGTTCACACAAAAGTGCTGTATATCTCTCTTCACCAACATTTAACGCATCAGTTTCTGTAACAATTTCCTCATCTATAATTATTATTTCCTGTTTAATTCTATTTAAACCACCCAAAATAGTATCATAATCCCTTTTATTTGGATTTTCTTTGCTATTAAAGGTAGTTAAAAGCCTGGTAATGACTCCCTTCCTTGCTGATCTCTTCCTTTTTAATGATTTAATCTTTGCCTCAATTGCTTCACATTCAGCCATACTTTATTTATTTTATTTTTCCAAAATTAAGTCCCCAAAATCCTAAAACCCTTTCAACTCTATAAATAAGCTTTATTTTGGTTAAATAGGCTAGGCTTCTGATTACCCTTATTCTAGAATTTTACCACATTTATGACCAAATGATAAGTTTTGAAGCATTTGAATTATTTCTTATTTTTATTTTTAGTTAGGGCTTCGTAATTTATTATTATTTATATGTAGTATTTGAAAAAGCCAAACATGGAATAAATTCTGTTCAGATGTCAAAATGTTTGATAAGGCGTAATTTTATTATTTTTTTTTTTATTTATTTATTTTATTTTATTTTATTCAAGGTTAAGGTTTTCACAGCAAATAACCCTTCCCCACACGGGCCACCATTTAGATATGGAAAAAATAGGTCCTGCTCCAACCAGATAGCCTAAACACAACCTAGGCTAGTTGAGATGGAAGACCTAGGCCAAAGATGAACTAGCCTAACTATTTGTCCATAAACAGGACTTCCATACTCTTTTGTTAAACAATTACAGCTGAAATGTCAGCTTATTTAACCTAAATTTAATAACCGAAGGGAAATTTATGAACTTCTTACCTTGAAACTGTTATAAATTTTTTCTTGACACCACTAAAACATTTTTATTCCGGCTTTTTCCGTCGTTGTTGTTATGCTTAATCCGCTTATGCTTATTCAGCTTCTCGCCCTCTTATTCTGCTTATCCCGATCTTTTTCTTCTTCTTCTTAAAACCGTGTTGCTATTTCTAGCCATGGGATCTTTTTTCTTTTCATCCCATATTTGTTTTTTCGTTGGTGTTTATTTAATTTTTCTCAGCAAGAGTTCATGTTCTCCTTCTGAGTTATTTTTTATTATTATTATTTATTTTAATGTCAATATGGCTTATCCAAGATTAGGTGGGTCTTCCATTTCGGTACTCCTAAATTTTCCATAAAGTCGTGGATGAAAAAATTCTTGGAAACTGGAAACGTGGAAAAGGGAAAGAGCAGTGGTAGACCATCAGTTTCCGATGGGACGGTGGAAAACATTCAAACTGCTTTCACACGGTCACCAAGGAAATCGGTGAGACAAGCTTCATGCCAACTAAAGATACTGCAGTCTACGGTGCACAAGGTGTTACACAAACGTTTGAAGTTACACGCCTACAACGTACAAATTGTTCAAGAACTGAAGCCTGATGACCGTCCAAAACGTGTACAATTCGCTATTGACATTTTGAACACCATTGACGAGGATAATGACTTCTTGTTACGTGTCTGCTTTTCAGACGAGGCTACGTTTCATCTTAGTGATAGAGTCAACCGACACAATGTGCGTATTTGGGGATCGGAAAACCCACGTGCCGTAAGGGAGCATATTCGGGGCAGTCCGAAGATCAATGTCTGGTGTGGACTAATGCATGGCCAGATAATTGGTCCTTTCTTCTTCGCTGAGAACACTGTTTCCGCAACTGTGTACCTGGATATGCTCACCAATTACGCCATCCCCCAGCTGCAGGATAGGCATCCAACTGTCATCTACCAACAAGATGGGGCACCCCCTCATTGGGCGCATGTTGTTCGTGAAACTTTCGACGCAACATTTCCAAATCGATGGACTGGCAGGGACGGGCCAATCCCATGGCCCCCAAGTTCACCAGACATTACCCCGCTGGATTTCTTTCTCTGGGGTCATGTTAAAGATTTGGTTTATGCAACAGTTGTTCCAGATATCAGGACATTGCGAGAACGCATTACGGATGCAATTGCAACAGTTAACCCACAAATGTTGGAAAATGTGTGGCGTGAGTGTGAATACCGTTTAGACATTTTACGTGCCACTAGGGGTGTACATGTGCAAGCTTATTAAGTTCATTAACTATGTATCAAAACTGTGTATGTTTATCTACTTATGATTAAAACTGTGTTTGAATACGAGTGTTTATTTAAAAGTTATAGCATGCTTCAATCAGGGTAATCATTTATGGACACCTTGTATTTCCTTTCAATACATAAAAATGAATCCAGCTTTTTTTTCTAAGTATTCTTTTCGGCAAATTATATAATAATGTTACAGATGTAACTCTACCTTTTTAAACGAAATATAGTGATAGATGTTTTAAAGACATAGAAATATTTAAATATTCTGTTTTTCTGACATTTTAAGAACATATACACTCACTGTTTTGAAAAAGACTTGTATATCTGTCATTAATTTTTGCTGATGAATTTTGTGATTTCTTTATGAAGCGTTTTTGCGTGTGCGTGTGTGTGTGTGTGTGTGTGTGTGTGTGTGTGTGTGTGTATGTGTGTGTGTGCGTGTGTGTGTGTGTGTGTGTGCGTGCGTGTGTGTGTGTGATTTTGTATGGACAGTTTTTTAAGTGTTATATACGCGGCATTTAATGACTAAAGGCTTGTATTTTTTCCTATTAACGAAAATGGAATAGATCATCCCCCATGATTTCCGCCATGTTTCAATGAATACTTCTTTGTATATAAAATAAATACAATTTTACAATTTTTGTCGTTACAATAATTTCAAAATAGAATAATTGACAGATATGCATGTTATGATATATGCTTATAGAAACCTACAGATTCATTTTAGCAGTGTTGCTCAAGTAATGCAAACGCCACTTTCTAAGCAAATTTGTAATACAGAAAATGGAATTTTATTTGGTGGTGATATATATAAAATATATTTGTTTGTTTATGTGAATTGAAAGTTTTAACGACAAACTAAATTTCATCAATTCTAAAGAACTCTACATTTAAGCAGCAATCGTTTTTAAGCGAATATGGTGCTAGATATTTTAAAGATATTTAAAATGTTTAAATATTCTCAGTGGTTTACATTTTATTTCGATGTCATGAAAAAAAAAAAAAATATATATATTATATATATATATATCTATATATATATATATATATATACACCTTTCAACCTTTCAACCTTTCAAAGGTTCTGTTCGATGTCATGAATATATATATATATATATATATATATATATATACCTTTCAACTTTTCAAAGGTTCTGTGCGATGATTCCTCATTTCACGAAGGTCAAGCTTGTCGCCCCTCCTCTCGAGTTGGCCTGGTGAAGTAGTGAGTAGGTTTCTTATACTCTCCACCTCACATAGCCAGGTACGCTCCCCTCATCGGGGACTGTTCTGAGCTAGGCGTCTAATCATATTTAGAAGATGTTCACTGCAACACCATTTGTGTTCCTTAGGTCTTTGGGCAGCTGATTAAACTGTTTCGGTCCTCTCACAACAAAACTATTTCTTTCAGGGTTAAGGATGTTCCCTGTCTCGCCTTTAATTTGGGAACACAACACAGTCTTCCTTTTCTACTTTCCACTGTTGTTTTAGGGAGTTATATCGTTCAGAGTAATATTAGGGACTAGTTTCTCCATTATTTTCCAAGTGTAAATAATGGTGTGTGTGTGTGTGTCTTCTAACCTTTCCCAGTAATTTAGTTCTTTGCACCCCTTAATCTTGGCTGTGAAGCTTCTCTGAATACCTTCTAGCTGTCTAATGTCTTCCTTTTTATATGGGCATGTTAGGACCGAGCAGTATTCCAATTTGGGTATGATCAGTTTTTTCAGTAGAGTTATCATTAAATTCCTATCCCTTGGTTTAAAGGTTCTCAGTATCTGCCCAGTTGTTCTCTTTGCTCTGTTTACTGCCATCTTATTTTGTGTTTCAAATTTCGCATCGTCAGTCATTACAACCTCTAAATCTTTTGCTCTAGAATTTCTATGAATTTCCTGTCCATTTGGGGTATAATATTCCATGGATTTTAGGTCTTCTCTTTTTCCATACCTTAACAGCTGAAATTTCTCAGTGTTAAACTTCATATTGTTGTCTTCTCTCCACTTGTAGATTCTGTTCATGTCGGTTTGTAGAGATACTATATCTTCTGGGTTTCTTATTTTTCTACTGATCTTTGTGTCGTTGGCAAAGCATGTCACTGTGGTGTCTTTCGTAACATCCTCATCTATGTCAGTTAGCATGATTATGAAGAGTAATGGAGCTAATACTGTTCCTTGTGGTGCTGAGCTGAGGACCTCTGATTCTGATGAAGATACTCCTTGTACTGAAAGGACTTGCCGCCGCTCACTAAGGAAATTATATATCCATTTCCCTACTTTTCCTGGTATTCCCATATATTTCAGTTTATGTATTATGATTCCATAGTCACACTTGTCGAACGCTTTGGCAAAGTTTGTGTATATTACATCATAGTTTTCATTACTTTCAAGTGCATCAATAATGTTGTTGTAGTGTTCCATTAGTTGTGATAGGCATGATCTGTCTGACCGAAACCCATGTTGGTTATCATTGAATTTTTTCTGAGTTTCCAAAAAGTCATAGATTTTCTGTCTAACTATTCTTTCAAATATTTTAGTGAGATGAGCTGTAAACGACACTGGCCTATAGTTTTTGGCCTCGGATCGATCTCCTCCTTTATGTAGTGGGACTATGTTCGCGCTCCATATCCATATCGTTTCCATGTCCAATATAGGAGCTCAGCGATTGCAATGTTGCAGTTTCTAATCAGTGTGGCATTCCATTTATCCGGTCCTGACGCTGAGTGTACTTTTAGTTTCCCTATAGCTTGTGTAATATCATATGTCGTAAAGTCGAAGTCGTTGTACTTTCCCCTTGTAGTTCTTCAAAGAACCCGTTTGTATCGCAAATCAGTTTGTTAGTTTTGGGATACTGAAAGATGATTCGTAGTGATCTCAATATTTCAGATACTTCTTTTAGATCATCAGATAAAGCACTGTTCTCGTTTTTCAGAGGTCCGATAATCGCATGGTTTTTCGACTTCCTTTTTGCAAAATTATAGACGTATTTTGAGTTAACTTTTATCGCTTCTATAGCTTCGTCTTCTTTTTCTGTGTGCTTTTCAATTAGTTCCTGTATGACGTCATCGATGCTCTTCGGTTTATATATATATATATATATATATATATATATATATATATATATATACACACACACATATATATATATATATAGATAGAGAGAGAGACACCCGTTGTTCTGAAAAAGACTTCTACGCAAAAACCATTTTCTGCACACATCTATTAAATTGTAAAAGTTCTCTCTCTCTCTCTCTCTCTCTCTCTCTCTCTCTCTCTCTCTCTCTCTCTCTCACGGTTTGGTAAAATTTTAAGGACCCCCCGCTAAAATCGTTCACCCAATGAACGTTTTGCTTTCTGAAAGTGTGGGAGGGGGAGGGAAGTCTTTTTTTCAACATGTCCGAATCTAAGGGGAGCCTTCAGCCCTGTCCTACAAAGTGTGTGGCAGGGGCATATACACTGCGTTCGCACTTATTAAGCAGATTACATTTTCTCCAATGTTTTCAAAAGTTTTTCCCCAATTTCAATGAAATTTGTAGCAAATAATCACAATATATAGTAGCATTGATGGTATTCATTTCGATAAAATATTTTGATAATTAAAATAATATCTCATTTTATTGAAAAAAATATGTAAAATATTGTGTTCCGACTAATTAAGCAAGTATTCTATTTACGGATCTAAATGGTGAAAATGGGTAAGAAGAAGGATTTAACATTAACTGAGAAAAGAAAAATAGTCAAGTTACTCGCTAAAAATATAAAATCTATTGAAATTGCGAAGCAGTTTGGCAGAGCTTATCGAACTGTAAACAAGCTTTTAGCGGAGGGTACCAAACTGAGGCAGCGAAGTGATAAAGGAGCTATAAGAAAAGTGACAAGGCGGCAGATATCTGTAATCAAGCGCAAATTGCAAAGCATCCATTGTCCTCAAGTAAAGAGGTTTTTGAGCAGGCTGGCATACATAATGTACCAAGAACATCTCGATGTGGAATCCTCCAAACAATTGGCAAGACGTGTAAACCTAAGATTCAGTCACCATTAACACCCAGGTACAAGAAGCAGCGTGTTGAATGGGCGCGTCAGTTCGTGAAAACAGATTTTAATACTGTATTGTTAACCGATGAATGAAGAGCAACCCTTGAGGGATCTGATGGTTGGTCAAGAAGATGGATTGCTAAGGGTGAATCTCTACCATGGAATGAGGTTTTCTTTTAGAAAGTTTGTGTAAGACTGGGCATTCATTTTTACACCATCAGGCACTCTGTATGGGACAGCTACTTCATTGCCTATCAATCATGCCCAAAACATGACACTACCTCCACCTTCTTGGCGTCATAATCTCGATGGTAGAAATTGGCCCTCAGCAATCCATCTTCTTGACCAAACATCAAGTCCCTCAAGGGTTGCTTTTCATTCATCGGTGAATAATACAGTATTAAAATCTGTTTTCACGTACTGACGCGCCCATTCAACACGCTGCTTCTTGTAACTGAGTGTTAATGGTGACTGAATCGTAGATTTACACGTCTTGCCAATTGTTTGGAAGATTCCACATCGAGATGTTCTTGGTACATTATGTATGCCAGCCTGCTCAAAAACCTCTTTACTTGAGGACAATGGATGCTTTGCAACTTTGCGCTTGATTACAGATATCTGCCGCCTTGTCACTTTTCTTATAGCTCCTTTATCACTTCGCTGCCTCAGTTTGGTACCCTCCGCTAAAAGCTTGTTTACAGTTCGATAAGCTCTGCCAAACTGCTTCGCAATTTCAATAGATTTTATATTTTCAGCGAGTAACTTGACTATTTTTCTTTTCTCAGTTAATGTTAAATCCTTCTTCTTACCCATTTTCACCATTTAGATCTGTAAACAGAATACTTGCTTAATAAGTGGGAACAACACAATATTTTACATATTTTTCATTAAAATGAGTTAATTTTTTTAATTATCAAAATATTTTATCGAAATGAATACCATCAATGCTGCTATAAATAGTGATTATTTGCTACAAATTTCATTGAAATCGGGGTAAAACTTTTCAAAACATTGGAGAAAATGTAACCTGCTTAATAAGTGCGAACGCAGTGTACGAATCATTTTCTTTATGATGAAGTCTTCCAGTTGTTGCGTACAAACATATAAACGAGAATGCAGTCGGACGAATACCCCACTATCATTATGTAAGTTAGTTTACGTGGTATGCATTGTGCTTTCCACAAATAGACTTATTCAATACTGCTCTGAGTGAAATATATAGAATCTATTTCTCCTGTATCATCATTTATGTAGAAGTGTTTTTTGTGAAGTTTTCGTGCACAATTTTAATCTCTTATTATTTTATATGAAGGGCCGATTCTTCCATACACGAATCTCTAAACGAATATGCTTCGCCCGCGGTATATCTCTGTTGTCATGCAGTGTGAGTAGCTATTTTTATCTATATATTGTCGCTATATATATATATATATATATATATATATATATATATATATGTGTATATGTATATATATATATATATATATATATATATATATGTATATATATATACATAATATATATAATACCCATTCTCTACGTATATATCGTTATTCATGAAAATAATAATAATAATAACAAACCGTGGCTTACAGTAATATTTTTTCTTTTAGGGGCACCCTGACGGTATTACACGAACATATTTCCGGTGATTCCGTGATCGTTGGTGAAACGATGTAAGTTTTATTCTTGTATATGTGTGCGTGTGTGTTTGCGTGTGCTAAATTAGCCGGGTATTTTCAACATTTTATTAATTAATAAAGCTGAGGTTTTATTCTGTAATTAAAAAGGTATATTTGTTATATTTTATAACTTGATTGTGGCACAGTTCCCAATTTCATTTAGCGTATATGTCACATTTTTGCGTAATATATATATATATATATATATATATATATATATATATATATATATATACATACACAGTTTTAAGAGGTGTAAAATTAGATGTAAGATATTTATTATATTTTTTTTTATTTTAAAGAACTGATGCGGATCTGCTTCGTAGCATGGTACAGTATGAGATTACATTGGAAACTCCAACCATCGATCTTACAAAGTAAGAATCCGTTTTTATTTTAAAATCACTCTCTCTCACTATTCTGTGAAATAATAATAACAATAAACATTTCTCTCATTATTCTCTGAAATAATGACAATAACAAACATCTCTCTCATTATCCTGTGAAATAATAATAATAATAAAGCGTGGCTTACAGTTATGTTTTTTCTTTTAGGGATGACCAGCTGGTATTGCACGAACATATTTCCCGGGAATGTGAGATCGCCGGCGAAACGATGCAAGTTTTTTATTCTTTTTTTTTGTACGTGTGTGCGGATCTGGGTAAGAATAAACCAAGTATTTTCAACATTTTATTACATTATAAAATTAATGGTAACATTGTAAGTATATTTATAGGTTAATGCATAATACCGTTTATTGTATACAACACATTTTTTACGTAATATTGGCTTCAATGTTTTATCGTACATATACAAATAGGAGTGGCAATAATTTCTTTACACATTATATTTATATATATATATATATATATATATTATATATATATATATATATATATATATATATATAGAGAGAGAGAGAGAGAGGAGAGAGAGAGAGAGAGAGAGAGAGTTCAGCAGAAATAATTTTAGGTGCAAGATTTTTTATTACAGTGATATAAATTAACTGTAGCGCAATTTTAACACACAGATCTCAGTTATTGCGACGGTACATGGTGTATATATATGTATATACGCAAAACTAATGTGGGAATCGTTCGAAACAGTATTTAGGACTATAAATGAGGAATGTGTACCGTACAAAATTAAGCGTGCGAAAGTAAACAACAAGCCCTTGTGGTTTACTTCTAGAGTAGGAGACATTATAAAGAGTAGAGATAGAGCTTATAGGCAACATAAGTGCAATAAAAACAATTTGTTGTTCCGAAACAACTAAATATCTCTGAGGCGTGAAGCGAAAAGTGTAATAAAAAAGTCCAAGCGCGAATTTGAAATCTCCATAGCTCGTGACGGTAAAGAAAACCCCAAGCGATTCTTTCAATACGTCAATAATAGAAATCCAGTAAAAAGTGTCTTGGGTCCATTGAAAAATGTAAACGGAGATCTAGTTTCTGAAAACAAGGAAATGGCTACCTTGCTAAACGAATTTTTTACGTCAGTTTTTACTATAGAAGATGTAACGAATATCCCTACGGTCATAGACATAATACCTTTTGATAATGGTAATATTTTGGATAATATTGTCGTTAGTGAAGGGAAGGTAATGCGCTATATTGATAAAATGAAAACGCGTAAATCACCGGGTCCGGATTCCATATATCCCATACAACTAAAAGAATTAAAAGATAGCATTGTTGTGCCGCTAACAACGATTTTTAATGCATCTATTTCTGAGGGGTGCGTACCAGATAATTTCAAGTTAGCAAACGTAACACCTATCTTTAAGAAAGGCGATAAAGGTGCGGCAGGAAATTATAGGCCAATCAGTTTAACGTCTGTTGTAGGTAAGCTACTGGAATCAATAATTAGGGATCGTATAGTCGAACACTTAGAATTCCATAAGCTAGTTAGAAATACGCAGCACGGATTTAGGCGAAACAAATCTTGCTTAACTAATCTTTTAGAATTTTTCCAAAGTGTGGTTGACGTTTACGATAGACATCGGGCGGTTGATGTAGTGTATTTAGATTTTCAAAAAGCGTTTGACACCGTGCCGCACAAAAGACTCATTGAAAAAACTAAAGCTCATGGAATCAGGGGTGTAGTAATAAATTGGCTAGAAGAGTGGTTGCGAGGTAGGAAACAGAGGGTGGTCGTTGATGGAGCGGAGTCGTGTTGGGCTAATGTAGCGAGTGGCGTTCCTCAGGGTTCTGTATTGGGCCCCTTGCTTTTTCTTATATATATTAACGATTTAGTAGATGTCGGCCTAGTCAGTACAGTTTCAAAGTTTGCGGATGACACGAAGCTGGGTGGTAGGGCGATTAATGACGAAGATAGAGGTAAAATTCAGGAAGATCTGAATAAAATCGTTGATTGGTCAGTCACATGGCAAATGAGATTTAACGTGGATAAGTGCAAAATTTTGCATATAGGTTCGCGTAACGGTAATTTTGCGTATAGTATGTCAGGGAAAGATTTAACAAGGGTAGAGCAGGAAAAAGATTTAGGAGTTATAGTCACTAGTGATTTAAAAGTAGCGAAACAAAGTACAGCAGCGGTCAATAAGGCGAACAAAGTGTTAGGTTTTATAGCTCGAAATTTTGAGTACAAATCGGGCGATATTAGAGTTCCACTTTATAAATCATTAGTCAGACCCCATTTGGAGTACGCGGTCCAATTTTGGAATCCGCATATGCGCAAAGATATAGACAAAATCGAAAGAGTTCAAAGACGAGCAACTAAGATGATTCCGTCGCTTAGGTCAAAGTCGTACGAGGATATGCTTAAAGAGTTAAAATTGACAACACTCCAGACTAGGAGGTTATGGGGTGATCTAATCCAGGTTTTCAGAATTATGAATGGGTTCGATAACGTAGATAGAGATAGCTTTTTCGAAATATCTCAATATAATAGGACTAGAAATAACGGGTGTAAGTTGACAAGTAGAAGGTTTGAGACAGTAGTTGCCAAAAACTTTTTTACGCATAGAATAGTAAATAGCTGGAATAGTTTGCCGGTAGAAGTAATTAGCAGCACGTCTATAAACATGTTTAAAAATCGATTAGACGCATATGTTGATAGATTGGGTATAGTTTAAGGTAGTAAAATTAAGGATTTGTGGGGATAGATCCCACAGCTCTACACAAGTGTTGTGGGATATAGAGAGGCAGCGTCTTGGGTTAGGGGATACTCTCTGTCCTTACACACCCCATTTAAAGAGATTCCTCTGCTGAGCGGTGCCCCCCATATTACTGTGAGGTATTGAAAAACTCATGATCTTCACTTGCCCCACAAACACCTTTAAATGGGAGACCCAAGATGGGTGCACACACATTTCTACATTACTGTACAGTCTTTACAGCCACACCTACACTTTTCCTCGTAAGTGTATATATTGTAATGTATATGGTTGTAAATTTTGACGGTCCACAATCGATATGGACCGTGACTTATTTTTCGTGACAAGGTACTAGTATTGATGGATACCGTAATGAAATTGACTGGATTCTCTGGCTCTGATATATTTGCATGTCGGTTATAAATAGATATAGAGTGTAACATATTTGTGGATAGTAGTCTATTATGACGTGATCCTCTGGATCCAGAGATTCTATCTTTAGTTTTAAATCGATAATTAATTAGTTTTGCTAAATTGGTCGTTGCCAATGTATACATTGTACAGGAAGTTGTTACATAAATTTCTTATGTTCTTGTGGTTCGGAACACACGTAAAATTGTAGGTCCCCTCAGCCACCACGGAGGACATACACAATTACGAACACAGTTAGGTAGACTAGCCATGAGTGGATCCTAGGGTCTTTGTTGGTCTGAAACATTATAACATTATAGCATTATAACATTATATTAGTGGTGGACCGCATATCCGCATCATTTTTAACATCCGCATCCGCACTTCTGACTGCGGATGTTATGCGGTTATTACCTCTAATAAATTATGCAATTTACAATTAAATTAGCTTATAAAGTAGCTTATAAGGCCCAGTCATGCACATTTCATGTAAAGTATTAATTACACCGGTCTGCATGAAAATCGATTTCTTTATTTTGAGTTGTGATTCTGAAGCAGTTCGCTGCGCTGAATTATAAAATGCTACCAGTTTTTTCCTATCACCCACAGTTTTAAAGTTATTAGCAAAACAATTTTGGAGCGTTTTGTAATTTTTTACCTTTTTTATCTTCAATTAATTTCGTTTTTTCATATTTTTCAGATAGATAATTCTAACATTACGTCTTTAAAATTTTAATAATGGCTTCTAGAGGATGTACCCATAGTCCAGACATATTTTGTTATATTTGTGGTCGGTATGTTGTTGTTGTAAAACAAAGGACAAATGTAACGACCTTCATTAAGAGAGCTTATCATGCTTATTTTGGAATTAAATTAGGAGATCAAGACAAAAGTTGGGCTCCACACAAGGTTTGTCTTACGTGTGTTGCGGCACTAAGGAATTGGAGCAAAGGTAAAAAGAAAAGTTTGCCATTTGGGATCCCTATGGTATGGCGCGAGCTTTGAAACCATACCGACGACTGCTACTTCTGTTCTTGCAACGTTAAAGGTTATAATGCAAAGAATAAAGAGAGCCTTCAATACCCAAGTCTTCCATCTGCAATAAGGCCGGTACCCCATGGTCCAGAAGTTCCTATTCCCAGCCCACCCGAGAGTCTGGATCAATACAATTCAGATTCTGATTGAGCTCCAAATCCAGACAATGATGATGTTTATGAACAGCCAACAGCTGACCGAGATCCTCCTAAACCATTAACCCAAGCCGAACTAAATGACTTAGTCAGGGATTTGAATCTGCCTAAGGACTCTGCAGAACGTTTGGGGTCTCGATTGCAGGAGAACAATTTATTGGCATCCGACACATACTTCGCTTGGTACAGAAATCGTGAGAAAGACTTCGTGCCTTTTTTCGAAGAAGATGGTCCCTTGGTATTTTGCAAGGACATCACAGGATTAGTGTGCAAGCTAGGCATCGAATACCAAACCAGTGACTGGAGGTTGTTTATAGATTCCTCTAAAACCAGTCTAAAAGGTGTTACTGCACAACGGTAACAAATATGCATCAATCCCAGTGGCCCATTCTACTCATTTAAAAGACCTATGATAACATGAAACTGCTTCTGGAAAAATTCAGTATCAAAATCACAGATGGATATTGTGCGGGGATCTCAAAGTCCTTTGCATGTTACTTGGGTAGCAATCAGGATACTCTAAGATGCCATGTTTCATCTGCGAATGGGATAGTCGAGCACGTGACCAGCACTGGAAGAGGAAAACTTGGCCTCCTAGAGAGAATCTTACCCCAGGATCAAAGAACATTTTACATGAACATCTAGTTGAACCAAATAAAATCCTCCTACCACCCTTGCACATTAAGTTAGGCTTGATGAAGCAGTATATCAAAGCACTGAATAGAGAAGGTGAGTGTTTCAAGTACATTTGTTCAAAATATCCAAAGATTAGCTGCGAGAAAATAAAGGAAGGTGTTTTTATAGGTCCTCAGATTAGAAAGTTATTGACAGACGATCATTTCCTGAACACAATGACCAATAAAGAAAAAGAAGCATGGCTTGGTTTCAAAGATGTTGTTGGAAACTTCTTGGGAAACTACAAAAGCCAAAATTATGAAAGACTGGTGGAAAATATGCTTAAAAAGTTTTGCGCCTTAGGCTGCAACATGAGCCTGAAAGTTCATTTCTTATTTTCGCATCTTGACCGTTTTCCCGAAAATCTCGGAGATGTCAGTGAGGAGCAAGGGGAACGATTTCACCAGGACATCAAAGCCATGGAAAGAAGATATCAAGGAAGATGGCATACAAATATGATGGCGGATTACTGCTGGTGTCTGCAACGAGATCAGCCTAACGCACAGCATAAGAAAACATCAAAGAAGTACCGGTTTAGTCGTCATTAGTCAGATCTACCTTCGTAGTCTTAAATCTTTGGAATAAGTCCTGAACTGTTTGAAAGTAAAGAAGGTAAATATATTTTGTTTCTTTCAGTTATTTTTTTATTCTTTCATAAACAAGCAATATGCTTGTCCAAGAGCTAGGAGCTATTTAATTCTGCTTTGATTAGGTTTTACTCTATCACCTAAAGATTTCGTGCTACAAGGGGTGTTGTAATACTTCATCTGTCCCCAAATGTTAACCACCCATTGATGGGAGGGGAGAGAGTATTTTGCTGGGAACGGGACTGGTTGTTATATATATTTACCCTACATTATTATGTAAGCGTTACTGTAGTCTATAACAACAAAATTTATGGTTTAGCATGTGCAATCCAATGTTGGTCTCGATAAGATGGTTCACATTTGGGGATAAATCGGGGATTTATGACACCCTGTAGTAAGAAAACCATACGTGATCGGGAAAAACTAACTATGTTTTTGAGATCAGCGCACTCAAGTTATATAGAATCACCAACTAGTTTGTAAATATCGATCGACAAGTTTTCAAATGTGTACTGGTGTTATTAATGAACAAACAAATATATAAACCTCAAAATATAAATACCTGTTATCACATAAAATTGAATGAAACTTGTTTCATTCAATTTTCTGTGGCTGAAACTCTTGAGAAAGTTATTATTTTTATCATTATGAAAATATTAATATTAATTTTAATTCTTATGCATTGCTTGCCATAATAGTAATATCACGAAATTTGACAAATTATGTCATATATTCATATTTCTATATTATATTGATAGATTAACTAAATATCAGCATCCGCGGATATTGAAATAAAAAATCTGCATCCGCATCCGCAGATGTTGAAAAACTGACATCCGGTCCACCACTAATATATATACACAGTTGTTCTCATTTTATACAATACGCGTGTCTGCTTCACTTACAAGGGGGAAACTACTGACCACCTCTAAACACGAGGTTATCATTACCCTCATAATCACACAAATCCAGCTTTTTTAAGAAATTTGGATAGTTGTTCCCACGAGCCAGAAATGAAATAAAGTAGAGGCAATGATGTCCGCACACCTTTGAAAAAATCTTTGATAACGCTGTGGGTTACACACGACTCGTGGTACACGTAGCTGTTTTATAAACCCCCTAATTACGAGGTCGAGCCATACTTGTAGTGCTAAAGAATCAACAATAGACGCATTTCCTATTTCTATCAAATATCTCGAACCAGTGGGTACCCGCGCTACGAAGGGAGCCGGTGTTTACTATAAATGTGGCATTTTTTTTTCGTAATCGGTTGTTTCAATTGTTCCTTTTTTGAATAAGCTCCGGCGAATATGTTTCGCGTGAAATAATTCTGCATCATAACCCCCCGTATCATCATTTTAGCCATTATTTTTTAAAAATCACCAGATACACTTCTGAAACGGTCAATCTCAACGATGTTCTGACTTTCCAAGCAAAACAGCACACTTATCGGGCTGGTTAATGCTTTACCAAATTCAAATCTTACCCCACGACTGCCGTGTAACTAGGGATCAAATATGTGCTTACGCTGCCACACTGATCAGCAGATAGATCGAAAGCATACCATGTGCTTCCATTTATAAGCTCGTCTATAGTGACACCCGAACCAAATACATCACAGCCATTAATATCGCCGGACAGATTGTGGTATGTGCGTGAACATAAAAAAAACTCGGCGCCGGTAGAGTAATTCACTTCCAAAGCTCTGTCAACGGATGCGCCATTAATATGTAAATTTACACTTTTCAAGCCGAAATTTTGGAATTTCAAGGCTGATTTCTTATACTCACCAACCATAGATTTATGACCGAGCAAGCCGATAAGAACGCGTTGATGGAGAATACCCAAGGCCACATTTTCTATCTGTCTGCTTGGTAGTTACACCCGCCGTGACTGTATGTGTTTTTAAAATCACGCATGCACTCGGATATTTAACTGCATCTTTCAACAAGCGCTTCTCAATTTCCATCTGATTGGTATCGGATAGTTTCACGCGGCGAACTCTAAGATACGTGTCTAAAATGTGTGCAACAGTAGGCTTCATAGATTGCTCGCTACTCTCATCCAGATTTAAGCATATCTCTTGGTCTGTACATGTAATTTTGATCCTCATTTCAACTCCGTTCAAAAGCAGTTTTTCCTGCAACAAACAATCAGAGTGCAACCGCACGTAGCAACCGTAAATTTTCTTTTTAGAATTTTTAAATTTATTTTTTACACCGTCCATTAGTTGGGGGGTATAATACCCCTGAGCTGCCAAATGTGTCTCTTTTGCGTCTCTCGTAAAGTTTAAAACAGTTTCTAAATAGGCTCTATAATGATGATAGCTAGCGCCAGGTGAAACGTTAGTTTGGTTTAGGTACACATAACATTGACTTATCGGCGTGTGTAGGAAGTTTTTTTCGGGGTATACTGCATAACCCTCTTCACAATCTGTGCCATTCGAATGTGCAATTCTTAGTTTAGTGTGAAGAAACATGTTTGAAGGGTCAAAAAAATGACTCCCTGATGAAATCACGAACTCTATAGGCGCCGTCGTTGAACCTATAGGTTAAGAGGGTGAATTATGACAAATTCGGCCTCCACAATACTTGTTTGCGTTGGAGGCACATCAAAGAGATTTAACTCGGATTTACAGCACTCCAAACTGTCGGGATGAATAAAATGAGCCATAGCAACCGTTATTGCAGCCTTTCACTTCATTTGTACAATCACCTATGAGAGGCAGCTGTATCAGGTTTACCTTATATTAGTTTTTAAAAAATAAGTTCACGACCGGTTTCATTCCCTTAGAACATTTTTTAAGTCCTTTTCCGCTTTACCACGATTTGTCTGCTTAGCTTTCCTTTTTTTTTCCACGTCGGAGAGTACACTTTCTTCCGCTTATAGTAACCTTTTGTGTTTTGTTTTTTCTTCCTTCTAAAATCCCCACCGCACATTTTTCTCTTCGCATCTTCGATGATTTTATCCCGTGTACGTCGTAAATGTTTTCTGAAAGCTTCTTTACGTTTCGTACCTGACATGACAACATCGCTGAAACACCTTCCACGTGAGGTGTAAAGCGCATGAAATTGTCGTCCGTTAGACCCGCAGTAAGTCCCGCAGTAAGTTTGGAAAATGTAATAGAGCCGCAGCCCTCCACGTCTTACGGTACATTCCCTACAGTAGCACCATCTAAAAATAAAACTGTACCCACTTACCACCATTCAATACCGTCCGTGCCCTCCACCTCGACAGGACGCAGCAACCTGTAGACAGTGGCATATCATTCGAACTGGTGCGCAGCGTCACCACTACCCCATCTCTGACTAGAAACCGATACGTAGTCAGGATCGGCCCTCGAGTTATGTATAGAAATGGCTTTGAACACAGTCTGCGGCGCATGGTTGAACGTATTGTGGAGTTTGCCCTTCGAATCAGTGAGGGACGTGAAGCCAGGACGCGACTGGCCCTCGGGTTCAAGTCAATGTGATAGTGATAGAGACGATTTTTGGGCAGTAATACCCTACAGGCGTATGGCCGCCGTAGATATAGAGTACATTTTTGGAGCGTATAAGACAGGCCCCTCAAAGCGGCACCGAGCTCAGTGTGGAGAATTTCACGATTGATATAGATCACCTCTTCCGACCTGTAGGTCACAACGCAACGCCTTATACTCTTAACCTTAACAGTTACCAGATATACAAAAGACACTGATTTCGATCGCGTTTGCTCTTTATAACAGTCTTGGCTCATATGTTTACTGTGGTAAATATAGATGCCCAAAAAATTTGGATGCCTACGGTAGTGGAGCGTGCTTGTAAACTGGCTGCAGACTGTAGACTTGAATTTGCTTGTGATATGGACCTTGAAGAGCTGCGAAGGGTAGGGTAGGAAATGGGTGTACATATAGTTGTGTTTGGATTGGATGATAGTCGTAGTGCTGTGTATATTTTTAAATGCAGCGTGAGAGAACATACAAAGCCCCTACATATTTGAGGCTTCTCAGGGTCAACGTATCTACCCATCCGTAATATAAGGGCCCTTTACGCGAGTTGTGATAAAAACCGAAAATATGGAAGACATCACGATTTGTATAAGGGTTGTCTCGAGTTTACGAATGACCTGTTGAAACATTGTAAGGAGTGCCACATGGTCTGCGACCAGTGTAAAAGCCCCAGATGTGAAAGTCGTGTAGTTGAAACTGAGAAGTGTGATTGTAATGTATGTAAACTCATGTTTTTCAATAATACCTGTTTTGGATTTCATAAATCACATGGCACGTCTGGGAAAATGAGAATTTGCGAGTGTGGTATGTTTCCCAACAGACAGCTGGGGAAATTCCAGCACAAATGCGAAGAAATTCGCTGTTCTACATGCCATGAAGAATATAAGGCGGTTGGTGTAAAGCACGTACAGTATGTTATATGAAAGATGCCAAACCTAAATATAAGCTTGTATAACCGTGTATTATGACATAGAAACTTACACAAACCCCGAAAGAAAAGAGGTTATCCCGCATTTACTCGTAAGTCTAACAATTTGTGATGAATGTATGAAAATTGAGTGTGACGAATGCCGCAAATGTGATAAGCGGACAAACATTTTTAAGGTGTCTGCAAGAGACTCCCCGGTGAAACTGTTTGTGAACTATATTGTCAAGCTAGCGGACCAGTTCATAAAAAAGACTATATTCTTGCTCATGACGCTGCAAAATTTGACACTCAGTTCCTTTATAAAGAGCTGCTTGAGCATGAGTCCTGAGATATATTCACGGGTGATCCCTTGAAAAGAGGGACCAAGTTTATACAAATGCAGATAAGAGGAAATGCTCAGTTTAAAAACACCGTTATTCACACCTTGTAAATTAGCTACGCTACCAAGGTGATGGGCGTAGACGCTGAAGTTTTAAAGGCGTATTTCCCTTACACATTCCTCACTCACGACACTTTAAATTATGTAGGCCCCCCCCCTAAGCATTACTTTAACTATGAATGTATGAGTACAAGTGAACGTGAGGATTTTGAGCTGTAATACAACAGGTTTAATAAAGATAATCTTTACAATATAGCGTATGAATGTGAGCGTTATTGTGTGAATGACGGACGCATAATTAAGGTATGCTTCCAAGCCTTTAGAAGGATGTACAAAATGCGCTTCAACTGTGATCCGTTACAAGCAGCATCCACGATCGCATCATTGTGTTTTAACGTATTCAAGAATGATTTCATGCCTGAAAACACACTTGCAATCATTCCGCGAAACGTCCCACGCAGTTATGGTTTTAAGGCTATTTACTGGCTCACTCGTATACACCAGCAGACAGGTGTATATATATATAAAGCACGCTCGCAACACGGGGGAAGTAGCAGTCAAGGTCAATGGCCGTGTTTTTTAGGTGGATGGCTTAAGTGAGGACCCCACCACTGGTGGAAAGTCAGTGTACTCCTTTAACGGCTGCTGGTGGCATGGATGCCCGCGTTCTGAGTGCGGCGTCACAGGAGATGCACAATGCACATGGAAGATCTCTCGCCGATAGTCTCGTATGGACTCGTACCCGCGACTAGCTTATAAGTTCTCATTTCACTCACAAGGTTTTGTGGGAGCACGAATATGATGCCTAGATGGAGTCCGATGAGCAGTATCGCGAACAAATAAGGGCTATGAAACGTACAATGGTGGTGGAACCCCTCAAATGCGGTGACAGCTTGTTTGGAGGACGTACAAACCCCTTGAAACTATACTTTCCACCTACGGACGGGGTGAAGATTCATTACTATGATTTCTGCTAATTATACCCTTACGTGATGAAGAACAATCCGTACCCCGTACGTGCGCCTGAAAAACTTGTGGGCCCTGCCATGCCTACCATCGAAGAGTTCTCAGCTAATATGAGTGAGAACTACTTTGGTCTTTCTTTGGTAGATGTGTTCCTGCAGCGCGATTTATGGATGCCAATTTTGCCCGTTGTTACAGACCACAAACTTATGTTCCCTCTATGTGTGAAGTGCGCAGAGGAGAACTGTGGGGCCTGTAACCACACAATCAACCAGAGGAAGATCAGAGGCGTATATGCAAGTCCTGAGCTGTTCCTAGCCCTTCGTCACGGATACAAAATACTGAAGATATATGAGGTGTGGAGGTTTCAGAAGCTCACCATCCTTTTCACCCCATATATAAATACTTCTTTGAAAGATAAAGTCGAAGCATCAGGATACCCATAAGGAGTTAAGACCGAAGATGAAAAATCCGCATACATTCAACGCTACTGTAATCATGAAGGGATACAACTTGAACGTGGACAAATTGTGAAGAAACCTGGCAAGCGCTTTAGTGCAAAGTTGTGCCTAAATAGCCTTTGAGGGAAGTTAGCTCAGAATACAGACAGGGGGAACGTCCATCTAACTGAAAGTTATAGCGAAGTTTGGGATTATGCAAACGCCAACGATAAAGAAGTCATGGAAATCGTGAATGTTGGTAATACGTACATAATAAGGTACAACAGGACCGAATTGGCTTCGGAATGATCACGTGTCACAAACATACCTGTAGCCAGTTTCATAACAGCATACGCACGTATCAAGCTATGGCATATGTTGCATTCTCTCAGGAGACGGGTTCTGTACGGAGATACAGATAGTGTGATATTCACGGAGAGGGAAGGTGAATATATGTATGCCTCCTATTGGGGAATTCCTTGGAAAGTTGAAAGACGAGATCAAGGATGAGTATGAAGGCATCGCCTACGCCGATTCTTTTGTCTCAACAGGACCAAAAACTTACGGGGTAAGCGTGATGGTGGGGGAGAATTACAAGTACATCATGAAGGCTAAAGGCATTACGCTTAACTATGCCAACCGCCGGATCATCAACTTTGATTCGCTCAGAGATCTAGTGAGCTTAGAAGATGATGGAGACGAGGGTTACCAACCACCCCACCTGGATGTAGGAACTCATAACTTCCGGGCACAGAAATTAGGGTGTATGAAGGAACTTAGGGTCGAAAGTTTGTTGTAACACTTACAAGAAACGATACAAGGTCCCTGGCACTTACGACACTGTCCCCTTTGGGTACCATGATGCATGAATATTTGTTGTGTGTGTATATATATTCTGAATTAGAGTCTATTTAGTTGTTGACGATATTTTATACTGTATTTGTTTCCCTATTTAAAATAAATTATGCTTCAGCTAGCGTTTCATTTTTTCCTATATATATATATATATATGTGTGTGTGTGTGTGTGTGTGTGTACAGGAGAAATATAAGCACCGCCCACTGTATGGTGTAGTCCAATCAAAGGGGTCGCTTGACTCCTGCTACCAATGCAGTTGGTGGGAAATATTTCCGCCCTGCGTGTTCAGTTGACCTCAGCAAGCCCTGGTTCTCAGACGTGTATTTTACCTGTTGAAGAATACTCGCGTAGACGGATAATAGTGATGGATACATCTGATCTTGCATGCTCTACATTCGTGAAGTGGTACTCGATAAAGTCTACAGATGTGTTGAACACTCAAAGAATCCCAAATCATCCCTCCTTTGAAGCGTTAAAGGCCACATTAAATCGTGCGATGCGTGAGGAGAAAAACGTCTAAATACTCTATGGATATGCTCGTGAGAGCGTTGCGGGCTTTCGTGGATCAAATGATGTAATGGAATATGTTGTAGGGTTAAACTGTGTAAAGGAACACCTACACCGTGAAGTGAAAGAATCAACACATGCAGAAGAGAAACAGCGGGTGTGGGTTGTGATGAATGTTGATGATTGGGGTGACAAGAGGTATTATGTCATGTTACATCATACCGAGTACGCGTACACTGCGATGGAGAATGTAAATCTTGTGATTACGGACAGTTTAAAATATTTCTCCCACTACATCCATATATATCATGATGAGGTTCGGAGCGAGGTTGTAGCTAAAGGCTTGTGCGAGTTTTTAGTAGAGTTTAGGAAGAGGTATCGTTTGTTAAACAAAAAGGATAAGTATGGACACATGTTTCTCTCAAATAGAACGTCAGAGTGTTAATAAAGTGTGCATAGCTCGAGAAAGTACAATGCTGAATACCCCTGAACGAAGATGTATGGTGCGCATTCCGGGAAGTGTGTGTGTGTGATAAAACATTAAAGCCGATATTACTTCATGTATCGCAGATGGAAAAATTCTCTAAACGCCTGCCCAGTATAATGGGTTACAAATATTTATATGATTCACCAACGCGCCGCGATTCTTTCATGTTGGAATAACCCCGTACACGAATTACTAACACTTGGCATGACTCATTCCCCCGACACCTCCCGCCGAGCCGAACAGCGCACCAGCGGCTCATAGTCACCTAAGAGATTGAACCGACTGGAGGTGCTCTCCTCACAATAGAAAACTAATAAAAGATGGAGCTCCCGTTGAGCAGTATCCTCAATGTAGTATACGACGTGTCCCTGATAAAGTCCGTGCGTGTATTCGGGCGTAAAACCGGTGCTATTAATTATTTACTTGAAACGAAGTGTTGACAGTCAAACTCTGGTAAACAGAATGTTATTTATTTAAGTGTTGAGGAGATGAACAGAATCTTCGTGATGGTTGAGAAGTGGGGCGAGGACCGCTATAAAATACCTGTAGGTGTAGGCACAAAAAGAGAACAGATTAGTGATGCACCCTCATACGCCATTATTTATACGCTGTGCATAAATTATGATGCAAACAAACCATGCGCTGGTATACGGTTGATGTGGAAGAATGCTGCTGACAATAACGCCCTTATCCGACACCAAACCGTTTCATTCTCGACAAAATGTTTGAAGTCGTCGGCTTCCGCAAACAAAAACCTATATTATACGCATGTGCTGCTGATATGAGTTAGTTTGACACATTGCTTGAATACGCGTACACCGCCCTGCTCGATGATTTGATTTTACTAAGTGTAGGGCCGAACAAGGCGAGAATGGTTTGCAACTGGACGCGTATTTAGAAGGTACATACTCCTCGAAATATCTTGAACTTTGGTACAAAGGAATTAAGCGGGACAGGCCTGAACTCACCTTCACTGTTCACCCTGAAGAATTATTTCTTTATATAAGACGCACTTGTCAGCACGATTTAGAAGCATACTTCAATTGCCGACACGAGTTGTGAAGAAGATTTTACGGTTGAAAAGCTCCGCGCAGAAAGAATAAACCCCCGTTTGGAAAGGAGTGTTTATATACTTGAATTTAATGGTGATGTTGTAGCAAACGATGCCATCTTTGTGCGTGCTTTTGATTGTATTCTATCCGCGTTTAAAGAGCGTGATAGTTTGACTCCCAATTGTAAAGTGGGCACAAAAAGTGTTAAACGAGTTCAAAGCTCTTTATATTGAATATACCACCCGCATACTTTAAGTGATGAATTAATGTAAAATTGCATTTAATGTGTAGTACAAAGCAATGAGAATGTAGCTGTGGACTCGATTACGTGTGAGTTTAGTATTTTATTTAAGCTTGGGAGGTCTTAAAGTGTGTATTATATATATATATATATTATATATATATATATATATATATATATTAAACATGTATTGCATATAGAATTCTTCTGCGATATCTGCATTATTTTTGAGGTATATATGTATATATATATATATATATATATATATATATGTGTGTGTGTGTGTGTGTGTGTGTTTCCGATGCGTATATACAAGGTGCGGCATAAGTCGCTTTACCGAGAATAATGAAATCACCTTACGAAGAATAATATTTATTATTTATTACAGAAATTGTTCAAAGTGTTCTCCATCATGTTCAATACACACGTTACATCTTCGAAACACTGAACAACAAATAGCACGACACAGTTCTTTGTTATTATTCAACGTTTCAAACTCTTGGCGTATCAGTCTTCATGTGATCGAAGTTCTGAGGTTTCTCGCCGTAGACTCTATCTTTGATTATACCCCACATTGAATAATCAATGCGATGTGATTATTCAGTGTGTGGTACATTACTCCATTATGCGCGGAGACATGCCAGCGAGAACATCTTCTCTTCTCTCTCCTCCTCTTTTTACTTTTCATTACCCTTGTTAGGTTAGGTTACCCCCTTTGGAGGGTCTACCCCCCGGGCCCTCTTCAAACCCCCACTCTACTCCAGATTAGGTTACTCCTCTCCCTCTTCATACATACCCACTAGGGTGTGCCTAAAATTGCAACTTCAAAATTTTGTAACGACCAGGATGTAATTTTTTTGTATTCAGTGCAAAAACATAATGTACAAAATCTTATCAAAATTGAACAGTATTTAGGACTTGCTCAAAGATGTTGAACTTTAAATATATTTACCTTTAATTAACATAAACATTTACTTCCAATTAACATAAAAATTTACCTTTAATTAACATAAATATTTACTTTCAATTACATAAAAATTTACCTTTAATTTTATTTACTTTTAACTAACATAAACATTTACTTTCAATTAACATAAAAATTTACCTTTAATTAACATAAACATTTACTTTCAATTACATAAAAATTTACCTTTAATTTTATTTACCTTTAATTAACATAAACATTTACTTTCAATTAACATAAAAATTTACCTTTAATTAACATAAACATTTACTTTCAATTACATAAAAATTTACCTTTAATTTTATCTACCTTTAATTAACATAAACATTTACTTTCAATTAACATAAAAATTTACCTTTAATTAACATAAACATTTACTTTCAATTACATAAAAATTTACCTTTAATTTTATTTACCTTTAATTAACATAAACATTTACTTTCAATTAACATAAAAATTTACCTTTAATTTTATTAACCTTTAATTAACAAACATTTACTTTCAATAACATTAACACTTACCTTTAATCAACATTTTTGACAGCCTCATCAAACTTCTTTCGATGATACTCAACCACTTGAAGAAGGAACTGTTTCTGTTCCTCGTCACGAGTAAGGCTTTCATTGAAGGATTGCATGAGAGCAACTCCTCGTTCTGCAAAATCATTTGTTACTCTAAGAGATGACACAATTGCTTGAGCTTCATTGTAGGTTGCATCCACTGGACCAGTCTGCGGGATCTTTACCGAGAAAGGTTTCATCAATTCCCAAAATACTAAAGAAGTTTTTAGTTGATTTTGTCACAAAGTCAGCCAATGAACATGAAGAAAATATTTTTATAGGGGGAATCCTCTTTGGAGGCTCTTCGGAACCTTGTTGCACTCTCGTGTTATGAATCATGTTTCTCTTCTCTTCATGGGATACTTTATTGTCAAAAAAACTTAGACCTACTGATATCTCAGATAAATACCACAAATGTCGTGAGAATGCAGTCAAAGCAACAGTTGAAACTTCTTTGTCAGCGTAGTCTTCAAGTGTTTTTAGAAGCATGAGATCGTTTCTTGGAGCATCACAAGATGACGTACATGTAAACCAATATTTAATGTACACAGTTGTGACGAACAGTGACACTCGTAACAAGTGATCTGCTAACATTCTGACATAGGAGAGGCGGGATCCCCTAATTGCAGTTTGACGGTGCTGAACAGAATATTGTTCTTGGAAAAGGCACATTTTTATGGCATAAATTGCTCGTGCCATCCATCGAGCTCGGTGTACTGCTCCAGGTTTACGAAAAGTGATGCCTTGGGAGGGAGTACCTCCAAGGAATATAAGGGAGAGTTCTAGGAGCTCTTGATAGTCTCCCCGAAGCTGTTTTGACTGCAACTGCTGAAGAGCAAATGCAATTAGACCTTTTCTCCTTTCTTCTTCTACCATGTTACCAGTATTTATATTAAGTAGAGTTTTATACTGCGTTTTATCAATATGAGGCCAAGATTCACGGAAATGAGAAAAAAATTCAATAGTAGGTGACCTACCAGCATCATGCAGAGAAAATACTTTCTCTAACATAATTTCAAATATGTGATGGCGGCATGCAAGACTCAGCAGATCTTTCTCTAATTCTGTTTCAATTTTAAGGCAAACCCCATCTTTCAATCCAGTATTAGTTGGTGCAGTGTCAAAATACAATGCAACTATTCTATTTTCTAGTCCCCATTTTCTTATTTCTGTCAGACAAGCATCAGCAATACCAGAAGCATTCCCAGTATTGAACTTTGGAACAGCAAGTAATTTTGTAATATCTTTACCAGACACTAAAATTGGTAAACGCTCTACAGTCTTCTGAACAGCTCCAGTATAATCATCCATAATTTTTCCATCCCAGTGGAGAGTAAGGGGTACTTTTGGATCAAAAGATGCTCGAATTTCTGCTGCTAGAGATTCACGATGTTTGTTTCTGGCTTGATGAATTGTTCTGTGGCTAATCTGTAACTCACTTCTGGGAGCTCTGAGCAAATTAGATGAAGCCATTGCTGAGAAAACGTGAACAGCATTTCTGCTACTTATTTTTGTTCGATCTAGTGCTGCAGCAACTTCTTGCGTAACAACTTGAACACGACCTCTGTTAGAACACCTAGACAAAACAGCCTTATGAGCAATCTCTTGATCAAATCAGCATGATCACTTTTATCAGATGATTCTCCTGATGATTCTAATTCTATCGATTCATTAATTGTTGCTGCTGATGATGTATATGCTTCCTGCAAATATTTCTGTTTCTCTTTTTGCCTTTCATATGCTAGTGATCGCTCAATTCTGCTAGCTTCTTTCTTTGAAAGTTTCATGTCTACTCCTATCATTGATCCACGACGGCCTTTTCTCTTTGACCTTGTAAGAATAAGCGATCTTCCTCAATCTTAATCAAACTCATGGCATCCTGGTGTGCAATATCAAATAAATCATCCAGTGACTCGCCAAAAATATCACGTTTCTTGCTTTCAGTAGATGTTGATCTATTTATGTTTTTTTTGAGTGACTGCCATTCTTTATGAAGACGTACAACTCTCTCACGCACATGTAATTCAGTTGTTGTAGGTATACGTGCTCTTTCCCAAATCGGCAAAATTAAACGAACAGTTTTCTTAACACTTTCCTTCAGACTCATTTGTTTATCAGTATGAAAATTAAATGACACTTTTAGTACATCACGCCTTGATGGTAATTTTGCAGCACTAAATTTTTCTTCACATTTACCAACTAACCAAATATCACTGTAGCGTCTTGTTTTCATTGCCATTCTTGGTAGACACTAAAAGCAAAAAAACTGAACAATTACTGTATGTGGCTGAGCAGAAAAACACAGTTTAACACAACCCACCAGCAGTGCTTGAGAACAACGACTGACGTGTCATGTGTGCCAACTGGTGCATAGCTGCTTTCCTTGTTTGTTTACGTTTAAACCTGTACAGACGTGTAGAGAATGTGTGACTAATACTTGTTCAGTAGCTCTATAACTCCACTTATGTGAAATACTTATATAAGAAAGAATGCTTTACCAAGAAACATAATGTGCAGAACTTGACAAATTACTAAAAACATAGCTAAATACTGTAACATTAAATGCTGTTGAGCAAGTCCTAAATATTGATGCAGCTCCTTCAATTTTTTTGTTGCATTTCTACATTAAATTGAACAATAATATGCCCTGGTCGTTTAAAAAAAATAAAATTAAAAATTCACTTCTATGTAATTGGCACACCCTAATACCCACCCTTGGAGGGTCTAACCTCTCCCCCTTGTTGCATATCCTCTCTCCCCCCTTGGAAGGGCTAACCTCCCTCCCCCTTCATTATTAATCATGTTGCATTCAATTGATTTACACTCTACATTTTTGCGGAGATACTACTAGTCAACAAACTTGATATTCTTCTACGACCAATTATCTCAAACATTAATATTCTACCCCTTATAATTTAGCTAATTGGCTTTCTAAAGGCCTCTCGCCGCTGGTTGAGAGCATCTTAAATGTCCATATAAAAGATTCCATAGAATTTATTGACAAAAACAGGTAGTTATGATTTATCACACAAAAGAATGGGTAGTTTCAATTTGTTTCCCTGTTAACCAGGGTTCCATTAAACAAAACTCTTGAACTACTGGAAGGATTTCTCGAGGTTACAAATATTAATTTACCAATTCGAAATAGTTTATATCTGAACGTAATTGGATTGTGTTTATCTCATTCTTATTTTGACTTCGACGGATCTTTCTACTGCTAGATTGAAGGATTAAATATGGGTTCACTTCTCTCTGAAACCCTAAGTAACATATTCATAGAACTTTTGAAAGGAATTATTTGCACAGTATTATACAGGGTGTTCGAAATGTCCCGTCACCCCCTACAAAATGTACATATTGTAATACCAATTTTATTTTTGTGTGATTAATTGTATTTATATGTGATAGGTGTAACTTAAGAAACAAGTCACTAGCAACAATTACTTTAATTGGTATGGCGGTATGGTTTCATGCCAAGATCTTTTGTCATGTGATCTCTCATTGTGGACATGGGGACTGCAAGTTTTTGTGATCGTTTCCGGAGTGATTTTTTCGATGAACCAGCCACCGATGCAATCACACCTTCACATTGTTCTGCTCGCGTTGTTGGTATTCCCGAACGTGGTCTGTCCTTGATGGAGCTAGTTTGAAACGGCTTTTTCTCCCAGCGTAATACCGTCTTGTTTGGTGGTGCAGCCTTATTGAATTTTGTGTTGAAATCATTCTGGATGCATCGTTTTGCCAGTATGTGACCTTTCATGAGCCCCTGTGCTCATCACTATCCTTTCCTCCAGTGTGTAAGTGGACTAGTCTGCAACTGTTCACACAACTCAAATACCTGGGAAAGAAAAAAATGTCAATAAATTACATATAAATTCAATTAATCACACAAAAATAAAATTGGTATTGCAATATGTAAATTTTGTAGGGGGGTGACGGGACTTTTCGAACACCCTGTAGATATGTCGATGACGCATGTGATATTTTGTGTTTCCATGCAGATTCAAATAATATTCTTAATAATTTAAATTGTCGAATAACTTCTATTAAGTTTACGTTAGAAAACGAAAAAGATTCAAAAATGTCTTTTTTGAACGTGCCAATAAAGAGATACCCTTTGAACAAACCCCTCTTTACTTTTTTTTCAGTCTACTCTACTCTTATGAAGAAAGGAATTCTAATTGTCATGTGCTTAATGGCCTTGAAAATTTGTAGTCCACTATTGTTGGATTCTGATTACATGAAAGCATTATTTGCATAGCTGGGGTGTCCAAAAAAATTTGCTATAAAGTCACTTCATTTTGCTCAACAGAAGTTTTATAACCAAAATAAGGAAAACAAATTTAATAGAACAAATGTGCTGGTTTTGCTACTTAGTCTTCAAATTAAAAAAAAAAATTTTCCCGATGATTTTCAGACTGTTATTAGGGTACCACACACTTTCCTCAGTTTATTGCGTATTATATACAGTATCTGATGGCAGTAATAGTGGTATTTTACAAAGTTCCCTGTAAAGATTGTTATAATATTTATATGGTAAAACTAACGACTGTAAAAGGAGGATGTATCAACATAGATACAGCCTCAGGACAAGTGATACGGCCTCACCCTTACATTTAAAAATATTGAACAACAGTAAAAGAAAATTAATTGAGTCGATTCTTATAAAAAAACACTAACACCTTTACATTACATGAACAAAATCGAATTTCATAATGTCGACGTTCGACCTTATACAAGTCGGTCTTATTCCAGATCGACATTATTAGTTGAAATTAGAGGGGGTGTTCAAATTTTTAAGGGGACTGAGGGCCGAGGGGTGAGACACTGAGAGTGAAGGTGGGCCGTACGGCACCACAGTAAAAACTAAAAAAAAGTTTCACGACCATTTTATTAAATTTAACTCATGTTTTAAAATCATTACACAAATTAAAGTTGACAACTCAGGCCTTCTATGAAGCACTACATCTACAGTACATTCTTCTTGGTTTCATGTAACTTTGCAAAATTTTGTCAATAAACTTCTCGAATGCAATGCGTTCATCTTTGATGGCTTCCCATGTGTCCGGTACTTCTAGTACTCGTACTTCAATTAATATGTTCATTAGTTCATTCGCATGATCAGGCAGAAGGCGACTTCTTTCAGAACACAAAATTCTATTCAGTGAAGAAAAAGAACGCTCAACTGTTTGTACCAGGAGCACAATGGCTTTTCGAACACCCGGTAGTTAAAGTTCTTTAATATATTTGTCATTTCCCACGTTAACTTTTTAAATTTGTGAATCAGTTTATTTTTATTGAATTCTGTATCCATCGCATAGAAAATTCATTATATATTTTACTCTTTGTTTAAATCCATCATATTTACAGCATATCTTTGCATACCTGACTACTTGTCAGTAAAAAACCTGGTACAGTCTCCTGCAATAATTCCGCTCGACCCTCTCCGAGATGTGGCAGAAACGCAGTCCCTCTTAAACCCGAGTCCCACATCCTCACTCCCTCCCTCTCCTCCTCCCCCTCTCAGGTGTTATCATAGTAATATTTCTATTTTTTTTAAAACCAATGACAGAATAAATATATTGTTTACTGTAGTTTTTGTGGTAGAGGCTGACCTCGCAAATTCGTGCTAATTGGTATCCCACAGTCCCCGAAAGTCACGGATTTGTGGAATAAACATTAAAAACAAGAAAATATGCTAAAAAGCTAAATCTAATTGTACAATATAAATCTTTATTGTTTCATACTTACAAATATATGTTTTCTTGTTCAGCAAAAGAAGTTGCGCTGCTTAGGTGATCTTCTGAAGTTTTAATGTTGAGTAGATGAGATGGAGGGTGCCGAAGATGGTAAGAGTTCTTCTTCTACGGGGTCTTCTGAGGGTGATGGATTTGGAAGACTTTTTCCTCCAGCACTCTAGAATTGTTGATTGCCTGATTTCAGTGCTACAAGCTTTTTCACTGTCTTGTTGTAGCAATGTAGCTGTCTGACATTCCACAACTGTGCTGTAGTGGTAGACTGACGTCGCTGAATCCAATACATAAGTTTTGTGACTGCATCAGATGCTTTCCGGTTAGTTACCATGGGGATGGTAAGCTCCTCTTCCAGTTCAACTTCAGACTCTGAGGAGGAGTCTGGCTCTTGTCCTGTTGCATTTGCCACAATTTCATCATCATAGGGTAGCCACTATCATCACTATCAATAATTAGCCAGTCATCAGTCATCTTTATTTTCTTAAGCTGTCATAATGATTACAATATTTTTTTTTAATTTCAGAATAATTACAGTATTCTATTCACAGAGATTAAAAGATATTTTAAATTTAATTTTTATTTTTTTCCTCAAACGACCACGGACGAGCGATAAACAGATTTTCGGAAAAACGGAGTTCTGAGACACGAATTTGCGAGGTCTGCCTCGCAAATTACTGTGACAACACCTGAGAGTGGGAGGTGGAGAGGGAGGGAGTGAGGGTGGGGGACTGGGGGACAGAAAATTAAGAGATATAATAAAAAATAACTATAATGGGCTTTCGCAGCAGTTTCTTAGTATCAATCCGTCACTACCATATCTGTACGGCTTAGTAAAAATACACAAAGTTAATAATACCATGAGGCCTATTGTTAGCTCAGTAGGCTCCGTAACCTATAAGCTATCAAAATGGTTAGTTAGTTTTTTAACGCCGTTAGTTGGCTCTATTTCTAAGTCACATATCGTAAATAGCATGGATCTTATTAGTCAGGTTCACTATGTATTTTTGTCCAAATTTTATGGAGATTAGCAAACCAGTACATTTTTGAGAAGCTTATGGCATCAGGAATATGAAAAGTAATGTTTACATTTGCGCAGATGCCTGCTTGGCGGCCATTTTGGTGGCAGTTGCAACAGTGTTTATAAATCCTGATGCTTCAATAATTTTGCAGTATTTTTGCAGTAGTGTTGCAATATTTAATTTTATACTGTAAAAGTTTATGTTAACACAACTAGTACATAATTATCTTGGTGTTGGTTAATATAGTGGTGGCTCTCTTTCTTTTCAGTGCCTGAGTCATCAGGAGTGAAGACCCGGGAACCAGCAAGTTCAGTTCGGTCAAGTCGTCCATGGACACAGTAGACTGGAAGCAGTGCATTCTTTGTCAGGAGTCCACTGCCAGCAAAGGAACACTTGTTCAATATCCCAGAACAGAATCATACCAGAAACTACTCGATGTAGTGGAAGAAAGAGCCAGCTTACAGGATGGAAAATATGTTGACATGCAAAGACGCCTCAAAGACTTTACCAAAGAAATATTGATTGAAAGGAAACCCATGCGGCATCGCAGTTGTTATTCTAATGCCACAAATCAAATATCCATACAGCCAGCGAGAGACCGCTTGCAGCATGCCATGTCTACAGGAACCTATGCTGTGAAAAAACGTGGGCATAAAAGAACAAGCTCTGAAATGGAACAATCAGCAACCCAGGCACCTCAGCACCTTTCACTAGATCTGCGACAGAACCGTTGACAAGGGATCACTGCTTCTTATGTCAAGATGATGACCAGCGTCTCTTCACCGTACGAACTGAAAACGCGGGGAAGGCACTTAGACGAGCTGTGGATATTTCCCAAGATCCAGTATTGATGACGAGACTAAGCAATGCACTCTCACCAAGTGATGCCCATGCGATAGATGTAAGATACCACAAACCATGCCGGACACGATATGTGTTCCATGTCCTGAGGGATGATGCCAGCAACCGGGCCAAGTCTACAAAGACAGACCTACCAATGCAAGTACCATGCTTGATTGAGCTGATCAATCTCATTGAATATCAAACCCAAAATAAGGCTCATCTACCCATGGATGCCATCGAAAAAACCTACATATCTATGCTTGGTGGTAGTGATGAGGCACAGAAGCACACTCCGACACTGACACGACAGTGGCTAAAGGACAAAATTCTTGCAGAGTTACCAAATGTGAAGTCAGTGAGGCAGAAAGACAGAAGAAAACCATCTGTTCTTTACTCTCCTGAAGCCTGCGAAGAAGATATGGTCTACACTTCCTTGATGCAAGATGCCACAAGTGAAATGGACAAGACAATGATGATATACAAGACAGCTAAGCTAATACGCAACAGCATTGCCAATTTCGCTGAGGAGAAGGAAACACACAATTACAGTATCGAGCACAAGAGAGGATGTCTCGACCGAGCTGTACAGCCTTATACGGTGGATTTTGGTGGGATCTGAGGAGGAGCTGCAAACGGAGATGAGGAGCAGGACAGTTGACAGGTCAGCATTGACCATAAGTCAGAATATTATGTTTCAAGACTAGGAGACAAGTGCACCACGTGCCCAAGAAAGCCACTGACACATTTCGGACACCACACACACGAGAAAACCCACAGGTTGTAGGGTTGGCACTCACTGTACATCATGACACCAGGAACAAGGCGCTGATGGACCTCCTCCATGTACAGAACTACTGTGTATCACACAGCCGTGCCTTGCTCCTAGAAACAGCAATTGCCAATGCTGTTGTGGAAAGCACAAAACAATTTGATGGATTGTATTTACCACCTTTCCTCAAGAAAGGTACATTTGTCTTCTTCGCTGTTGATAATACAGATTTTGCAGAGGACACTGTCGATGGCGACAAAGGTACCACACATGGCACAATCACCGCAGTGTATCAGAAGGCAGATGCGCCTGGAGAATCAATCGCATCCAATTTGGAAGTTAGTGAAGCAAAAAACCTGTCGGTTGTCCCTTATCATGTACCCATCGAGCCTTGCAGTAAATTAAAACCTGGGCCAGTCAAGAGAGCAAAGGAATTCAAGGCGTGTTCCACAGGTGTTGCAGAATCCTATGAACTAACCAATCTTGGTTGCATGATTGCATCTGCTTTGTCTAGATCAACCGACAGTGAATCACAAAACAGTATCCCAGGCTGGGCAGGCTACAAATCACTTGTGTCATCTAATCAGTCACTGACTCAAGTCGGTGCCTTGCCTCTACTTCCAGAGGTCGCACATGAGTGGTCTACCATGCTGACTGTGATGTTGCAAGCGTCTCAGTTGAAGAGCTTGGCAGTTGGTGAAAACCACCCAACTGTCATAACCTTTGACATGGCCCTGTACGAGAAGGCAGTACAGTTGCTAGATGCAAGACCTACAGTACTGGCCAAATTATTAGGAATTTTTTTAAAATTTAATTTTTTGGTATAAAATGTTAAATTAAACCAATTTTAAACGTTGAAAAGTTATTTATTTCTACACAAGAATACATGGTCATTATTTAGCAATAGTTTAGTACTTAGTTTGACCCACCTTAGCTGCCATAATGGCTGCGACACGCTTCGGCATGCCATGAATCAATTTTTTGCATAATTCTTTAGTCGAACGAACCGTGTTTGTTCGTCAGTTGTCGTTTGGTTGTCGTGCGATGCGGGTGTGTTTCTCTTTCTTTTACGTGTCATTGTAACTACCGTTTAATTTAAATAGTGTATTTACCCAATTTCGGCAATTATTTGTTACAGTTTTTAAGTGAATTTGAAAATGGGGCGAAAGAATGACTTGAGTCCACGGAAAATTGGGCAAATACAGGTTTTATTAACTTCTTCTACATTTAAACAAAAGGAAATCGCTGCCAAACTCCATGTTTCACCACAGTCAGTACTTCGTATTAAGAAAAAAATGGTATTTGGAGAAAATGTAGGCCCCAAAAGGGTTGGAAGATGCGGCAGAAAAAGGGTAACGACTCCAAGAACTGATAGACAGATTGCAATTTTGTCTCTTAGAAATAGAAGAGCTACTTGCAAAAACATTTCTAGTAGTCTAGCGGCTGATGGCATCAATATTAGTCGTAGAACAGTCAACAGGAGGCTTCTAACTGCCGGCTTCAAAGCCTACCGCCCAAGGAAGAAGCCCAGGCTCACTGAGGCTATGAAGAAGGCACGTTTTGCATGGGCAAAGGAACACATTAACTGGACTAGTGAGGATTGGGAACAGGTAAGAATAATATTTAACATTAAATAGAATGTTAATACAGTAAATACAGTATGCATAGAAGTGTATTTACAGTACGTGTAAAACTGCAGTAAAAATATCTGTAAAGCAGCAAGTCATACTGTACTTCGTTTTAGCTGTACTTCATACGCTATGCACTGACTCTTTCACAGGGCTTTCTTTGATTGCAGGTGGTGTTCTCCGATGAGTCAACGATTGCCGTGCTTGACGATCGTGTTCAAAGTGTAAGAAGGAGGCCTGGAGAAGAATTTTTGCCTGAGTGTCTGATGAAAACGGTGAAATTTCCACAAAAGATCATGGTTTGGGGAGCAATTTCTGTGCATGGAACTAGTCGTTTGAGCATTGTTGAGGGGAATATGAACCAAGTCAAGTATATAGAAGTACTAAGAAGACGTCTACTGCCTCAAATAAGGGAATGGTATGGTAATAGACGTTGGATTTTTCAACAAGACTCAGCTCCATGCCACACGGCAAAGTCGGTTAAAAAATGGTGTCATGAAAATAGTGTTCGGTTGCTCCCATGGGCTGGAAATTCTCCAGACATGAACCCAATCGAAAGTTTATGGTGTATTTTAAAGGACGTAATCCATGAAACGCCGATAACAACAAAACACCAACTCATAGAGCGACTTATTCAAGTCTGGTTTCACTCTACACGTATTAAGGAATTATGCAAAAAATTGATTCATGGCATGCCGAAGCGTGTCGCAGCCCTTAAGGCAGCTAAGGGGGGTCAAACTAAGTACTAAACTATTGCTAAATAATGACCATGTATTCTTGTGTAGAAATAAATAACTTTTCAACGTTTAAAATTGGTTTAATTTAACATTTTATACCAAAAAATGAAATTTTTAAAAAATTCCTAATAATTTGGCCAGTAGTGTAACTTGAAAAGAGAAGTTGTTCCGAGACTTGGAGAGCTGCATGCTGTGATGGCTGCACTGAGGGCACTCGGAGCCTCAATAGAAAATTCTGGCATAGATGATGCATGGATTGAGGCAGATGTATATGGGCCTGCTACAACGAAACAGATCCTCAAGTGCGGCCACTACAAGAGAGCACTCTGTGCACACATCCACACTTACATGGCTCTGTATGAACTTGCTCTAGAACAGTTCTTCACAGAGATGCCACAACTAAAAGAAATCTGCTCGAAACCAGCAAATGAATTGCAGGAAGCTTGCACAAACACAGCTTCTGGGACAAGTAAGGAGCAGAATGCATCAGAATTGCTAACACTCACCTGCTTCAAGTCTTGACCAACGAAGATGTCATTCAACAGCTGAAGAAGTGGGAAGCTCAGAAATGATCTAACGCTATGTTCAAGTCATTAATGAATTACCTCCACCGGGTTGAAACCATCTTGTTCTTTGTTGAAGCATCCAGAAATCCTGATCTCGTTCTCCATCTGGAGACTGGAGAAGCACTCAGCAAGCTGTTTTTCGCAATGGATCGAATAAAATACAAACGCCTCTGGCCAAGGTACATCGCCGACATGCACGAAATGAAGACAAGCAATCCAGCAACATGGCGAGAACTTCAAGATGGAAACATATCTGTCACCAAGAGTGAGATTCCGTTCGTCTCAATAGATGCAGACCATGCCTGCGAACATCTCAACAAGATGATGGAGGTTCATTCTGGCCTAATTAGCATTTCCAATAATACGAATGCTAGGCAGCGGTTCTTCTTGGCTTCTCCAGAGATGTAGTGCCTCTCAACAGAGTTTAAAGGACAGTTCGGGCTTCAAGTAAACAAGCCAGAGGAACACCATAATGTACGACCCAGTGCTGTCAGGAAAGAACATGAAGTTGTTGACAAAATCAAGGCTGCAATACTGAGCCACGGGAATCCCTTTGCTGTTGAAGGTGATCAGCTATACAATTTCATCACACATGCATATTTACGACAAGAGTATGTTCCACAAATCTTGAACATTGATGACATCGGACAGAAGCTTTATGAAGATTATGTCACTGAACGTATCAATGGAGATGTTAGTCTCTGGGCACCAGTCAAAAAGCAGAACAACAAGATGTACATGTCTGGCAACAAGAAACAAACTTTCAAGTTCCGTGACCAGACAGTTGACCTAAAAGAGACCAAAGATCTCTATGGTCGGCTGATGGTTCTCACCAAGTCGAGCAGGGACATCGATCAGAAGAATGCAGTTGGCAACTATGAGTTCACATTGACTCCGAGAGCACTATTTGCACCAGACGGCTCAATGCTGCCATGCACTAACAAGTCCAAGCTGATACACAGCCTTGAGAAGCTGGCAAAAACAGCTGAAACCCAGGAACAGAGAGAAGCTCTAGCGGCCAAAGAGCAGGATGATGACAGAGGTCCTGTATCATCATCTCCATCGTCGTCATCAAATCAAAAGATCGCCATTGTTGATGGAATGGTGCTTGTCCAGAAGATGACAAAGAAATCAGGAACAATCAGCACAGTCAAAGATCTAGCCCAGTGTTTCAATGACAGGCTTGTGAGCTTGACAGCAGGGTTCAGTGAGGTCATCCTGGTCTTCGATACATACAAACCTGACTCACTAAAGGAGGAAACTAGAGAGAGACGACGACAAGGAAAAGCTCCTATACAGTATCAGGTTGCAGATGATACGAACATCAAACACATCCTACTGGCACGGTTTCTATCGCACGAAAAAACGAAAGCAGATTTGACAGACTATCTCGCCAAAGCAACCCTTGATTACAACAAAAACTCACCTCAGTTAGTCATCACATCAGCATCAGGTCACATCAGAAGCAACAGAAACATGCACTTTGAAGACAAAAATCACGAGGAGGCTGACACATTGATGATCTGCCTGGCAGCGGAGGCATCACAGCGGTGTCCTGATGCACAGCTAGTATTCTTCACTCCTGATACTGACGTCTTGGTTCTGGCTGTGGCACACTATGACAAGCTCTGCAAAAAGACATCTATTTTGATGGTATCAGGTACAGTCGAAATAGAGCCAATCTGTAGGGCTTTGGGCAAAGAAAAGGCGCAAGCTTTACCTGTATTCCACGCATTCACTGGAGCAGACAATGTTGGAAAATTCTCAGGAATAGGCAAAACAAAATGGTTTCAGCAGTATATGAAAGCTGACATGCACTTAGTCAGAGCACTGATGAAACTACCGGAGAAAGGTGACCTAACACAGGAGGTGAAAGACGTATTGGCCAAATTTGTGTGCTCAAGCTACTGTCCCAAGGGTATTCACATTGCAAGTATCCCTGATCTAAGATGGTATCTGTTTTGTAAACACCTAGCTGAAAGCAACAACTTACCTCCTACACTCGGTGCACTTGAGGAATATATCCAGCGTGTGCGGTTACAAAGCCGAGTATGGTGCCAAGCCAATGTTATGCAGCAACAGCCTTTTGACCCCCTGAAATTTGGTTACTATCAGGACAAAAGTGGCCAAATACTTCCAGTCACCACGAAGGTTCCTCCTGCACCGCAAGCCATAATCGAGTTGGTCAGATGCCACTGCAAAACCAACTGTTCTACACAGAGATGTTCATGCAGAAGGAATAACTTGCCTTGCACAGAACTATGCTTGTGCGGCACAGAATGCGAAAACGATGCAGACTGTAATGTTGAATATAACACTGAGAGTGATGATGATGTGTAATGATGTGTCAAACTGAAATAGGAAATACGTCTATACTCTATACGTATGCTGTTGTCACTACCAACAATTTGAGTGTGCATTTTTTCATGAAAATACAAACATAATTTCACAAACTTCTTCTTTTCTTGGTTTTTGGTGTTCATAATCACTAATTTGACATAAGCTTTGGATTCCTTGGGCCTGGAAACATAGGATTAGCATTTAGAATGAAGTTTCTATGTCAATTACAAGCTGAGATATTCGGAAATTCTTATTTTATGGCGGCCATTTTGAAAATCCAAAATGGCGGCTATGCAGGCATCTTCGCAAATGTAAACATTGATTTTCAGATTCCTGATGCCATAAGCTTTCTAAAAATGCACTGGTTTGCTAATCTCCATAAATTTTGAACGAAAGTGTTTTTTATTGACATAGTGAACCGGACTATATTGACAAACTAAAGTTTCCTAATGACCCTAATTTCAAATTGGTAAGCTTTGATGTATGCTTGTTATTCACAAAAGTCCCTGTTGATGACCTACTTGATTTTTTAAAAGATAAGAGATCTCTGAATATTCTTTCCCTGTTCAACACAACACTCTTATTGAGTTAATTAAGCTTTGTGTCAAAGATTGTAAATTTCAGTTTGAAAATAAGTTTTATGCTATGTCGTTTGGATTGGCGATGGGAAATCCCCTTTCACCTGTACTAGCTAATTTATATATGGAATTTTTTGAAAGTAGAATTTTGCCTTCGATTGTTAATTTTAACCTGGTTTGGTACAGGTATCGAGATGATATTTTATGCCTTTGGCCTAATAATTTGGATGTTGACTTATTTCTTGGTAGGCTCAACAATTTAGTCCCATCTGTTAAGTTCACAGTTGAAAAAGGAAATGTGGAAGCCAATCTTTTCTGGATCTAAAAATTTGGAGATGCTCTAATCAGTTCAAATTTGAAGTCTATCGCAAGCCTACTAATAATAATTTGTATGTGCATTTTTATTCTGACCATCATCCCTTGATTAAATCCTCTATTTTCTCTACTATGTTTCTTAGAGCATTGAGAGTCAGTCCTGAATTTTTAGATTCCGAGTTATGCAATATCATGAATATTGGTACTAAATTATGTTAGCGTATTTCATTTTTAGATAACTGTCTCAGGAAAGCCAAGAATAGGTATTATAATAATGTTACTGTAAAGGAATTTGAGGGTAAAAATATCCTTAGCCTACCTTACCATGTTAATTTTCAATATCTTCCGACTTTACTTAAAGCAATTGGCATCAATGTGGTCTTTAAGTATAATAATACTGTTAAATCACGCCTAATAAAGAATAGCCCGGAAAATGTTGTTGGTTGTGTGTATTCGATCGGATGTACACAATGTAACTCGGTATATTTAGGCCACACGGGTAAAACGTTAGATATTAGGGTAAAACAGCATAAATATGCGTGTAGAACAGCTAATAATTGCAATGCTTTGTTTAACCATATGTATAGATTTAATCATAGCATCAAGTGGGATAGTTCGAAAGCGCTTGTTGAAAACAGATATAATAGAAAGAAATATTCTAGAATGTGCATTTATTCATTTTAAAAACAATTTCAATAACAGTGCGGGAATGTATAAAATTGACAATATCTTGTTAAAAATCCTTTTGCCTCTCATTAACTCTTGTTAAGTATGTGCTAATTGTTTTCGTTTCCGCTATGTTGTATATATTTATGGGCATCTTGCCTTCTCTCTTCATTCCCTGACGAGGTGTAGCTCTGAATATACGAAAGGCCTTGGAATCGTTTTTCTTTATCCTTGTGGGTTTGCAGCATATATATATATATATATATATATATATATATATATATATATATATATATAAACCCATGCAACTCCATACTTCACAGGCCAGCTCAAGAGGAGGGGGCAACAAGCCTGACCGTGTAATGAGGAATCATCGCACGGAACACCTGAAAGGTTGAAAGGAAAGAAATAATTTTCATTTTACAAATTAAATAATTTCACTTCCCAGTAGGTGTCCTCATCAAGAGAAGAGCGAGGTTTTACTTCTATTCGGTTCTTTTTTTTTTTGGAAGAAGAAAGGGCCAAGAGTGATTACCCGCAAAAATCCCCCCCACCGCACACACAGAGAAGGAGAAGGAGAGAGGCAAAATCAAGGGCCAGAACGATGCCACTTTGTTTTTCTTTTTTAACTTTGAAAAAATTGTGTAGTGTGTAAAGGTAGAAGAGACATGGAAAAAGATCAGCTAAGGAGGACTGTGACAGGAGAAGTGGAAGTTCTAGCATTCCCTCTCTCATGCCTAACATCCCCCTCCGCGGAGTACTTTCCAGGTCGATTGGTATCTATAATCTCATATATATATATATATATATATATATACTGGGTGATCCAGATAAATGGGACCCATAAAAAAAAGCCAAATATTCTTAATATTTAATTCCTTTCATAAAAACTATATATCATTCGAAAGAGTAGAGTTACAAGTTTATTATGAAATATTTATTTTTTTAAAATGACTCCTTTCAAATGTGCTCCATTAGTTGCCAAACATTCCAGTGTTCTCGCTTGTAAGTTCTGCATCACTTTTGCAAGAGTGTGCGGTGGTATGGCCTGTATCTCATTTGTGATGGCGGCCTTCAATTCTTGCAAGGTCGTTGGGTTATTTCTGTAGACCCTACTCTTTAAATATCCCCAGAGATAATAATCTAAGGGAGAAAAAATCCGGAGACCTTGCGGGCCATTCAACGTCTCCAAATCTTGAGATTAACTCGCCTGGAAACGTTTGACGCAAAACTGCCATGCAGTTCCTCGTGGTATGGCAGGTAGCTCCGTCTTGTTGGAACCAGTGGTTTTCTAGACAAAGATCTCTTAATTTAGGAAAAGGAAATCGGTCAACATTTTTTCGTAGCGATCACCATTTACAGTGACCGTGTTTCCGGTGGAATCCTCGAAAAAGTACGGCCCTATGATCTGAGATGCAGTAAGACCACACCAAACAGTTACACGCTGACTATGCAACGGGACTTCGGTAATATTCAATGGATTTTCTGTTGCCCAGAAACGACAATTTTGTTTGTTTACAGTTCCATTCAAGTGAAAATGGGCTTCGTCTGACATAATCAAAGTTGCTAGAAAATTGGTGGTGTCATTTACCTTCTGTTGGATCCATTGACAGAATTGTCTTCTTCGTGCGAAATCTCCATCGTTTAGTTGTTGCACTGTTTGAATTTTATATGGAAAGAGCATTAAATTTTGCTTGAATATACGGTGTGTTGTTCCATATCCAACTCCTAACAGCTGAGAAGCACGTTTGATGCTTATGTTAGGATTATCCTGTACAATTTCATGAGTTCTGTTAATGATCTCGTCTATCCTTGCTGTGCGCACTCTTCCAGTTGGTTTTCTTTTTCCAATGCTGCCAGTTAGGGAAAAATTTCTGACACACCGACGGATTACTTTCTTAGAAGGTGATTTTGACATCTGAAAATTTGTCTTGAAAGATCTTTGAGCTGAAACTACACTTCTTCCATGCTCATAATATTGCTCAATTATGAAACGCAGCTGTTCCACAGTCCATGCAGTCATCTTGAAGGGTTAGTTTTAACTAACACTTTTATTTTGTTTTGTATCTTATCTTGTCTTGTATTGTCAAAACCTATACAATCCTGTACAAACTTGTAACTATCCTCTTTCGAATGATGCGTATGATTTTATAAAAGGACTTATACTTTAAGAGTTACAGGGGTTTCTTTTGGGTCCCATTTCTCTGGATCACCCTTCATATCAGAAGTGTAACACCGCATTTAATGATTAAATTACTAACTCCCCACAAAATAAAAAACAAGGAAAATGTTGACTCTGATGGAGTCCCTCTTTAGTCAAATGTAAATTAATTAAAACATTAAATGAATAAAAGGACACAAAGCTAAAATAATGAATGAAAATGGGCGGTGAAAAGAATAAATACCGTTCACCCCAAAAATATATAACAAGTAATTATGGATCAAATGAAAAACAGAATCTCTCTCTCTCTCTCTCTCTCTCTCTCTCTCGATATATATATATATATATATATATATATATATATATATATATATATATATATATATATATATATATATATATATATATATGTGCCGGCCAGATGTGAAAGATTTTTGTAATAATTGCAAACCTTACGATGAAATGACGTAATATTTTATTTTTTTACGACAATTTCATTGCAGCCAGTAAGAAGATAAAACTCTCATCAGACCTGATTTTTGCTTTGAATAATTGTAATAATTTGTTTCACAGTTTTGACCGTATTAATTTTCTATATTTTTTACCAACTCGTAAATATATATACTTACTTTGTGTTACTTTGTATGAGTTAGAATGGTATTTAGTGAAGGAGGGAATTGCTCTCTGATCTCCTCCTGCCCTCTTAGCCAGTCACGCATGGCTGGTCAGGGACTTTGCACAGGAATGTGTCCAGCTGGTTCTTGAAGTTATTCAGGTCGGTGTGCTCGAGATTCCTTACTTCTTTTGGTAGGGCATTGAAAAGCTCTGGGCCTCGTATTCTGAGGGTATTTTCCATCCTCGTTTTCATGGCCGCCTGTCCCACAGCAGCTGGGACTGTACAAAATCTGCCTCTTCTCTCACTCCAGTTTGTTTCTACTTCATTTCTAAGGTTAGGGACAAAGCCCATATATACAGTATATAAGTTATATATATATATATATATATATATATATATAGGTACTCGTACAGTATATAACATCTTATTTAATTAAAGTGTGTTGAAAAATTCTATTTCCTGAATTCTGCTTCCATCTTGCCCTTAAAGCAAATTTTATTATTATTATTATTAGTGCCTATTATTATTATTATTATTAGTGCCTATTATTATTATTATTATTATTATTATTATTATTATTATTATTATTTTATTTGACATGGTACACCCACAACTACAATCCTGCATTAGTGCTTACAACCTTTCAAATGTTCCGTGCGACGAGTACTCATTTCGCGAAGGTCAAACTTGTCGCCCCTCCCCTCCTATTACAGAAGTGCACGTCAACATTTTATGCAGTCAACGGTGGTAATGAAGAAAAGAATAATTAGGAAAACCTATAAATCAAACAAATATAATAAAATGTTCCATGAGTTCAAATTCTCAAACTAGTTGGGATGTACAAACAAATATTGCCTCATATATGTATCAAATCGTCCATAATACTGCACCAGAAGTGACCCAAAATAAATTATTAGTTTCCCAAAGTCAACACCACTTTAGCACAAGACAATCAAACACATATATCAGAAAACCAAATTCCACTATTGATTGAGCGAGTAGATCCTTATGTTCCACAGGAACACCCTTTAATTAGGAAGTAAAACAATCTATAACGTTAAAAGCCTCCCGGAGAAAATTGAAAGAAAAATTTATGAAATCATACAAACCATGAAACTGTATCCCCTTTTTATATTCATAATAATAAATTAATCTATATTTCTATATAGCAAACAAAGAATGATAAAATAAATGAAAAAATAAAAGTAAATACGTGTAAGGTTAAGACATCTAAGGGTATTTGATATTTAATATTTAGTTTTTGCATCCATAAAATAAGAATGTGTAATCTTAGATAAAATATATATATATATATATATATATATATATATATATATAACGTAAAGAACGACGCTTGTATAGGAGAATATTTCGGCAAGATGAGAGCGAGAGAACGAAACAAATGAAAAATGAGGTAATCACCCGGGAATCGAACCCGGGATCTTCCGATTGCTGGTCAGATATGATAACCATTACACCATGGGCCTCATTCAATCAAATGCCGTAATTCTTCTACATACGCGCAGAAATCAATGCCCCAAGGGGGCACCTCCTGCATGCCGTACATTATATACATTTAAACTGCAAACACGCAGTATAATTAACGTAAAGAACGACGCTTGTATAGGAGAATATTCCGCGCAAGATGAGAGAGAGAGAACGAAACAAATGAAAAAAATGAGGTAACCACCCGGGAATCGAACCCGGGATCTTCTGATTGCCGGCATGCGGGAGGTGCCCCCTTGGGGAATTGGTTTCTGCGAGTATGTAGAAGAATTACGGCATTTGGAAGAGTGAGGCCCATGGTGTAATGGTATCGCATCTGACCGGCAATCGGAAGATCCCGGGTTCGATTCCCGGGTGGTTACCTCATTTTTTCATTTGTTTCGTTCTCTCTCTCTCGTCTTGCGCGGTGTATCTCCTATACAAGCGTCGTTCTTTACGTTATTTATACTGCGTGTTCTTTGCAGTTGAATGTGCGTATATATATATATATATATATATATATATATATATAGGTCTGAAACTAACTGCAGATAATCTCTGTCTTTTTCTCTTTTTCTTCGTATATCTTTAAAATTAATGTAAGGCGTACGGTCCTGATAGGGTTCCTCCTTGTTCTCAAGAACTGTGCTTTTGGACCGACACCCTGCCTTTGCAAACTTTTTCGTTTTCTTTTTCATGTGGTACTTTTCTTTCCTGCTGGAAGTTCACTATCATTCGGCCTGTTCCAAAGAAGTGTAAACGCTCTCAACCCTCCAACTATCGTTCAAGTGCTTTGATTTCTTGCCTTTCAAAAGTTTTTGAATCTATTCTCAATAAGAAGATTCTTAAACACTTCTCTACTCACAATCTTCTTTCAAATCGTCAGTATGGGTTTTGCAAGGGACGCTCTTCTGGCGATCTTCTTGCATACTCTCACTCTTGGTCATACTCCTTTCGGGATTTCAGTGAAACCTTTGCTATTGTGCTAGACATATCAAAATCTTTAAATGGAGTCTGGAACAAATCTTTAATTTCGAAACTATTCTCCTTCGGTTTCTCTCCTTCTATCTGTGCGTTTATCTCTGATTTTCTTTCTGGAAAATCTATAGTTCCAATTGTAGATGGCCACTGTTCTTCTCCTAAAGCTACTAATAGTGGTGTTCCTTTGGGCTCTGTCCTGTTACCCACTCTCTTTCTTTTATTTATGACTGATATTTTAAGTTGCATTTCATGCCCGATCCACTCCTATGCCGATGATTCTACCCTTCACTTCTCCCCTCGCTTCACAAAGCGTCCTTCTCATCAGTCACGCCATACTTCGCGTGAGACGGCTATGGCGAGCCTAACGTCTGATCTTTCTACTATCTCTGATTGGGGCAAAGAAAACCTTGTGGTTTTCAATGATTCATAAACCCAGTTACTTCCTCTGTCTACTCGTCACAATTTTCCACTCGACTATCACCTTATCTTCAACCATACACAATTTAATCCTTCCTCTTCTCTTAACTCTTTAACGCTGAACGTTTTCGTAGGGTTAAGTCTGAATGAGTGTATTTGAAACAGTACATATTCAACCCATTCGGAGGTAGAAGATTAACTCCTTTGTTTCGTGATCTTTCCTGGAAACATTACATATACTTTTTTTCTAAAACAGGTTCTGAGAAGTTATGGGTGCTGTGCTGGCTCCGCAGTTTAGAATCCGCATGGTGAGTTCAAAGGTTGTTGTCTCATCAGTTTCCCGCCTCTTACTGACTGTCTTCAGTCCCTCTCTCTCCGCTGCAATGTTGCCTCGCTCTCCTTTAACTATCGCTATTATAACGGACACTGCTCTTCTCAATTCTGTAACTGCATGCCTCACTCTCTAAGGAGAGCATGGAGTCCCAGATTTTTTACGCATTTTCATCCCTTCTCTGTTCAACTCTCGAACGCAAGGGTTAATTAGTATTTTCAATCTTTCGTCTACTGAACCAGTCAACTCTTGAACCTTCCTCAATCCATCATTTTTCATGTCTATTATCTCCATGCTTTTAAATGCAAAGCGTCCAAGCATCTCGCAAACTCTGGACCGTGATTTCGGTTCGTTTCGTCTTCTTCTATTCGGGGGGTGGTAGGGGTCAACGTTTTGGCAGGCGTTTGCCCTCGGCCCTTCTTTCCTGCATAAAATGAACTCATTTCTCTGCATTATCTAATGAGATTTGTCAAATAACTCCATTCTACCAATAAAGCATAAAATTTGCTTGTGAATGATAGCTCTATACTAGAGTATGTATATGTAGGACGGCATTAACTGTCCCATTTATATGGATGTGTATAGGTGCATGTGTTTATATACAGGGTGTCCCAGAATTAACTATTTCAATGAAATCGGACAAATTTTTTAAAAACACACTTTTATTTATGTTTATCATATTTAATATGTGTTAAAAATGTCTAAATTTCTAAATTTTGTTCATAATTTTATTTTCATAATTTTTTCATTATCTGGTTCAATGAAAGACCGTCTGAAGTCATAGAATGGCAAAGAGACTCTCCAAAAGTTAACGTGTGGCTTGGAATGACCAAATCCAAAATTTATGGCCCATTCTTCTTTGCGGTAGCAACTGTAACAGGTACCGTCTACCTTGATATGCTTCAGCAGTTTCTCGAACCACAGCTTCTTGATGATGGCATTCTTGATAATGTTGTGTTTCAACAAGAAGCATTGATCTTTTGGCGATAAACCTTTGTTTTTATGAAACCCCATGCAAAGAAATCCAGGGGTGTCAAATCCGGAGAACGCGGAGGCCAAGGTCGAGGTCCTCCACGTCCAATCCACCGATTTGGAAGGCGTCTGTTGAGGTATTCTCGAACAATTAGAGCATAATGACATGGTGCTCCATCTTGTTGAAACACAACATTATCAAGAATGCCATCATCAAGAAGCTGTGGTTCGAGAAACTGCTGAAGCATATCAAGGTAGACGGTACCTGTTACAGTTGCCTTCGCAAAGAAGAATGGGCCATAAATTTTGGATTTGGTCATTCCAAGCCACACGTTAACTTTTGGAGAGTCTCTTTGCCATTCTATGACTTCAGACGGTCTTTCATTGGACCAGATAATGAAAAAATTATGAAAATAAAATTATGAAAAAAATTTAGAAATTTATACATTTTTAACACATATTAAACATGATAAACATAAATAAAAGTGTGTTTTTAAAAATTTTGTCCGATTTCATTGAAATAGATAGTTAATTCTGGGACACCCTGTATGTATGTAGGTGCGAATATATATATATTTTTTTTTCTCTCTCTCTCTTGTTACACCTACAGTATGTATATCCTGTACATTAGGGTGGAGTGAAACAAACTTTTTTCAGAATTCAGTTTTGTAGCGGCACCCAAAAGTTAGTCTGTGGTACCAATAAGAAATCTGCAAAATATTAGCTACCTGCGACATCAACTTTACCGGCCCCAAGGAGGTCAAAGATTTTGCCTTTCAGGTCCCCCAAAAAATTAAGGAAAAATTTTTAAAATTTCTGTGAGGAATGCGAAAACAGTAGAGTTAAAGAACATAAATAGACAAATCAAATGAAACAAAAATGATCTTCCTAGCATAAACACAACGGAAGATACTCCTAAATCTTTGAATTTTTCCTTAATTTTTTGGGGGACCTGAAAGGCAAAATCTTTGACCTCCTTGGGGCCAGTAAAGTTGATGTCGCAGGTAGCTAATATTTTACAGATTTCTTACTCGTACCACAGACTAACTTTTGGGTGCTCCTACAAAACTGAATTCTAAAAAAAGTTTTTTCACTCCACCCAACTGTACATTAGGGGTGGATCACTTTACACTTTTTTTAAAAAATTATAGCTGGTCAAAGTTTTTCCCATGATTTGGTTCAGTGGAAGTACACTGACACCATTTTTACAAAAATCGATCAATATTTAGGGGTCGCGCATCGACCTTGAAAATTTCAATTTTGGAAATTTGGCCAAATTTGACAATTTTTTACTGAATAAAGATAAATCATCAAATGACCATATTTTCTGAATCCTCTCAGTGAAAGAAATCCTCTCAGATACTTACCAAGTTGATCGGACAAGTGGTTTAGAAGTTACACTCACCTAGAAATAACATTAAAATTTAAAATACCGTATTTGTCCCCCGTTATGGACGTAATCATAGCATCAGTAGCTGGCGCATCCTAAAATCCCAATTACACACACACGCTATGTCTATGACCAATATTTTTACTAATCACAGTTTGCTTTTTACAGATCAACTGTGTCAATTGATTCTTGTTTGATAAGTCTAGACTTTAGTACAATGGATAAACTGTTAACAACCAGGAGTGGGAAGACTGAAAGTTACTTATTCTGGAAAAGAGAAAGCAGCAACAACAGCACCACCTTCTCTAAGGTCAGCCACGGACGTTTTCTTAATTGCTCAGCCATCTTCCTCGATCGGTGGTGCCAAATTGCCAACCACCCATCAAGTTCTCCAGTACTTCTTCTATGCCAAGCAGGAAACTACTGACAGGAAGGCCGCCGTAAAAGACACGGTGGCCAATGTTCTGGCATTTTGGAACATGGCACGTATAAAGACGATCACGAGGCGTAACTGCGAAAGAAAACTGGAGTTACTGTGGGAACAATGGCGCTCGCTGCAGAAGAGCAAGATGAGAGACAGTGTCGCGGGAAAAGGCAGGGAGAAGTTTTCAGAAAATCTGAACAAGCTCTGGGACATCGGAGCTCCCGATGCTATTGAAGAGATACAGAAAAGTCGACTGCTCTCAGACAACAACAAACAAGAAAATATTAAATTTTATGAGGATCAACGGGGCCTGCGCCAGGCAACAATGAGTGGGAATGATAAAGTGTTCGTTGTCAAGAGAAAACGGCAACTCTCAAGACAACAATCTCATGATGAGCCAGGCACCTCAAAAACGAAATTAGGAACCGAAGCTGAGAGCGACGATGAATCTATAGAAAGCAGATCATCGAGCAACTCCAAATCACAGCTAGAACCACCATACCGACAGACGAGAGAATCAACTGTATCAATCAGCCTTCCTCACCGCATCCTCAATGCACCGGCTGTTATTGAAGTGGTTGATCGCTTCCGGATGTCCAATAATCAGGTGTGTATATATCAGTAATGATCTTTCCTTGACAAAGATATAATAGACGTAACGACGGAAAATTTAGTGATTATTTTGTCACATAAAAACCATACGCATCCTTGTCAATTTCCTTTCAATTTCGCACATAGGTGGCAAGTGTCGTGGCGGCAGTCCTACGTTCGGCAGATCCGCCGGCAGACCTGGACAAATTCAGTATCTCGAAGACACGTCTCGCCGTGGAAGAGTGGCACATCGTTGTGAAGTGTCGACAGCTGTGCAGAAATCCTTCGTATCTCCGAGGCATGCTGTCGTCCACTGGGACGGTAAAGTAATCAAGGTCAGTTTTGCCCTCACCGTGGACGACAGTGAATTAACATGTTTCACTGACGACAGTGGATTGACATATTCCAGTGGACGATAATGGATTGGCATGTATGACATACGTTTCAGGACTCTCTTGGATCATTGGAGCACCGCCAGGCGATTCTCATCTCCGGAGCTCCTCAATACACAGAAGGAAAGTTGCTGGCCGTTCCGACTGTTGCTGACGGCACTGGTCTGTCCCAGGCCCAGGCGACCTTTCGTGCTCTCAAAGACTGGGGATGCGAGAACAACGTGATTGGACTGTGCTTCGACACAACTTCCTCCAATACGGGGAGGGTGCAGGGTGCGGTGGTCCGGCTGGAGAACATGCTTGGTAAACCGCTCTTCCAGCTGGGCTGTCGCCATCACGTTATGGAGCTCATCGTGGGGGCAGTGGTCATCACCGCGTTTGGAAGAACCACAGCACCAACTGAACCTTTGTTCCAGTATCTGAGGAGAAGGTGAATTTCAAGTCTAAGGCGCATTTGTTTTCTCCAATGATTTTTTGCCTTCAGAGCAATTGAGATATCAGCGTCCTTCTACTAATGATGTTAATAGCAGTCGAAAAGGGAAACTTCAGTCGTTTTCATGCAATATTTTCATAACTCCCCTTTCAGGTGGGACAAGCTCGACCTCTCGACTTATCGCGAGCTGGAGATCGAGCATTTGGCGGAGGTGACGTGGCTGATGGAGCTCAGAGATGAGGCAGTCAAGTTCCTCGGCACCGCTTCTGGTCTTGTCAGAGAAGACTACCGAGAAGTGGCGGAGATTACACTCCTGGTACTCGGGGCCCAGCCACGTCGTGGCACACACTTCATGCGCCCAGGAGCCTACCATCATGCGAGGTGGATGGCCAAGGTTGGTATTTTGAATTAGAAGTTAAATATTGTATTGCCTTCTGCAAACAGCCATTTGAAGTCCCTACCAGAAAAAAATAAGATAAATAATTTACCATTAAACAAACTTATATGGAGTGGTATCGGTATTTATACATCACAGTGCGTATTCGTTTCAGATCATCTACTACACGAAGCTCCTGATGTTCAGCGGTCAGCTGGAGTTCGACGACGAGCTGGTACAGAAACTTCAGAGAGTGGTACTATTTACTGCCCTCCTCTACGCACCTGCCTGGCTGGCGGCTCCTGTCGCAGCTGATACCCCGCTGAATGACCTTGTGTTGTACCAACGTCTTCTGCAGTACAGGGCTGTGGATCGCGAGATTGCAGAGGCTTCACTGGCAGTGATCAGGCGGCACTTGTGGTATCTGAGGCCTCAGACCGTCGTTTTCGCCCTCTGCAGTGACAAAGTGGAAGACACTGTGAAGCAGGAGATGGCAAAGAAGCTGTGCCGCCTCGCTGTGCCCGAGGACTTCACGTATGACAACGTCTCGGTTGATGACACGACGCGCCTTCCGGACCTGATCGATGAGTCATCGTGGTTCGTGTTCACAGGCCTGCAGGTGTGCGCGTCTACGTGGCTCACTCTGCCGGTGAATAAGTGGGATCAAGATGAGAACTACTGTGATCTGAAGAATGTCATCTCGCATCTGAAAGTTACCAACGACGTGGCAGAGAGAGGGATAAAACTGATAGAAGATTACGCGAACACTGTCACAAAAGACGAGTCACAGCTCGTGGAAAAGAGCCGGAAAGAACTCGGTGACTTCAAGAAGTCGTCACTTGCCAAGATGACGTAGCGCAGAGGGAAAGGGAGTTAGCAGAGAGAGTACATGGCGCACGCCTTAAGATGACGTGTGTTCTAACCACGATTCATACAGTTTTTTAACCTAGTTAGGGGCACCGGAGTAAGTGCCTTTAATGATATCGATAAACCGTTTTAATACAAAATACATTTGATCTTTCCTTATTCGTTTTATCTTATCCTAAAAAGCAGACAATGGCAGACAGCATATGAAGGTACGGGGACAAATACGGTATTTTAAATTTTAATGCTATCTCAAGGTGAGTATAACTTCTAAACCACTTGTCCTATCAACTTGGTAAGTATCTGAGAGGATTTCTTTCACTGAGAGGATTCAGAAAATATGGTCATTTGATGATTTATCTTTATTCAGTAAAACATTGTCAATTTGGCCAAATTTCCAAAATTGAAATTTTCAAGGTCGATGCGCGACCCCTAAATATTGATCGATTTTTGTAAAAATGGTGTCAGTGTACTTCCACTGAACCAAATCATGGGAAAAACTTTGACCAGCTATAATTTTAAAAAAAAAGTGAAAAGTGATCCACCCTACTGTACATGTATACATGAAACAATAAAACTGAGATTGAAATTATTATTATCAGAAGTTATCTTCAAAACAAAAATAGGAAAAAACCGGAAAGAAATTAAAGGAAATTTTTAAAATCTTTTCTTTTAAAAAAATCTGGAAATTTTATAACTTTGTTTTTCCGGAATGACTGAAGGAAAAATATTCAGAAATTATACAATAAAAACTGCTTTATTGCAACTAAGTAAAATTTTTAAACCTATAACACTACACACACACACACACACACACACAATCTATCTCTACCTATTCGTGTAGTGGTTAGCGTCGCTGACTAGAATCAATCGGCCCCAGGTTCGAGACCCGGTGACGGCAGCCGGCGCGCAGTAAAACCCAGCTGTTCATCCTTCCACACAATAAAGAAAGTGGTTAGTAGATAAATGGGTACCCTGGGTGGCCTAGTGGTTAAGACGCTGGGCTGCTGGTGGAACGTAGTTCGGATTCCACGTTAAACTGTAGCTCTAAGGTAGAGTGAAAAGCTTAACCTTCGTCAGAATGAAGAATTCGAGCGGAAGCTAACCAAAGGTAACCAAAGATACGTTGATCCTGAGTAGAGTAGGTTATGACAGTTTAGGTCAGTTAAAATTTGCTTAGGTTAGATTAGGAGGCTTCATTAGCCAGTATCTCAGTATTTAATAACTTAACAGAAATAACCCTTTGAGCCTTCACTTGCGTCCAGAACCCTTATCAAGCCTTTCTCGGTTTGATAACACTACGGTTAAGTTAGGTTAAATCAAGTTTGTTTAACTAAAAAATGGAAGTTCTATTCGCTTCAATAAATTAAGTTTAAAAACATATTGCTGAAAAATTTCAGTGCTTGTTTCTTCTGTTTCAAGAATTAACTTTTAAATGGCAAAATTAGGGTGCCAAAATATGATAATTGAGTTCCCGAATAAAATTTTGAAAAGAAGTGGGGTAGAAAAAGTGACTCGAAAAGTTGCTAAAACTGGTAGCATGGCTCGAAAGGAAGGGAGTGAAAGGCTTTGCACTGAAACCATTGAAGAAACCGTGGAAGTCGTTGCAAACCTGATTTGCAGTCAAGAAGGCCAACCTGGAACGCACAAATCTCCAAGAGAAATTGAAAGAGCAACCCACATTTCACGAAGTACGGTGCAGAGAATCGTCAAACCTGATTTACGCATGAATCTTTCCAAACAAATGAAAACCCACCAGCTCACATATCCTAATGAACAGAAGAGAAGAACAGGCTGCCAACATTTGTTACAAGAATCCTGCTCATACTCTTAGGCGAATTTGGTTCAGTGACGAGAAAACGTTTACCGTTTCAACTCTGGTGAACACTCAGAACGATCGGGTAGATTCAAGAGTAGAAAAAAAGATTCGTGTGTCGCCAGAGAGGCTCTTGAAAGAGTGTTCCTCCTTTACCCAGAAAATTATTGTAGCTGTTTTCATTTCAAATCTTGGAAAATCTTTCGTTTTTGTTGAACCTCAAGAAGCATTATTTCGTCATTCGTGATAAATCAGGAAAGTGATTCACCATCCAACAAGATGGTCACACAGCAAACTGGTCACAGAGCAAACTCGACTGTGTTTTTCTTCGGACTAATGTTCCGGACTTTACTGAAAAAGAACATTGGCCTCCGAATACTCCATATTTAAATACACTGGTCTATTCCATTTGGTCCACAATGCAGGAGCTTATTTATGAACATTCTTATCGAAAACGTGGCATTATTGCGCCAGGCGATCGAGTAAGTAGTATACCTGCAAAAATGTAGAGTGTAAAAACAATTACATGCAATATGATCAATTACATTTTTGTAATTTTGCAGAGAAAGGGGTACAGGGTTATGTAGGAAAGTAGTATAGCCGCAAAAGGGTAGAGTGCAGGAATGTTGCAAATTATTACGTAATGTTGCAAAGGGGCGGGGTGGCGCAAAAGGGGGTGGGGGCTATGCAACATGTTGCAAAGGGGTGGGGTGTTGCAAAGGGGGTGGGTGTTGCAAAGGGGATGGGTGTTGCAAAGGTGGTGGGGTGTTGTAAAGGGGGGTGGGGGTGTTGCAAAAAGGGGGTGGGGGATGCTGCAGGTGCAACAAGGAAACATGGAGGCGGCGTTATCCCCCAAGAGAAAGGAGAGAAAGGAGGAGAGGTGTTCACCTGGCAGGAGCCAAGTGCATATTAAGACTTCAGCCGAGTAGACGTTGTCTTATAGACTCCTAATCAGCCAGTTGGCTTAGAAGGAGCCAAGGGGGGAGGGGTACACCTGAAGGGGGGAGAGAGAGAGAGAGAGAGAGAGATCGGCCTTTGTTGCCGATTGCAAGGGCATGCAATTTGGAGGCGGAGTTCTCCCCCAAGCTATTTTCCCCAAAGGGGTATACCTAACCTAAGAAGCCTCTAAGGGGTTTTCCCAAAGGGCCAGAAAGAGAAAGGACCAGAGATCCTTGCTCGGCTGGGAGCCGCGCTTTTATGATTCCGTCGTCAGCCTCTCGCTCCTTTATAGACCTCTAATCCGGCTGAGTTGCCAGATAGCGCCATGTATTTAATTCCAATAGAAGGCTGAGTTGCCAGTTTGTGCTACATATTTAATTAATTCTAATCGAAGACTGAGTTGCCAGATAGCAATATTTATTAAATTAAACCATATATTAATCAAAATACCACAATATATTTATATGATGGTAGTTAATCAATACAGATGAATCTTCTTAATTCCAACAATTAAAAGAAATTCTGTTTATTAAATAAATAATTTAAACACACGCTCTTTACACAATAAATCACTTTATTATAAATATCACAATTGAATAACAGTGGGAAAGGAAAAGAAACCTTACGAAGAAAGTTGAAATAAACGACAATTCAAAACACACGATCGTCCTCCCTCATTCCCCCCAAACTTCTTACCCCATCTGTGCTTGTATATATAATAAACGAATGAACAAATCGTGCACACACACACACACACACACACACACACACACACACACACGCCTCTGTACATATCATGTGAATGAAAATCAGAAAAAATGCCAAACGTATATTAATTTAAATCAAATGAAGCTAAACGTCTATTAATGTAAAACAAATAAATTTTCTCCCTTTAAGAGAATCAATTATTATAAGAAATTAATTATTCAATATAAGAAATTAATCATTAAGCGCTGTTTTTCTTTCACGAGGAAAGGATTTCCGAGAATCTGGTCAACTCGAAACACACGGTCGTCCTCCCTCATTTCCCCAAACTTCTCACCCTTCGCGAACGTCAAAATATTAGTTCAGACGAAATACACACAAATGAACAACTTTCTCCTTACCTTATATATATATATATATATATATATATATATAGAAAGAATCATAATAACCGTGTCTATTTAATTTTGTCATTCCTTATATATAAATGGATTTTCACCTTAAAGTGAATTAAAACATTACAAAAATCACTAAACAATTAAAAGAAAAGAACCCTTACGAAGAAAGTTGAAACAAACGACAATTCAAAACACACGGCCATCCCCCCTCCTCCCTCATTCCCCCCAAACTTCTCACCCCATCTGTGCTTGTATATATATATATATATATATATATATATATATATAATAAACGAATGAACAAATCGTGCACACACACACACACACACACACACACACACACACAGGATGAAAGGATTCCCGACTCGAATCACACCTGCTTGCCCAGAGGCCTTTTTGAAATGACAGCGAGTTGCCCTTTCTTCCAGTCTACTCGGGATAAACCTCGCTTCACTCCAAATCTTAATTTTGCTGTTGTTATTACTTCTACAATGAAACACATTCTCGAAGCGAAGAAAATGTTTATATTTTTATTTACACGCAATTTGTATGGTGTCATATTCTTAGATAACATCTCTGTTATTGAAAGATATACACACAATTATATTAAATAATAATCAGCAAAAGGGTAGAGTGCATGAGGTGGGCAAACCTGAAAGTACTAACAATTATATATATATATATATATATATTATATATATATATATATATATGTATATATATATATATATAGAAAGAAAGAGAGAGAGAGAGAGAGAGTTTTGTTCATTCTTTTAAAATACAGTGCCCGCGAAAAGTATCCGATCACCCTTGAAATTTGTATTTTTTACATAAAAAACAATGTTTAAATGTATACTAACCTTATATTAGTATTTTGTCATCTGTCCTTTGGTTTGGATGACTTGTTCTAGACGTTTTGGCATGGATTTAATCAAGTTTTGACAAACTTCCACTGATATTTCCTTGCACCATACCTTTTTGATGGCCTCTTGTAATTTTTCGACTGAGCCAGTGTCGTGGCATTCAACCTTATTTTTTATTATTAGCCACAGATTTTCTATCGGATTGAGATCTGGACTATTACCAGGCCAATCCAAAATATCAAATTTATTGTCAGTAATCCATTTTGTCACTATTTTGGCCCTGTGACATGGTGCACCATCATGCATGTATGTTTTTGTCCTTTGGATTGCCATTGCCATTGGAAGTTTATCCTGTAGCATTGCTAAATACCGTGCACCATTCATAGTTGTGTTCTTCGGAAGAAAATATAAGTTTCCACGCCCATAGTAACCGAAACAACCCCAAACCATCACACTTGGAGGGTGTTTCATTGTCTTTAGGGTGTATTTAGGGTCCATCCTATTTGAGCCAATAGGCCGGCGAACCTTTTTTGGACAACTTCTGAATGTCAAAAATGTCGACTCATCGCTAAATAAAACCTTCTTCCAGTCATCAACAGTCCAATGAATGTATTTTTTACAAAATGCGACACGTTTTTACGCATTTTTTCATTAATGAACGGTTTCTTAGCAGCATGGCGAGATGGTAATCCGAGTTCTTTTTGGAGCCGCTCCTGGATAGTTCGTTCAGAAACACCAGATAACAAATTATTCATATTAAATTTTATTTCTTTCGCAGTTATTGTTGGGTTTTTCAATACTAAACGTTTCATAAGTTTGTCTGTTCGCGAATTTGTTTTTCTCGGTCTGCCAGATCGTTTTTTTAGGGACTGGCGTGGTTAGGCCACCATTGTTCTTAGCCCGTGAAACCAATAAATTAACGGTACTTTGGGATATGTTTAATTCCTTAGCTATCTGTCTCTGTGATTTCCCACATGCATGCAAAGCAACAATAGCACCTCGACAATCACTCTTAAGTTGTTTTTTAGCACACATTATATAAATTTTATTTACACCACTTTCTGTAAAAAAAAAAAAAATATCAAGAAATTTACACAAACAGTGAAATCTGACAAATTTGAGACACAGCCACCCGCAACGAAGGCTACCAGAACACTAATTTGAGAATGCGTTGGATAGCTCTCATATCAGCGAGCAACCTCAAAGTTACCAGATGTCGCTAGAACAAATAGAAAGTGAATTACGTGTCTCTGAATATCAAGGGAAAATATTGTATTTTCTTGAGTGATCGGATACTTTTCGCGGGCACTGTAATAAAGGAATGGAAATATATATATATAGGGTGGTACAGATTTAAAATAACAGGATCATTTGATCCGGGGGTAGTATGACCGCAAAACATGCTAATGCACGATTTTTCTCTTTAGTAATAATATCAACTAGCTCTTCTCCGAATTGTAACAACGGATAAGGTTTTCACTCCACCTTAGACCCACAGTTTAACGTGGAAACCGAATGCTCTTTTCTTTTTTAAAAATATAATTAAAGGAATGGATATATTTATAATTTCTTTATTATAAAATGTGGAACATGCAGTCTTCAGAAGATGTGAACATCTGCTTTGTGGAACAGTTCAAGAAATACATCTCGTCAGGGAGTCGTTGCTCATCATAATTTCAACATAACAGGATCATTTGATCCGGGGGTAGTATGACCGCAAAACATGCTAATGCACGATTTTTCTCTTTAGTAATAATAAAACTAGCTCTTCCCCGAATTGTAACAACGGTTAAGGTTTTCACTCCGCCTTAGACCCACAGTTTAACGTGGAAACCGAATGCTCTTTTCTTTTTTAAAAATATAATTAAAGGAATGGATATATTTATAATTTCTTTATTATAAAGTCCTCTCGATTACATTAGTGACTAATGATCCGGGATTAGTGGGGGAAAAATATTGACATGGTAAAGACAGCAAGGGGTAATACGAGCATTAAATATATTGGAGAAAATATAAAGATGCCATTACTCGTCCGGACCCGTTATAGCGGTGTTACGATTGGTACACAAACTTATCATAGCTCCACCCAGCTACACTGGCAACCAATCACTACAAACATCTGGCCTTAATCTTTTGGGGCAGAGCTTGGCGATTGTGCATACAAAAGGAAATACTTTTCAGTTGGGAGTAACAGTAGCTATTTTCGCGTCAGGGAATAATCATTCCCTCTGCCAGTGCATTCCCTCCACCATGGACCACGAACTTTACGTTTTTTCGGATTTGTATAAAGAAGGTGACACTGCAGCATTGACTGCAATTAATCTTTTTAACGCGATTGACCGTGATGAATTATTTCCAACGCAAACCGTTGAAGATATTTGCAGTGACGCTCCTTACAATCCGACGCAAGGGACTACCATAGAAATGTAACTGTCTATAATTTATTCACAAGAAACATGATTTTATATATATGGAGGGTTGTAGTATCTCGTCAAATACTTCATTTAGATACTAACCATTATGCTAAAACCGAAATTTTTATGGCAATCTTTTGCGTGTTTTAAATGTTATTCGGATTTACCTCTTAAATGAGTTTCGAACCAAAGATATCTTCACATAATGGGGTCTGTCTGTATACTCTGTATATGTTTTTATTAAAAAAGAATCAATATGAACATTATTCTTTCTCCTTTAAGGTCCGATGAGGATTTGACACGTGTTATACAATCTTTTGAAGAATCTCGTGTCATGAATACGGAGGATATACTGATCAGTCAGCATAATGAATGTCACACCGAAATAATGTAAGTGTTTTTCGATCTTTTTGGGGTAAGAAGCCAATATATTTTCATAAATTTATTAAATTAAAGAAATCAGTACAATAACCATCTTAAACTACAGAATATACCGTTACAAGTATACACACACGAACAAAAGCATTAGACTATACAACGAGTACGTACAATTGGAAAACGGATTTTTATCTGTCTGCATACCACTTCATCGTTTCGGCGAGTGTGACACGGGTCAAATAAATTTTAAAAATTTATAAATTCTTTATCACATGACATATGCATGAGAAATGAGACGCAGTACATTCCGCAAGTATTACTAAAATATCCTTGTATACGAAACGGGTTCCATACAACTTCGGGAATATGCAACTGAGCGAGAAATTTTACAATAATAGGGTCACTCCAGGGTTGAGTACCGAGTGAATCAAAATAGTACAGGCGCTGTCTATTTTTAAAATAGACAGCGATCCAATGAATCCCTTCATTACCGATGACATCTGTGTTCACAATAAGACTACCGCATTCTCGCGTACTTCGCAAACTCAATGTTTCATTCTTCGCAAACACGCCGATAAATTTGGAACGTGTGACTCGTTCACTATTCATTACTTTCTGAAGTGTATTAGCATCCATTTTAAAAGTCAGTGATAACGCTCCTAAATCTATCTACTTCTATTAGGGCTTGCGATTCGAGATATACTAGTACACTAAAAGTCGCGTCTATAGGCTTGGTGAATTCCAGCCTCACTGAGATGTTTCCGCTCTGCTGTGGGCTTAAATGCGTATTTACGCTAGCAGATAAGTCAGGTGTAATGTCAAACGGATAAAGGTTAAATTGATCAATGAATTCTTCCTGCGTTACCCCATTACCAAGCTCATCACAATCACCTGCAATATGGGTCAGATTACTATAGGCTCTGGCGCAAAGAGGTAACACAGCGTCTGATGAATAGTCCGTACCCATTGTTCCACCCAAAGCAATGCCATTAACGTATTGAGTTATATTTTTAAGTCCGAAATTCTCGAATTTAAAGGCACTCTTTTTATATTTTCGATTCACAGAAGCATGGTCCTGCATTCCGATTTATATCCTTTTAGGAAGATTTCCCAGGGCAATGTTTTCTATCTGCTTCGACGCCAACCCTGCAGGCACCGTATATAGTTTGATTTGTACTGTTAAAAGATATTTCAGTGTAGCGTTTAGTAAATTTTTCTCAATTTCTAGTTGTTTTGGTGAACTTAATTTCACTCGCCGTACGCGGAGGTGTGTCCATAATGTGAACCACAACGGGCTTTGCACCCTCTTCTTGATCAGCATCCATATTTAAGCAGATCTCAGGACTCGTGCGGGTGAGCTTTATTTTCATATCCACCCCGTTGACAAGCAACTTCTCCTGGAAAGTGAAATGTGTGTGCAGACGCCCAAAACACTCGTATATTTTCTTTTAAGAATTTTTAAATTTGTCCTTTATACTACTTTCATCTTTAGTTTGATAATATCCCTCGGCACTTAAAAAGGTAGCCTTCGCTTCTTTGGAAAAGTTGAGGACATTTTCCAGATAGGCTCGTAGATGATAGTACCCCGTGCCTGCCGATTTGTTGGTCTGATTTAAATATACGTCACACTGGTTGAATATGGAGTGCAGAAAGTTTGTTTCAGGGTATACAGCATATTTGTCATCGCAGACCGTTCCATCAGAATGGGCTATACGTAGCTTAGCGTACATGTGCACACAGCTTGGATCAAAAAAGTAAGGGCCTGAGCTGGGTATCACGAATTCTATAGGTGCACTCGGGGAACTAATTGTGTTTAAACGGTTAATTGTAATAAAATCACTGTGCTCAATAGAATCTTGAGTTGGAGGCAGCTCAAAAAGGGACAGCTCCAATTTACAGCATTGTGAACTACATGGGCGGATGAAGCGTGCCATGGCGAGTTAGAAATAGTGCCTCCTCTCTCGACAAGTAGTAAACAAACTATGATTCATGAGATCAATGTCCTTAGCTTATATCAGTCAAAAAAGTGGTCAACCATAGGTTTCATTCGCTTACAGCACTTCTTTTTTTATATCCTTTTACGTTTAATACCACGTGACCCCTTCTTCCGTGCAGCCCTCTTTTTCTTCTTCCCGCCACCACGCATTTTTCTCTTTGCATCTTTGATGATTTCGTCTCTTGTACGCTTTAAATGTTTTTTTAGAGCTTCTTTTGATTTAGCCCCGGCCAATATGTCTTCTGCAGTGTTAAGACCTGATTGTAGCGCTTTCCTTCCGAGGTATCTGGCACCCCTCTTCAGCAAAGGAACAGCCGTACGTAGTATGGATGAAAAAATGGATCCAAGTCCACTACCGCGCTGGTATCTCACTCCTCGATAGACGGTGAAAGGCTTTCTATCCATTATAACTCAGTGCGTCGAAAGTGTAGCTTCACTGTTAAGCTCCCGTTACCGAATGGGAAGTTTTCACCCTCAATCATTCTTATATATATTGAGATATTGGTTATTAAATTAGTTGCGACATTCACATAATGGGGTCTGTCATATGTAATACTCAAACTCCCTCCTCTATGGTTGGGGATGTGAGCAATGCGCAGCAGGCGTGCCTGGGTATCCCCAACAAACTGGTGCTCCATTATATTACTGTAAATATAGCACATGTCTGGGGACCTTTCAGCCAATTTCTCCATCTTCAATTGATACATTAATCTGGACAAGTCATGCTGGGTCTCGTGAAATGTGTCTCTTTGGAAGGCTGCGCTATATCGGTCATTGGTTAGAATTTTGAACATTCTACGGTCTTTAATACGTCTGTTAGTCTTTGATTTTAGGATTAGTGTATGTGCAGGGTTTCCTTTGTTTACGATTTCGTATACTAAATCATTCGTAAGGTTTGAGTTTCTTAAACTTACGTTTAAGTCTCTCACAACATCCTCGACCGAACCATATTGACCCGGTCCTAGTCTTACTTTTGTACTGTAATACCGTGCAACCTTAGTCCGAGCGATACGTATAGTTTCATCCATAGCTACCCCAGCTTTTTCACACTCGTCAATGTCTCTAAGAATCGTAAAAACGGTTTCTTTATGTTCAATATTTAAAAAGACGGTGTCCAGCTGAATTTCGCACATCCCCACCTCATACGAATCACGACCCAATTCAATGTGCCCGTGGAGTTCTGTTACAAAGTTGGCTAGTGTGTAGTTAGGGTGTACAGACAGGGACGAGGAGGACGGGAGTGTGACGTAGAAATGGTTAGGAGCCATGTTGCATACTATTTAAGCTTCATTATTGCATCAGCTTTTATATAGGTGTTGAAGCTTTCTGGGTACCCTAGCCATTTCACCAGGTACATTTTTCTCTTTCCTGAACCTTTGCTTCCTAAAATTTTCTCAATTATAAACACATTTTTTCCTAAATTAAACGCAACTTTCTGCAATTCTTCGCGGTAAAAGCCTCCTGAGATTTCTTCCCAATTCAAATCTTCAATGTAATACATCATTATCTCACCTTTAGGTCTCATAGCCCTAACTTTAAAAATCTCGCGTGTCCATCCTTGCTCAAAACCCTTTGCGAATTTATTCCCCGAACGCGAAAGCCTTACATAATCATTGATTTTGAAGCGCGCCGAGTGTGGTGGTGGTGGTGATCCATCTCTTCTCGGGAGCGTACCTCTTTCTAAAACTTCGTTAGGTGTTGTCCCAATCGTGCGATGGTGTGAGCGGTTGTAGGATGATGTCAATGATTCCAGAATGTCTAGAAATCTGGATGTGTTTTTATGTGTAAAATAACGGTGCATGCGCTCCTTTATGGTACGCTGAACTCTTTCAGCTAAAGAAGCCTTATGTATAGAATTGGTTGTGTAATAGCTGATATTAAACTCTGTCAACATGTTCTGAAAAGCACGGCCTATAAATTCCTTCCCCATATCCGTACAAAAATAGCCAGGAACCCTGTTTTCTTTTAACATTAGCGTTTTGGTGGCTTTAGCAACTGTTTCAGGTGATTTATTTTTCAGAGGAACTAGCCACAGATATCTAGAGAATAAGTCTATTATGAATAGAATGTAGCGGTAACCATCGTTATACACAGAATATCTTTGCATGTCTGTTAAATCTGCTTGCCAAATAGAATCAATCGAGATAGCCGTTGTCTTGGCTGTTTTAAACCTTTTTCTCACAGGCTTATGAAGCGTATAAGAGTCCTGCTCCCTCAAAAATCTTTCAACATCTTTTTTCCCTACTCCGTAAACACTTCTGTACAGTCTATCTACGCCGCCGTAGGAGGCTGGGTTAGAAATGTCATAATAGCGTTTAGTTAATACGTTAGCCATTTGCGTATTTTAGAGGCACGTGGGTAGGGTTGACCGTTGTTTAACCTCTTCTTTCTCCTCTTCAAAGGTGTTACCGCCGGGGGTGACGGCGTCTTCAATTGTGGCACATGCGTTGCATGTTCCAAGTCTTTTAACCTGTTCAGATTTCCTATCAACGTTTTAGGGACATTTATTTGTTGTAGTCTTGCTTTAATATGCTTCCATCCTGATGGTGATGGCCTAACCCACTTTCTCACCAGATCATGGACAATGTCTACGATAATCGATCCCTGTACCTTTGATCCTTCCATAATGATCTCGCCTGCATCGGTCCATTGTATGGCTGGATCCTCATTCAATAGATTACACTGGTATTCATCAATTTTGCTGTCAAGAGTTTTGTACGTGATTCTTATAGAGCTTTTCCTGGTGATTTCGAATCTGCAATCCGTTTTTCTCAATCAGCTCAGGTTATCCGGCTATGGCCTCATAAGTAAAATAGAATTTTTCGTGATTTTGTCAAAGCGGAATTGGAACAGTAACATCTATCATCACTTGTTTCACTTGTATAATATCTTTTTTTACTTTTCAGGCATATAGATAAAATATTTCATAATGAATAGAGCGTGTAAAAATGATCCCAATAGATTCTGCTACATATGTGGGACGGTTACCATGCCAAATAACCAGTCCCAAATCACTAAATTTGTGAAGACAATGTACAGTATAGAGCATACTTTGGAATTAAGCTAGGGGACCAGGACAAAAATTTCGCCCCTCATATGTGCTGCAAGACGTGCATTGAAAATTTGAGAAGATGGAGCAAAGGCAGAGCGAAATCTTTGCCTTTTGGAATTCCCATGATTTGGAGAGAAGGAAAGGATCACGTGACAGATTGCTATTTCTGCATGACAAACCTCCAAGGTGGGCTTATAAATTTATTTTTCTTAAATATTTTGAAATCCTCGTATGAAACTTGACATAATATTCACCATAATGTAATATTCACCATATATAGCATAATATTCACCATAATGGTAATCATACATTTACATATACATATTGTTATAGAAAATACATTTACACATACATATTGTTATCCAAGTTACATTTACATATACAATGATTGTATATTTTCTTTCTTTTTCATTCATATTGTCCCCGAAGGGACAATATGAATGAAAAAGAAAGAAAATATACAGACTCCATCGACCTGTTTCATATCTTACAGACCGCAGCCTTCCCTCACGAGCCGCCACTGTCTGAATGCTTCTTCTATTTCATATGCAAGTTTTATATCCATGTTTCTGTGTTTCTATTTTCAGGAGTTAACAAGAAGAATAAACACATTGTTGTATACCCTGACATTCCTTCTGCTATGAGACCTGTACCCCATGGTCCTGGAATTCAAATACCCGACCCACCTCAAACCCTGGACTTCGATGATTCTGATGATGAATCAATGACCAATGCCAATGACCAGTCCCAGTCGTATATACCTCAAAATACCGCTTCAAATGAGCCAAGGCCTCTCAACCAGGCCAAACTTAATGATCTTACCAGGGATTTAGGACTTTCCAAATTAGCTGCCGAGATCTTGGGCTCACGACTTCGAGAGGACAACTTGCTGGCTCCGGGAACAACATTCTCCTGGTATAGGAAACGAGAGGAAGAATTCCGTAAGTTTTTTGCAGTGCACGAAAATACCTCTTCCTTAGTGTACTGCTGCAATGTTGAGGGGCTAATCGAATCCTTGGGCCTGCCATATAACGCATCAGAATGGAGGCTATTTATAGACTCGTCTAAACGAAGTTTGAAAGCAGTACTTCTCAACATTGGGAATAGGGTTGCATCAGTCCCTGTAGCACATTCCGTACAACTTACTGAGAGCTACGATAAGATGAAAATTTTACTGGATGCTCTCCTATACGACCAACATAACTGGAGGATCTGTGGAGATTTGAAGGTAATACTAATATCATAAGTAAACTATTGCTATTGACTATGTTGTTTTTCCAAAGGTTATTTGAGAGCGTATAAGAACACTTAACTTCCCCACAGAAGTGATACAGTCCAATGCATAGATTTTTTTATCTGATAGAACAAATTCTCTAAATTCTTTAAATATTTTCATTTTTTTTCAGATTGTGGCATTTGTATTGGGAATGCAATGGGGATACACGAAATACCCATGTTTCCTCCGCAAATGGGATAGCCGAGCGGATGAGAAGCACTATGCACAGCGTGAATGGGCATCCAGAGAGAATTTTGAACCTGGGTCGCATAATGTCGTTTCAGTGCCCCTTGTACCACCAACAAAAATTTTGTTCCCACCACTTCATATTAAGCTGGGCTTGATGAAAAATTTCATCAAATCAGTGAATAAGGAGGGTTCAGCATTCCGATATCTCGAGAGTAAATTTCCTCATATATCTGATGCTAAACTAAATGCTGGGGTTTTTGATGGTCCTCAAATTCGAACTTTGATCAAGGATACTCAGTTCGAAAACGCAATGACTCCAACTGAGAAGAATGCCTGGCAGGCATTCAAATCAGTTGTCACTGATTTTCTTGGCAAGCGTAGAAGTCCAGAATACGAGTCCGTTGTCGAAAACTTGATGGAAGCTTTCAAGGCTCATGGGTCGCGCATGTTCATAAAAATGCACTTTTTGTGGTCCCACTTGGACTAATTCCTGAAAATTGCGGGGATTATAGTGAGGAACAGGGTGAACGATTTCACCAAGATATCAAAATAATGGAAGAGAGGTACCAGGGAAACTGGGATATCAGTATGCTGGCGGACTATTGCTGGTGTTTGAAGCGAGACGTGCCCGAAGAAAAACACAGACGGAAAGCCAAAAAAACTTCATTCCTTCCTCAATAAACTTTTTCCATATTCATTGTATGAATAAAAGTATTTATTCACACAATGTTTTCATTTTTCACGAGTGTTCTTATAATATTACTCGTATCTACAGTGTTTAAGCTAAAAAAATCAATAAATTTGGGGATAAAATTGGACTTATAATAAATGGCCAATAGAGAAAAAACCTGACCTGATTGAGGAAAACCAATGTCATTTTCGAATTCAGCATGGTCGAATTATATAATATGAGTTGAAAAAACCCTCACAGCAGACAAAACAATTTCATATGCATACCAGTGTTATAAAGACTTAAGCCTTTACCTTTACTCCTCAATGTATGTGGGAGGGTGCTTTTTAATACATGCTCGATATGTTGCGTGACTAATCCCTTAATTTTTGGTTGGTCAGCTGTATCGTCGGGCACAGATCCTATGTCGCCATGTCCATCGTCCCCCGTACTGTGCCTAATAACCACAGGAATCTCTGTAGGGTTCTTATAATTTTCGTACTCGTGAAGAAATTTCTGCAGAGCTTCTTGGTATAAGATTCTTTTCTCATCAGGTGTTTTTTCACTGTTTAATAGTTCTAGCAATTCGCTTTCCATTCTTTTAAGTCTGCTTTTACCGGGATCTAGAACCGTGTCTGGATTCCTTTGCAGTGAAGCGTACACCTCGTGGGGAATCACTACCACTTTCTTCATTATATTAATCTAGTCAGTAAAGGACCCAAAACTGAAAATAAGATGGGGAGAAATGACCCTCCTGTTTGTACAATAATTCGTTTTTTCTTCGCTACAGTTTGACTTTTACGAGCGAGTGCACGTATTATGTTCTTGTAACGGCGTAGGCGAGCCTTTTGAGGGGGTTTCATTGATACATTGCAATTTATAACGTTAAGACAGATTCACAGATGCATTTTAAAATGTCGGCGTCGATATTTTTAATAAACATCTGCTGCATTGCCCGGGGCAGTCGATGATAGATTTTTATTAATTCACGGTATTTCTTTAGTCTGTCATTTTGGAATATACACCGTTTCAAGCTCGTTTGGAAATATATTCGTTCGTAGAAGCACCCTAAACGTGTTTCGCGGATGAAGTTCGCAAAGCAAATATCCGTAACGCGTGCTTGTAGCTTCTTTATAAACTTCCAAAAACTCCTTACGCTGATTCGGGAACATTTGTTTGGCTAATACCCCAATTTGTGATACATCTCTACGTTGTGCGAATAAGACTAGATATTGTGTATTTAACGACACATCGCGCATGTATCTATTTTTGAAAAATAGATTCTGATTGATGAAGAACATGCTTATGTTAAGATGGTGGGAGAATACTGTAAATGTCTCGGCAAACGTTTTATCCATCTCCAACATGAGATCGTCAATTACAATGACTATGTTCATTTCCCTTTAACGAATTAACGTCATATACGCCTTTGTGAACAAAATATCATCTTGGTACTCGTTGAACACTGATTGATACGTCGAATAGCACCATATAACTTTATGCACAAATTTCGAGAACATCCCTCCCTTTTCTTTAATGATTTTAAGCATAAACACAGTTTTACCACATCCTGTAGGTCCAGATATAATACATGTTGATGGGCTCGTGAATCTGAATTTTTCTACAGAGTCCATTTCTAACACGTCACCCGTCACACTCCAAAGTGGGTCATTTACAAAATATTACAAATTTTGAGTGCTGTTCCTTATATTTTGTTTTCTTCTCCCACAGAACCGTGAATGACGATGAGGTACAGCACCCCATCATTGACATTACGGATGACCTCGACGACAGTGTAATTGTGATCTCCTCCCCTGCCAACGAACCCTCACCAGCGATACCGGTCGCACGTCCAAAGCGGAGGTATGATGAAGAGAACCCCACGTCAGGTATAAAGCGCCCGAAATACGCGCCTGTTGCACCAGTAATAGATCCCCAACCCTCAACCTCTTACGCAACAATCCCCCCAGCAGCACCTCCCGCTAATATATCCCCTTATTCATCCGCCACAGTTGCCCCCCTTTCTGTTAAGTCTACAATAATAGATCCCCAACCCTCGACCTCCTACGCAACAGGCCCCACAGCAGCACCTTCCGCTAATATATCCCCTAATTCATCCGCCACAGTCGCCCCCCGTTCTGTTGAGGATGATATAACGTTTGAGTTGGTGCGCTCCGCAGCCCCCACCCCAGCCTTGACTAGAAATCGGTATAGAGTCAGGGTCGACCCTAGAGCCATGTATAGTAGGGCGGCTCGTTTTTACACTTTTTTCGATATTTGATTGGGGGTAGTGCGGAAAAGTTGCGATTTGGAGAGAAAATGAGGTGTGTAAAATTTTTTTGATCTACGTCAATACCTTCCGGTGGCGGCAAGTCCTTAAAAATCGAAAAATATGCCTAAATGCCTAATTATATTTGTGAGTATTTTTGAACGGGGTAGATTGGAAAATGGTTTTAAAGACTTACAAAATAAACAATAAAAATTTCAGCACAATCTGTTAATAACTTCCGGTGGCGTCTTAGCCGTTAAAATATCCAAAATATTGATTTAAAGCAAGTTTTAACAAGATGTTATACAAATGTTAATTCCGGTATATTTCTGTGCAAACAACCCTGAGAACACTATTATAGGCTTAAATAAATTAATAGCAGTCATTGAACAATGAACATTATATAAAATTATATAAACATTTTGTGTTTTTAGGCATATTTTTCGATTTTTAAGGACTCGCCGCCAGGAAGGTATTGACGTAGATCAAAAAAAATTTACACACTTTATCTTCTCTCCAAATCGCAACTTTTCCACACTACCCCCAATCAAATGTCGAAAAAAGTGTAAAAACGAGCCGCCCTAATGTATAGCAATGGAATTGAGCGCGGGCTACGACGGGTTGTACAACGTATTGTAGAGTTTGCTCTTCAGAAACGCGACGAGCGTGAAGTCAGGACGAGTCTGTCCTTCGGATTCGGGTCAGATGACGGTGATGTAGATGATTATTGGGTAGTAGTGCCATTTAGACGTTTGGCGGCTGAAGATGTAGAATATATATTAGGACGTATAATGCAAGCTGCCCAAAGTAGTATAGCCTTCAATATGGACAACTTCACGGTAAATATTGATCGTGTATTCCGTGTTGCGGGTCATAGTGCCATACCGTATACTCTTAACCTCAATTCTCAAGCTATTTATAGACGGCATATAAACGTCGATCGTGGTTGCGGCTTTATAGCAGTAGTCTTGGCTAACATGTTTACTGTACAAAATACCCGGGCTCAAAAAATTTGGCTGCCTACGGTCGTGGAACGTGCCCGTAAACTAGCTGTAGACTGTGAACTTGAATTTGACTGTAATATGGGGCCTGAAGAGCTGAGAATGGTAGAACAGGAAATGAATGTCCGTATAGTTGTATTTGGGTTGGATGATCGTCGTAGGACTGTGTATGTTTTTAAAAGCTGTGTGAGAGATCGTACAAGACCCCTACTTATTTTAGGATTGTCGGGGACAACGTATCTCCCCATCCGTAATATAAGGTGGCTTTACGCGAGTTATGACAAAAGTCGAAAATATGGGAGACATCATGATTTGTGTAAGGGGTGCCTCGAGTTTGCGGATGATATAGTGAGACATTGTAAAGAATGTCACATGGTATGTGAGCAGTGTAAAGGCACCAAATGTGAAAGCCGTGTAGTTGAAGCTGAGAAGAGAGACTGTGATGTGTGTAGACGCACATTCTTCAATAATAACTGCTTTGAGCTCCATAAATCAACTGGCACGTGCCGGAAAATGAGAATCTGTGAATGTGGTATGTTTCACACAATGGATAATTGGGGGAAATTTAAGCACAAGTGTGACGAAATTCACTGTCCTACATGCCAGGTGGAGTATAAGGCGGATGGAGTAAAGCATGTATGTTATATGAAAGATGCTAAGCCTAAAAATAACCATTGTATAACTGTATACTACGATATAGAAACATATACGAACGCTGAAACCAAAGAGGTAATTCCACATTTACTTGTGAGCCACACCATCTGTGATGAGTGTATGGGGATCGAATGTGACGAGTGCCCCAAATGCGGTATACGGACAAACGTTTTTAAAACGAATGTCCACGATAGTCCTGTGAAACTATTTGTATCCTATATTGTCAAGTTAGCCGACAAGTTCAAAAAAATGACTGTGTATATTCTCGCCCATAACGGGGCAAAGTTTGACACGCAGTTCCTTTATAAGGAGTTGCTTGAACACGAATCCTCGGAGATATTTACAGGTGATCCAATGAAAAGAGGCAACAAATTAATACAGATGCAAATAAGAGGCAATGTACAATTTAAAGACACTTTATTATTCACACCTTGTAAATTAGCAAAGCTACCCAAGGTGATGGGGATAGCAGCTGAAGTTTCCAAAGGATACTTCCCTTACACTTTCCTCACCAGCGAGACTTTAAACTACGTAGGCCCACCACCACCCAAACATTATTTTAACTATGACTGTATGAGTGTAGATGAACGTGAAGAATTTGATCGATACTACAACAGTTTTAATGAAAGTAACCCTTATAATATAGCTGATGAATGTGAGCGTTATTGCGTGAATGATGTGCGCGTGCTTAGAGTATGTTTCCAGGCCTTTAGAAGGATGTACATAGGCCGTTTCAAATGCGATCCGCTGCAAGTCGCAACCACCATCGCGTCATTATGTTTTACGGTGTTCAAGAATAACTTCAGGCCTAAAGACACCTTAGCCATTATTCACCGAAACAACCCCCACAGTTACGGTCACAAGGCTATTTACTGGCTCATATACCTACAGCAACAGACAGGTGTATACATAAAGCACGCCCGCAACACGGGTGAAGTATCCATTAAGATTGATGGTCGTGTTTTTTGGGTTGATGGGTTAAGTGAAAACCGTGTCACTGGTGTGAAGACTGTGTACTCCTTTAACGGATGCTGGTGGCATGGATTTCCCCGTCCTGAGTGCGGAATCGCCGGAGATATCCACGGTAGATCTCCTACCGACTGTCTTGCATGGACCCGCACCCGTGATCAACTTATAGGATCACAGTTCACTCACAAAGTCTTGTGGGAGCATGAATATGATGCACGGATGGAGACAGACGAGGTGTACCGTGAGGAAATAAACACGATCAAGCGTTCAATGGTGCTGGATCCTCTCAAATGTGGTGATAGCTTGTTTGGAGGACGTACAAATCCATTCAGACTATACTTTCCACCTACAAAGGGCGTGAAGCTCCATTACTACGATTTCTGTTCTTTATACCCATACGTGATGAAGAACAATCCGTAATGATCGTTACTTTGGCCTCTCTTTCGTAGACGTATTCCCCCCCACGCAATTTATGGATGCCAATCTTACCTGTCGTTATCGACCACAAGCTCATGTTCCCACTGTGCATGAAGTGAGCGGAAGAGAATAACGGCGATTGTAACCATATACCCCACCAGCGTAAGATCAGAGGCATATATACAAGTCCTGAGCTGGCCCTAGCCGTACGCCATGTATATAGAATACTGAAGATACATGAGGTGTGGAGGTTTCAGAAGCTACCCAACCTTTTCACACCATATATAAACGCATTTTTGAAGGATAAGGTTGAGGCATCAGGGTATCCGCGAGGAGTTGATACCGAAGATGAAAAGTCTGCCTATATTCAACGTTACCGCGACCGCGAAGGTATACAACTTGATCGTGCCCAAATTGCAAAGAATCCTGGCAAGCGCTTTAGTGCAAAGTTGTGTCTAAACAGTCTATGGGGAAAATTTGCACAGAATACCGGCAAAGGGAACATTCATTTGGCACAAAGTTATAGTGATGTCTGGGATTATGCCAATGCTCCCTATAAAGAGGTCATGGAGATCGTGAATGTAGGTAATACTTACATAATAAAGTACAACAACACTGAATTGGCCACAGATACCTCAAGGGTTACAAACATACCTGTGACCAGCTTCACAACAGCCTACGCCCGTATAAAACTTTGGGGTCTATTGCATTCTCTTGGGCGTAGAATATTGTATGCCGATACAGATAGCGTGATATTCACAGAGAGGGAGGGTGAATACATGCTCGCTATTGGGGAGTTCCTCGGCGAGCTCACTGATGAGATCAAGGATGAGTATGGGGACAACGCATACGCCGACTCTTTTGTCTCAACAGGACCTAAAACTTATGGGGTACGGGTGAGGGTGGGGGAGGATATGAAATATATCGTGAAGGCAAAGGGTATTACGCTCAACCGTGCGAATCGGCGGGTTGTTAACCTTGAATCGTTGAAGGATCTAGTGTGCTTGGACGATGAGGGCGAACGACCTCCCCAACTAACTGTAAGCACCCACAATTTTCGGGCGCAGAAGCTGGGGGGCGTGATGGAACTTAGGGGTACGAAGGTGTGCCGTAACACCTATAGGAAACGTTACCAGTTACCTGGTACCTATGATACCGTACCCTTTGGATACCATAACTTTTGATGCGCCTATTGTTAACTTACTTATGACACGTATTTGTAAATGTCTGGTATATAATCTTTGATGTATCTATTGTTAACTTATTTATTACACGTATTTGTAAATATATATATAACTTGAATATCTCGTTTATTAAATCGTATTTGTAAATATATATAATTTGAATATCTGGTTTATTAAATAAATCATGTTTCAATTAGCGTTTTACTTTCTCCTTTGTGTGTGTGTGCACAGGTGAAAGTTCTAAGCTCCGCCCACTGTTGTGTGTGTGCACAGGTGAAAGTTCTAAGCTCCGCCCACTGTAAGACCAGCAACGTGAGTCATGCTGCTATCTGGGATTCCCTGCGTGGTCAGTCGACTGCAGTAAGCCCTTGAGATCAGACGTGTATTCGCCAGCGTAGAAGAAAAAAAGGAGATCAGACGTGTATTCAAATGGCTACCTTTAATATTGCTTGTACAACGTTTATGAAATGGTATTCAACAAAGTGTGAAGATGTGGTGGATACCGAAAAACTTCCTATTCCCCCTCCTATGCCTCTTTTAAAACCACATTGGATTGTGCGAAGTTGCAAGATGTACAAATACTCTACGGATGTTCTGGTGAGACCGTTGAAGGCTTTCGTTGCACAGACGATGTGCTGAAGTATGCTGTAGAGCTAAACTTTATAAAGTCTCACATATACCGTGAAGTAAAAGAAACAACGCGTGCAGAAGAAAAGCAGCAAGTATGGATAATGAGTTGTGGATGGGTGGTATGACAAGCGGTATTATGTCATGTTACACCATGTCGATTACTCATACCCTACGACTGAAAATGTGAATCTCGTCATCATGGACAATCTTAAGTATTTTTATCACTATATTAATGTATATCATGATGAGGTTCGTAGTGAGGTTCTGGCTAGTGCCCTGCGTGAGGTTTTAACACTTTAGAGACGAGTATCGTTTGCTGGGCAGAAAGGAAAACTATGAGCATATGTTCCTCTCAAATAGTGCGCCGGAGTGTGAAGATGTTTAGTAAAACATTATAAAATGTGCCTAGTTCGTGAAAATTATCATGAGGGAAACTGTCTGGTGCGTAGTCTGGTAGTGATAAAACCGAAATTAATTCTTGTACCGGAAAAATACCTACCCAATATGTACAACAATTCGCCGCACGATTATGGTGCGACTCGCGGATCATACGAGTTCGAACAAGCCCATTCACGTATCATCGAGTCAGCCCCCCATCGAACCGTTCCTGCCTACCTGCGTGCCTCACACGGCTCATAGTTATCTCAGAGCTTGAACCGAGTGGACGTGCGCTCCTCGAATACGATGGAACTTCCTTTGAGCAGCATTCTCAACGCTTCGTACGATGTGTCCGTGACGAAATCGTTGCGCGTGTTCAGGCGTAAATCCGGTACCGTTAGCTATGTACTGGAAACGGAATGTAGACAAACAAACAAACGGGTTTATTTAAGTGTCTAGGAGATGAATAGAATCTTCGTGATAGTTGAGAAGTGGAGTGAAGATCGTTATAAAATACCTGCTAACGTAGGTACAAGAAGAGAGCAGATTAGTGGCGCACCCTCATACGCCGTTGTATGTACGTTGTGTATAAATAACGATCGGCCATGCATTGATATACGGCTGATGTGGAAGAATGCTTCTGATAATAACGCTCTTGTTCCTACGCGAAACCGTTTCATCCTCGACAGAATGTTTGAAATCGTCGGATTCCGCAAGCTGAAACCTATATTAGACGCGCGTGTTACGGATATGCTTTATTTTGATACAGTACTTGAATACGCATACACCGCTCTGCTCGATGGGTTTACCGAGTGTAGGGCTGAACAAGGTGAGAATGGTCTAGAGCTGGACGTTTATTTAAAAAGTTTAGACTCTTTGAAATACCATGAACTTTGGTACAAAGCAATTGACTGTACAAGGCTGAGCTCACCTACACCGTTCACCCTGAAGAACTATTTCTTTATATAACGCGCAGTTGTCGTAACGATTTAGAAGATTATTTCAATTGCCGCTATGTTGAGTGAAGACGAGTTCACGATTGAAAAGCTCGGGTCGGTAGAAATAAACCCTCGATTGGAAAAGCGTGTTTATAAACTTGTGTTTAATAATGTAGCTAACGATGAACTCTTTGTGCGTGCTTTTGATTGTATTCTAGACGTATTTAAAGATGACTTACCAACCGGTTTTAAAGTGGGAACAAAAATAGTACTGAACGATATGAAAGCCCTTCATATCGAATACAGGTTTCCCTATACTTTAAGCGGTGAAATATTATTAAACCGCATATACTGCGTAATGCAGAGCAATAATGATGTAATTGTAGACTCGATTAAGTGCGAGTTTAGTATTTTGAAAAAAAAAGTGAAATGTATTTATATATTTAACATATTTGTGTGATATTTCTCCTGTACTGTTATATTGAAGGATATATGATTATATGCATATTCCTCGTTATTATTGATCATTCAAATGTATATTTATTTCTATATATCTCCATAATTGTGTGTGCGTGTGTGTGTGTGTGTGTGTGTGTGTGTGTGTGTGTGTATACATCTCTCCTGTACTGTTATATTGACGGATATATGATTATATGCATATTCCTCGTTCATATTTCTATTATTACACTGGGGAAAAAAAAAACATTTTTTCTTGGTGCCTGAGATTTTAGACCTTATTCTGGATATTTTCATGCCACTGATTCAGAAAATATCGTCCATTTTGTTCTAGCAGCTCTAGTTTTTGAGATATTGCATACGTCATTACCTACTTTATTACCCTTCTGGAACGGTATTATGAGTTGCTCGTAAATCTAAATGCATCTGTTTAATTAAATTGTAGCTATGATTTTGCTGATGTTGCTGTTTTGCATGTGTATTGTACATGTACTAACGTGAATTCTTTCCTGTTACAGATGTTGACATGGCTTCATCACGAAGAAAGTGTTTAAATCATCCAGATGTGTTTTGTTTTATGTGCGGAGAGTACACGTTCATTGAACAGAGAAAGACTATTACTGATTTTGTGAAAAAAGCTTATTTTGCCTATTTCAAATTACAACTAGGGGACCAAGATAAGCCATGGGATCCTCATGTTGTGTGTAAAACGTGTACGGAGCATCTGCGGCAATGGACCAACGGAAAGAGGAGGTGCCTGAAATTTGGTATACCAATGGTATGGAGAGAACAGAGAAACCACAGTGATGACTGTTACTTTTGTTTGGTGAATATAAAGGGCATCAATGGACGTAACCGGAGTAAATGGACGTATCCTGACATAGACTCAGCTAGACGGCCTGTTTCACATTCAGATGAGATACCTGTCCCATCATTCAGCCATCTTCCAGAGCTCCCTCAAGAAGATGATGAATCTGCTACTGACAAAGAAAGCATATGTGGGCAAAATGACAGTGATTTCGAAGGACCGTCATCAGTTGCAGAAGGTTTTAGTCAACACGAATTAAACGACCTCATAAGGGGCTTAAGTCTTTCGAAGAAATCGTCTGAATTGTTAGCTTCCAGGCTGGGAGAAAAAAATTTACTGCTGCCGGGAACCAAAATCACGTTATATCGCGACAGAGAAAAGGATTTACTGCCCTTCTTCTCAAAAGAGAACGATTTAGTTTTCTGCAACAATGTGCGCGGATTGCTGATGAAAATGGGCATATCGGAATACACACCAAGTGAATGGCGGTTATTCATAGATAGCTCCAAACGGAGCCTAAAATGTGTTCTTCTACACAACGGCAACAGATACAGATCAATCCCAATTGGTCACTCAGTCGGTATGAGAGAAGAGCACGGGACAGTCGCCCTAGTCCTAGAAAAGATATCATACCGAGACCACCAATGGGTGATCTGTGTGGATCTGAAGATGGTGAATTTTCTCCTGGGCCAGCAGAGCGGGTACACCAAGTACCCGTGCTTTATATGTCTCTGGGACAGTAGAGCTAAAGATGAATACTGGGTGAGAAGACAGTGGCCTCTGAGAGAAAACATGGTGGTTGGAGAAAAAAATATCATCAAAGAAGCTTTGGTTGACAGAGAAAGGATCATATTGCCACCACTGCACATCAAACTAGGTTTGATGAAACAATTTATAAAGGCTTTGAACAGAGATGGGACGTGTTTTGGCTACATATGTAGAAAATTTCCTGCGCTGAGCATGGAAAAGCTGAAGGCAGGTATTTTCGATGGACCGCAAATCCGGGAACTCATGAAAGACCCGCGTTTCCAAGATTCAATGGACAACATTGAGGCACGTGCGTGGTCATCGTTTAATATGGTTGTGAAGAATTTCCTTGGGAACTATAAGGCCGATAACTACGGTGAACTAGTGGAGAATAGGCTCTCTTCTTTTTGTAAACTTGGCTGTAAAATGAGCATCAAACTGCATTACCTCCACAGTCATTTGGATCATTTCCCAGATAACCTCGGTGATCTAAGCGAGGAACAGGGTGAACGATTTCACCAAGAACTAAGGACCATGGAAGAACGGTACCGCGGACGATGGGATACTCACATGATGGCAGATTACTGCTGGAGCATCCAACGCGAATGTCCTGGCACATCTCATCGCAAGAAATCTCAGAAACGCGGTTTATGTGAGATGTCTCAATGAAAGAACATTTTATGCCGTTCGTGTCTCAAGCTTGTTTGAATTTAATAAATATTTTTCGTACCTTATGCTTGTTTGATGTTAATACACTATTTTTGCTGACATTCATCATACTTTTGTATTCAATTGACAACAACAGTGATTGCCAGTCAGCAATTATATAATATTATATACATTATATAGAAATATATATAGATATATATCATATCTTGATAAGCAGAGCTGATGGAGAAACACTAATGTCATTTTTAGAATCAGCGACCTCAATATACCCAGAAACAGGTCTAACATCTAAGTCACCAAAAGTTGTGTTCCCCAGTGTTATTGATCATTCAAATGTATATTTATTTTCTATATATTTATAATAAACAGAAGGATGCAATGTTGTTTTACTTAATTCTTTTGGTTAATTATATCATGTTACGCCTTCTAAACCTACTAGCGGAATTCTAAACCAACTTTTAAGAAAATAAATGGTACAATCTGGCAACGGTATACCTGAACAATGGTATCTGGCAGCTCTCCATAATAATGTATACAATAAAAAGTGGTATCTGGCAACTCAAGTCATTTACGCCTTCTATGCCAACTGGCTGATTAGGAGTCTATAATAATGTATACAATTAAAATGGTATCTGGCAACTCCCCATAATAATGTATACAATAAAAAGTGGTATCTGGTAACTCAACCTGAACAAGCCATTTACGCCTTCTAAGCCAACTGGCTGATTAGGAGTCTATAAGACAACGCCTACTCGGCTGAAGTCTTAATATGCACTTGGCTCCTGCCAGGTGAACACCTCTCCTCCTTTCTCTCCTTTCTCTTGGGGGATAACGCCGCCTCCAAGTTTCATGGTTGCACCTGCAGCATCCCCCACCCCCTTTTTGCAACACCCCACCCCCCTCAGCAACATTGAGTTGTTGCATAACCCCCACCCTCCTTTGCGACACCCCACCCCCCTTTGCAACATTCCTGCACTCTACCCTTTTGCGGCTATACTACTTAGGAAAAGGGGTGAGGGTTATGCAGGAAAGGTGGTGGAAGGTATGCAGGAAAGGGAAGATTGGGGTAACCTAACCTAACATGTAAGTATTTGTTTGTATGTATGTTTTTGCATGTGTATATCTAGTTTCTGTATGTATTTTTGTATATATATATATATATATATATATATATATATATACAAATTACAAATATACTGTATATATCCTCTCTATCTAGAAAAATTTGTTTAAAAACATCCAAACAGGCACCTGCGTTACAAATAATACACTATAAGATAGGTTAAGCACCGCGACCTTTTTTCGTCGAAGGTCCTTGATAACAATCTGAAACAGCGTGACCTCTGCACCAAAGATGTAATTTTTATATATTTATTCTTTAGTCTGTATTTATTAAGGTGTATGAAGGATTTCTTTACACCTCGTTTTCTCATCCAATTACTTACCTTACCAGGTGACTAAAAAGAACATTCTGCTAGTAAACTTGAATTTTAAAAATATGCAAATAAAAATATCACACATTGTTTGAGTTCATATTCAGGCATTACTAACATAAATAACTATAATTCTGCATCGATTAGAGCCTCAAAACCGTGTATCATTAGTAATGTATTAGTCCCTAGAAAAACAAATTTCGGCTTAGCCCAACCATTCATCAAGAGCACACTGAACTAAACGTGCATTCAATTAGCCCATCATTCAGTAATTTTCCGGTAGGTTTTAAGAAAATATCACGATTTAACCTTACATGAAATCCCTGAACATTTTAGGAACAAACACCATACGGGGAAGCATTTATTATTACTATTGTTACCATATTTAATTAGATATATTACCAGTCAAATTCGATTTCACACAGTAATCCCTACATTTTTTCCCACGTATAGTTTTCTGTATTTGTATTCAAACAGATAATAGTACTTCGTTTTAGTCGGGTGGAAGGTCTAAAATTTAATATGACTGATTACGCTGAGCAGTAAATGGATGGGAGTCTGTCCTCTGTCTCCAGATGATGTAGTGAGTCATGGTTTGGATCTCCCCATAAATGTGTATTGCTCACCATCACATGATCTTTGTTACAAAGGAGGTTAAACAACCCCTGAAACACCATACCAATTACTCAAATTAAGCAGGAAACGAGTCTTTACCACTAAATGCATGATTACTTTTTGTAGCTATTTAAAATAGACCCGATATCAGTAATTGTTTTGTTGACAATAACGAAAGTATACTGCGGTTTCTACATTGTTGGAAGTCGAATCGGTACGGTATGCGATCTTGTAGGATATTACTCCCGTCTCTCAGGTCTCCTTAAACGGTAAACACTTGACCATACAGGGTCTGTGAACCGACTGTATGTGTTTCCTTGCCTAAATATTAAGTTATTCTAAGGTTTCTTTGCAGTATTTTGACAATACACGGGGTTTTGAAAGTTCTTAAACTAAACTGATGAGATGACTGTGTATATAATGTGGCATTCTCATTGATTTGGATGTATCGAATTAATGCCTTTGTAGCGGATTGACAAGAAATAGACCAACAAATAGACAGACAAATTCTTCTTTTCACGCCTTCATCAAACATTATTGGAAGACACACGTGGTCACGGATTCAGAACAATGAAAGCGTTTCTTTTGTCCTAAAAAGGCCCGCGCAAAGCAAGTTCTTCAACTAAAGGACACGTAGGGCGGAGTTTTAAGAAAGCCCGCGAAAGTCCGCGTCACCGAAGTAATATAAGCGAGATTCCACTCACTCGCACCCTCACACTTACTGGCTCTCCACCTTCACGAGCAACACTCGTCCGTCAACCGTCCTCCGGCTTCCCGCCGGAGGAGCGGCCTGCTGCTTCCTTCAAGACCTTCGATCTATCATCACTTAAGGCCTACCGCCGTCAGCCTGCAGAAGCACTTCTTCGAAACTCAGCGCCGTTTCGTCTTCCGCCGGTTTGCCTCTCAAGCATCACCTCAATTCTACAACAAGCGAATCAACACTGGAGGCGACCAGCGACCGGCATCTCCTCAGGCCTACATCTGCAAGATCACCTTCAGACCATCCTGCATCTCAAGAGGCAACAACACGATCAACGCTAGTCAACCAGCTTCCAGAGGACGATCAACGACACTTCGAGCCTACAGTAATAGGTTCACTCGACACTTCAACAAAGGTTTTCATCGTCCCGGTAAGATAAGTGCATTTTTTCTAAGTAACTCGAAAAGCCTACAACAGCCTACCGCCGAACGGTAGGCTATACTCCCAAATTGTGTAATTAAACGTTCCAACTGACTCTCGTTAAAACGCAGTAAGCCTATTACTCAATTCAAGTGTCATTTCAATACCGTAATTCCGCGTATCATCCGTTATTGTGTTCAATTCATATATTTATGTGATAACTAAATATTCTCCTGGTGTAATCATTTAGCAGCACATAATGGCCTTATATATAAATGATACTTGTGTAACCATTGTCAAGCATTTCAATCCATTAGTATTAGGCCGCATCATTTATTCTGTTCATCCATTCAATCCTCTAGCCTACTTAATCAGAGTGTCACGTATTCCATTCACTCTACTAAACGCACGTGCATTCTTTGTCATTTACTAGGCCCATTCGATGTACCATTTTGCATGCTATTTACATACCATCAATGAATGTATTAAGTGTCAATTAAGCTATTAATCATTCATCTTACTAACTAAGTTCCATGTCATCAGCATAACGTAAAGGCTATCAAATAATTACTGTCAATCCTTCGTTAATTACCGTGAATAAATAACTACTTTATTTTCATAATAAAATACAAAAACAATAAGGTACTTTTTATAACCTTACATTAATTTGTTCAGGAGTAATCTGAACTGGTGATCCCGAAGCAATTCGAATCACTCGGTATTATTATAGTAGGCCTACTCCTTAGCCACTTTCAATTGGTGATACTTTACATCATAAATTATTAACCCAGCCTATCATTAATAAGCAATCAGTCATTTTATCAATTAATCACTAGCATACAATTAAATCATTATCACCTTAAACGGCTAAAACTAGGTCCACTATACCTTTTAGGAATAATTTTTATCACGGATTTATTTAAATAATTGTAGGCCTACTTACACACGAGGGTTTTCTGATAAAGTAGGCTTGTAGTCATAAAACCGTGTTATGTGTTTGCAGGATTTTGAAATTGAAATACTTCTAGGATTCATTTAAAATCAAGAGGCCGTTCAGTACTGCTGAAACTAAATATAAGCGATTCAACTTTGCTTTTCACTCAGATCATAGGAGAAGTTTGTTCGGTTGATTACGACATAAATCGTGTATACGTCTATATTTATATATATATATATATATATATATATATTAGGGATGTGCCGGATAGTGATTTTGCCGGATAACCGGATATCGGATATCCGATAAATCGTGATCATCGGATATCCTGTATCCAGCCGTATATCCTATCGGATATCCGGTATTGCAAATAATACCTGATGGATATGTTACAAGCTCACTCGTTTTACCTAGTACCTAGTCTTAGGGAACCTTACTATTGTTTCTTACTCCAGGCTGTACATTACTAGTTTTCTTGTTCATTTCAGAAAAATTTTGAAAATATAGACTTTCTAGTCGTTAATATTAGAAATAAAAGTGAATTATGTCTTCTAAATCAAAATCAATTATTTGGAAGTATTTTAAAGTCTGTGGTGTGGAAAATGAACATAAAGCGGAGTGCAAATTATGTGATGTTACAAACAATGGGAGGTACATCGTGCGTGGTAAAACACCTCGGTCATATTCAACAAAACCATTGTGGAATCACATTCAAAGTAAACATCCTAGCATTAAGTTCAAAGCACTGCATGAAGAGAAGACCGAGTCTGTAGCCACTAACGATTCAGCATATTCGACATATTACATGTTAGAACGTCTGCATGAACAAAGGCAGGTAGTGACAGCATATGCTGCAGAACAAGACATTCCAACACTCACCGCTTATAACTAGGGTTTGGTGGAAAATATTATTCGAGTGCTACAACCATTTGAAGAATTGACCAAACAAGCAAGTAAAGACAGCGAACTGATCAGTTTTGTAATTCCAGCAGTAGCTACACTACATTCTTATCTTTCAAAAAGACAAAAGATTGTGGGATCCAAACTGTCAAGCAAAACTTGAAAGAAGCGCTGGAAGACCGTTTCATGAAACCGACATGCAGTAAATCTGTAAACCTGGAGCAAAACTGCTTTACGGTGGCTACCCTTTTAGATCCCCGCTACAAGTCGCACTTTCTAAAAGATGCCAATGGGGTGAAACAGCAGCTTGTGGCAGAATTAGTTGAGCACGAAAAACTGCAGAAGAAACATTCTACTAGCCGGGCTGAAGCAGAAGTCGAGGAAGCAGAAGTAGCAGAGGTCGGTTTACCAATGAACTTGGCTGAAGAAACTCATGAGGACATATGGGCTTGCTTCGACCAACTTGTGAAAAAAAACCAGTGAATCAAGAAGACAGCAGCAGTGCAGACGAATCATGCCAGCTACCTGATGTTTCTCAAACTTCAGACTCATCCAATGCAGTGTCCTCTGCTTCATAGGCATTCAAAGGCTAAAAAACTCTGCCTCTTCTACACTTCAGAAATAGATAAGTATCTGTCGCTACCAAACATACACAGGACTGACAACCCAATGAAATGGTGGTGCAACAATGTCAATCAATTTGAAACATTGAAACCAATGGTCCTTAAATATTTAAGTGCACCACCAAGTTCATTTGCCTCTGAACGGTTATTCAGTGCAGCGGGTCAGGTATATGCAGACAACCGAAGCAAATTATTGCCAGCTAATGCTGAAGAACTGATCTTCTTGATGAAAAATATGAAATATAGTGAATCGTAAATACGTACATTAAGTCTATTTTCATTTATTTTTCAACACATATTGCCATACTATTGATTGCTTGTCTTCATTTTTTCTATAATGTGTGATATCATGATATGTCAATGTTACAGATGTATTTAAATTTTTGATCTGTTTAGCTCAATTAGATCAATTTCATTCTCAGTTTCTGTTTATTATTATTGTGTTAGGGTGGTTGTCATAACCACTTCTTTGGATCCCGTGATTATTAAACTTATTTCTTCTCTCTTTGGGTCGCCATTGTTGCAGATAGAGAGGTTAAAACTAACTGATATAGCTAATAATAAATAATAATACTAATAATAATGCTATTACTTTGTAGGTACCTATAAAAATGTTTATTAAGGATTCATCATCTAAGATATTTAATTAAAATTAAAAGTGCCGGATATCCGGCCGGATACCGGATACTGCAAAAAGTGACGGATATCCCTTATATATATATATATATATATATATATATATATATATATATATATATATATATATATATATAATAATAATAATAATAATAATTTCATTAGTGAAAATAACATGCAAAATCGATAACCGGACTATTGAGAATAGACTTCCATCCATGATAAGGCTAGAAGTGAGGTAGCTTCATAAAATCAGTCCCCTGAAGTTATATATACGCGGGAACTAGAAACACGACTGAGGATCACTGCAAAAATACAAAGATTTTGTTACACGAAGGGTGTCTTAACAGATGATTTAATGCAACGATCATGAATTATCTCGCATCGTCCAGCACATCCTACCCAAACTAAAATAATTTCACATTTCCATTATCAAACACACACACACACACACACACACACACACACCTCCCTCTACTCTTTACTACATGTACACACAACCTACACACTGAATAAATAAGACATGTAAAACACTCGGGTAACTATAACACTGCCCATCACCAATTTTGCTGATTTAATTCTAACACCTGTTTTTAGGTAACTTTGGTGTGCTGATTTCAAAAATCACCTTGGTTTTTGCTTATCACGTCAGGTTTTCGAGCAATCAAATACGGATATTTTGGAGATATCGCATTTTGGCAGGTGTAGTGAATACTCTTATTTTAGTTTCAAGATAAATGTTAATTTTACCGTCTTGAATTTCGGAATAGCTATAAATTCATTTTAAATTAGTTACCCATCATAATTCAATTGTAAACCACATTAATACTAATTTTATGTATACTGTATTATTTTATTGTATGTAAACATAATTAATTATATATCACAATTGTCAGTTAATTATTTATATTCAAATAATTATTTTAATCTAATACCATGTCCATTTTGCAAATAAATAATAGAAATCCAAGGGTTATATTTTCCATCCTTGGTACTGTCGCAGTTTCGCCTAACGGACTTAATACGGCTAGTGAGATAATCACTGGTTGGCACTTAACCAGCGGCAGTGCTTATGGCTACATCATCCAGGTTAACCTATACCGGATAGATGCGCTACGGTCCCAAGCCGTAGCTTGCCTAGGTCCAACGACGACGACGACGAAAACCAACAATTGGTGACCCCGGAGTTGGATTCCCCCCTTTTACCCGAACGACTAGGACTAGACTGTAACGTCGTTCGTGCCCATCACCCCCTTCACCTGAGCGACTAGGACCAGACTGTAACGTCGCTCGTGCCCTCTGCCCCTCACCCCTGCCCGTGCGCTCTGTGCCTGCGCTCGTCTCAACCTCCACTCCTTCGTTGGTAACTTGTCGTCTTGCTTGTACGTCAGCAAGCATAGGAGAAGATGCCTGACGACGCTGGTGCCATCTCCCACTTGAGCGTAAAGCTCCCCGTCTTCTGGCCGGGTGATCCATTTATTTGGTTCCACCAAGTGGAATCACAATTCAACTTGGGAAGGATCACCGCTAGCAGGACAAAATACGATCATGTTTTGTCCTCTCTACCAGCGAGCATCATCTCTGAAGTCCGTGACGTCATCGTGTCTACTTCCACGAGTGAGGACCCATACAACGATCTGAAGTCTGCCATCCTGTGCCGCACCACTGTCTCCGAGCGTGAGAAACTACATCAGTTAATCTCAAAAGAAGAACTTGGAGACCGTAAGCCCACTCAAATGCTGAGGGCTATGCAGTGCGCTCTAGGCGAACGCGCACAAACCTTCGATAAGGACATCTTTAGACAGTTGTTCTTGCAGAAACTTCCTCCATCAGCTCAGCGTGTCTTGGCCACTATGGATCCTGCTACTCCAGTTGATAAACTAGCAGAAACTGCCGACAAAGTAGTGGAGATTGACACAGCTCCGGTCAACAATGTGAACACACAATCGGAACTGGAGTTGAAAGTGGAAGAGTTAAGTCAACAACTCAACCACGTTTGTTCTCTGCTACAAAATCAACGGCAAAGAAGCCATTCTCGGTCAAGATTTACGAAGAGGCATCGTTCGAGTTCCGGGAAGATCTGCTTCTACCACTCTAAATTTGGAAAGAAGGCTAGGAAGTGCATCTCCCCTTGCAAATTTTTCGTCGGAAAACCCCAGCAGCGAGTCCTAATGGCGTCTAGTACTCGCACTGCCAACCTGTTATTCATAAAGGACAGGAACTCTGGTGTCAATTTCTTGGTCGATACCGGAGCGTCAGTCAGTGTATTCCCTCAAAAATCTGGTCATACGCACTCGGAATCTCCGCCTCTATACACTGCTAACGGTTCACGCATACCCACGTACGGTACTCAGTCGCGTGAACTAAACTTGGGCCTTCACCGATCCTTCAAGTGGATTTTCATCTGTGCTCAAGTGCAGCATCCCATAATCGGCGCTGACTTCCTCCAGCATTTCAAACTCCTGGTGGATCTTGACAAGCGACGCTTATGCGACCAGGCCACACTGCTTTCTGTTCTTGCCAAACAGGTTGCCCTTCCGGACGCCTCGAACTCTGCACTTTCCCTCGTTCCCCCTAATTCCATGTACCAGTGCCTTTTCCAGCGATATCCAGGAATTCTTCAACCGATGCAGATGGGTGATACCATTAAGCACACCATTACCCATCACATTACAACAAAAGGTCCCCCTGTGTTTGCAAAACCCAGACGTCTTGCCCCGGACAAACTGAAAGCTGCCAAATCGGAATTCCAGCTTATGATAGATCTTGGGATAATAAGACCTTCCAAAAGCAGTTGGTCCTCTCCCCTACACCTGGTCCAGAAGAAGTCAGGAGACTGGAGACCATGTGGGGATTACCGGTTTTTGAATTCGACAACCATCCCGGACCGATATCCGGTACCAAATGTCCAAGACTTTACTTCTCTTCTCCACGGCAAATCTATCTTCAGTAAAATAGACCTCGTTAAGGCTTTCCACCACATTCCCGTAGAGCCTTCGGATATTCCCAAGACTGCAGTTTGTACACCATTTGGGTTATTCGAATTTGTGAAGATGCCGTTCGGGCTACGGAATGCTGCGAAAACCTTTCAGAGGTTTATAGATGAGGTCACCAGAGGCTTAGACTTTGTTTATGCCTACATCGATGATTTGCTTGTGGCCAGCTCAACGGAAGAGGAACATAAGGAACATCTTTCACTCCTCTTTCAACGCTTAGAACAATACGGTGTTACTATTAATGCATCTAAGTGTGTGTTTGCACAGCCAACCTTGGAATTTCTTGGTCACACGATTTCGCAGCACGGAATTACCCCCCTTCAGGACAAGTGTGAAGTGATAAAAAATTACCCTATGCCAAATAATCAGCGTGAGTTACGTCGGTTTCTAGGTTTGGTAAATTATTACCACAAGTTCATTAAAAACTGTGCCAGTGTTCTTGCTCCTCTACACGCTATGATCACACACAAACGCAAGGTAACGAAATTGGTATGGTGTAGCGATAGTTTACAGGCGTTCGACAATGCCAAAAATGCTATCAATAGTGCATTGTCTCTGTCATTTCCTATCAGTGATGCCCCCCTAACTCTGACGGTCGATGCATCAGCTGTTGCGATCGGTGGGTTGTTGGAACAAACCATTAACGGTCAACAAGCACCCATCGCGTTTTACTCGAAAAAGCTGCAGCCAGCTCAAACGCGTTATAGTGCTTTCGGACGTGAACTTCTTGCTATTTACTTAAACGTGAAGCATTTTCAACATTTCCTTGAAGGCCGAGAGTTTTGTGTTTTTACCGACCACAAACCTTTGGTCACTGTCTTCAATAAAAACAGCTGTAACCACTCTCCCAGAGTCATCAGGCAACTCGATTATATCTCGCAATTTACCACAGATATCCGCCACATCAAAGGTGTCTTGAACACTCCAGCGGATGCACTTTCAAGAATAGAGATTACTTCTGTTACCCTCAGCTCTACACTGTGGAATGCTATTGCACAGGATCAAGATAAGGATACGGAACTACAAGACCTGCTCAGAGAAGCTCCACTCACTCACTTTCCCTCAAGAAAATGAGTATGCCAGGATTGTCTGTGCCCCTCTATTGCGACGTATCAACAGCTGCTATTCGCCCTTATGTCCCTCCATGTCACAGACAAGCAGTCTTCACGGATCTTCATAAGCCCTCCCATCCTGGTATCCGTGCTTCGCAACACCTGGTTACCTCTCGCTTTGTTTGGCCCTCGATGCGGAAGGATGTCAAACATTGGACCAAAACGTGCCTTGCCTGCAAGCGTGCCAAAGTCCAAAGGCACACCAGGTCCCCCTTTGACGCATTTCCGCCCCCATCCCAGCGATTTGAGGTAATTCATGTAGACATTGTTGGCCCTCTTCCAGTGATTCAAGGCCAACGTTATCTGCTCACCTGTCTCGACCGCTTTTCCAGATGGCCTGAAGCCATCCCACTTCCTGATATCCAAGCGGACACTGTTGCAAGAGCCTTTCTTCATGGATGGGTATCAAGATTTGGATTGCCGACAAAAGTCATCACTGACCAAGGTCGCCAATTTGAGTCTTCGCTTTGGAAGAAGTTTACCAGCTTGTTGGGTACAGTACATGCGCATACCTGTGCGTATCATCCGCAAGCTAACGGCCTCGTCGAACGCTTCCATCGCCAGCTGAAGTCATCCCTTATGTGTCACGAAGACTCCCATTGGATGGATAAGCTTCCACTCGTGTTGCTTGGTATTCGCTCTGCATTTAAGAGTGATCTGAAGACTACAGCGGCTGAACTAGTCTATGGAACAACACTGCGGCTACCAGGTGGCTACTTCACTGCAGGGGATAAGTCATGTGATCCTACGGAATTCGCTCAAACACTTTCCTCTCACATGCAGTCCCTTCAGCCTGTTCCCCCTCGATTGACTAGCCAACAGAACATCTTTGTTTCCCCAGCCCTCCAGTCTTGCACCCACGTTTTCGTTCGTGTACCTGTCCCAAAACGGCCTCTCCAATGTCCATATGACGGGCCCTATGAAGTTCTCCGACGTACGCGCAAATCATTTCTCATCCAGCGCGGTTCCAAGGTCGACAAGGTTTCTATCGATCGTCTTAAGCCTGCGTTTTTGGAATCAACCTTAAGCGAGGTACATGTAGCTACCAAAAGGGTCCAGGGGAAATCTGTGTCGTTCGGAACTCTTTGAACTTCCTCTCTGGTGGGGGAGTGTGTAGTGAATACTCTTATTTTAGTTTCAAGATAAATGTTAATTTTACCGTCTTGAATTTCGGAATAGCTATAAATTCATTTTAAATTAGTTACCCATCATAATTCAATTGTAAACCACATTAATACTAATTTTATGTATACTGTATTATTTTATTGTATGTAAACATAATTAATTATATATCACAATTGTCAGTTAATTATTTATATTCAAATAATTATTTTAATCTAATACCATGTCCATTTTGCAAATAAATAATAGAAATCCAAGGGTTATATTTTCCATCCTTGGTACTGTCGCAGTTTCGCCTAACGGACTCAATACGGCTAGTGAGATAATCACTGGTTGGCACTTAACCAGCGGCAGTGCTTATGGCTACATCATCCAGGTTAACCTATACCGGATAGATGCGCTACGGTCCCAAGCCGTAGCTTGCCTAGGTCCAACGACGACGACGACGAAAACCAACACAGGGTTATGCCCAATTTTTTTTCTTTTAAAAAAATAAGTTTTTACATACTCAGAATCAGCATGGAAAAGTAAACAATTGTGCAGGGAGTGAACTTTAATATACAGTGGTAATATTGACACAAAGTGATTAAAAGTGTTTAAATAAGCAAAAAATGAATCCATATTAAAGCAAGCACGGGACCAGTTTTCTTAACATTGTCTTTTTCTTGTTTTCTTACTTTTCAGTGCTGATAAATTTTCTCTTATATGACTTCTTAGAATGAGAGATGTCAAGACAATCTCTTTGCAAGCTCCAGCAGTAGTCAGCCATCATATGGGTATCCCATCTTCCTTGGTATCGTTCTTCCATCACTTTGATATCTTGGTGGAACCTTTCACCTTGCTCTTCACTAACATCACCAAGATTTTCTGGAAATTTATCCAGATGACTGTTGAGATAATGAATTTTAATGCTCATGTTGCAACCCAACTGCTGAAAGTTTACAAGTAAATCCTTTACAAGATCTTTATAATTTTCAGACTTTTTGTTTCCTCGGAAGTTCTTAACTACTGCCACAAAAGCATTCCAAGTTCTTGCCTCCGTTTCGGTCATTGAGTTACTGAACTGCGGATCTTTCATCAGTTTTCTTATCCACAGATAAAATTTTAACAGCAAAACAGCTGTTAACAGGTCTCAAAAATCATCAATTTTGATAAGCGCCCTTCATGGATCACCCAAAATAGGCACATTGCATTGCACGAAAACCTGATGTGATGGACAAAATCTAAGGTGATTTTTTAAATCAGCACATCAATATTATCCAGAAACAGGTCTTAGAATTAAATCAGCAGCAAAACATTTTTTTTTTGTTTGGTAGTGTAATCAGTCTTCTAGGAAACCAAATTAAGGAAAATTCAATCGAGAAGTTAAATGTTGATAATAAAGAAATTACTTACGTTACTTCTACTAAGGGCCATTAAATACCCATTTTACTTCAACAACTGATAAGCATCGTTCACAGTTACTGAATAATTAGTACTCGCCTCAAGAATAAATGTCGTCCATACCAGCTAAATTCATTTCCCTTTTTTGTGCTACTTCTACTAAGATCCGGAATATTTCTGGTGATTTTATAAACAGAATAATCATTCATGACATCCCTGTACCCACAATGAAACTTGTTACAGTCATATTATCAGTAACTAACCAAAATCGTCAAGAAATGATCAAACTACAACATTTTATTTTATCTTTAACTCAAAACCCACCATCTTTTAAAAAGTACATCGTACTTATATGATCGCGAGGTTCCGATATTTTATAATTTATAACCGAATATCCGCTTTACAATGAATCGACCATTTATTACTAATTATATAAGCATTACAAAGTAACAAGTTATTCAGAACTTTGATGAATAATGACTATTGAGTTTTGGATTTTAACATTTATTTATTTACTTATTTATTTGCTTGCGACGTGATTCTGCGTGGTTTTCATAATTTTCTAAAAGCATGAACACACTGCTGCCCTATCTTGACTGAAGTACTTCTGGGTTTCACTTAAAATGAATAGGCCGTTCAGTACGGCTGAAAATAAATATGTGCGATTCAACCTTGCTTTTCACTCTGATCATTGGACAAAGTTTGTTTGGTTGATTACTGAATAAATCGCGTATATATATACAGGGCGTCCCAAAAAAATGTATACACACTTTAAATAATTATAAAGGCAGTGTTTATTAAAATACATTTCATTTTCAAAATGTAATAGAATCTACAGACATTATTTAATTGTTTTGTCAACGCCTGTTTTCAAACTGACGTCCGTTCTGGTCCAGGCACTGCTGATAACGCGAAGCAATGGAATCGCAAACATCACGAAACATTTCGTTTGGTATTTCTGTGCATTCTCGTTCAATGGCTGCTCTCAATTCAGCGACTGTTGCAGGTTTTATAGCGTAGACTTTGTCTTTTAAGTATCCCCATAAAAAAAAGTCTAGTGGTGTGAGGTCTGGTGAACGCGGAGGGTATTCTACGAAACCCCTTCGTCCAATCCACATCGTGCCAAGTACCACTCGCAATACTCCACTCTTCGGTCCGGATCATCTTCATTAATAGCATGGACTAATCTTGGAATGTAACTTTTCCATTGACAGCGCTTCAAAATGCGTTGGACAGACGATTCTGAGATTCCTACCTCACGACTCGCTTGCCGCACAGATTTTCTTGGACTTTGGTGATACGTTTCCAGTACTCTTTCTTGCTTTGTGGGGCTTGTCGATGTCCGTGGTCTTCCGGAACGCTTCTTGTGGACATTCTGAACAGTTCCATCGGCTTCAAAATTATCTCTAATTCGAGTGATGGTAAGTCGCGTTGGTGGATCTGTTTGAAACTCCCTCCTAAACTGTCTTTGCACTTCAACTGCGTTTTCACACTTCCAGTAGCATTTTAGAATGAATTTCCTTTGTTCAAAGCTTAGTCTGACTGCCATTATTAATTCTAATGGGTTTAACTTGGAAAGAAAGAAACATCAATTGAGCTATCAGCTGTTAAAGTGTGTATACATTTTTTTGGGACGCCCTGTATATATATATATATATATATATATATATATATATATATATATATATACGAGGGCTACTCAATATATTTCGCCCCACCTTTTTTTTTCTTTCCTAGTTTCCTTCAAAGTTCCAAAAAAATTTGTACACAAGTAGTTACATACCTTTTTAACGAGTTTTTATTTTTCCACAGTCTCCATCCTTTCCTACGGCTTTCCTCCACCTTGAAACAAGGGCCTTTATTCCTTGCTGGCAAAAGTTCGCTGGTTCCGCTGGAGCCACCTCGTAACCTCCTCAACAACCTCATCGTTACTCTGAAACTTTCTTCCACGAATAGCATACGTTATTGGCTCAAACAAATGGAAGTCTAAAGGTGCCAGATCCGGGATGTATGGAGGGTGGGGAAACACAGTGAAGCGCGTGTTTGTGATGGCCTCTCTTGTTTGCAAATTGTTGTGTGGTGTTGCGTTATTGTACCAAAGAAGGACGTCTTCCAGTTTTCTTTCCAGTCGAACTCGCTTTGTACGTCTCTGGAATAACCTTTCCTGCAGAGGGAACCACTTTGAACTTTTTCTTGCGTGGGGAGTCTGCGTGATGCCACCCATGGATTGGCGTTTTGTTTCAGGTTCAAAGTGGTGTACCCAAGTCTCATAACCAGTCACAATTCGTGAAAGGAAGTCAGCCCCTTCTGTCTCGTATCGAACCAACGACTCAGAAGCAATTTCTTTTCATTGGGTTTTGTGATCTTCAGTCAGTTGGCGAGGAACAAACCGTGAACACACTTTTGAATATCCCAGTTGCTGGATTATCGTATTCACACTTCCTTCACTAATTCCTTGCTCCAGTGATAGTTCCTTGTACGTGACGCGCCGATTTGTTCGAATGATGCTGTTAGCACGTTGCACAGTGTGAGATGTGACTGCCGATGCCGGGCGACCGCTGCGTGGCTCATCATCGAGGCTGGCTCTCCCTCTCTCCGATGATGTCACACGTTTAGACCATCGTCCAACTGTGCTTCGATCAACAACAGCATCTCCATAAACGTTTTGTAGACGTTTGTGAATATTTTCAACTGTTTCCTTCTCTGCGTTTAAGAACTCGATAACAGCTCTCTGTTTATGACGCACATCACTGTCAGACGCCATTTTCGAAACTGCGTTAATCATCGGTTTTATACAAGGGCGTTTAAAAGCGTTTTCATACAAAGAGGGGAGGTTCAAACTGAAAAAATCCAGTTATGTGAAGCGCAGAAAGTTCAAACTTACGGCCCAAAAGACATTTCAACCCCATGGCATTTTATTTAGCTAAGAAAAAAGGGTGGGGCAAAATATATTGAATGCTCCTAGTATATATATATATATATATATATATATATATATATAAAGACGTTTCATTCCTGAAAGTGCCGTTTTAGATTAATAAAGCGCTTTCTTCACTCTAGCCACATCATCTTATTACAAAAGCCACCAACAATTCTGGCGTAGTTTATGAAATCCCATGTGGAGGCTGCCCTCAAAAATACATCGGAGAGAAAATTGATTTTCAGAGAAGGATTAATTCCTACAAACGTAACCTGAGATCGGGTAATACTTATAGTATCCTTGTTCAGCATAGGGAACATCATAATCATATTTTTAACTTCCAGGATTCTAAACCTATCATGAAGGTCAGGGACCAGGAACAGACAAATATACGAGGCATTTTACATTTTAGGAAAAAAACACCATTTCAAATATTAAACTGTCCTACAGTATGAATAGCTTTATTTTTAACATTTGAAAATATTTTAGGGCAAATTTGGATCGTGACCAACTACCAGATGTACAGGATTGATTTTTACTTAAAGATTTCTCATCTCGAATGTTTGAAATCTGGACAATATTTTGCCTTTGCCAACTGCTAGACGTACGACAGCCACCATCTTTCTGTCCGTGGTTATGCCTTAACACAGTCATTTTAACTTCAGCCCTTCCGCGGGGTTTTATAACTGTTTTCGACATTTTAACTAGTTTATGGCTTTGAAAAGGGTTTGGTGGTTGTGACCCGCGAAATTAATTAGCCTTTTTAAACAGTTTTATATTTTTTTCCCTGCGGGTTTGGATGATCTTATATTGTTGCGGTAAATGCAATCAAAGTGTGTGTATATATATATATATATATATGTATATATATATATATATACATTTTAACTGCAAAGAACACGCAGTATAATTAACGTAAAGAACGACGCTGTATAGGAGAACATGCCGCACAAGATGAGGAGGGAGAACGAACAAATGAAAAATTAGGTACCTCCTAGGAATCGAACCCGGGATCATCCAATTGCTGGTCGGATATGCTATCCACTACACCAAGGTCCTCGATGAATCAGAAGTCGTAATTCTCCTACATACGAGCGGAATCAAATGCCCTGAGGAGGCACCTTCGCATGCCGTACATATATAAATTTTAACTGCAAACAACACCAGTATAATTAATGTAAAGAACGACGCTTGTGTAGAAGAGCGTTCCGCACAAGATGAGGAGGGAGAACGAGCAAATGAAAAATGAGGTACCTCCCAGGAATCGAACCCGGGATCTTCCAATTGCCGGTCGGATATGCTATCCACTACACCAACGTCCTCGATCAATCAGAAGTAAAAGTAGAAGTGAATGGAAGCTTGTTAAATTCTATTATTGACTCTGGGGCTCAAATGAGTTTAATAAGTGCAGAAGTCGTGTCGTCTTGGCAGGGTGTGGAAATTAGAGGTGTTAGAGTGCGATTGAAAGGATTTGGAATTAACGAAAATGAGTTGGAATGTAATGGAGAAATAAACTTAAGAGTGCGGATACACGGTGTTGACTTTGGAGTTCATAGTTTTATAGTAGTGAGAGGACTGCTTATTGATGTAATCTTTGGTATAAATTTTTTAGTTGGAGGACAAATAACAGTTAATGCTGGGAAGAAGTGTTTGAAGAAAACTTATATAAATGGAGAAAAGGATGACTTGTATGTGAATGAGGAAAGAAGCAAATGCATGAGAATAATGTCAAATATTCCTATATATGTGACAGAAGGAATAACTTTGAAAGACAATAAATGGACAAAAGTGGTGGTGAAAAAAGCTAAGGACAGTGTGATGTCTGGCAGTTGTCGGAGTTGTTGTAGAAGCAACGAAACTGTTCTTGTTATGAGTGGCGAGGATTTAGAACCTAAGCTTCGTTCTAGCATTCAGGTATGGTCAGGTTTGCTTGACTGGGAAGCTTTGGAGACAGAAGTGCTGGTGAAAAGACTTGCTGACAACAATGTAAAGCTGGAAAGGGGCACGAGGATTGGGCTTGCATGTTTACTGGTTCGGGAGGATGAACTGAAAGATTTTGAGAGTGATGAAGTTATTCAAGTAAACACGTTGGTGCATGATGTAGGAAGTGATGCAAATGTAGGTGAATGGACAATGGACGAAATCAAGGATGAAATTGTTTTAAGTGACGAATTGAACTTAATAGATAAAGAAAGAGTGAGGCAGGTGGTGTGGGATAATAGGAAGGTGCTGAGCAAAGGAGACATGGATGTTGGTAGATCAGCTATGACATCCCACAAAATAGATTTGTGTGATTATACCCCTATTAGTCTAGTCAAAAGCCTAGAAGATTTGATAGGGAAATGAATGAGTCAGTTGAGAGAGAATGTGAGAAGCTTTGTATGTTAGATATAATTGAACCTTGCTCGAGTCCATGGAGTTCGCCTGTTGTCCCGGTACGAAAGAAGGATGGATCTCTTAGATTATGCGTGGACTATAGGAGACTGAACGAAGTAACGAAGCCAGGCAAGTTCCCGATGCCTAATTTGAATGAAATTGTGTTTGGTCTTCACGGCATGCGATATTTTACTTCCTTGGATCTAATACGTGGATATTATCAAATGCCGTTGGAAGAAACTTGCAGGGACTATAGCGCTTTCTCTACTGTTCAGGGACAATATCGGTTTAAGTCGGTATCTTTTGGGTTAAAAACGGCCCCTAGTGCTTTTCAGCGAGAGATGCAAAGGGTCTTGTCCGGATTTTCATGGAGTAAAGTGGTGATTTATTTGGATGATGTGTTGTTGATGAATGAGAGATTAAATGACCATATTAAATTGTTGGATCAGGTGTTGAAAAGGTTTGGCGAAACTGGTATAAAAGTTAATCCCAGCAAATGCAAGTGGATAGAGGCTGAAGTTCCGTTTTTAGGTCATATTGTGGGTGTGAATGGGTTGCGTAAAAAGTCAGAGTACATGGAACAAGTACTTAAGTTTAAACGACCAGAAACGGTTAGTCAGGTACGTGAATTTTTGGTATTAGTTAACTTTCAAAGGAAATTTATAAAAGATTGTTCAGTGATTGCCGCAGCTTTGGCTAAAGTGACTGGAGGTAAAAAGAGAAAAAGAGTTGTATGGACTGATATTAGAGTGAATGCATTTGAAAGACTTAAAGCGGAAATGGCACGTGATGTTGCTTTGAGTTTTCCAGATTTTTCACACAAGGCAGAGAAGTGGATGCGTCAGGAAGGGGAGCCGGTGCATGTTTATCGTAAAAGCAGAAGGGTAGTGATAGAGTGATAGCTTACGCATCGATGACATTTAATCAAGTTCAGAGGAGGTACGCTACAATTGAAAGGGAACTTACAGCATTACGATGGGGTGTAAAAACATTCAGACCGTTCTTACTAGGACAGAATTTTATTATACATACTGATCATCGCTCGTTAACTTACTTATCTAGTATGAAAATGGTCGACAGCAGATTAGCTCGGACGATTGATGACTTGGGTGAATATACCTTTGATATCAGATATAAGCCTGGCAGTGAAAATGTAGTTGCTGATGCTCTGTCTAGACGTTGTGTGGAAGAATTCGATGAGATGGAAGAGAATGATTGCATGACGGGATTGCCGGAGGGGTTAAGTGTATTAAAATGCGCGCCTGGAGGAGGTAATTCGTTATTTGAGAGTTTGTTTCTGGTTCTGGAAAGAATGGAAGCAAATAATTTACCAGAGAATATACAGGGCCTGAGGGAAGTATTAGTGAATGAATTAGTGAATAATGGGAAAAGATATGGAGTAAGCAAGGCTGGCAAAAGTGTGAAAATTTTGAAAAGTATGAGATGGAGTGGAGTGATACCCACTCTACAGTAGAAGTGTTGTTGGTAGCAAGTGAACGATTTAATGTTAAAGTTTGGGTACATTATGGGAAGGAATGGTCGTTCACGTATGTTGACCCAAATATCAAGGATAATAATAATTTAAGTAATGTGCATTTACAGTGTTTGAGTGGGGTACATTTTAACCCAGTGATTGACGATGGATGGGAAATTTAAGAGGGGAAACCGTGTATTTGTGAATGAAAATAATAGTGGTGGACAGGACAACTCGATGAATTTTGAAGCAATGAATGGAAGAGGAACTTTCCATAAACTTGTTTATGAGTGAGGCAGGAGAAGGTAGTGAAGATGGAACTTCATGCAAGCATGAAGGTAGCTTGGACATGGATCAGAGTAGGAGAAAAGAAGTTCTGCGCTCTCTTGGATACCGGAGCAGTAATAAGCCTGGTTACAGAAAAGGTGATTGTTCGGCTTCGTGAGTGTGGGTATGCTTTGAGAGAGTTGGAAATTAATATATGGTTAAAAGGAGTGGGTACTAATACAGTTAATGTAAGGAGAGCAGTTGAATTGAAAATTAAAACAAAGTATGGGGAATATGACTTTCCATTTGCGTTTGTGCATGAAACCAGTTTACCCGTTTGCTGTATATTAGGGTTAAACTTTTTGGAAAAGGCAGATGTAGAGCTGGATTTCAAATGGGCTAGTGTGTGTTATGGAAATGTAAACAGATTTTCAATTTTTTGTATACAAGAAGAAATGGTCGAAGAACAGAAGTTGTGCTGGTTGCGTGACTCGTTTCTTCCGTTGAATGTAATACTAGGTTTGCAGGAAAGATCTGATAAGTTGAAACTTTTGAGGAAAAGGTAGAGAAACAAGAATGTATAAGTGATAAAGAACCTCTTTTAAAAGATTTTAAGAAAGTATGGAAATAAATGAGGGTTATTAAAGGATTACTGCTAAGGAGGAGTTTGATGAATGAGTTGTGTGCAGCTGTGGTGGAATTTGATCAGATGGTGCATATTGTGGCTGTAATACATAGAGAGCTGGCTCATATAGGAAGGGACAAATTGAGTGAATTGGTATCAAGATACGTATGGCATCCTAAATTGTATATGGTGGTAGGTGATGTATGTAGATCATGCGAACGTTGTCAGAAATCTAAAGTAGGGCATCAGGTTACCTTTCCGCCAACTCTGAAAGTGATTACAAGAGCGCCATTTGAATTGTTTGCAGTGGACTTGGTAGTACTGCCTCGGACAGTGAATGGAAATGTCGGATGTTTGGTGTGTGTGAATCATTATAGTAAGTGGGTATATGCTAGGGCAATTAAGAATAAAAGTACGAAAGTGGTTGTAAATGTGTTGGAGAAGCAATTACTGCCTAGTATGTTAAGAGTACCTTCGAAGATGTTGACAGACAATGGTCCCGAGTTTAGAGCAGTAGCTTTTGAGGAAATGCTTGAGAAGTATGGTACCAGTCATGTGTATGCTAGTCCTTATAAACCAGCTTGTAACGGCGCGGTAGAAAGAGTGAATATAACACTAACTGGGTTATTGAGTAGTTTGAGTGAAAAAATAAATGATTGGGATGAATATCTGACAAAAGCTTTAATGGTGTAAAACAACGCAGTGCATGCACAAACTGGAGTCTTTTCTGCAAGTAAACTGTTAGAAGAAGCGCATATAAGTGGAGGTATGTTGCCCTTGTCGCGGGAAGAGAAAGCGAAATGGTCGGAAGGACATCCTGCATTTTTGCCTTTTGCAGTAGGTGTGAAGGTGTTACGCAAGATAATTACGAACGATCGAAGTGTGAATAGGAAATGTCAGAAAGATATGATGGCCCATATGTTGTGCAGAAGCTCTTGAATGATGGTGTTTCTTATGTGATTAGAAAGGAAGGCAGGGTTTTGCAAGCTCACCATAGTCACTTGAAGTTGTGGGCGGACCCTCCACAGTATTTAGAAGAGTATTTTAACAGACAGGAGCAGAGTAGTAGGGTAAGTGTGATGGATGACGTTTGTAGAGAAAGTGATCCAGGGAATGGAGAGGTCGTACAGAGGAAGGGAACGTACAGAGGAAGGGGACGTACAGAGGAAGGGATTCACAATTTTAGGTATATAGCGAAAAAGGTCGGATGAGAAGTTGAAAGAAGAATTAAAAGCTTATGAAAGGAAGTGTGAGGTTCAGCGATGTAACGTCATGACTCAAACTGAAATGACAGGAGTGGCTGGTGAACAATGTAATCGTTTGGGTGTAGATGTTTTTCTACAAACTGAGACAAAGGTGTATGGGTTGGGGGAGCCGTATGTGCTTAATGCTCAAAGGGAGTGGGTGGACCAAGAATGCAGTTGGTCTGACAAGTTGGGGAGTTTGTCAGGTGAAGTGGATTCTTATGATAGAATTGACGATTCTGAGTCAAATGAGCGGAACAATGTGTGTGAAGATGACTTGGTTCAGAATGAAAATGATGAAATGAGTGATGTGAGTGGGACTCTGATAAGAATAAGAGAAAAAGTGAAGAACAAGAAATGTACAGTATGTATTTGGTACCTTTGACGCATGTTCAAAGTGATGGAAGTATAGAATGGTCTGATGTGGAACATAGAGAGACTGGTGTGAATTCTGACGATAGAGAGCAAGCAATTGGTATGAAGGTGGATGACGGTAAATTAGAAGTGGAGCCATAATGGATGAGTGCATACATACAAGAAGAGAATCCGAGGATTTATGTGGCAGTGTGAAAACTAAGACAAGCTTGTCAAAGATATTTTCAGTATCAAGTTATCATACAAGGTCAAAGGGAACAGTGAAAGATATTCCCAATGTTCAGCAAAGAGCACTTGAATACAAGTGGTCACGGGGTTTAAGAAAATAAAGAAAACGGTAGGTGAAGCGTGAAGGGAGAATTGTTCAGGACCTTTAGTAAAATTGTTGATGTTTTTGTTGAACCTTTATTTACAGTTAATGTAATTTAAATTTGTTATATTAATAATGTCACTTGCAAGAAATGTTACTTATATTATTACTTGTTTTTGTAAGTTCTTATTTGGTTAAATATATTTGTTTGTGATACGTAAAGAAATTGTCAAGTTCTTATTTAACGAAACCATTATGGTAGATAGGTAATTGAAGGGTTTAGTTTTATTCATTTTCCCTCAGTATCTGACTTTCAATGGGTAATGGTGTGGTGTGGAAAAATGACTGTTGTCATTCTTGGAAGGGGAGTAATGTAAGAGTGTGATTGGTATGGTGGGGTCATTGTGAAAGTTGAACGTGAGCGATAGGTGGAGCGTGAAACTAGAGCTTGGTGTGAATGATTTGAAAGTGAGCAAGGTGAAAGGTAGTAATGGAGTTTGGGGATGATTCGTGCTTGTGATCTGAACAATAGAGGTTGGAAGCGGGTTATTCAAAGTTAGAAGTTGCAAGAAGTTGGATATTTGAATACGAGTTGTCGGCATTAGATCTGCAATCACTTCAGGGTACAGAGTACAGTGGTGTCTTTAAGCATTGCTTGTAGTGCAAGTGAGCATTGCTTATAGTGCAAGTGTGGAAGCCTCTATACGAGGCTTCAAATTTGGAGTGTGGAACAACGCTTGGGTTCGGCTGGGGAGCTGAATTCCTGATTCAATTAAAACCGTTTTGTCTACCCGAGCTGAACGTGAACGGTCGGAACGTTTTGTGGCCCCGTTCCGAGGCTGAGCTTCATCAGGAAATTCGACGATTAAGACAGGATTGGAGCAAGCCTATCCTTTCCTGCCCGTCTAAACACCACTGCTACTGGACTAGCCGGAGTGAAGTGATAGCCGAAGTGATCATTTACTTTAAGTAGGCACAGGACGTACTGCTTGTATAGCAGTTTAAGTATTAAGTTAGTGTTAGGTTAAGTTTAAGTATTAAGTTTAGTGTTTTAAGTTTGTGTTAATGTAAGGTTGTGTTAAGTTTAAATGTTAATTTAAGTTTATATTTAGGGTTTTGTAAATATATTTAATTTATGTAAACGTATCTTTTACTGGACCTGAGAGTAGCTTGGATAAATAGTTTATGGTACCCGCACCTCGGGAAAGGAGCTTTCCGGTAACAGTACCTCATTTTTCATTTGCTCGTTCTCCCTCCTCATCTTGTGCGGAACGCTCTTCTACACAAGCGTCGTTCTTTACATTAATTATACTGTGTGTTGTTTGCAGTTAAAATGTAATTATATATATATATATATATATATATATATATATATATATATATATATATGAAAATTATTTCACGAAAGTAACACGTGAAAAATATTTATGATGAATAAAACCACGAAGGAAAGGAAACACAAAACGGTGCTCAAGCGCTTTCGTCTAATGACATCCTCAGGAACACGGTGTTCCTGAGGGGACATGTTAAAACTGTAGTTTACTCATCAATACCTCGCTCTTTAGACGATCTTCGTGCTAGGATAACTGATGTAATCAATGCCATAACTGAAACACAACTGCAGAACGTGTTTGTGGAACTTCAAAATCGTACTATGCTTTGAATCCGTAATAATGGTGGATATGTTGAAACGTAACAATCCTAAGATTAAACATGCTAAAACTGGAATAAATTACCTCTATTGCATTTTACAGATTGTTTTTATCTCATATAGAACCTAAGTTATTAATATTTTAAACTGCACAAACGTACTATTCAGAAAAGACTTTTACCCATGATAAGGCTAGAAGTGAGATAGCTTCATAAAAACAGTCCCCTGAAGTTATATATACACGTGGAAACTAGAAACACGACTGAGAATCACTACAAAAATACAAAGATTTTGTTACACAAAGGGTGTCTTAACAGATAATTTAATGCAACGGCCACGAATTATCTCGCATCGTCCAGCACATCCTACCCAAACTAAAATAACTTCACATTTCCATTTTCGCACGCACGCACGCAACCTACACACTATAAATGAGGCATGCAAAACACTCAGGTAACTATAACACTGAACAACAAATTTTTACTATTTCTGTCTCAACAACAAACCTGGTCTACATAAAGTCGACGCGCTTCTGATTACGAAAATGTTATTCATTTTGGCGTATCGCGCATAGTTTCCATGAAATCTTAAAAATTATTGTACACTTATTGTATATAACATGTATAATATTGTATATTGAGTATAATTAATTAAATATTATACAAAATATTAAATATTAACATCACACATACTATAAGAGTAGCAGTACACACGACGTAATAAGACAAACATCACAACACATTACAGAACCACACACCGTATCACGCATAATTTAGTCACAGCTTTTAATACAAAAATTGAATATTTTTTCAAAACATAAAAATGGAAATTTCTTAACCTATACGTCATAGGAAAATAATAAAACATTTTTGTAATCAGCGTTAAAAACACTATAATAATGACATCAAACTTTTACCGAGACAAAATCAATGTTGAACAGTGTAATCAGTCTTCTCGGAGACCAAATTAAGAAAAATTCAATCGAGAAGTTAAATGTTGATAATAAAGGAATTACGTTACTTCTGCTTCAGTGCCTTTAAGTACCCATTTTACTTCAACCGCTGATAAGCATCGTTCATAGTTACTAAATAATTGGTACTCGCCTCAAGAATAAATGTCTTCCATACTCGCTAAATTCATTTCCCTTTTTTCTGCTACTTCTACGAAGATCCGGAATATTGCTGGTAATTTTACAAATACAATAATTATTCATGACACCCCTGTACCCACATTGAAACTTGTTAGACAAATTAACTGTAACTTTGACCAAAATCGTCAAGAAGTGATCAAACTACAACATTTTATTTCATCTATAACTCAAAACCCACGACCTTTTAAAAAGAACATCGTGTTATATGAACGCGAGGTTCTAATATTTTATAATTCATAACCAAATATTTGATTAACAATGAATCGATCGCTTTTTACTAATTAAATAAGCATTAAATAGTGACAAGTTATTTAGAACTATGAAGAATATTGTCAATATTGAAGTGACTTCCCTGCATTTAGGGCTAACAGGCAGAGTGAAACTTGCTTATGTAAATAAAAATCATTTGAAATAGAGATACGAAGAAAGTGGATAAGTCTGAACAAGCAGCATCGTTTAACAGAGGTGATCCAAGCTATAAAAAAAATCCGTTAGTATAGACTCGCACCGCCCCTACGTAGTTAAGCGTCACAGCCTGTGAAGTAGTTGGAAGGGAGTTTCCTATGTAAAGATTTCACAAATCGCTATATAATTTAAAAAATCATACATCAGCTGAGAATTAATTTTATTTAAGCAACATTTCCGAATTAACCATTTTAGCGAAGAGACACCCATATTACTTTCTTATACGAGTATTTGATTCATCACTCAAGGAGTTGGCGATAATTTGTCCCAATTACTTAACCCTAGAAAGAGGGCATGGCCTATTACAATATAAGTACGTTTGTTTTTCGCGAAATTATATTTTTTATTGTGCGCAAGTTAATTTCTACTATTGTTTAGTAAAAATATATGTTTAATCCAGCCTATAAATGTAATTTCCATTATGGGATTACCTAGATCCAACACCAATCGCTCAATGTGCGATCCCACACTATCCTTCTAGAATTAGTTTCTTGTACTTCCTCCATTGGTTTAATTCTCATTTGGAAACTGATATCAGCTGGCTGATTTGAGCTTTTGGGATGGTTTCCAGACTTTAGTTCGTGACATTAAAAGAATGTGATGGTTCTGCGCATATAATTCGCAAACTTTTAGAAGACAATCCAGATAATAGTGTTTTATTCATCCTTAAAATGTACCATTAAGTGCATCAAACTTTTATTTTCACATTGTTTAGTATTTTGAAGAAAACATTGATACGTTTAATGGGCGGGGTCTAAAACACTTAATATACAGTTTACGAGCAAATTGAAAATTTACTTGTAAACAATATTCCAAAATTATATATATATATATATATATATATATATATATATCTCTACAAGCATTAATTTCATCAATTTTAAATATAAAATATTTTGAAGCAGTGTTATGTGTTGGCAACAGTTTCACATTAAAGTGTTTCTTGGTTTCAGTTGAACACAACAGTTGGTAAGTCACTGCTAAAAGCCATATCATTAAAACCTGGATAGTGTTCGATGTACCGCGACAGTCGTTGCCGATAGAATAGACAAACTGAGCGCGTTTAAGGCTCCTGGGCCAGACCAGTTTCTCCCCAGAGTGTTGCGAGAGGTGCGCAACCAGGTGGCTCCCCACCTGGCTACAGTCTTCAACAAATCGTTGGAGACTGGCCAGGTGCCTGGTGACAGGAGGGAGGCCAACGTGACCCCTGTCTTTAAGAGAGGGGATCACGAAAGTCCAGGGAACTATCGTCCCATTAGTCTCACTTCAGTTGTAGGTAAATTATTAGAAGGGATAATAGCTGATAGGATCGTTGACCATTTGGATTCCTACAAGCTGCTTGGGGACTCCCAACATGGGTTTAGACGGCATAGGTCGTGTCTCACCAAATTGCTCGAGTTTTTCCACGTCATGTTGAGTGAGTATGATAAGAGTAGGGCGATTGATATACTTTATCTCGACTTTCAGAAAGTCTTTGATAAGGCACCTCACTGCCGGCTAATGGCGAAAGTGCGCGCGCTGGGTATCGGTGGGGAAATAGGTAGGTGGATTGAAAACTGGCTGAAGAATAGGCGGCAGAGGGTTGTAATTAAGGGGGTTAGTTCGGGTTGGGCCTCGGTCACTAGTGGGGTTCCTCAGGGTTCCGTTTTGGGGCCACTGTTGTTTATCATTTACTTGGGTAAATGCAAAGTGATGCACATTGGCTACGCCAATCCCAAGTCGGACTACTCGATGTTGGGGAACAATATCGAGGCGACTGATTTGGAAAAGGACTTAGGTGTGCTAATCAGCAGCGACCTTAAGTTTACGAAACAATGCGTAGAGGTGGAAAAGAAAGCCCAGAAGCTGTTGGGTTATATCAGGAGGCAATTTCAGTTTCGGAACAAGGAGATTGTGCTCTCTCTGTACAATTCCCTGGTTCGGCCGCACCTGGAGTATGCAGTGCAGTTCTGGTCGCCCACCCTCAGGAAAGATATTGAGAGGCTGGAGCGAGTGCAGGCGAGGGCCACAAAGTTAATCCCTTCCGTTAGGCATATGGGCTACAATCGACGGTTACGCGCCATGAACTTGTTTTTGCTGGAAACTCGGAGGCTGCATGGTCAACTTATCGAGGTTTTCAAACTCTTACGCGGGTTCAACAATGTCGATTTTAGAAGCATGTTTAGTTTAAATGATAACCCCACTCGCAACAATGGTTGGAAGTTGGATTTGAAATGGTTTAGGACTAGTGTGTGTGGGAATTACTTTACGTATAAGATCTGTGACACGTGGAACAGGTTACCTTCAGAAGTTGTGAACAGTTCCTCTGGATCACTTCAAGAAACGGTTAGACCAAATCTTGCACACTATTTGAGGGTGTAGGAAATTTCCCCTGGTACCTGTTGCCATTGGTACCTCCTCGGTATGGGCCGCAAGGCCTTTTGAGGTACTTCTTTTCCTTGTAACTCCTTGTAACACTCTCTTTCTCTCTCGGCAGAGGGTTGTAATTAAAGGGGTTAGTTCGGGTTGGGCCTCGGTCTCTAGTAGGGTTCCTCAAGGTTCCGTTTTAGGGCCACTGTTGTTTATCATTTACATAAATGATATCGATGGTGGCATCGTCAGTTGGATCGCCAAATTCGCTGATGACACCAAGCTTGGGGCCAATGTTGGGACGCCCGAAGCGATCGAGGAACTGCGTGCGGACCTTGGTAGGATAGGAGAGTGGTCCCAAAAATGGCAAATGCCGTTTAACTTGGGTAAATTTAAAGTGATGCACATTGGCTACGCCAATCCCAAGTCGGACTACTCGATGTTGGGGAACAGTATCGAGGCGACTGATTTGGAAAAGGACTTGGGTGTGCTAATCACCAGCGACCTTAAGTTTACGAAACAGTGCGTAGAGGTGGAAAAGAAAGCCCAGAAGCTGTTGGCTTATATCAGGAGGCAATTTCAGTTTCGGAACAAGGAGATTGTGCTCTCTCTGTACAATTCCCTGGTTCGGCCGCACTTGGAGTATGCAGTGCAGTTCTGGTCGCCCACCCTCAGGAAAGATATTGAGAGGCTGGAGCGAGTGCAGGCGAGGGCCACAAAGTTAATCCCTTCCGTTAGGCATATTGGCTACAATCGACGGTTACGCGCCCTGAACTTGTTTTCGCTGGAAACTCGGAGGCTGCGCGGTCAACTGATCGAGGTTTTCAAGCTCTTACGCGAGTTCAACGATGTCGATTTTAGAAGCATGTTTAGTTTAAATGATAACCCAACTCGCAACAATGGTTGGAAGTTGGATTTGAAACGTTTTAGGACTAGTGGTTGGACTTACTTTACGTATAAGATGTCACACGTGGAACAGGTTACCTTCAGAAGTTGTGAACAGTTCTTCTGTGGATCATTTCAAGAAAAGGTTAGACCAAATCTTGCATACTATTTGAGGGTGTAGAACATTTTCCCTTGCACTTTTGCCATTGGTACCTCCTCGGTATGGGCCGCAAGGCCTTTTGAGGTACTTCTTTTCCTTGTAACTCTCTCTCTCTCTCTCTCTCTCTCTCTCTCTCTCTCTCTCTCTCTCTCTCTCTCTCTCTCATGCATTTTAATTTTTTAATATTTTAATAATTGGTATGATTTCTAAATATAACGAAGGGTTAAAGATCCTACTCATTTAGATGATGTAACGAATTAAGAATATTAATTATTATTTGTCAATGATAATAATAATAATAATATTTTTTTAATTTGAACCCCTTATTATGTTACAAATTTGCTCTTATTTCTCAATAAAATGATTAGGGTTTTACAATCATGTATGCCACTTTCTGCCAAAACAATTATTCAACCATTAATGTTATCATATTTACTTAAAAGAATTCCCCATAAATAAAAGTTTATAAAGCTATTCACATCAATTTTGTATGTATGTACAATACTTTAAGTCATTCTTTAAATCATAAAGAATATTTTAAAAACAAACATTTTCACTTAATACCTTGGTGGTGTATATTCATTTCGCGTTTTTTACGTAATTATTTTAACAACACAGGTAATTTAACAAGTAAGATGTTCAATTACTTTGAAAAACTCTTTAAGCTTTGAATGGTCCCGCAAGACGTCTTTAAATATAGAAATTGTTCGTATAGTTTATCACTCTCCTCTTCCATCCGTTTTCTGTCTCACTGTTTCATTTTCATAATTCGTAACCTAGGATTCATCTTTCATTGAACGCTTGAGGGGCCCTCGCTGGTCCTTCACACACACACACACACACACACACACACATACAGACACACACATACCACTTTCATGATAATGTTCTCATGAATACTGTTACTCCGCCTATTCATTGCTGACGTTAGAAGGTTTATTCATTCATTCATTCATCATCTCCTTTCATCCACCTTTGACCTTCGCATATTTTACAGATTCTGATAATAAAATCAATAAAATTTCCATATTTTCTTATTTAGGGGAATATTTTTAAATTACTTAGTATGTGGTATTTTCCTTTCTTATAAAAGCTGGTAAAAGTGTTTTTAAATTAGAATGCAAGTGTACTTCCATAATATAACTATTGAGTTTTAAAAAACAACTGTCAGCTTCTTAACTTGAAGAGGGGACTACCAACTGCAACAGCGGAAATGCTGGTAATCTTTTCTTTATTTTAAAATCCTGACTTCTAAGGTATGGCTTGTGACTTCAGTAGGCCAAAGTGACTCACGTTTTTTCCAAATGACATGTAATATAAAATGGGAAAACTTCACTATGTGCGTCGTGTTCAGTGAGAAATCTTAGGGGCCTAATTAAAAAGTATCGCCAATCCGAAACAGAGGTCAATGGGCAACAGGAAACTTGAGTATTACCTTCCAATGACAACCTATCACAAAGTGTAGAGGTATGGAAATAGTCATAATTTACTAGCCTGGCCCTAATTTATAAAACTCCAGCTGGCTTAGGCGTAGTCCTGAGCAGCATTTAGATAGTCCATTATTATCTACCAGTATTATCTATCTAGCCTAACATATAAAAAGCGGCAAAACAGGGCACAGACTATATCGGGATTAAATGAAATTTGAAGAATTCGGAACATCATTATACACGTATATCCATACTTGTTGGGTTGTCTCTTTGTAAACCTCAAATGATAGAAACGATCACCTCAGTCAAGATGGCGCAGCAGTGTGTTGATGCTTTTAGAAAATCATGAAAACCACGCAGAATCACGTCACAAGCAAATAACTAAGTAAATAATTAAATGTTAAAATCCAAAACTCAATATAGTCAATATTCATCATAGTTCTGAATAACTTGTTACTATGTAGTACTTATATACATGTAATTAGTAAAAAATGATCGATTCATTTTAAAGTGGATACTCTGTTATAAATTATAAAATATCAGAACCTCGCGGTCATATAAGCACGATGTACTTTTTAAAAGATGGTGGGTTTTGAGTTAAAGATAAAATAAAATGTTGTAGTTTGATAATTTCTTGACGATTTTGGTTAGTTACTGATAACATGACTGTAACAAGTTTCAGTGTGAGTACAGGGATGTCATGAATGATTACACTGTACAACAAATTTTCGGTTCAGAAAAAAAACGGGAATAACATTCGATCATTCTTAATATTTCGAGTGTGCTGATTCCAAATCTGAAAATAGTTTTTTCTATCACGTCACGTTTTTTGTAATGACTGCTTAAAATCTTCATACAAAAAATAAGAATATATTGATAAACAGATAGGCTTTATCATATGGAACAGTTTAATTATTGCTATACTTCAACATATATGCACAAAATTAACATAAAACTCTCGTATCATACGTACTAGTACATTACCCGTTGCTTCGCTGACGGTTAGCTAAAGACCCGCCCTACGTGCGGGTAGTAAAACATATCCAAGTAGAGGGCCGGAATATTTTTTGTAGTTCGAAGGCTGTTATTAGCTAGGTTAATTGAATGGTTAGGTTAGGTTGGTTAGGTTAGGTTAGGTTGGTTAGGTTAGGTTGGTTAGGTTGAGTCGTGATATTTTCGTTAAAGCTTAACCTAACCTAACTTAACCTAACCACTCGTCAAGGGCGTACAGTTGACCTAACCGGGCATTCAACAACCAGGTGCACAACCTCGGGACCTAATCAATATGTGTGTGAAGTTTTATGTTTGTAACTGTTTTCATTTTGGAGCTATGGCTGGAACAGACACACACACACACACACACTCACGCACGCACGCACACACGCTGAAACACACACGCACGCACACACGCTGAAACACACACACACGCACACACGCTGAAACACACACACACGCTGAAACACACACACACGCACGCACGCACACACGCTGAAAATGTGACGGACGGACAGACGGACAGCTCTCTTTTATATTATAGTAGAGATTATACTGTTTTCAACTCATTATTTGTATTTATGCTGGCGTTTGTGAGATGCTTCTGGTTGGTCACGCTTTAAATTCCAGCAGAAATCGGCCAGCATAGCAGGACTCCAATTCCCTTTGTATCGGCTCTCAATTGTGGCTATATCCTGGTGGAATCTCTCCCCATGTTCGTCACTAACAGCAGATGCGTTTTCCGGAAAGAATGAGAGATGTGAATGCAAAAAATTAATTTTCAATGACATCTTACATCCGAGACGTTGGTATGAGTTGATAAGTTGATCCACAAGTGCAGCATAGTTGTCGTATTTAGTCTTTCCTAGTAGACCGCTGCACACGTTTTTGAATGCCAACTCAACCTCATCCATCACCGCTTCAAAGTGTTCGTCTAGCATGAGTTGGCGAATTTGAGGGCCGACGAATATGCCTTCTTTAATTTTGGCATCACTTATTTTTGGGAATTTTTCCTTTAGATATTTGAAGGCAGGCTTATCCTGTTTCAACGCCTTTGCAAATTGTTTCATCAGCCCTAGTTTTATGTGAAGTGGCGGTAAGATAACCTTTTCCTTTCGTACTAGTGGTTCGTGAATAACATTGTGAGATCCAGATGAGGAATTGTCTCGCGGCGGCCATACTGAGAGTGTGTAGTGTTCAGACCTTGCTCGACTATCCCACTTGCATAGGAAACACATGTATTTCGTATAGCCAGTTTGCAATCCATTGAGAATAGCCACAACCTTCAAATCTGCGCAGATAAGCCATTCATATTCATTGTATTTTATACAGTCCAGAATAAAAGCAACATTGTCATACGTTTTTCTCAAGACGACTGAATGAGCGATCGGAACAGAAGGCATTGTGTTCCCATTGTGTAGCAGTACACCCTTAACACTGTACAGAGATGCATCAATGAACAATCTCCACTGATTCGGTTTATAGCACAAACCCAGAGCATCGAACAGACCATGTATATCAATGCAATAACAAAGATTGTTCTTCATTGTGAAATATTCCTGCAAATCCAAGGAGCGCTTTCGGAATGCTGTAATTCGTACGTCTTCCGCCAGCAGATTCCATTCTTGTAGACGTGAGGCCAGCAGTTCACTTTGTTGCTTGGTAAGTATTAAATCACGGACCAAATCATTGAGTTCAGGCTGCGTGATGAGATGTTGTTCTTTCTTGGACTCGACTTGAGCTTCATAGCATTCGCCGTCTGATTCCGATTTGTCAGAGTCTGTGTTATCGGTCGGCATTTCAGCTGGAGGACGAGGGATGGGTATATCTGTAGAATGTTCCACAGGACGACGCAGAGCAGAACGAAGATTTGGGTAGACTATAGCCTTTTTCCCTTTTCTGTTGCAACCTGTAATGTGAGACAATTGACATTGTTGACTACTTAATTAAGATAGCATAATTGTGTAATACATTATGCAGAGCAAGATATGCTAAAATGTGCTAAAAACACCAAATTTGACGTATATTCAGAAAAATAAAAGATTCAAACCTGTGATGTTCGTTAAGCAGAAATAGCAATCAGTTGAATGGTCCAGCGGCTCTCTCCATACCATTGGGACACCGAATCCCAGACCAGGACCGGTGCCTTTGAACCATGTAGATAACGAGCTTGTACATCTCACACAGCAGATATGAGGCGCGCAGTGCTTGTCCTGATCACATGTGAAGTATAATTCATAAAGCTTTTTTACATGAGAAGTCAAATTCCTTTTATACTGTTTTAACGTTAATGTCCCACAAATATAACAAAAACTGTCTGGTGAATTTTTGCACTCTAGGCATTGTAGCATAACATCAATAAAAAACTGTAAAAAAGAAAATGATAGATCAACTTGCAATTTCACACAATATAGACGTTGTCGGTGAAATATACATAATTTGATAGCTGTTATTCAATAATACTCACTTATAGCACCGATTTATGATAAAATATGGCTGACAATTTTGTTTTAAATGATTAATGAAAGAAATTTTTCATAAAATCAAAGTGGAAACACAGAGCCGAACACCACCACCACCACAGCATATGCATGACTGAACAAAATGTAAAAGATGCGTTCAGAGAACCAGTGGTTCTCAAAATGATACAATGAAATAGGGTCATTTTCATAAAATCGGTGGGTGATACAAATAAATGAGTGTTATTTTCGCAATCTACGCATATAATTAGCCATAAAAATGGCTATCTCATTTCCGTTTTTTTTTCACTGTTGTACAGTGTTATTGTGTTTTTTAAATCATCAGGAATATTCCGGATCTTAGTAGAAGTAGCAGAAAAAAGTGAAATGAATTTAGCTGGTATGGACGACATTTATTCTTGAGGCGAGTACTAATTAATTATTTAGTAACTGTGAACGATGCTTATCAGTTGTCGAAGTAAAATGGGTATTTAATGGCCCTTCGTAGAAATAACGTAAGTAATTTCTTTATTATCAACATTTAACTTCTCGATTGAATTTTCCTTAATTTGGTTTCGTAGAAGACTGATTATAGTTACCCGAGTGTTTTACATGTCTTATTTATACAGTGTGTAGGTTGTGCGTATATGTAGTGAAGAGTAGAGGGAGGTGTGTGTGTGTGTGTGTGTGTGTGTGTGTGTGTGTGATAATGGAAATGTGAAACTATTTTAGTTTGGGTAGGATGTGTTGGACGATGCGAGATAATTCATGGCCATTGCATTAAATCATCGGTTAAGACACCCTTCGTGTAACAAAATCTTTGTATTTTTGTAGTGATCCTCAGTCCTGTTTCTAGTTCCCGCGTATATATAACTTCAGGGGACTGATTTTATGAAGCTACCTCACTTCTAGCCTTATCATGGATGGAAGTCTATTCTCAATAGTCCGGTTGTGGAATTTGTGTTATTTTCACTTATGAAATTATTAAATATATATATATATATATATACACACACACACAGGGTGTTTCAGGAGGAAAGGTCAATACTTCGGGAGGTGATAGTATCGGTCATTGTGAGAAAAAAGTTCATATGAACAAAATTTTAGGGTGGATCGATTTTACATTTTTTTCGATTTCCATATTCTAATAGAGACAAAAACTTGCGCATTCATGAGAAAATAGCCTCTGCAAAATCTTAGCTTAATAGGTAATCATCTTCTGCCCCCGGCAGAGCGATGAAAATCATATTTTAGTAGTCAAAAACGTATTTTTCTTATAATTTTTAAAATATTTCAATATGCATCAAAATTATTCCTAATAACTATAAAGTCGATGAAAAAGACCTCATATGATCGTTTTTCCAAGCGCGTTGTCCTACGTTAATATCTTTTCAAATGTTGAAAAAATAGGTAATTTATATACATATTTTCAAATCGGCTCTTTGTCTTAAATAATGCATTTATATATTTCCCATAGCATTTATATCGTTGCTTAGGCATGAAATAACACACACGCAAAATTTTATGACTAGAGTAATATCTTCTGTCCCCGAGAAAAGTCTAAATGTGGATTATAATTACGTTAATACGATGTTATAAGTACGATAACTACTAAGTACAGCTCCTCGCTTGCTAATTTTATAAAATTAGCAACCCAGAACTCACCACGAGGAGGTGGCTGTACGTCGAGTTCCACCCTATCCAGCCCCAACCACCCTTCCTTTGGCTGCATGTCGATTTACATACGGTAATCTTTCTTAGAATCAAATCGTGGAATTTTTGTTCGGGAGTGAAGACGGGAGCGGATGAATCCGTCCCTCTCTTCTATTCCACTTACACTGGCAGAGGCTTCGGTTACTAATTTGATGAGTCTCTCGACCGCTTGAGTATGACAAGGGAATAGTGGGATCAGTCCATCAGGCTGGTCTCCCGTCTCAACAAACTCTTTTATTCGGGTATCAGGTATTGTTTTTGTAACGGGGGTTCGGTCACCTCAGCCGTTTGCCAGTTGATCATTTCGTAATAGTTTTGACTATCGTAGAGCAGCTCAGGCATGGCGAAGGCTCGAATTTCCCCCGCTGGTGATTGTTTTGATCGTGCTTTTAATATTCTTCTCCATCCCAATTCTCTTATGTGTTGCTCATCGGCATGTAGCATGGAGATCAAAATATTTTCTGGGTGAGCAAAGAAAGAATTTCTACGGAGGACTTTGTTGGCGATTGTCTTAGATCTTTGAGGCATGGTCTGAGAGAGACGCATCATTTCGAAAAAATGTTTTGCGCCCTCAGTGAAACTGGAGTTTTTCTTTATCTTAAACCAAATTGGTGCGTAAACTGTCATAATGAATCGCACAATTTCGTTGAAGGTGCTGGAGGGTTCACTGGTTGAAACAGGCGCAGAAATCTATTTGCTGTTGTCAGCCACCTGGAATGCGCCATCTTACCTGGATTTCGAGCCGCGAGAGCTGAAGAGCAGCTACCGCTCGACACTGCTCTGTAGATGCCTAACAAATTTTTGGTCAGTGCTCAACTCGGCATCATCTATGTCAATGTCAGGAGATGGAATGGCATCGAATTCTGTAATTGGAAGTTTTTCGCAGTCGTTCAGTTGTTTTCCAACTGGTCCAGTAAAGCCCATTGGCCCAGTTGTTTTGCCGTCCAAGTCTTGAATGAGGTGTCGCAGTGATAATTCATTACCGTGTAATAGGCATATGATCCACTGAACTAGCCTTTGTAGTTTCATTTCAATCATACGCCAGTACGCAGTGCGTACTGGCGCGTCAGTGGCAGATGCTGCTGAAAGCACTCACCAGAGATGACCTTTAAACCCTAGCCTAGAGTCATAAAATTTTGCGTGTGTGTTATTTCATGCCTAAGCAACGATATAAATGCTATGGGAAATATATAAATCCATTATTTAAGACAAAGAGCCGATCTGAAAATATGTATATAAATTACCTATTTTTTCAATATTTGACGTTGTTGCCGGGGGCAAAAGATATTAACGTAGGACAACGCGCTTGGAAAAACGATCATATGAGGTCTTTTTCATCGACTTTATAGTTATTAGGAATAATTTTGATGCATATTGAAATATTTTAAAAATTATAAGAAAAATACGTTTTTGACTACTAAAATATGATTTTCATCGCTCTGCCGGGGGCAGAAGATGATTACCTATTAAGCTACGATTTTGCAGAGGCTATTTTCTCATGCATGCGCAAGTTTCTGTCTCTATTAGAATAAGGAAATCGAAAAAAATGTAAAATCGATCCACCCTAATTATTATTATTGAACATGTGTCTAATTCTGAATGGTTACGGAGATAGAGCTGTTTGAATCTGATGCGCGCGCAGCTCTTCCTCCCCCCGCGGTGATCCCATTCAATGGCCACCAAGTTCTCCAGACCTCTCTCTGTTAGATTATTGTTTGTGGGGGTGGATGAAAAGTCAAGTTTACAAAAGAAAGGTGGATACACGAAACGAATTGCTCGCGCGCATTTTGGATGCTGCTGCCCGCATAAAGGAACGTCAAGATCAACTCAGACGAACAACACGCGATCTTCGCACACGAGTTGCAACGTGCATTGAGGTTGACGGTGGGATTTTCGAAAACGTATTTGTAAACTGTAACAAATTTGTCATTTCTGTATCTGATACCATTCAAAATGCCAATGTTTAAACATTAAATGTTAGAAACAGTAATTGGTTTCTCTTTCTTGATTACCATTAACAATGCTTTTGTATTTGTAGATTCAAACAGCTCTATCTCCGTAACCATTCAGAATTAGACACATGTTCATATGAACTTTTTTTCTCACAATGACCGATACTATCACCTCCCGAAGTATTGACCTTTCCTCCTGAAACACCCTGTGTGTGTGTGTATATATATATATATATATATATATATATATATATATATATATATATATATATATATATATATATATATATACGATTTATGCAGTAATCAACAGGACAAACTTTATCCTATGATCTGAGTGAAAAGCAAGGTTGAATCGCTTATATTTAATTTCAGCCGTACTGAATTGCCTCTTGATTTTAAATGAAACCTAGAAGTACTTCAATTTCAAAATCCTGCAAGCACATAACACGGTTTTCTGACTATAAGCCTACTTTCTCAGAAAACCCTCGTTTGTAAGTGTAAAAATGAACAATGAATAATTCCTACATTCATATAATTCTTATATTCATTCATATAATTCTAATGTAATCCTTATATTCTTATGTATATTTATATTCATATATTCATTTTTACACATAGAGTCCAAATTCGCATAACACGAGTTTGGATAAATTTTTTATTTGTTTTCTATTTTATTTCCGCTGAATAATTGGTGAATTATTTCTTTTTAAAGTATTTAATTATTTTTTTAGATTTAGCTTAATAATGTAATCGTGTTAAATTCTGCAATGTTCATTTCCTGTATACATTCTCTCTTCGTTGTAAAAGATGAAGTCATGTCATGCTTAACGTTTAATTTTAAATCTTGAGCATTTAATTTTTGCTGAAGTGCATGTTTGATTGTAATTCGTGATAGAAGGTATATTTCAATTTCCGTTTTTAATTAACCCAGCAGATCATGACAACATCCGATCTGTCAATATGCGGTTTAAAATAAAAATATGGCTTCCTCTTGCGTAGCAGTCTAGACATTGCTACAGCTAAAATAAATTTTTCGTCTTTAAATATTTTGCAAAATAAATCAGCTTATTGAGAATAAAAAAAAAAAACAGATCAGCATTAAAAAATAATGATGTCATGAAAACTTTCAGTATATAAGCCCATAAAATTTCTCCAATGTTTATTCTGATTTGGCTGATCTAACTTAGAGGCTGAACATTACTTGTAACATTTTAGCAGTAGACTACAGTAAGAGAAAATCTTTGTCTTCTCCTTCGAGCCTTGCTCTCTTCAGAGAACTTCGTCTTAAATAGAGAAAAATAATTTCCTGATACGTTACAAGAAGAATCGGGGAACCTTTCGAGAATTTAGTAAGCCTCACAGAATCTTCCGATCCACTACAAGAAGAAATCGGAGAGTAGTATAAGGGCAACTTCTGCAATTCCCTATACGGTACCAGATACTCCAGAGTAACAAATCCGTTGCTGCCACCTAACCAGAAGCCACGTCAACTTCGAACCGACCAAGGCCATAGACGGAGGGGTTAACAAACAACTGACGACCCTGCCAGGATTCTTCCAGTCTTCCAGACCCTGGAACTAGAACCAACATTCAGTTGACCGGCGTGTCACGACTTCCAGTCCTTCACATCCATTATTCGACCGGTGTGTCACGACTCCAAGTTCATCACGCCCATTCTTCGTCAAGGAACAAGTGGCCAGCAAGAAACGTCTTCAGGACACGTCTTCAAGGAGTTCGCCGTAGGAATTTTGTTAAGTACAGATCCTTTTTTCAAATTAATTACTAAACATTTGAGAAGTCAGTATAATTAACAGTTAATAATTAGTATGAAGCCAGAATCAACGCAAAACACAGTGAACACTCCATACACCAGTGATACATTTCTTTTTATTCAAACCGAGTTATTTCCACTATTGTAATTAGCATAGAATAATTTTATTTAATGTACCAATCATAATATTACCGTATATTCACATATATTCGATTGAAATTTTGTTTGCATTTTTTTTTATTGTTTTGTTAGAATTTTTTTAAATTTTTTCCCTAAATTGGCAAATTGTTGTGCATTATTTGTGTATTTCTTAGATGGAGTAATTAGGAAAGCCACTCAAGTAATCATTCCATATATTAAGATCGGTCAAGCAAACCAAATTAGAATACATTAAGAGTACCTTCACATATGAGCGATTCAGATGGTGCTCTTTCTGACATTGAAAATTACCCAACGCCCATTTTTCCACCTATTCCGCGACCTTCAAACATATTTCCAAACTCGCAAACTTCAGATGAAGCACAAGCCAACATGCCTCAAACCGCTTCCCCAGCATACCTTAACTTAGGTAGAATTGTAAACCTTCCCCATACTGTCCTAATTTTTAAGGGAACCATTGATAATAACTTTGTTGAACCACGCGGAAGACCTTGGATTCAGTCTCTAGAAAAGCATTTCTTACGCGAAAACATCACAGATGATGATATAAAGATTAGGGAAGCTACTGTAAAAGGTTTATCGACCCTAAAGAGGGGAATACCCATGATACAGTTACCTACGTCCCATCCATTAGCGACGCTACAACTTGGGACAATTTAAAAAAACCACTTATTAGAACTTTTCAAAGAAATAACACTTGCAAAACCCTTAGCCACGTTAGAAGCTGTCTTCCAAGCTAAATGGAAGAAAAAAGAACATGAAGATTTAAATAATTTTATTACACGAACACACAAACTCGTAGGAGAAGCCCTCCGAGGCGCAGAAAATGCATGTGACATTACATTCACTTCAAAGCAAAGAAACCTATTAGTAGCAGCATCCATTTACCAAAACCTACCCGTGGCATCTAAAAAGAAATTTCAAGAGTATCTAAATATTGACAAACCAGTAAGTATAGCCATAAATAAAACAAGGGAACATTACCTAGAGTTAGCAAGCCAGAACTACCGGAAGGGTAGAGAGTCCCCCATACACTACATTCAACAACAAAAACAACAACAACCCTATAAATCGAGGCCGATGCAGGGAACACCACCTCAGAAACAAGCCCCAAAATCCCAAAATGCACGCACTTCTCTTCAGTGTTTTAATTGCGATAGTTTTTGGCACATGATGAGTCAGTGCAATTATCCCCCTTATTGCTCCCACTGTCATGAACATGGTCATCGCCGTGACAATCGACAAAAATGTGCTGACGAAGCCCCTGTAGGATACAGACCCCACTCCCAGAGGTCAAATCACCAACGTTCCCAAAAGCCCTCCAATTCGCAGAAACCATTTAGTTCCCAGCCTCAACCGAACCACCTATCAAACAGATCACAACCCCAAGGTCAACAATACAATTACCCAATGTTCAGACCCCAATATAATCAGCAAGGTCGGATGGTTCTGTACGTAGAAGTCAGTGGCGGTCCTGGCATTTTTGGCGCCATAGGCGAGATCATGCAAAGTTGCCCTTCCTCTTGGCGCATAACCTCTGCCGCAATAAAACACACTGAACACGTTGTCTTTAAAACACAAAGCACCTCTTTCATTTATTGTTCTTAGTTTCAAGTAAGAACAAGTTGTCTTGAAACAAGTTCGACAACACCCATTGGGTAAGTTGTGAGAATTTCCATTAGGTACACTCTTCTCACATTGCTACGGGGATTAATTCAACTGGTAGATACGTGAGAATGGCGGGACTAAAACTCACAAGCTCACCCCTCGCATAGATGTTACCTACTTATTGAAACTCACGAGATTTCGGCGCCTTTAGAGCCCAATCTGCGACCTTCATTCTCGAGCTTATTGCCGAACGTACCCCTTAGGGGCCGCCGTAGCCACCGGGGAGTAGGCGTCTCCCGCGCGACTAGTTACGACATTGATGGAAATTTTTTGGCCGAATCGTAGGGCCTATCCGCGCTACTTATAAGTCAACGCATAGGTCATAGAGGGGTCTGGGGCCGGGCTGGGATCACCTCGGCCTTCCCGTTTCATAGGTACTTCTTGACACAGCCAAACTTCGATAGGAACCCGGGGAACCGAGACTTAATTAAACGGCGACAAGCGGCTACTTTACGCGGCTACATGCCTCGTCTGCAAAAATCTAGCGGTTGTCCCGTACCACGTTTGGACTTATCGGCGAACCCACGACTCGGCGGACCCTATACCGGCCGGAGATACGCGATCCCCGGCGGGCCTATCCATAGGCTAAAAGATAGGTGAAAAGTTTTCCCCCCGACTACTAGCCCGAAACTGGAATCATAGGCGAATCCCCGAGGTGAAACGGTCGGTCACGTGTCAAAACTCCACCTCCAACATCGGTAGGGGATGAGGGATCTCCTTAGCCCGCACCCCTTCGTAAATTCCTTCAAAACATATGCGGAGGCGAACTAACCGGTAGTTTCCTGAGAGGGACATAGGTCCTATACCCAGTGACCACTCGCAATTGCCGTTTTAGTCTCACGACAAAAACTACAAAGAAATCTCGTATGAATAATAATTGAACACTCAATAAAGATTCCCAAATATATTGTAAACAAAATAAGTATTCCACTGTATATTGCACACAAAATAGATAAATAAAAAACACTAGTAAATCATACAATATAGCTTAATAAAGGAATAAGATTGCCAGCTAGCAAATAACTGAATTTTAAATTTGGTTTGGAAGTTTTTGGTCTAGTTGTTTTCCTATTAAAACCTGATCCTCCTGGTCTTCCTTGATGCAAATTCATCAATGATGTCATCATAGGAAATCTGCTCAGAAACCGCATGGTTAATGCTGATGACAGCAAGACCACTGAGGCGGTCTTGCATCATGGTGGATCTCAGGTAAGTCTTGATGAGCTTGGAAAAGCTCCTCTCCGCGCCAGCCACTGTCATTTAGAACAGTGACAGCAATCCTGAGGGCGACACAGAGGTTGGGATAGATCTCTGTGAGCTGCTTTTCATGGATAAACGTCAGCAGTTGAAGTGCTGTCATGCTCGTAGAAGACAGTTCCGGCAAATTCTTTAATTCCTGTGCCAACTCCTTACAATCTAGATCAGAATGTCCTCGATTGCGCTGTCCTTCTGATTGCGCTGTCATCTCCTCATTTGACAAGTTTTGGAAGTTTGAGAGCACTCCAAACTTGTCTCTCACTTCTCCCAAGGTCTGCAGTCTTTCCTGAAGTGATGAGATAGCAGCATCCACCACTACAATGAAAAAGGTCACTTCCAAATTTTACAGATTATTGTCACATTTTTGTTAAAGAAAAGTATAATTCAATGAAAAATTAAATCATTCGAATATTTATATAACCTTGGGAATTCTGGGGAAATTTTGTTGGGTCTTCTTAGGATAATTAAAAATGTAGAGTGGTCACAGTGATAAGTACATGTTAATAACAGCAGAAATCTAGTTAAGCCCAATACTAAAACTAAACGCCTATAAACCTTACACCTAGCCATAAAGGGTAGGTTATGGTGAGGGTGAGGGTTTTAAACTAAAAACCCAAAATATGACAACACAAACATGAAGCAGACAAATTTTAGAAGTCATTTCAGCTAAAAAAGAAAAAATTTATGAATTTTGCCTAAAATAGCGGATCGTCCACTTAAAGTAGCAAATTTATCTTGATTTTACAGTTTAAAAAAGTAACGTTAAATATAAAAATGAAACTTAAATAAAATGTTCATGACATACCTCTACTTTTCGATCGCATCTCCTCTTCCTCTTCTCTTTCTTCCCTGTGCACCTGACGGCTTTGTCTTCTTCAACATGATACTTGGCCAGACACGACTCACTGTAAACTAGAACACATACGAAATTGTGGAGTAGAGAAAAATCCGTCGCTAGCTACACGCTAATTTACTCTGCTTGATTTTAATAATTATAAACAGTTTTAATGCTCGCGCGCATTGTGGATGCTGCTGCCCGCATAAAGGAACGTCAAGATCAACTCAGACGAACAACACGCGATCTTCGCACACGAGTTGCAACGTGCATTGAGGTTGACGGTGGGATTTTCGAAAACGTATTGTAAACTGTAACAAATTTGTCATTTCTGTATCTGATACCATTCAAAATGCCAATGTTTAAACATTAAATGTTAGAAACAGTAATTGGTTTCTCTTTCTTGATTACCATTAACAATGCTTTTGTATTTGTAGATTCAAACAGCTCTATCTCCGTAACCATTCAGAATTAGACACATGTTCATATGAACTTTTTTTCTCACAATGACCGATACTATCACCTCCCGAAGTATTGACCTTTCCTCCTGAAACACCTGTGTGTGTGTGTATATATGTATATATATATATATATATATTATATATATATATATATATATATATATATATACGATTTATGCAGTAATCAACAGGACAAACTTTATCCTATGATCTGAGTGAAAAGCAAGGTTGAATCGCTTATATTTAATTTCAGCCGTACTGAATTGCCTCTTGATTTTAAATGAAACCTAGAAGTACTTCAATTTCAAAATCCTGCAAGCACATAACACGGTTTTCTGACTATAAGCCTACTTTCTCAGAAAACCCTCGTTTGTAAGTGTAAAAATGAACAATGAATAATTCCTACATTCATATAATTCTTATATTCATTCATATAATTCTAATGTAATCCTTATATTCTTATGTATATTTATATTCATATATTCATTTTTACACATAGAGTCCAAATTCGCATAACACGAGTTTGGATAAATTTTTTATTTGTTTTCTATTTTATTTCCGCTGAATAATTGGTGAATTATTTCTTTTTAAAGTATTTAATTATTTTTTTAGATTTAGCTTAATAATGTAATCGTGTTAAATTCTGCAATGTTCATTTCCTGTATACATTCTCTCTTCGTTGTAAAAGATGAAGTCATGTCATGCTTAACGTTTAATTTTAAATCTTGAGCATTTAATTTTTGCTGAAGTGCATGTTTGATTGTAATTCGTGATAGAAGGTATATTTCAATTTCCGTTTTTAATTAACCCAGCAGATCATGACAACATCCGATCTGTCAATATGCGGTTTAAAATAAAAATATGGCTTCCTCTTGCGTAGCAGTCTAGACATTGCTACAGCTAAAATAAATTTTTCGTCTTTAAATATTTTGCAAAATAAATCAGCTTATTGAGAATAAAAAAAAAAAACAGATCAGCATTAAAAAATAATGATGTCATGAAAACTTTCAGTATATAAGCCCATAAAATTTCTCCAATGTTTATTCTGATTTGGCTGATCTAACTTAGAGGCTGAACATTACTTGTAACATTTTAGCAGTAGACTACAGTAAGAGAAAATCTTTGTCTTCTCCTTCGAGCCTTGCTCTCTTCAGAGAACTTCGTCTTAAATAGAGAAAAATAATTTCCTGATACGTTACAAGAAGAATCGGGGAACCTTTAGAGAATTTAGTAAGCCTCACAGAATCTTCCGATCCACTACAAGAAGAAATCGGAGAGTAGTATAAGGGCAACTTCTGCAATTCCCTATACGGTACCAGATACTCCAGAGTAACAAATCCGTTGCTGCCACCTAACCAGAAGCCACGTCAACTTCGAACCGACCAAGGCCATAGACGGAGGGGTTAACAAACAACTGACGACCCTGCCAGGATTCTTCCAGTCTTCCAGACCATGGAACTAGAACCAACATTCAGTTGACCGGCGTGTCACGACTTCCAGTCCTTCACATCCATTATTCGACCGGTGTGTCACGACTCCAAGTTCATCACGCCCATTCTTCGTCCAGGAACAAGTGGCCAGCAAGAAACGTCTTCAGGACACGTCTTCAAGGAGTTCGCCGTAGGAATTTTAAGTACAGATCCTTTTTTCAAATTAATTACTAAACATTTGAGAAGTCAGTATAATTAACAGTTAATAATTAGTATGAAGCCAGAATCAACGCAAAACACAGTGAACACTCCATACACCAGTGATACATTTCTTTTTATTCAAACCGAGTTATTTCCACTATTGTAATTAGCATAGAATAATTTTATTTAATGTACCAATCATTGACAAACCAGTAAGTATAGCCATAAATAAAACAAGGGAACATTACCTAGAGTTAGCAAGCCAGAACTACCGGAAGGGTAGAGAGTCCCCCATACACTACATTCAACAACAAAAACAACAACAACCCTATAAATCGAGGCCGATGCAGGGAACACCACCTCAGAAACAAGCCCCAAAATCCCAAAATGCACGCACTTCTCTTCAGTGTTTTAATTGCGATAGTTTTTGGCACATGATGAGTCAGTGCAATTATCCCCCTTATTGCTCCCACTGTCATGAACATGGTCATCGCCGTGACAATCGACAAAAATGTGCTGACGAAGCCCCTGTAGGATACAGACCCCACTCCCAGAGTCAAATCACCAACGTTCCCAAAAGCCCTCCAATTCGCAGAAACCATTTAGTTCCCAGCCTCAACCGAACCACCTATCAAACAGATCACAACCCCAAGGTCAACAATACAATTACCCAATGTTCAGACCCCAATATAATCAGCAAGGTCGGATGGTTCTGTACGTAGAAGTCAGTGGCGGTCCTGGCATTTTTGGCGCCATAGGCGAGATCATGCAAAGTTGCCCTTCCTCTTGGCGCATAACCTCTGCCGCAATAAAACACACTGAACACGTTGTCTTTAAAACACAAAGCACCTCTTTCATTTATTGTTCTTAGTTTCAAGTAAGAACAAGTTGTCTTGAAACAAGTTCGACAACACCCATTGGGTAAGTTGTGAGAATTTCCATTAGGTACACTCTTCTCACATTGCTACGGGGATTAATTCAACTGGTAGATACGTGAGAATGGCGGGACTAAAACTCACAAGCTCACCCCTCGCATAGATGTTACCTACTTATTGAAACTCACGAGATTTCGGCGCCTTTAGAGCCCAATCTGCGACCTTCATTCTCGAGCTTATTGCCGAACGTACCCCTTAGGGGCCGCCGTAGCCACCGGGGAGTAGGCGTCTCCCGCGCGACTAGTTACGACATTGATGGAAATTTTTTGGCCGAATCGTAGGGCCTATCCGCGCTACTTATAAGTCAACGCATAGGTCATAGAGGGGTCTGGGGCCGGGCTGGGATCACCTCGGCCTTCCCGTTTCATAGGTACTTCTTGACACAGCCAAACTTCGATAGGAACCCGGGGAACCGAGACTTAATTAAACGGCGACAAGCGGCTACTTTACGCGGCTACATGCCTCGTCTGCAAAAATCTAGCGGTTGTCCCGTACCACGTTTGGACTTATCGGCGAACCCACGACTCGGCGGACCCTATACCGGCCGGAGATACGCGATCCCCGGCGGGCCTATCCATAGGCTAAAAGATAGGTGAAAAGTTTTCCCCCCGACTACTAGCCCGAAACTGGAATCATAGGCGAATCCCCGAGGTGAAACGGTCGGTCACGTGTCAAAACTCCACCTCCAACATCGGTAGGGGATGAGGGATCTCCTTAGCCCCGCACCCCTTCGTAAATTCCTTCAAAACATATGCGGAGGCGAACTAACCGGTAGTTTCCTGAGAGGGACATAGGTCCTATACCCAGTGACCACTCGCAATTGCCGTTTTAGTCTCACGACAAAAACTACAAAGAAATCTCGTATGAATAATAATTGAACACTCAATAAAGATTCCCAAATATATTGTAAACAAAATAAGTATTCCACTGTATATTGCACACAAAATAGATAAATAAAAAACACTAGTAAATCATACAATATAGCTTAATAAAGGAATAAGATTGCCAGCTAGCAAATAACTGAATTTTAAATTTGGTTTGGAAGTTTTTGGTCTAGTTGTTTTCCTATTAAACCTGATCCTCCTGGTCTTCCTTGATGCAAATTCATCAATGATGTCATCATAGAAATCTGCTCAGAAACCGCATGGTTAATGCTGATGACAGCAAGACCACTGAGGCGGTCTTGCATCATGGTGGATCTCAGGTAAGTCTTGATGAGCTTGGAAAAGCTCCTCTCCGCGCCAGCCACTGTCATTTAGAACAGTGACAGCAATCCTGAGGGCGACACAGAGGTTGGGATAGATCTCTGTGAGCTGCTTTTCATGGATAAACGTCAGCAGTTGAAGTGCTGTCATGCTCGTAGAAGACAGTTCCGGCAAATTCTTTAATTCCTGTGCCAACTCCTTACAATCTAGATCAGAATGTCCTCGATTGCGCTGTCCTTCTGATTGCGCTGTCATCTCCTCATTTGACAAGTTTTGGAAGTTTGAGAGCACTCCAAACTTGTCTCTCACTTCTCCCAAGGTCTGCAGTCTTTCCTGAAGTGATGAGATAGCAGCATCCACCACCACAATGAAAAAGGTCACTTCCAAATTTTACAGATTATTGTCACATTTTTGTTAAAGAAAAGTATAATTCAATGAAAAATTAAATCATTCGAATATTTATATAACCTTGGGAATTCTGGGGAAATTTTGTTGGGTCTTCTTAGGATAATTAAAAATGTAGAGTGGTCACAGTGATAAGTACATGTTAATAACAGCAGAAATCTAGTTAAGCCCAATACTAAAACTAAATGCCTATAAACCTTACACCTAGCCATAAAGGGTAGGTTATGGTGAGGGTGAGGGTTTTAAACTAAAAACCCGAAATATGACAACACAAACATGAAGCAGACAAATTTTAGAAGTCATTTCAGCTAAAAAAGAAAAAATTTATGACAAAATCCTATATGCCATCGACCAACGAAACAAACAAATGAAGCAACAGCAACATAGGCGTCATCCCCGTCAACGAACTGTAACCGTTGGTATGCGATGTTACATAAAGAGCGTGAAACCGCCAAGTGAATTTCGCAAATTATACCCAAAATGGGATGGCCCATGTAGGATTATGAAAAACCTCGGAAAGAACAGCTACGAAATCCTCGATCTCCGAGACCATTCCAAACTAAAGATCATTCACACTGATAACACCAGTACACATTTGAAAAATTGTCGATCGATTTTTACAAACTAGTTGGTGATTCTATATAATTTGAGTGCGCTGATCTCAAAAATATAGTTAGTCTTTCCCTATCACGTATGGTTTTCTTACTACAGAGTGTGTCATAAATTCCCCATTTATTCCCAAATGTGAACCATCTTATCGAGACCAACATTGGATTGCACATGCTACACCATAAATTTTGTTGTTATAGACTACCGTAACGCTTACATAATAATGTAGGGTAAATATATATAACAACCAGTCCCGTTCCCAGCAAAATACTCCCTCCCCTCCCATCAATGGGTGGTTAACATTTGGGGACAGATGAGGTATTACAACACCCCTTGTAACACGAAATCTTTAGGTGATAGAGTAAAACCTAATTAAAGCAGAATTAAATAGCTCCTAGCTCTTGGACAAGCATATTGCTTGTTTATGAAAGAATAAAAAAATAACTGAAAGAAACAAAATATATTTACCTTCTTTACTTGCAAACATTTCAGGACTTATTCCAAAGACATAAGACTACGAAGGTAGATCCGACTAATGACGACTAAACCGGTGCTTCTTTGATGTTTTCTTATGCTGTGCGTTAGGCTGATCTCGTTGCAGACACGAGCAGTAATCCGCCATCATATTTGTATGCCATCTTCCTTGATATCTTATTTCCATGGTTTTGATGTCCTGGTGAAATCGTTCCCCTTGCTCCTCACTGACATCTCCGAGATTTTCGGGAAAACGGTCAAGATGCGAAAATAAGAAGTGAACTTTCAGGCTCAAGTTGCATCCTAAGGCGCAAAACTTTTTAAGCATATTTTCCACCAGTCTTTCATAATTTTGGCTTTTGTAGTTTCCCAAGAAGTTTTCAACATCTTTGAAACCAAGCCATGCTTCTTTTTCTTTATTGGTCATTGTGTTCAGGAAATGATCGTTTGTCAATAACTTTCTAATCTGAGGACCTATGAAAATACCTTCCTTTATTTTCTCGTAGCTAATCTTTGGATATTTTGAACAAATGTACTTGAAACACTCACCTTCTCTATTCAATGCTTTGACATACTGCTTCATCAAGCCTAACTTAATGTGCAAGGGTGGTAGGAGGATTTTATTTGATTCAACTAGATGTTCATGTAAAATGTTCTTTGATCCTGGGGTAAGATTCTCTCAAGGAGGCCAAGTTTTCCTCTTCCAGTGCTGGTCACGTGCTCGACTATCCCATTCGCAGATGAAACATGGCATCTTAGTGTATCCTGATTGCTGCCCAAGTAACATGCAAAGGACTTTGAGATCCCCACACAATATCCATCTGTGATTTTGATACTGAATTTTTTCCAGAAGCAGTTTCATGTTATCATAGGTCTCTTTTAAATGAGTAGAATGGGCCACTGGGATTGATGCATATTTGTTACCGTTGTGCAGTAACACTCCTTTTAGACTGGTTTTAGAGGAATCTATAAACAACCTCCAGTCACTGGTTTGGTATTCGATGCCTAGCTTGCACACTAATCCTGTGATGTCCTTGCAAAATACCAAGGGACCATCTCCTTCGAAAAAAGGCAGGAAGTCTTTCTCACGATTTCTGTACCAAGCGAAGTATGTGTTGGATGCCAATAAATTGTTCTCCTGCAATCTAGACCCCAAAAGTTCTGCAGAGTCCTTAGGCAGATTCAAATCCCTGACTAAGTCATTTAGTTCGGCTTGGGTTAATGGTTTAGGAGGATCTCGGTCAGCTGTTGGCTGTTCATAAACATCATCATTGTCTGGATTTGGAGTTGAATCTGAATCTGAATTGTATTGATCCAGACTCTCGGGTGGGCTGGGAATAGGAACTTCTGGACCATGGGGTACCGGCCTTATTGCAGATGGAAGACTTGGGTATTGAAGGCTCTCTTTATTCTTTGCATTATAACCTTTAACATTGCAAGAACAGAAGTAGCAGTCGTCGGTATGGTTTCTAAGCTCGCGCCATACCATAGGGATCCCAAATGGCAAACTTTTCTTTTTACCTTTGCTCCAATTCCTTAGTGCCGCATCACACGTAAGACAAACCTTGTGTGGAGCCAAACTTTTGTCTTGATCTCCTAATTTAATTCCAAAATAAGCATGATAAGCTCTCTTAATGAAGGTCGTTACATTTGTCCTTTGTTTTACAACATACCTACCACAAATATAACAAAATATGTCTTGACTATGGGTACATCCTCTAGAAGCCATTATTAAAATTTTAAAGACGTATTGTTAGAATTATCTATCTGAAAAATATGAAAAAACGAAATTAATTAAAGATAAAAAGGTGAAAAATTACAAAACGCCCCAAAATTGTTTTGCTAATAACTTTAAAACTGGGTGATAGAAAAAAATTAGTAGTATTTTTTAATTCAGCGCAGCGAACTGCTTCAGAATCACAACTCAAAATAAAGAAATCGATTTTCATGCAGACCGGTGTAATTTGAAGATAGCTGCCGAACAACACCTTCCCAAAAAACATCTGCTAGGCGTCCGAACCGCCTATCCTTCAAAAGATCAAGGTATTAACAAATCCAGCAGGGACCACAAAACAGAAGTGGTCACCGCAGAAACCACTACCCGTATCGAAGATTGGTATCTTGTAATACCACCAGTACTCGAGCCAATCTCTGAACAAGAAGAGGTCCCAGAATCGAGAGTCACATCGAAATCAGATCCTGGAGAAACCCCTTTAGAGGATTACTCAATGGAACTCTAACATCTCCCCCAACTCCACCATCTCCTCCGTCACCACTCTCACCGATTGATGATCGAAGCACGGACCCTACATACCGGCCGCAAATGCACCAACCACGTCAACTAGAAACCTCACGAAAAAAACGAACACACTCGGAATCCGAGCTTAATATTCAACCTCCACTACCAACTAAGCGAGGCCGACCACTCCGCACACAAATACAAACATCTACACGACTACAAACATCTACACGACCACCAACTGCTCCGTATAATTTAAGACGTAGATACGAATAAAATTGTTCCCCTTATAATGTTGAGATTACAATTAACAACTCGTACCCCTTTCTGTCTTAAACTAAATTCAAACCTACTATAAAAATCTTGAATTTCGCCATGAAACCGGTGACCATCCTACCCGGACTTCATGCCCCTAAATGGAATGAACAATTAAGTCGTTTAAAAAAAAAAAAAAAATAGTTGATAACCTGAATAATCTTTTACAAAAATTGTAACCAGTAACAATTATTTACTATTTACCAACATCTGCCGTCAGTATTATCACTGTGTGTGCTATTATCCTCGGTATATTTGTAGTGAAAAGAATATTCTCGCAATGGCAAAGAAAACATTGTCGTATGTCAAACTATTTATGCACGGCTAAAAGTGCGCCCTCATACCGCCTGAGATAGACTTAACCACCCCAACTTTTGTTGTGTATATAAACCTGTATTATAAAAAACCATTAGTTATCATCTACTTAGAATTAGTTAGGATGTCATATTAATATCATTCGAGAGGGGAGAGCCCTGTAAAAATGAACAATGAATAATTCCTACAGTCATATAATTCTTAATTATTCAACATATATATATATATATATATATATATATATTAAATTAATAAAATTAAAATAAACTTATATTTTTTCTTTTAAAGGATTAAGTTTCGCTATGATCGGTGGACGAGTTAGACGAACATATCGAGTACTTTATTAATATCTTCCTGAATCTGCATACCTACTGCCAAATGATAATATATACCTTTCAACCTTTCAAAGGTTCCGCGCGATCATTCCTCATTTCACGAAAGTGAAGCTTGTCGCCCTTCCTCTCGAGTTGGCCTGGTGAAGTAGTGAGTTGGTTTATTGTACTCTCCACCTCACATAGCCAGGTACGCTCCCCTCATCGGGGGTTGTTCTGAGCCAGGCGTCTAATCTTCTTTTGAAGATTCGTGTTCCTTTGGTCTTTGTGCAGCTAATTAAACAGTTTTGGTCCTCTCAAAACAAAACTATTTTCTTTCAGGGTTAAGGATGTTCCCTGTCTCGCCTTTGATTTGGGAACACGGCACAGTCTTCCTTTTCTACTTTCCACTGTTGTTTGGGGAGTTACAGGGTTCAGAGTAAGATTAGGGACTAGTTTCTCCATTATTTTCCAAGTGTAAATAATGGTGTATATCTCTCTTCTCCTTTCCAGTGAATATAGGTTTAGTTCGCGTAATCTTTCCCAGTAAATTAGTTCTTTGCACCCCTTAATCTTGGCTGTGAAGCTTCTCTGAATATCTTCTAGCTGTTTAATGTCTTCTTTTTGATATGAGCATATTAGGACCGAGCAGTATTCCAATTTGGGTATGATCAGTGTTTTCAGTAGAGGTATCATTACATTCCTATCCCTTGGTTTGAAGGTTCTCAGTATCTGCCCAGTTATTCTCTTTGCTCTGTTTACTGCTATCTTATTTTGTGTTTCAAATTTCGCATCATCAGTCATTACAACCCCTAAATTTTTTGCTTTAGAATTTCCCTGAATTCCCTGTCCATTTGGGGTAGACAGTAATATTCCATGGATTTTAAGTCTTCTCTTTTTCCGTACCGTAACAGCTGAACTTTCTCAGTGTTAAGCTTCATATTGTTGTCTTCCGTCCATTTGTAGATTCTGTTCATGTCGGTTTGTAGAGATCCTATATCTTCTGGGTTTTTTATTTTTCTACTGATCTTTGTGTCATCGGCAAAGGATGTTACTGTGGTGTGTCTGGTAGCGTCCTCATCTATGTCAGTTAGCATGATTATGAAGAGTAGTGGAGCTAATACTGTTCCTTGTGGTACTGAGCTGAGGACCTCTGATTCTGATGAAGATACTCCTTGTACTGTAACGACTTGCCGCCGCTCACTAAGGAAATTATAGATCCATTTCCCTATTTTTCTTGTTATTCCCATATACTTCAGTTTATGTATTATGATTCCATAATCCATAGTCACACTTGTCGAACGCTCTGGCAAAGTCTGTGTATATTACATCATAGTTTTCATTACTTTCCAGAGCATCAATAATGTTGTTGTAGTGTTTCATTAGTTGTGATAGACATATATATATATATATATGCTCGTGTGTGTGTAGGTGTGTGTGTGTATGTACACCGTTGACACCTAAATAAACATGGCGCAAAATAAATAATAAATATAAAAGAATCGCATCTCTGGCTCGGGTTCGAGCCGTTATCAGGGTAATTCGGCTTCGAAGTGTCGCGAGCACTGTGTTGGAGAAAGTATTAATATAGTTTTATGGATGTGCGCAAGGGTCAATTATATATATATATTATATATATATATATATATATGTAAAAATGAACCATAAATAATTCCCATATTCCTATATTATCTTATTCTTCATGTAATTCTTGTATTAATTTATATAGTCCCTGTATCCATTGTATGAAAAAGTATCCATTTTAAAAATTCATGTGTTATATGGTTCATGTATTTATATAATCCTGTATATTCTTATATATTTAACTTTATATAATGCCTATACTCATATGTATGTACGTGTGTGTATTCATTTTTACATAAGGACCAAAATCGCCCAACGCGAGTTTGGATAAAAATTTTGATTTGCTTTCTACTTTGCTAAATAATTGGTTACCTGTTGTTTTTTTAAAATCTCATAATCATTTTTTTAGATTTCGCTTAATAAGGAATCCTGCTTAAGCTTTGCAATGTTCATATTTTGTATACATTCTCTTTCGTTATAAAAGATGAGATCATGTCTTGCCTAAGCATTAAAATTGTACATCTTAAACCTTAAAATTTCACTCATATGCATATTTTAGTGTAAAGATGCATAGTCCGATTTCCACTTTTAGTTAACTTGGCAGATAATGATAACATCAGATCTGAAAAGTCGCGGTTTAAGATAAAAATATGGTTTCGTCTTCAAACATTTTGTTTACTCGTTCAAGCCTTACCACAGCTGAAAATTTACTTTATTTTCGAATATTGTGCAAAAATAATACAGCCCTTTTAGCATTTAATAATAATGTTAGCAGTTTTTGGGTATATAAACCCACTAAAAATCTTCCATTGTCATTCAGAAGCTAATTCAGAGGCTGAGCACTACCTGTACATTTTAGCAGTAAATTTACAGTTGAAGATAGTTTTTATCTTATCCTTCGAGCCTTGCTCTCTTCAGAAGAACTTAGTCATTAAACTTTCCGGATACGCTATAAGAAGAATCCGGAACCTTCAGCATTTTTAGTAAGTCTATCAGAGTCCTCCGAGCCACTATAGAAGAACTCGGAGAGTAATATAGAAGAAAACTACTGCAAGTCACACATCCGTTGCTGCCACCTAACTAGAACCCCCGTCGACTTCAAATCACCCCGGGCCATAGACGGAGGGGTTAACAACTGGCGACCCTTTAACCAGGATCTTCACGACTCCAGGATTCTTCCAGTCTTCCAGACCCTGGAACCAGAACCAACACCCAGTTGACCGGCGTGTCACGACTTCTAGTTCGTCACATCCACCCTTGAACCGGCGTGTCACGACTTCTAGTTCGTCACATCCACCCTTGAACCGGTGCGTCACGACTCCAAGTTCTCCACGCCTAGTTTTCATCCAAGAACAAGTGGCCAGCAAGACACGTCTTCAGGACACGTCTCTAATGATTTCGCCGTAGGAATCTTGTTAAGTACAAAACTCTTTTTTAAATAATCTCTAAAACATTTGAAAAGTCAGTATTATTAACAGTTAATATTTAATATTGAGCCAGAATTAACACAAAACACAGTGAACACTTCAGACACCAGTGATACATTTTTTTTATTGAAAACATTATTGTCACATAATTATTGTCACATAATTATTGTCACATAATTATTGTCACATAATTATTGTCACATAATTATTGTCACATAATTATTGTCACATAATTATTGTCACATAATTATTGTCACATAATTATTGTCACATAATTATTGTCAGTTATTTTCACAGTTATTTTCAGTTATTTTTACTATTCTAGTTAGTATAGTATAATTTTATTTAATGTACCAAACATAGTATTACCATACCTTCACGTACATTCGAGTGAAATTTTGTTTACATTTTTTTAATTATTATTTTGTTTGCAATCTTTTCAAATTTTCCCCGAGTTAGGCAAATTGTTGTGCATTTATTTTTTTAGATAGTGTAGTTAGGAAAACCCCTTAAGTGATCATTCCATAAATTAAGATCGGTCAAGCAGACCTAATTAGAACACATTAATAAGTACCTTCACATATGAGTGATTCAGACGGTGCGCTTTCTGACATCGAAATTTTACCTACACCCATTTTTCCACCTACCCCGCGCCCTTCAAACATACTCCCAAACACACAAGCCAATATGTCTCAGTCTCAAACCCCCGCCCCAGCATACATTAACTTAGGCAGACTAGTAAACCTTCCTCATACTGTTTTAATTTTTAAGGGGACCATAGATAATCGTTTTGTTGAACCACGCGTAAGACCTTGGGTTGAATCTTTAGAGCAACATTTCTTACGCGAAATATTACCGATAATGATATAAAAATTAGGAAGCAAAAAGATTTATCGACCCGAAAGAAGGGAATGCTCATGACACAGTCACTTACGTCCCATCAATTAGCGAAGCTACAACATGGGACGATTTTAAACAAAACTTATTAGAATTTTTTAAAGAAATAACCCTTGCACAACCCTTAGCCACGTTAGAAGCAGTCTTCCAAGCTAAATGGAAGAAAGAGGAACACGAAGATTTAAACAATTTTATTACACGTACACATAAACTTGTAGGAGAAGCCCTCCGGGCCGCAGAAAATGCATGTGGCATAACTTTCACTTCGAAACAAAGAAATCTAATAGTAGCCACAACCATTTACCAAAACCTACCCGGAGCACCTAAAAAAAAGTTTCAGGAGTTTTTAAATGTTGACAAACCTGTAAGTGTAGCCATAAACAAAACACGGGAACATTACCCCGATTTAGCAAACCAAACTACCGAAAGGGTAGAGAAACCCCTGTACATTATATTCAGCAGCAGCAGCCACAACAGCAACAACAACAACCCTATAAATCGAGGCCAATGCAGGGAACACCCCAGAAACAAGCCCCCCAAACCCAGAATACACGCCCTCCTCCACAGTGTTTTAACTGCGATAGCTTTGGGCACATGATAAGTCAATGTAATTACCCCTCGTATTGCTCCCACTGTCACGAACATGGTCATCGCCGTGGCGATCGCCAAAAGTGTGCTGATAAAGCCCCTGCAGGGTATAGACCCCACTTTCAGAAACCAAACCAACCACGTTCCCAAAACGTATCCCAAAAGTCATCCAATCCCCAGAAACCAGTCCATTCCCAGCCTCAGTCGAACTACCAACCCAATAGATCACGACCACAGGGTCAACCACACTCTTACCCCATGTACAAACCTCAGTACAACCAGCAAGGTCAACTAGTTCGGTACGTAGAAGTACCCGTGGAGGAATCATTTTCCCCAGAGAACAGTTTTCAAGAACACCCTCCAGCGTATGATATCCCGTAGAATATGACCCAGGTCCTCCCATAGAAGACCATTCGAGCCCTTTTTTAGACCCTACATTGGAGGCGGTTCAACCTCCTCCCTCCTAAATTACAGTAATGAGCCCAGATACGCACACAAACTCCCCATCAGGATAATAGGTGCGGACCTCCTAGATTTAATAATAAATTGTAGCACGATAACCAAGATTTAACTGCTCTCCTAGATACAGGAGCACACGCGACGTTAATTAAGAAACAATGTGTAGATGAATTACTAGAGAGTACAAATTACAAATATGAACTTAAGGCACCATCCTGCCAACTCAGAGGAGTTACGGGCACACCCATACCCATACGGAGAAATTGAGTTATATTTAGAAGTTGGAAACGCGGTATACCCCGCGAAATGTTGTATAGTGGACACAGTCGCCACCTTTCAGACAGACATCCTACTAGGTATGGATTTTTTTAACCGGAATCAATGGGAGATTTACCCAGCCGGAAAGTTAGTAAAGTGTCGAAATAGGACACACCATCTCCGCGAGAATGACAGACAACTTAATGCTAATAGACTTAGTCAGTTCAGATTTCCGAAAGAAATAGGAAACCCCCTCCACTTGATAGCAGATCAAGTCAGCCGGTTGCATCCAGAGGGACAACCGCTCCAGAAATCAGACCCCAGGGTAATCAGTTCCAGTTGTTGAATCCAGTTGGATCAACACAGCCAGTTTCCAGTCAGCCAGTTTCCAGCCAGCCAGCCAGTTTCCAGTCAGCCAGTTTCCAGTCAGCCAGTTTCCAGTCAGCCAGTTTCCAGTCAGCCAGTTTCCAGTCAGCCAGCTTCAGTTCAGCCAATAAGGCAAATTTTAGTCGCCGAACCAGAATCAGATTCACAATTTTTCATATGCCCTACCGAGCATATAACAGTAGCACCTTATGAGAAGATTTGTTTCCTAGCAAAAGTAGTTAACAGTCAAGGAAAATTATTAGAGTCAGAGCGTACTCTGATTACAGAGAAAAGTAATTTCAAAAGAGATGTTCTTATTGCCCAAGTCCTTAGTCAGAGTCAGAATTCAGCTATCCCTGTTGTTTGTTTAAACAAAGGAAAAAGTCCTATAGAATTAACTTCAAATCAGAAAATAGGAACTGTTTCCACAGTAGAAGTAGATTCAGATTTCCCCATCAGTATGATAAATCGTGTTTCCAGTTCCTTAGAATTAAATCCTTCAATATTAAAAGAAGAATATAAGAAATGTCTGGAGCACTCCCTTCAGGAGTCACCAGCTTTACAGGATCCCAAACTAATGGAATCACTTCTCGATTTCCTGATAAGAAATAGAGATGTGATTGCCCTAAAAGGAGATCCTCTGGGCCGAACTAATTTGGTCCCTTTTGAAATCAAGTTGGAACCCAATTCCAAACCCATTTTCATTCCTCCCTATCGGGTTCCACATTCCCAGTTAGTCACTATTGAGGAACACATCAAGGACATGTTGGAGCAGGATGTCATTCAGCCTTCAGCTAGTCCCTGGTCCGCTCCTATGATTCTCGTCTCCAAAAAGGACGGAACATCTCGCCCTTGTATAGATTTTAGACGCCTGAACAACATTACCATCCCAGACCGTTTCCCGATTCCAAACATGCAGGAAACAATTCTGAACGTAGGGAAAGCGAACTTCTTTTCATCCCTCGATTTAGCATCGGTTATTGGCAAATGGAGGTCAGTCCCGAATCTCGGGCATTGACTGCTTTCTCCACTAACCGAGGCCATTACGAATTCCAGGTTTTACCTTTCGGAGTCCGAAATGGGCCTGCTAATTTCTCTAGGTTGATGAATATAGTCCTTTCCGACCTATTAGGTGTCGAAGCTCTCGTTTATCTTGACGATATTATCGTCTACAGTTCGGACATAAAAACACACTTTCAACGCCTTCAGAATGTGCTATCACACTTGAGAAAAGCACACCTTAAACTGAAGCTTGCAAAGTGCAATTTTTTACAAGAATCCCTGGTATACCTAGGATTCCTACTCTCGTCCACAGGAATTAAACCTGATCCAGCCAAACTCGAAGCCCTGGAAAGGTACCCTGTACCCAAGACCATCGACGACGCCCGTGCATTTATTGGTTTTGTCGGATTCTATCGGAACTTTATCCCCCAATTTTCGAATATTGCTAAACCCATTACTAATTTGTTCCAGAAAAATTCGAAATTTAACTGGGAATCCGATCACCAACATGCCTTTGAAACTTTAATTAATAAACTAACCTGTCATCCCATTTTACAATATCCTGATTACACAAGACCCTTCATCATAGCCACAGATGCTTCCTCCTATGGACTAGGAGCCGTCCTGTTACAGGACGTAGACGGTGTGGAATTACCCATTGCTTATGCCAGTCAACTTCTCTCTGCACCTCAACGGAATTATTCCACTACGGACCGAGAGGCCCTAGCGGTATATTGGGCTTTGAAAAAATTCCGAAATATCGTCTATGGCTACGATGTAACCATCAAGACTGATCATAAGCCACTCACGTACCTCTTCAAGGACAAGCTACTTGAAGGACGATTGAGTAGATGGGCTCTGTTGATTCAGGACTTTGCAGCGAAAATCGTATACAAACCGGGAAAACTGCAAGTTATTCCAGACGGATTGTCGAGACTCAAGCCCGACGCCCAGTGAATAAAATAGGAATTCTTCCTGTGTTCGACTACGAGTGTCTGCAATACTCCCAACAACAGGACCAACACACCCAGAACCTTCGGGCGCGCCTGGAACAAAAGGAACCATCGAAGGTAAAAGAACAGTACAACCTCAAAGATGGGCTCGTACATTTCAGGAACGAAGATGGAAACGACCTCGTGGAGATACCAAAGGATCTCGTCGATATAGCCATTGGACTTTGTCACGACTCACCTTTGTATGGACACATGGGGCCGGATCGCACCATCAAGAGTCTTTTGGAGCGATACCACTTTCCCGAGATGAACAAAAAGGTACAAGAATACATCGCCGAATGTCCGTCGTGTTTAAAGCATAAGGGCAACGTACCATCCACAGCTCCGATGCATAAATATCCAGTATGCCAAAGGCCCTGGCAAAGAACTGGAATGGATATACTGGGACCATTTCCCAAAACATCAAAGGGAAATCAGTACATCATTGTGTTTACGGACCACTTCTCGCGTTACAGCGAAGTAGCCGCCATTCCAGACCAGACCTCGGAAACTGTGGCAAGAGCCCTAGTGGAACGCGTCATCCAAAATCATACCACTCCTTCCATCCTAATCTCGGATAACGCCCTTAGTTTCACTTCCAAACTGTTCGAGTCACTCTGTAACATGTGTAAAATTAAAAATACACACATTGTGGCATACCATCCGCAGGCAAACGGCTTAGTGGAAAGGCACAATCGAAAGATCTTGGAAGCCCTGCGCCACGTTGTCGATGCATCCTCCCGTACATGGGATGATTCCCTTCCCATGGTACAAACAGCCATCAACAATGGCTATAATGTGTCCATCGGGGACACCCCTCATTTCGTTCTCTATCACTACGACAAGCGTCTACCTTTTGATTTGCCCGACCAAACCGACCCGGCAGTTCTAACATCTTCCGAAATGGCAGAAGCAAATCAGCAACTAGCTGAACGATCTTTCAAGATTTTTGACATAATCCGCTATGCCCTCGACCAACGAAACCAACAGATGGAGCAAGAGCAACATAGGCGTCATCCCCGTCAACGGACTATAATCGTCGGTATGCGATGTTATCTGAAGAGCGTGAAACCGCCAGGTGCTCATCGCAAATTATACCCAAAATGGGATGGCCCATATAGGATTATGAAAAACCTCGGAAAAAATCGTTATGAAATCCTCGACCTCCGGGATCATTCCAAACTAAAGATCATTCACGCTGACAATTTGAAGATAGCTTCCGAACAACACCTTCCCAAAAAACAGCTGCCAGGCGTTCGAGCCGCCTATCCTTCAAAAGGTCAAGATATTAACAAATCGGGCAGGGATCAAAAAACTGAAGTGGTCACCGCGGGAACCGCTACCCATGACGAAGATTGGTACCTCGTAATACCACCAGTACTCGAGGCAATCTCTGAACAAGAGGAGGCCCCAGAGCCAAGCGTCCCATCGGACCCAGACCCTGGAGAAACCCCTTCGAGAGGATCACTCAGTGGAACTCCACCATCTCCTCCAACTCCACCATCTCCTCTGTCACCACCCTCGCCGATTGATGATCGACGCACGGACCCTACATACCGCCCGCAAATGCATCACCCACGTGAACTAGAACCTTCACATAAGAAACGAACCCGCTCAGAATCCGAGCTCAACGGTCGACCCCCATTGCCACCAAAACGAGGCCGACCCCTTCGCCCACAAACACAAGTATCCACACAAGTATCCACACAACTACCCCCAGCTCCGTATAACTTAAGGCGTAGAAATGAATAAAATTGTCCCCCTTATAATTTTCCAAATTATTTACTCTTGTAGACCTAGCATTAAAATTTCTACCGGAGTTGTTATAGAAAAACTTGCAGAAGGTAAATTTTTGAAAGGGCACGCAGACCTTTATATAAATTTGCAACCCCCTGCTAGAATTAAAATCAATCTCCTTCAGATACAAACCCAATTAAAAACGTTTGAAAGTAAAGTCCAGAATTCTTTCCAAGGAAAAGATCAGATTAGTCGCGTTCTGTTAGAAAATACCCTCGAAAATATTCAAACTACAGCACGCGCCCTATCAGAAATATTAGCCTTACCATGGATACAAACTGAAACTAAAAATTCAGAAAACTTTAACCAAAGAAGTAAAAGGGGACTGATAGATATAGGAGGGAAACTGTTCAAAGGTTTATTCGGATTAGCAACCGAAGAAGATATTAAAAGAATTGAACTTAAATTGAATCTCTTCGCGCGAAATCGACAATATAATGGACACATGTTAGAACAAACTATTAGGTCATTACACGAAAACAATCGCTTCCTCACTCCCTTTCGGACAGATTCACATACCTTGAATCCATGTTAGCTCAATACAAAGAACACAAAAGATATCTAGAATTAATAGAGATAATGAACCTACAAGTAACCCTAATCGATAAATACTTACAACGAATAACTACGATTCATTCCAAGGTTTTGCGTGCAACCCAGCTAGCCCATGGAAAAATCACTCTTTCCACCCTAATACCATGGGAAATACTTCAGTCCTTGATTCACACCGCCCAGTCACAATTAAAATTATCACCCATATTCCCACTCAACCACACTAATTACCCTCAATTTCTAGAATACACCTGGACTGTACATGGACCACGCCCCTACACATACCTCATAATTATACCATTTTTCGATGTCCTCACTTATGACGTATATAAATTTCACCCTTTCCCAACACCCTACCAAAATAACTCTAATGTCTATCGATTGTATTTACCCACCGTACCACCTTACCTTTTCCTCACCAAAGATCTATCAGCTTATTCTATGATGTCAGATAGCGACGTCCGGCATTGCCGATTCCCGCAACCAAATAAACAACTCGTCTGCCCTCCACTCAAACCAGTTATTCTTCCAACTACTAGGTCTTGCTTTATCGATTTAATTCGTGACCGGCATGCCCCCGTATGTTCATTTAAAAAATTTCATTCCCCTAAAACCATCCAACTACGAATTGGACCAGACATCTGGGTTTCCTTCGCGAACAGGACTGCCGCTACTCTCGAGTGTCCATCGAATTATTCCCTCATTACAATCCCTATGGTTATTCGGCTACCAATTGGTTGCTCCTTGCGTTCAAAAGCCCTCCAAATATACAACCCGTATAAGGTTACCCTTAATAACTCATACCCATTCCCGTCGCAAATTAAATTTAAACCCGTCATAGAGATCTTAAATCTCTCCATAAAACCTGTAACCATCCTACCCGAACTACATGCCCCTGAATGGAATGATCAATTGAGCCGGTTTAAAATTTCGGATGATAACCAAAACAACCTCTTACAAATACTACAACCGGTAACCATTTTCTCAACATCTGCCGTTAGTATCATTATTGTATGTGCTATTATCCTCGGTATATTTGTGGTGAAAAGATCATTCTGGGAACAAAGAAAACCAAGTGACACGGAACATGAAACTATTTATGCACGACCAAGAGTGCGTACCCAGACCACGTGAACTAGACTTAACCACCCGACTTATGTTGTATATAAATCTGTATTATAAAACCAATAGTTATCATCTAGTTAGCATTAGTTAGGATGTTACATTATTATATTAATATCATTCTAGAGGGAAGAGCCCTGTAAAAATGAACCATAAATAATTCCCATATTCCTATATATCTATTCTTCATGTAATTCTTGTATTCATTTATATAGTCTGTATCCATTGTAAGAAAAAGTATCCATTTTAAAAATTCATGTGTTATATGGTTCATGTATTTATATAATCCTGTATATTCTTATATATTTAACTTTATATAATGCCTATACTCATATGTATGTACGTGTGTGTATTCATTTTTACATAAGGACCAAAATCGCCCAACGCGAGTTTGGATAAAATTTTGATTTGCTTTCTACTTTGCTAAATAATTGGTGACCTGTTGTTTTTTAAAATCTCATAATCATTTTTTTAGATTTCGCTTAATAAGGAATCTGCTTAAGCTTTGCAATGTTCATTTGTATACATTCTCTTTCGTTATAAAAGATGAGATCATGTCTTGCCTAAGCATTAAAATTGTACATCTTAAACCTTAAAATTTCACTCATATGCATATTTTAGTGTAAAGATGCATAGTCCGATTTCCACTTTTAGTTAACTTGGCAGATCATGATAACATCAGATCTGAAAAGTCGCGGTTTAAGATAAAAATATGGTTTCGTCTTCAAATATTTTGTTTACTCGTTCAAGCCTTACCACAGCTAAAAATTTACTTTATTTTCGAATATTGTGCAAAAATAATACAGCCTTTTTAGCATTTAATAATAATGATGTTAGCAGTTTTTGGGTATATAAACCCACTAAAAATCTTCCATTGTCATTCAGAAGCTAATTCAGAGGCTGAGCACTACCTGTACATTTTAGCAGTAAATTTACAGTTGAAGATAGTTTTTATCTTATCCTTCGAGCCTTGCTCTCTTCAGAAGAACTTAATCATTAAACTTTCCGGATACGCTATAAGAAGAATCCGGAACCTTCAGCATTTTTAGTAAGTCTATCAGAGTCCTCCGAGCCACTATAGAAGAACTCGGAGTAATATAGAAGAAAACTACTGCAAGTCACACATCCGTTGCTGCCACCTAACTAGAACCCCCGTCGACTTCGAATCACCCCTGGCCATAGACGGAGGGGTTAACATATATATATAATAGATTTGCTGGGCCAGGCGGAGTTTGATGCGAGGGGAGAAGTGCAGAGGTTTTTTTGGTTTGCGTTTGGCAAGCCCTTGTCGCATCAAATCCAGTTGGTTGACATGCATGCGTTTTCTCATGGCACTTTTCTTTTCTCCCCTTATATTTTTTTTCATTCATTGAACAGATGATGAGATAAGTAACTTTAAAAGGGGCAGAACACTTGTTCCCCTTTACTCTTATCAGGGGTGATTGTCGAGGCATGTGCAAATGGGCAAGACAGGTGGGTCGTAATCGGGCATTGCCTGACGCATTTTTTTTGAAGAATATAAAATAAAAATTAAATGTAAGGAGGGATTAATGTAAGTATTTATTATTTGTTTTTATTTGTTTTTAGGTTATATGGAGCAGAATTTTAGTTGGAAGCAAGATTTGAAGCGGCAGAATGCCGAATGGAAGTGGAGAGTTAGTTAGGCTGGATTAAGGTCCTGGCTAGCAGGATCCCTGGCCCTTAAAGGACCATTATGGTAGAAAGTACCAGTATGAGGGAAGCCATTTCCCAATGTTGTAAGACTAGCTAGGAAGTATATTTTAAAATTTATATAACTTAATCCGTCTGACTCAATCTAATATAACTTAGTTTTGCCCTTGTTATTCTATAAATTTCATTTTACGCTTGTCATCATCTATCAAATGTTACTTTGGAAAATAAAATTTACAAATTGATTTCCTATTAATTTGTAAATTAAATTTAAAAACCAAACTAAGATAATTAATTTCTTAAATTAATAAAAATTCTAGGACCTTTTCCAGTTTGTGTACCGTTTTCATATAATTTATTTTTGATTGGTCATACAACCGCCGTCGATTATAACAACTTTTTAAGAGAGGTAAGTTAGGTTAGGTTAGGTTAGGTTATCAAGAACTTACCTCTCTTAAAAAGTTGTTATAATCGACGGCGGTTGTATGACCAATCAAAAATAAATTATATGAAAAACGGTACACAAACTGGAAAAGGTCCAAATTCTAAGATGTAATACTGTCTATGATTAGTAAGGTATATAACATTAACCTAAAATGTATAAAATAATTAATCTCTTAAATCAATCAAAATTCTAAAATGTAGTACTTTGTGTGAGACGATGAAAGGTATTGTGTGTGTATGAGAATTGTAATGAGTGAGCGTGGAAGGAGGGTGTATGATAATGTATATACTGTAAAATTATTGGGGTAAAATAAACCAGGTTTTAGGAAACCCATTTGTTTTGTTATCCTGTGTATGATTTCCGATACTGGGGCCCTGGGGAGAAGTTCACAGTTGTCAGTACATAGATCCGAACCGGCATGACTTCCATTTCACCTCATGATCAAAGGGGGAAATTAACGTTTTCAGGCCTCATTGGAAACAAAAAGTATATTAAATTTATAAGAGGGAAGCGCAACTTACCTTCAGCGAATAAGCAGAGAGGAGAGGAAGAACTTAGGAAAAGGTTAATCTGTTTTAATTGGTCTAAACTTTATAAATCCGAGACCCACTGCAATCTACCTTATAGTAGTCTGCGGGCCTGTCCCAGCGACATACTATTTTACTATAATAGGCCATGGGGATGAAATGTCTTTTGGGCCATAAGTTTGAACATTTTGCGCTTCACATAACCGGATTTTTCCAGTTTGAACCTCCTCTCCTTGTATAAAACTGCTTTCAAATGCCCTTGTGTAAAACCGATGGTTAACGCAGTTTCGAAAATGGCGTCTGATAGTGAAGTGTCTCGTAAACAGAGAGCTATTATGGAGTTCTTAACTGCAGAGAAGAAAAGTTAGAAAAACTCACAAACGTCTACGAAACGTTTACGGAGATGCTGTTGTTGATCGAAGTACAGTTGGACGATGGTTTAAACGTGTGACATCATCGGAGAGAGGGAGAGCCAGCCTCGATGATGAGCCACGCAGCGGTCTCCCAGCATCGGCTGTCACATCTCACACTGTGCAACGTACTAACAGCATCATTCGATCAAATAGGCGTGTCGCATACAAGGAGCTATCACTGGAGCTAGGAATTAGTGAAGGAAGTGTGAATACGATAATTCAGCAACTGGGATATTCAGAAGTATGTTCACGGTTTGTTCCTCGCGAAGTGACTGAAGTTCACAAAGCCCAAAGAAAAGAAATTGCTTCTGAGTCGTTGGTTTGATACGAGACAGAAGGGGATGACTTCCTTTCACGAATTGTGATTGGGGATGAGACTTGGGTGGCATCACGCAGACTCCGAACGCAAGAAATAGTTCAAAATGGCTCCCTCTGCAGGAGAGGTTATGGCCACCATCTTCTGGAAGATAAAAGGGGTGATTCTGGTGGATATTATGAAGAAAGGACAAACAATCAGCTCAGAGGCATATATTACTACCCTACAGAGACTCCAGTGACGTATAAAGCGAGTTCTACCGGAGACAAAACTGGAAGATGTCCTTTTGCACGATAACGCAAGACCACACAATAGTTTGCAAAGAAGAGAGGCCATCACAAAAATGCGCTTGACTGTGTTACTCCAGCCTCCATACAACCCGGATCTGGCACCTTCAGACTTCCATTTGTTTGGGCCAATGAAGGATGCTATTCGTGGAAGAAAGTTTCAGAGTGACGATGAGGTTGTTGAGGAGGTTAAGAGGTGGCTCCAGCGGAACCCAGCGGACTTTTACCAGCGGGGAATAAAGGCCCTTGTTTCAATGTGGAGGAAGGCCGTAGAAAAGGATGAAGACTATGTGGGAAAATAAAAACTTGGAAAAAAGGTATGTAACTACTTGTGTACAAAATTTCTGGAACTTACAAGGAAACTTGGAAAGAAAAAAAAAGGTGGGAGCAAAATATATTGAGTGGCCCTCGCATATATATATATATATATATATATATATATATATATATATAGAGAGAGAGAGAGAGAGAGAGAGAGAGAGAGAGAGAGAGAGAGAGAGAGAGAGAGACGGAGCGCACACATTATAGCGCTGATTCCCGTTGGATAATTAAAGTTACGCAGCGCATGGTCTCGGAAGCAGTTGGATGGGAGAGACTCCTTCATACATATATCCTTTGAACTTGGAGAACACGTACTGAATTTAATAACACGTTTAAATACCCCATTATTATATATATATACGCAAGAACCTGAAACATCCCTTCTTTCGCAGTTCCGTCCTTTCTCTCTCTCTCTCTCTCTCTCTCCTCTCTCTCTCTCTCTCTCCCTTACTGTTATGTTTCCTATTGTGGTATACATAAATTAACTGTCTTTGTCGAATGTATTATTATTATTTCATGAATGCTGTAAATATATATATATATACATATATATATATATATATTAAATAAACAGAACATGTAGTGTTTTATTTCAACCTTTTCATGATTTAAATGTTATATTTTAAGTGTTTGTGTGTGTGCATGCGTGTGTGTGGGTGGGTGTTTGTGTGTAAGTTTGTGCGTGCGTGGGGTCAATTTTTAAGAGTTGAAACTACTAAAGCTTAAAGATGTAATATATACTGCATTATCATATATATATATATATACAGTATATGCTATTGTGTGTGTGTGTGTGTGGTGCCTCTTCCACCTACTAAGCTTATCCAGGTAATATTGACACATAAAGTGATTAAAAGTGTTTAAATAAGCAAAAAATGAATCCATATTAAAGCAAGCACGGGACCAGTTTTCTTAACATTGTCTTTTTCTTGTTTTCTTACTTTTCAGTACTGATAAATTTTCTCTTATAGGACTTCCTAGAATGAGAGATGTCAAGACAATCTCTTTGCAGGCTCCAGCAGTAGTCAGCCACCATATGGGTATCCCATCTTCCTTGGTATCGTTCTTCCATCACTTTGATATCTTGGTGGAACCTTTCACCTTGCTCTTCACTAACATCACCAAGATTTTCTGGAAATTTATCCAGATGACTGTTGAGATAGTGAACTTTAATGCTCATGTTGCAACCCAACTGCTGAAAGTTTACAAGTAAATCCTTTACAAGATCTTTATAATTTCAGACTTTTTTGTTTCCTAGGAAGTTCTTAACTACTGCCACAAAAGCATTCCAAGCTCTTGCCTCCGTTTCGGTCATTGAGTTACTGAACTGCGGATTTCATCATTTTTCTTATCTGGGGACCATCGAATATACCAGCTTTAAGCTTCTCATCACTAAGACCTGGAAAGGCTGCACATATGTAATTAAAGCAATCACCTTCTTTATTCAAAGCTTTTACAAACTGCTTCATAAGCCCAAGTTTGATGTGGAGTGGTGGAAAAATGATCTTTTCTCGATCCACCAATGGCTCGTTTACAATATTTTTATCTCCTACATTTAAATTTTGCCTTAGTGGCCACTTTTCCTTTACCCAATGTTCAGCTTTGGCGCGACTATACCATAAGCACAAGAAACATGGATACTTTGTGTAGCCACTTTGTTGGCCAAGAAGAAAGTTGACCATTTTCAGGTCAACACAAATCACCCATTTATGAACATCATATTTTAGCATCTCCAGCACTACTTTTGTTTTCATATTCTTCTTTTAGATGCACTGAATGACAATAGGAATCGCGCCATATTCATTCCCATTGTGAAGCAAGACACACTTTAAACTTCTTTTTGAACTGTCTATAAACAATCTCCACTCATTGGGGCTATAATGGGTTACACCCATTGCATTCAAAAGTCCTTCTACATTATGGCAGTAAACCAAATCCTTCTCTGCACCAAAATATTGCAACAATTCTCTTTCCCTATTGCGATAAGATGTTATTTTTGTCCCAGGATGAAGTAGATTTTTCTCGTGCAATCTTGAAGCTAATAATTCTGATGACTCTTTTGAAAGGCTGAGATCACGAATTAAATCATTCAACTCAAGTTGATTAAATCGCTGAGGTGTCGTTGATGAAGAAGGCTGTTCAAAATCATCATCAGTGATATCACGTTCGATCTCATCAGGTAATTCCATATCTTCATCATCTTCTGTGAGTGTTGGAAGGTCCGTGAAAATTGTTACAGGAATTTCATCTGAGTGAGAAACTGGTCTGATTGCTGAATCTAGGTTAGGATACTTTAGATGGTGTTTATTCTTTGCGTTGAAGCCAGAAGTCTTCACAAGGCAAAAGTAGCAATCATCTGAATGATTTTGGGCTCTCGCCATACCATAGGAATGCCAAACTTCAAACCTTTTCTGTTTCCATTTGTCCATTGGCGTAAATGTTCCACACAAGTTTTGCAAACAGTGTGAGGAGCCCACGACTTATCCTGATCTCCAAGTTTAACTTTAAAATAGGCCAGGTATGCCTTTTTTACGAAATCAGTAATGTTCATCCTCTGCTTTAGTAACGTAAAGCATCCACAAATGTAGCAGAAAACATCCGGGCTGTTTGAACACTTGAACACTTTCTTCGAACAGCAGACATGATGATGATGATAAGCTGCAACGCACCCTTCACTCACCACTGATCGCAAATAACTGCCGCAGTATTGGATCACTGAATGCTGCCCACATGTAACTCTGTGCCGCTCCCAATCATGTGGCGAGCAGGCGATGACGTCACACACTTTGCAGCTGTATCCAACCAGGACAGACTGACGTCACTAGCGGAACCGGCTGCTCTCACTCCGCTAATGGGAAATCTCTCTCAGATCATGACGTCACGCTCACACCTGGGGAAATCACAGATACTCAAGATTTTAATATGTTGTACATGACCTTTAGATTTAATGCACAGATCTGCGTATTCCACAGATAAAATTTTAACAGCAAAACAGCTGTTAACAGGTCTAAAAAATCATCAATTTTGATAAGCGCCCTTCATGGATCACCCAAAATAGGCATATTGCATTGCACGAAAACCTGATGTGATGGACAAAATCTAAGGTGATTTTTTAAATCAGCACATCAATATTATCCAGAAACAGGTCTTACAATTAAATCAGCAGCAACAAAATGTTTTTTGTTGGGCAGTGTTATTAGACTATAAATTGGTTGATATGATATGCATAATGACGTTAGAAAGTTAGTATAATTTCTAAAATAAATTAAGTTTGATGGCTGACTGAACGTCGTTTAGGAAGTTTTATTTTCAGCATAAAAGAGTGATAATCCTCAAATCAGTTACTTTTGGTTACGGTAGTTGAAGATTTGAAAAGTTACCGCTGATGACTCTCAACTTCAGATGAACATTGTGCTCTAAGTGGAAGGGATGAATCCATCAAAGGAATTTAGGTCTTATTGATATATTTACATGTTGATCATAACACAGTTGCAGATAAAGCTGCATGCTGCCTTAAATGAGGAGATAATGATGAAAAAAATTATTGATATTTGAAGTAAACCACTCATTTTGACAATATACTGTAATATACTGTAATTGATAACTTCTTTTACATAATAAATAAAAAAAATCTTTGAAAAAATGCATGGTTTAGATTAGATTAAGTAGTTTAATGTTTCATGCTATCCTTTACTTTCTACTGTCTTCTAATGCGTAACTGGGTACACGAGTTAAATGTACGCATGGTGTGAATGAACTCTAAAGTTATTCTTTACATTATACTTTTCCTACTTCCCTATAAATCCTTATCCACAACTATTTTCTGTCAGCAGTGGCTGGCAGAGGAGGGAGAGCCTTCTCTGTTCTATACTTTACTATTACTACTATTCCAGGTGAAAGCATTACACGTTTATAAGTGTTTTAGGAATATTGAAAGGGAGTTTATTCCTCGTAGGCCCAAGCGCGCTAAAAATCATGGTAGGCCGAAGTGGTGGACTAGGGAAATAGGCGAGTTCATAAACGAGCGTAATAGAGCGTATAGACTTAATAAGCGCAATGGCACGGCAGCTAACTTTAATAGATATATCGAGCTTAGACGTCAGGTTAAAAGATCAGTTAGGAATGCCAAGCGTAATTTAGAGATACTTATAGCTGCGGATAGTAAACATAATCCAAAAAAGTTTTTTGAATACGTTAATAATCGTAAGCCGATAAAAGATAACATAGGCCCTCTAGAGCAGTGGTTCTTAACCTTTTTACTACCATGCCCCCTCTAGGAATTGGTCCTTCCCTCCACGCCCCCCTTCAATCAAAATAACATTCTCAATAACTTCTCAATATTAGCCCATGCTCTCGTTAAGAGAATAACAAATACAATTAGAGAAATACCTGTTTCTAGGGGGGCGCGCCCCCCTGGTTAAGAACCACTGCTCTAGAGGATGTTAATGGCGCTTTGGCTTCTGACGCTCAGGCGATAGCGGGTATTTTCAAGAACTTTTTTGCGACAGTTTTTATCGTAGAAGACGTAAATAATGTCCCCGACGTGGACGATGTCGTTCCATTTAGTAGCGAGACTATTTTGGATGAAATAACTGTTTACGAGGCTGAGATTGCCCATTATATCGATAGGCTAAAAGTTAGCAAGGCTCCAGGCCCTGACGCTTTTTATCCCAGACATTTGAAAGATTTGAAAGACGTTATCATAGGCCCCTTAACGAAGATTTTTAATCAGTCACTCGAAACGGGGATTAATCCTGAAGACTTCAAATTAGCTAACGTCACGCCTATTTTTTAAAAAGGCGACCGCGCAGTACCTAGCAATTATAGGCCCATTAGCTTAACGTCAATTGTCGGTAAACTTTTGGAATCCGTAGTTAGGGATCGTATCATCGATCACTTAGAAAGTAGAGATTTGATTAATAGTAGTCAGCATGGGTTTCGACGCCATAGGTCTTGTTTAACTAATTTGTTAGAATTTTATAACGAAATAGTGCGCGAATACGATAAGCATAGAGCGGCTGACGTTATTTATTTAGATTTTCGTTCGATACAGTTCCGCATAGGAGACTAATTGCGAAGGTCAAAGCGCACGGAATACGCGGTCAGGTAGCTAACTGGTTAGAAGAATGGCTTCGTGCTAGGAGGCAGAGGGTCGTAGTTAATGATAGTGAATCAGGGTGGTTAGATGTAGGTAGCGGTGTCCCACAGGGTTCAGTGTTAGGCCCATTGCTATTCGTAATTTACATTAACGACATAGATGTAGGATTGACTAGTAACGTGTCAAAATTCGCGGACGATAAAAAAATAGGCGGTAAGGTTATTAACGAGGACGATAGAAATAGGATCCAAGACGATGTAAATAGAATTATGGAGTGGACAGATAAATGGGAAATGCAATTTAACGTAGACAAATGTAAAGTTTTGCATATAGGTTCTCGTAACAATAATTACACGTACACGATGGATGATAGGTAGTTGGCGAGCGTTGACGAGGAAGTAGATTTAGGCGTACGCGTATCTAAGGATTTAAAGGTTAGTAACCAGTGTCTGAAGTCTTGCGCAAAAGCTAATAGGATGTTAGGCTTCATAGCGCGTAATTTCGAATTTAAATCGAAGGATATTATATTGCCCCTTTACAAGTCCCTAGTCAGGCCTCATTTAG